>CM061151.1:29867393-30467393 GCA_030710495.1 Labroides dimidiatus
TGTGAAGCTCAGTTCTGGGTTCCATCATGTTTTTATAACAAAGATAATAAAAGAGTCCATAAGGGCTCCGTTTATTTTTCCTTTTTTTTTTTTGGTCACATTATCCAAATGACTAATTTTCCTCCGTGGTATGTTGATGTATCAAATAGTGAATGAACTGTAATTATATTCCTCTTTTCTGGTCATCTATGAGCTCTTTAAAGAAGGTGTGGCATTCACATATTCTCTCTACACTCATCCACTGATGACATGTTTCTGCTCCCATCATCCAAGGACATTTGGCCTGTGGACAGAAGGACCTGGGACTGAACCCCTGACTCTGTTACAGAGCCAAGGCAGCCAGTCTATTTCACACTTGTTTGCTTTGGCTCTTATACTTAAAGGTAACACTTAACTGTGACACACATACAGTCAGCCCTCATGGAAACCGTGGTTTAGATAATCAGTCAAGAATCTTTGCTTTTCTGTACCCGGTCCATGCTGACAGTAATAATGATAAAAATGTACAGAAAATAAATGACACTGCCAGACAAATGATCTTAGGTGTTATGGCTTCTCTGACTTCATTGCAATGTCGATTTCTGTTTACTCACAGAGTGTTTCAACTTGCACAGTTTGTGCTGAATGCCTTTCAACAGCGTAAGCGGACACTATATGTTTGACTGAAGTTGCTGTTTGGTTGGGAATGTAAGGTGCATTAAATCATGAGCAGTAATGTGATGGATTGGATTTGGTTCTGTCTGAAAGGTACTGTGATGAGATGCTCTTGGTTCTGCCTGATTGCTGTTTTGTATTTCAGTGTCTTGTGAGTCGGTGAGGGCTGGGCACCTCTGTGGTGTACGGCACAATGAAATAATAAATTCAACTCAATTGCAATGTCTATTACACTGACATTACAACATATAGTGTGACTTTAATGATAAAGGCAGGTAGGGCTTTTTATTCTACAATTATTTTTGTCATCTTTAAACATGCTGCTCCACAAACTGGGTGTTAGCATGAAGTCACAACAGCTAGCTGCCAGAATCAAGTAAAATTAGCCGTGAATTTTCATGCTCTTGAGATGAGTTTGATGTTTCTGGTCTCCTCAAGCTTCCTGCACCTCGCCCAACACCAGTCACGCTCTCGCACCGACCCCCACCTGCACTCTCCTCTGCCTCACACTCACTGGATCAAGCCCTCTCTCTGGATTCTGGATCATCATCATCTGCTCTTGGATTCTGCATCAAGCCTGGTTTAAAAACTTAACACAGTAGTTGTATTGTTGGATTGAAAGAACTTCCTCAAAACCAAGCATTTACTTTTTCAGAGTTGTGAGATTAATTTAAAAGTCATTTATTCTCTCTCTCTCTTTTTTATGAGATTATGTTTTAACTGAAGTGGACTGCTGGCTGAGAGGACTGATGTTGAAGGGAACCTTCAGACTGCTGAAATGCGAGGGCTTGTGTTGGTGTGGGCTGATTGCTACAGGGTACAAATAAAAAATGAAATACGAAAAGTAAATGCAACAAACCCTGCTGTTCATAGTCTACCATATCCAAACCTCTAAGTCTGAAGCTTTTACCACCACAGAAATCTTTTTTATTTTTTCACCTCTGCATCTTTGTTGGTGCAAAAGGACCTTGATGCCATTTTGGGGGTAAAGGGCCGGCGCACTGCAGACATAAGAGGTTAACACAACAAACGAGACAAAAATAAGACTGCAGAGGGTACAGGGTACATCAGAAACTAGCGTACATATTTATTACTCTAATCAGGGACCTATCACGCTTTCCCTCATTATCTGTCTGATACATTCTGTCACAGTCATCTGCCCCAGGCACTGAACCCCACACACTCAAAGGCCCTTCCCGTCCACCTGCTCAGACTCACCAAGACATTTTCTGCTCCATAACCTTCCATAGAAGCACTCCTCCAGTTTTTCAGTCTATCTTTCGAAGTGTCCCTTTTCTCTGAAGGGGAGTTGAAGCTGTTTTCCTTCTCAGAAGAAGAGAGAACCAGACAACATTGGGAACACTTTTCTTTTCTCAGCTGCACTTTATTTCTGTGTTGTTTACACCACTTAATAGGCTCTGCTTTCTTCAACACTGCCTGGTATGACTTTGGATTTGCACTTCTGCCACTAACACTGAACAAACTGGTTAGTTTAAGGGACACTTCAGTTTTTTTTGAAGTAGTATTGTATGAGTGGCTGGTGTCTTGTAGTTTTAGAGGCCACAATAGATGCTGCTCAGCTCGACCCCTTTAATAATAAACGGCACACGAGCTGGGCTACGGTTCTCTGTAGGATTTTACCTTACTTTACCTTCAGAAAGCCGGTTTGTTTCTGCACAATTCAGGAATGAAATGTTGCACTCCTGTGTCATGTTGTTACATGTAATAACTCTTCATTTTTTTATTGTTTGTGTTACAAATCATTTCATCCTCTGGTTTAACCCTTGAAAGTCCAAACTCAGTCAGAAATTGTACTAAATACCTTGTGATAACACTTTCAAGCACTCAGGGCTACATTAGGCTCAGTTTCTTCAGAAGCTCATTTGCACAAATGCTATATATATATATATATATATATATATATATATATATATATATATATATATATATATATATATATAATATAGAAAATCAATGGGTTTTTGATGACACATTTTGGTATCCTCCATGGTTTTCATGCTTATGTGTTTCATAAATTTCATAAAACATTTTTTCTGAAATATCTTCATTCTACAATTTGTCCAGCTTTGAAAGTCTATACTACCTCATTACCAACCCATCAGTGTTGTAATACTCAAGTCCAGGACTTGGACTCGACTTGGACTTGGACTCGAGCACTGGCTGCATCAGGACCCAGAGGACTCTGGCTTATTTATCAATGAATGCTTTGTGAATTTTAATTCATTATTTCTTCTGGTCTAATGTCCTAATAAGGGATCAGTTTTTAGGTTATGGCTGATGTGTTTGTTTACGTTTGTGTGTGTTCACGTGCCGTTTCCTTCTGTCTGTGTTAAAATATCAAAGGAGGAGCCGCAGGTTGTGTGGTTTGTTTTTAAAGATGTTATGGCTAACGCCTACAGAGGCGGAGCAACATGATCACTATGTTAAAAAAAAAACACTAAAGAGAAGAAGAAGAATTTTTATTTTAAATAGAAAAACAAGATGTGAATTGTGGTGCTGGGCTGCTTGTAGTAGAGCAAGTGTTTCCATCTTCACAGAGATGACTGTGGATCACTTTAAAAAGCTTTTTTTTCTGTTTCTTGTGGTGGTTGTGACGTTAAACTTGCTGCATGCTAACTACAGGAGGTCACAAGCTTCACATGTTGTCATGGGTATGCACTTCTTCTCTCTTACTTCTTGATTGACAGGCAACTTCAAAATAAAAGCGTCTTCTTCAAAATAAAACTGCTTACAATGCATGTGGTTGAAAACACAAATAAAACCCAGACATCAAACTCAAATTTGCTTTAACAACATCAAAACACAAACAGGTTGGTTTATGACTGCAATAGTTACAGAATGAGTGTTTCCATTTTCACAGAGATGCCCTGGGAGCACTTAAAAATGCTTTTTTGGGGGACTTTTACAGGACTTGTGCTGAGGTAGTAAGGACTCGACATGGACTTGACTCAGCCGAAGAGGATGCATAGGTATGTTTTATACTTTTAACATAATTATCAGAGCCTACAATAAGATGGAGGTTAATTATGTTTCCAGTAATAAGAACAAGTGGAACAAAGCACCAAACACACCTTCTGTTCCAAAACAACGTTTCCATTTGTATCATCTCGAAATAAAAAAATCTCTCAATCTAAGCAGGAGATGCAGTCTTTCCAATTCATGAACATCTTTGATGACTTCAAGACATTAAATATTTTCAAGAGGTTTTTGTTGTGTTCTGTTATGTCACCCAGCAGATCATTCATAGAAAGAGAAACAAAAAGGAAATGGAATTCTTTCTCAGAATCTGCATCATTCATTCATTATCTCTATTGTGTTTCCTTTTCGGGCTCCTGCCCAGCTGGGAAATTGAACCAGGAACCTTCTTGCTGTGAGGTACCATCGCTAATCCAATCAGTTTAGAAATAAGGACATATGGAACAAAGATTTTCATGTTCTGGAAAAAGTTTTTTTGTTTTGTTTCACATATTTCCCCACTGCTGATCATTTATGTCTCTTTGTGGTCTTTAATGGTTTTTAAAGTACAGACACAGGCCCTTATTTTTTTTTTTTTTGTCTGGGTGGCATCTGGGTATTCATTTGAGCAAGAACGCAAAGCAAGATAAAGCAATAACCGCAGAAAGCAAAGCTGTTCTGTGGGAAGCACACAGGGATCATTGCTCTGTACAAACAGGAGGACGTTTTGATTACTTGTTACACAACTTTCATGACGGTATGAAAAAGCTTCCCCTCCTCTGTTCTGCCCCAAACAGGCCCATAAGTCTACAGAGTCATGAAGCTTCTTATGTTTCTTTAAAGGGAAAATCATTTTAACCCAATAATTATTGTTTGGTTTTTCTGAATCGAGGCGGCGTCGGCAGTGATGTGGACGCTGTACCGGTCCGTTGTGGTGAAGAGAGAGCTGAGCCAGAAGGCAAGGCTCTCAATTTACCGGTCAATCTACATTCCAATCCTCACCTATGGTCATGAGCTGTGGGTTGTGACCGAAAGGACACGATCGCGAATACAAGCGGCTGAAATGAGCTTCCTCCACAGGGTGTCCGGGCTCAGCCTTAGAGATAGGGTTTGGAGCACGGACATCCGGGAGAGGCTCGGAGTGGAGCCGCTGCTGCTCCGCATCGAGAGGAGTCAGATGAGGTGGTTCAGGGCACCTGGTGAGGATGCCTCCTGGACGCCTCCCTGGGGGGGTATTCCGGGCATGCCCAGCTGGGAGGAGACCCCGGGATAGACCCAGGACACGATGGAGAGATTATATCTCTCGGCTGGCCTGGGAACATCTTGATATCCTCCCAGAGGAGCTGGTGGAAGTGGCCAGGGACAGGGGCCCCTGGTCTTCGCTGATAACATTGCTGCCCCCGCGACCCGGACCCGGATGGATGGATGGATGGTTTTTCTGTAGGAATGTCAAATTTTACATTCTAGCATGCTTTGAAGTGCTGTCATTCACATAGTCTAATGATGCTCATAAAAGGTACAGAGAAGTTTACGTCATCCCCTGAGCTGTACTCTCACCTTAAATTGATTAATGATTCATCCTGATTTGAACACAGCGGGATCCTTCTTCTATATTTGTATTGGCAGCAGGTATTGTGAGTTGATCCATGTTAGACATGTGCCTGTTTGAATGCAGTCCCCGGGTCTGGAACAAAGCTATTGGTATGCTAAGTTGTAAGCATGACCTGATGCTAGCCTGGTGTTTTGAAGCCCTTCCTCTGTCTCTCTGCCTCCTTAATATCAAGAGTTAACTTTGGTTTTAATCTTTCATCAACAACCTGTAGGACTATTATTCTACAACATGTGAGCATGCTGGGGCTTTTTAACAATACACCAAGTGTAAACAAAGCCAAAGGTGCTGCATATTAGATAAGGGGGAAAAATCACACTCAAACAGTGTCATAGAGAGAGAGAGAGAGAGAGAGAGAGAGAGAGAGAGAGAGAGACATTTGAATAAAAACATGATAATTAATAAATGTGAGCTTGAATTCAATAAGACTTTTAAAGTCTTGTGTTACTCTGTGTACTTTTCAGGTTCATCAGTGAGTGTGGGTCATTAAACTGTGGTGGCTTATGCAATTATGAGCCCTCCAAACTCTGCAGCAATACACCCCTGAAACACACTCAGGCAGTGTGGTCTGAATCATGTTAAGTATCATGTTCAGTTTGAGCTGATGTATGTTGCTGTTTGTCATACAGCATTCATTACAATAAAAAGAGAGGAGACGTCAGAGGCGATGAAATGCACGACCAATGTGTGGAAGGACCCGTATCCGCAAAAACATCTTCAAGCTAAAAGGAGCTCCTAACTTGGCGATTTAGGAGGAACTCTGAAAGATAATGGGCATCTTTTTCCTGTGGTTTCCTCTGTCATGGTTATTCCAGAGTTCCAGTCATTAAAAAGCTGTTTATATGTAGATCTGCTCATCGTTTCACCAGATACAGCTGCTCACAGTTAGCTGAATACATGCTGGACTAGTCAGTATGTTACTCTTGGTTTAATGTTTAGCCTACATTTTTTTTTCTATTTTAAGGTCTTTATCTGAATATTTCAACATGACACCTTTGTCTAAACTGAGTGATTTCTATGTCGAAATTCCTCACAGAGACACATTCCCTGTCAGCCAATCACTGCAGGAATAGTAAGTCAAGAGGGAAGATAAAATACTTTGTGAATATGGGCCCTGGACTCCAAATGAACTGTTTTGATCGTCAGCCAATGTGGCTGGTAAGTTTTTGAAGCCACCAGCCAATCACAGTTTTCATGAGCTAATTTTTTTCTTGTGTAAAAAAAAGACAGGCTGTGTAAGACTCTTGATATATACAATGAGTTATTCATGGAAAATAAATAATTAATAAATGAATCATACCTTAGCACATTTTTATATGTATTGCATTTAATTCAGTGTAACACGCCACGTTTCTAAAGTCTATGCTTCAACACCCCCCCCCACCCCCCCCGAGAAAAATTCCTGACGCCCCTGTTTGCTGCGTTGTGGGACCAGCCTAGTCTCTCAAGAACATCTTGTTCAGAGGCCAAGCCCACAGACGTTGATCCAACACGCAGAATTGCAAAATCTCTACATTCTTACATCTGGGAGAATGCGAGAGAATAATTGGAGAGAACGCATCTACTCCCAGCAGCGGAGCATCCTGTACGTTCATGGAGCAGCACTGAGCATTTTGCAAAGATGCATTTTGCAAAGACAACTTCAGGCAGGTCATGTGAAGAGAGGGAGGAGAGGGCCACTCTCCTCTGACAAGTTGAGACTGAAACATTCTGCTGTGTACACTGAGATGTGTGACGATGCGTTCCAACAGAAACCACGCTCATGTGTCCTGTGAAATAGATGGTAAAGTGCTTCTTTTATCACCAGCCAAACTCGCGAGTGAGTCTTTTTTTTATATTCCCCAAACTGAATTTTCACCTGCATGGTCAGGTTGGCAGGTGCTACTTTAAAGCCCTGCCACAGATGAATCGCAGAGCTTACAAACAGCATATTTTGATGCATACTGCAGTAACATATAGCAAGAGTAGCAGACCTATGTGTGTAAGCTACAGTGTCAACTCACAATGCTAAAGTATGAAACTGGCTTCAAACATTAGGGATTAGTATTAGGCTTAATGCTTTCTGTTAGTCTAGTTCAAATGTAGTTAATTTCAAATTATTATCCTGCTGTTGGATTTCAAACTATATTCTTAATTTGCTGGTTGGAGCATCTGTCTCAGTTAGTGATTCTGGCTGCTGGTTGTCAACCGTAGCTGCCTCCTGACAATTTCACACCTTGCTCTGCCCAAACACTAGCTGGGGGTGTGATTTCTATGCTCGTCTTATCACTGTCCTTGTACATTCTTTGCTTGTTACGCACACAACCCATGATGACTGAGCCTTATCATATTATGATGAAGTTAGAGCTGATAATTGGTGAGCAGCAGTTGTTCATACTGCAATTATTGCAAAGAAGATAAGAGAGGAGACATCTGAGGGGTGGAATGTATGGCTGCTCAGTTAGTGTAGGCAGAGGACAAGAATAGCAGAACTGGAAATGTTGTAAAGGCAGGAACTTTGATGTTACCCCGTAGAACAATGGCAGGGCTTGAAGTCTGTATTTACATTTTAGAGAGGGTGCATGTAAGGCTACGCACATAGCCCTCTGCTGAAGTACAGCTGTATGTCAACTTATGGCATATGTTAGATCTGAAGCAGAAAAATAAATCAGGCTTCTGCCCGGAGTCTCTGTCAGTTATCTCCTATAACTGACTCCTGTGCAAGTTGAACACACATCCAAAAACCTGTGAAGTACATTTTTATTTTCAGACAAATTAGTCAGAATGTCCTTGTCTGTAATGCATAAACAAGATTTGTTTTTTTCTCCGAAGACTTTCAGCTTTTCTTCCTCTTTGGCAGCAGCTTTTTGGATTGATCACAAAACACTGACGCCTCCACAGTGGCCCTAATGCTCCAGTTGCAGTTAAAAGTAACAAATTCACCACATGCTGTCCCAAACAGAAAACACCTGTTCAATTCCAAAAGGAGCTGCCTTATAATTTACCACACAGGAAAAAAAAACTGACTTGGTAGATTTTAATTTAGTATAACATACTTTAATATTTAATGCACTACATCTGATTCACTTTAACCCTTCTGTCAAGGAAGGAGGGAGGTTTAAGTTTGCAGTCTGCAAAGTTATTCAAATAAATGTATCTGAAGTCAAGTTGTAAGTGTATTTAGTTTTTTTTTTTGAGGAAACTGGTGAACGTACCATCATTAATCAACACAGGATACAAACTGAAAGCATTAGTTCACTTAAGTTGCAGTTTTAAGTTCAATTGCTGCCTTTAAACCATGAGTTAAAATAACTTGAAAAGCTGATTGGTATGAATATAGTTAGTTGAAACGTGAGTTGAAAAGGTGCGTAATAGTATGTTCCTTTGACAAGACAAAGCAAATTTTCTAAGTGGATAATGTAATATAGTAAGTAGTTTCAACTCAGAGGATCAAGTTCCAACAATAAAAATGTAGTTCACAGCTAGTATAACTGAATTTTGTAAGATGAAATACATTATAATTGTAATTGTTCAAACAAGAAATGATCATTAATTCAGCAAACTGTATAACTTACCTTTCTGAAGGTTGACTGTACTAATAGGGAATGTGAGCTGGGATTCCACCATCGTGAGACAGTCACTATGGCTCAGTGGTAGATTTGAAGCCCCACAATCAGAATTTGATTGTCACAATCAAAAATTGATTCCAGCTGGTCGGTAAGACAAAAGCGCCATATAAGTACTGGTCCATTTACCTTTTTACTAATTGTTTACATACAAATGCTGATACCTGAGACTCAGTGACAACAACAGGCACCAACCCCCTGATCCAGTGCTGATTAACTACAAGCACAATTCCTACTTTACACTCAAACTGCAGTTTTAAAGAGCACTTTTTTTTTTCAAAACACTTCACACAATTCTCTGTATCTGGGACATTTCTCATGAAGAAAATCTCCCGTTTTCACAAGGAACACACTGTCATTCAAAGCTCTAAATTATTTGTCCTACTATGTTCACTGACTCATCAAATGGGCAAACATCTGTCACACAGTTTTACAATTAGCAATCAGATCAACAGGTGAGTGTTTCTGTTTGGGAGCAATGGATGCCAAACAGAGGCAGAGACAGAGAAGAGAGAGTAAGAGGACAAGGAGGAGGAAAGCCAAGGACTGTAGTCTCTGATGAGATCAGAGCCACTTTGGTTGACCATGGGCATTTTGTAACAATAGGCTATACAGTAAATTCTTCTGTTGTTCTGTATGTGGACCACTGTATGTGCATCTTTGTGTTGGTTTGGATGTACAATGTGTACATTGTTTTTGTGGAAAAAAATATTTACTTCTGTGTATTTGTGTGCTCTGAGTATGAAAACATTGTAAAATATTTTACAACACACTTATGTATAAACTGTCTGTAGTAAGTGTAACACTAAATAAACGAAGGCCTAAGCAAACATGATAAATGAAGAAGAAGTGTTTTCCATTCATCATCCTGTTTTACAATTACAAAACTGAGCCCATCAGTGTTCAACTGGTTCTTATCCACCTGTTTCTTCAGAAGCCTTTGGGTGTTGACTTCCACTTGCCTTTCATGGCTGACCTGCGTCGGCAAGCTAGCTCAAACAACTTGTGTGAAATCATTAATACTAGACAGGGCTCAGTGTAAACTTTTTAAAACATCTGCACTATGAATCCACCTCAGATTTTTGTTTGTTTTGGTTGTTAGAGCGAGTATGACAGCTTGGCTAACATCATTAGCTTTGTGGTCTCCATGGCGACATAAACAGATATTTTAACTGGTGCAAAACCAACAACCACTATGAACCATGGGAAGTCAGGAATAAGATGGATAAATGTCCGTTCATGTGGTGGTTTGTGTTTGTCATTTGGAAACAAAATACCATTTTGAGAAGAAATAACATCATTTTAAATTTAAAGCTTCATTTTGCAGAAGAAGTGACGAGTTCAGCCCATTGTGTGTGTGATTTTGTGGTTTGTGCGTATACCTCTGAGAGTATGAGGCATGCTTTCAAAAAATCTGTGTAAACAATCCAAAAAAAGAAAAAAAAAGGATACTGAGATATTCAGCTTCTGAGTCATTGTTCTCACAACCTCGATGAAGCAGAATTAAACCAAATGTAATGAACAGTCAAGCAAAGAAGCATCAGATGTTTAAGAAGTTGAATATATAGCTACAGTTAAGGGAAATACAAATACATTAGCTTCACGACATTTATGAAAAATCTAAATTCAAACAGATTTTATGAAGCACCTTACAAAATTCAAGTTGACAAGTCAAGCCAAGACAAGAGCTAGCCGTGCTAACGCAGCACCAGAAGGAATACCGGCAGAGTACCACCATGCTATTCACAGAGACATGGCTAACGGAGCTAACACTGGACAAGAACACCACTTTGAAGGATTTCACCTGCTGAGAGCAGACAGGCTACAGGAGAGCAAGACTGAACAGACTGTTGAAGAAGACCAGATCAGTCCTGGACTCTGTGAACCCTGTGGAGGTGGTGGCTGACATGACAATTATGGCCAAGCTTTTGTCCCTGATGGACATTTTTCTAGTTGAAATCTATTATATTATACTTTTTATATATTCTTGGGATTTTTGCACTTCTATTCTATTCTATTCTATTCTATTCTATTCTATTCTATTCTATTCTATTCTATTCTATTCTATCAAATGTTTAAGGAGTTGAACATACATTTACAGGTAAGGGGAATAGAAAAGTTGTCTTAGCTTCAAGACGTTTATGAACAATCTAAACTCAAACAGCCCTTATGAAGCACCTTACAAAATTCAAATCCATTTGGACTGAAAGAAAAAAATAATTTAACACTAAGGACAAAAAAAGTAACAAAACATAACAGTTAACCACTCAGGATGCATGACTCAGAAGCAGCAAGACAACAGTCCACACTCCAGAAGCTTTGGTCATGTCAGCACTTGGAGGTTTTAAATGTAATTTAACAACCAGGTGCAGCTAATTGAGCTTGTCGACCAACCTGCAGGAATGAGAAATACAAGACACAGACAGCACATAAAATTCAGACAAGCTGAGCATTAAAAGGGAGACTGCAATCCTGATAAACTTGGGTCTTCTTCTTTGTTAATGGACATATTCTAAGGAAACAGTGATGTTTGGTTGACAGAGCGAGGCGTTTAATGTACCCAAACATGAAATGGACCCACAGGTTGTAGCTGACAGATGTCTTTTACTTCAGATAGTTTTTTTTTATGATAGACTGAATCTGTATGTCACAGTTAATATGTTATAACTTAACATGAAACAGGGACAGCTCACTGAGGGTCTAACTACGTATGTCTTCCTTTCTGTCTTTATCTTCTTACATTGTACAGTCAGGGGAAGTTTTAAACACAGATGGTAAATTAAAGACTTAACTGATGCCTAAAATTGATGACATATCTACATGGAAACTTTTTTTTTTTTTTTTTTTTTTTTTTTTTAGCATTGGGATACTTTATTCTAATGGCTTCAATTTCTGAGGGGATGCTAATTAAACATGCATGCCAGAGTCCAAAATAAATATAACAAAAGCCCACTGCAAATAAAAATATACATAAATGATGGACAGTCAAAGACATACACAGAAGCAAATGAGGAAGATGCTGAAATACATATATTATAAGTTAAAAAAAATCAATAATCACAACGAGAGTACTCAAGGCATAAGAGAATACTTGGACTCTCCCCTGTGGTGGTTTGGAGCCTAAGACAGGGTCAAGGTTTTATCCCTCAAACTTGGATTGCAGCTTCAGTAACTCTGGAAACCACTGACTGTATAATGATATGGAAAGCATGCCTCAGTTTTCTCCCCTGAGAGGTGAATCTAAAATGCTCCCTGGATGGGCACTGACGTGTTGCACTGGATGGGCTGAGGCATGGTTGGTGGAGAAATGGGACCAACATCACACCCTTTCTGCCAACTAAAACACCTTTACCTGTTGGTTGTAAAGCAAAAATTTCACAAGTTGGTACAATCTGGAGAACAACAGATCCAAAGCCATGAGCAGGCACACATGGCTATTCAGAGTTCAATGGCTCTGTGTTAATCTTTGAGATGCTTTCACTTGTTATTCCTCTTCTACTCTGCACAGCAAATTCTCCAGTGTCAAAATTTCTGGTGTTAGGCCATTTCAGAGTAAAGTGTTGAATTCTTGGTGTTGATTTTAACATATTTAACTCTATGCTGGTGTTAAACCATTCTCCTTTGGGAGTCACTTACAGTGTTGATAGCAGGCGGTGTTGTTTTAAACATCCAGGCATCCGGCTCCCCATTCCCTCCTCACTCCCTCACAACCACTTGCAATAAATGTTATGTTTTTACAATAAACCATTCTTCGATCTACACTGTTCACCCAGCTAACCTAAAATATCCAGACTTTTCAATTAAATATTCTCAGTAACAAAACAGCTTTTTTAAATTTTAAGAACCACAGAAAGGTGGCACACTGAAATGAGACTTTTTTTTAAATGCAATATATAGATCGTAATAAAAAATGTCCTTAAGTATGAGCAATTTATTTTCCACAAATAACACACATTGTATATATTAATAGTTTAACATAATTTGTCTTTTTTCATGTGAAAAAAATGGCTAGTGGAAACTGATTGGCTGGTAGCTTCAGAAACCTACCAGCCACATTGGCTGGTGATCAAAAAAGTGAATTTAGAGCCCTGGTACTGACCCCGTCTTGCCTTCCCAAGCAGTGTTAACTTAGAAGCTATTTAATGTTAGGTTTTAGTTTTTAGAGATTTCTTTTGGAGCTTTTTATCCAGTTTTCAGTAAAGTCCAAACATTGCAATCAATAAGCATTTTTTCTCAGAACATTTTATATTTTATGTTCCCATATAGCCAGGGCTGGAGTGGGACTCATTTACAGCCCTGGAGTTTCATGGCTCAGACCGGCTCTCTGACATGCTGTCAAGGTAAAGGACGGCTGCAATTGAGAAAAAAAGGACAAGGTTAGCAGCTCCTGTGATATATTTTAACTCAGAATTTTACTGGACAGCCCCAAATCTGACCAGCCTACCTGGGATTGTCTAGATCCTCCAGATTAGCCGCTGCGGGCCTGCATATATCCAATCAGAGATTGATATTACAGTTGAACTGTTAGTCCAGATCTGCAACATTTCATTCTCAATACTTCTGCTTGTGCAGTATTGTTGTTGAATAATTTAGTCTAGACTCTCTCACTAATGTTATACCGCTGTGCCGTCCCTGCTGATCGAGTACGGAAAGAGCAACTCCAAGTCAAGTTGCATGTAAACACTTCTGTAAACACCAGGGCACTTGTTTTTGATCTCTAGCTTATAAAAGTTCTATGGACACACAATTGAACTGGGTTTGACATTTACAAACCTGAGGTGATGGACACACTGGACAGACAGGTTATAACACTCTAAATTGCTTCTTTCTCTTTGATCATGATGAGTTGATCAAAACTACCAAACGTCTTCCCAGATGTATTAAAGAGATCATCAAATGAGGATAAATAAAGCTAAAGACACAGAGCTATAAACTGTGGCGGCAGTAAAACTAGGCAAATGTTAAGTATTAAATGAACACACCCCCCATAGCTGGTTTTGGTCCTGTCACCAATGCACACCAGGTGTTGAATCATCAATGAAAATGAGAGACTTGCAAGGAGCTGTGGGAGCTTGTATCCACAGCACACCCAATGCAGATAAGTAACTTAGCTAGCACTCAACAAATAGAGTGATTTAAGGGTTTGATTGTTTCTTTTTGGTTGTTTTCAAAATTCCAAAGTTTTCTATGTTCTGACCTTCTTTTTGTCTGTAGTTTCTTTTTTCATTCATATTTTCTCTAAATTTTCAAAATAAACTTTTTTCATTCATTCATTCATTCATTCATTCAAGCCTGTTACAGGAGTTTGTTGCTTGTTGTTTGACGGATAACATACACAGTGGGGGAGAAATATCATGGATTATGACAGTCTGACGGTCCATCAACATTTTATTTCATTGTGTAATTGTTAACAAAAACATATATTCATCAGACTTTATCATCAGAGAATTATTTTTGCTCGTCATTGTTCTGTTTTTGTCACAGAAAAATGGGTCTTTGACAAACATTTCATTTTTATCACCAACACCCATTTGTGCGGAGCCCGACATCCGCCAGTTATCTGATAGTTCCACTAGATGCACAGCGACCTGAGGTTGGGTAAAATAGAGCTATAATTTGCAGTTATTTATTTGCAACACTTTTTTTCTTACTTGCAGTTGCCATTTGTTGCATTTGCTCCAGATTTTTTTCATGTGATTTGGATCTGCAGTTTTGATAATCATTTTGGTTGTTGTAATGTGATCACACGTTGGCTACTTTGCATCCCTTCCTAAAGTACAGAAAAGAGGGCTGGACTGTGTAGTGACTTATAATTCCATGTTTAAATGAATAAATGAAGAATGAATGAATGAATAAATAAAAAAATAATCTATACCAGTAGATCACACACAACTGTTAATATGTCATAAAGTTAGAATTGACTTTCTCTTTGCCTCCTTTGTGGGGAAAGCAAGCAGTGATCACAACTGTGCTCCTTCTATTTACAAGACTGTTCTTTGCTTGGTTCACTCATACCTATGCACTCTTCTTCTAAGCACTGAAAGCATTTATGCCTTACACTCTGGGGACATTATTCATATGCCTGTTCTTTGTGTAAGGACTGAAATGGGGTAAAAAGTGTTTGGCTTTGCAGCACCTTCTGCATGGAATGCTCTCCAGACTGATCTCAATCTGACTTAATTCATTTCCTTTGGAGCCTTTCGTTCCATTCTGAATGAAAGGCGAGAGGCGATGGACCCGTGTCAGTGTTTATGAATTTGCATTGTGATTCATTTTTAGCACTTTATCTGTAATTTATTCCCAAGTTACTGTTTGTTTTTCAACTTATTCTTGTAACGAACTATTATTATGATGTCTGCTGCTGACCTCTTGGCCAGGTCACCCTTGCAAAAGAGATTTAGATCTCAATGGATTTTTCTATCTGGTTAAACAAAGATAATAATAATAAAGTTATGCATGTTGTGGAGAGGCTGAAAAGAGGCTGGAGGTTTTTTTTCCTACTGTAAATAAAAAAAAGAAAGAAAAGAAGCCACTCAAAAGTTACCCAAGAAGAAAATAAGCATGTTAGATCCCCTCCAAACATTCAGCACTTGCTCTGCTTGATTTGTGTTGCTTCAACAGTGAGTGTCCTTCACAGTTAACTATTGTGTAGTGTTACATAAGTCTTAAACAATTCTGCAATGTTTTCCAGGAGGAAGATTGTTCTGTATCTTTAGTGATAACTGTATTAAAAATGAATGTTTTCTGTTGCCAGAGATATTCTTAAATATCACCCTTTCTTGAACAATTGTTTTTAGTTGGCGTGTCAGTTAAATTTTTAAACTCAGTTCAAGGAAATAACAGGGAAGCCACTATGATGGGCGGGATGGATCAGAAAGTGAATTTCGTGATATGACGACTTCAACCATAGCATCATCCAGATGGTATTTCCAGGAGACTATAAAGACAGAGTCAGTGTTGGTTTAATGGATAATAAACCAGTTATAGTTTTGGTCTGGGCAAGTGCCCTTAATTTTACAAGAGAAGCTCTTATACAAAGTGAATACTGATACAGAATGAAGGACTGTAGTGCACCGCAGCTGCAGCATGGATCCATCTCTGTACATCATAAAAGCAGAGGGGAATTACGCATTCTGGAGATACATCTAAGATGAAAATATGCTGTTAGAGCCATAGCTTTCTGGGGCTAATTAAATGAGAGGTTTGGATCAAAGGGAAACACCAAGGTTCTTACATATTCCTCTTTGATAACTGTACAACCACCAACATTCAGCTGTGGTGATTTCAGTGAATGCAGATGTGTCATCCAGTAGGGCTTGCTGTATTTATCAAATTAAGTTGGGAATCTTATCATAATTATCCCATTCTACTTTGTGCAGTAAAATGTGTTCTTTTCTCAACTTGTAAATGAGTGGAAGTGCTGTTATATTCATTTTTGGCATCTCTAGATTCTTAAGATGATGGATACAGTTAGATTTCATTATATTATGCTATTTAACTGTAAGCCTTTTATTATTTAAAATTAGGGTAGAGTGGGTTGTTTGATTAGGTAAATCATAGGGTCTGATCAGGCCCATGAGGGTGCCTGGGTAAATAAATGTTTTCATATAGACTCGAGAAAAAAGTTCCATTACTGATGCTCTTTAGAGTTAAGTCAGAGCGAAGGGGAGAAGCATGCCTTTGATGATTCGGTTAGGACTACACTGAGTGGTGTCTACTTCAGAAAGGGCAAAGGTTCAACATTGCAGGGGGGCACATGTTAATCATGGTTGAATTGGAGTTCATTGGGAACTTTTTTGCATGAAAAGCTCACAGTAACAAATTAAATCTGTTTCAGTCCACAATTCAAATATTAAACCTTCTCTCAATCGACTCTTTCATTTAAGAGTTAATTTAGTGTTACAACACATGAACTTGATTTATCATACTTTCATTTGAATGGTTTCCTTTGATTATCATTCTTATGGTAAATATTTGAGCACCGATGCAAGAAAAAACATTCATGGTAGGGTAATGGTAGAAAATGAACAGGATCTATCCAACCTAGGGCCTGTATTCACAGAGTATTCTATCGTCCCACTAGGAGGACTCCTAAAAGTTCCTCGCTGAGAGTTTTCTTTTTCAAACCTTTTCACAAAGCTGCTGAGACTAAAGGGGGTACATACAGAATGATTTTCTAAATCTTAAGCATTTTTTTTTATCTGTTAGAGACCCCACAAGTAAAGATAAAAAATCGGGCATGCACAGTTTAGATCCTATTGTGTGTGGTGTGCTCAGAACACAGCTCACCACACACATAATAATAATAATAATAATAATAATAATAATAATAATAATAATAATAATAATAATAATAATAATAATAATAATAATAATAACCATTCTGTCCCACCACCGGTAAATACAAGTGGCAGCGGATGGTTGAAATACCCCTTTGGGGAACAAGATTAGCAGCAAGCTACATATTAGCTTACCTGATATCTCCATGGCACTGGCAGTTTCTGTCCAACTCTTGTCCTTGTTGTTTCAGTTGTGGTACAACTCAGTCAGCTCGCCTCCTGATTGGCTACATTCCATTCCAGGTCACAATTCAAGGAGTCATGCCTTGGAAGTCATCAGCTTTCCCCACACATTTTTTGGTCATAAATGTTGAACAAGTGTAATATTCACGATTGTCGGCCCAAACCCATTTCATGGCCAGTTATCCAGACAAATTCATTCTTAACACACTCGGACCACAGGATAATCTGATAGGATAGTCTAATAGGATAATCTGATGGGATGATCTGATAGGATAATCCGATAAGATTTAAGATAATCGGGTGTTCTCCATCCATTGGTCAGGAAGGAGGAAAATCTGGACAAAAACAGCCTGATAATCATTATGTGTGTACCCCACTTAACTCTTACTAAGAAATTCAGAGAACTCTTACACTAAAACAAAGGGGTGGAGCTGACCCTGTTACTATGGATGATGTCATGTTTCAGGAACCACATGACTTCCTATGCCTACAGTGATTGGCTGACAGGGAATGTGTCTTTGTGAGGACTTTCTACATAGAAATCACTCAGTTTAGAGAAAGGTGTCATGTTGGTGTATTCAAATAAAGACCTTGAAATAGAAAAAAAATTAGGCTACTAATTAAACATTAAACCAAGAGCAACATACTGTCCAGTATGTATTCAGCTAACTGTGAGCAGCTGTACCTGGTTAAACGATGAGCAGATCTACATATAAGCAGCTTTTTAATGACTGGAACTCTGGAATAACCATGACGGAGAAAACCACAGGAAAAAAAACAAACTGAATGTGAGACCAGGTGTTTCTCCTTGATCAACTTGTCCACAAAGGGAAGGACAGTATTAAAGGGAAATTTTGACCTGAGTTAACCTCAGAAATGAAAAAAAGAAGCATGGGAACAAATTTTCTTATGCATTTCATTTATCAGGAGGAGGCTCTGCAGCCAAGCTGCTAACACTGATTGCCTCAGTGGTTCATGGTGAGCTCGGTCACTCAGACACAAACAGCCGAGTTCATCTGCTTCTACATCGTTACATTTTCCTTATGACCAGGTAGTGTAGTGTCAACACTTTGGTTTCTGGTGATATTTGGTTGTTTCTATTTGTTGGTGAAGTGATGCCGTCTTTTACGAACTCTGTTACCATCATTATACCCTCCTGATTGAGGCGGCTCCTTTTCAGAAGCTCATTTTTATTATATCTTTCTAAACTGTTCATGTGATCATGAGGTGGATTTCCAGCAGCAGCCATGCTGAGAGTCTTTCTGACCTGGTCTTAGTGACTAAAGGGCTGATTATGCTTTCTTTATGACGTGATACATGGAAATTAGACACCCGAGATCCACACGTGAGACCATGTCTTGCTTTTATGCTTTTTCACACTCTGTGCGGCATCCATTCCCAAACTGCAGGGGGCGGTGTATCGCAAACACGTTGACCACAGTATTAAACTAGGGAAGAAGAAGTTCTTCACATAGTTTATGACATTTTTTCACAAATTCCTCTTCTCTGCCAAGTTTGGCCGCAATTTCAAGCCAGGAATTGTTCATCTTGCGTCAAGAATTTATTGTATTTTGGACACAAGGCACCCCTGCTCGGAAATTTTCTCAGGAAAAGGAACGCGTGAGGGGGCGATGCTGTTAAAATGACGTCATTCGTTGGGATGAAGCCTGACAGACCTCGTGGATGTGTCGAGTATAAATCAGGCTTTAGGAGTCCTCTTCATCACTTCTCACATGTTTAGGAGCTTGTTTAAGTGCTAAAATACTTTGTGAAATACTTTTAGACAAGAAATTTAGGAGTCCTCAAATTAGGACTGACAGCCCCATTATTTTTTAAAGTTTCTCCTAAATCAGCGAGTTAGGAGCTACCTTTAGCTTTCAGATGTGTCATGAATACAGGCCCTGGTCTAATAGGTGATACGATAATGTATGGATGAATAGATATCTATCATTAAATTGTCATATAAAGTCATTGTGCTCCATGGTTAAACTCAACACAACTCACTGGTAGATAAATAAGGTAAATAATATAACAGAAACACTTAACTGTAGCATTTATATGAGAATACTTTTTCAAAAGCATCTGTACAGGATCCCTCATAAAGAGGGCTTTTAATGAAAGAAAAACTGGAAGATCAGGAAAAAGAATTACAAAAAGAAATACAATATTGAAGTGTCTTTCTTTTTTAACATGGGAAACCCTCAAGAGAAAAGAAAAAACACCAAGGGTGTTTGTTCTTTCTTTGCTCCTTTGTTGAACTGATATTGATGCACGTAAAGTGAAAGTATTCACCCTGAGAAGCTTACCTATGGTAGATGGATTAAAATTAACAAAGTGTTTGCCTGACTTGAATTGTTAATAAGAACTCATTCCCCTCTCCCTTGGTTTTAATCAAGTCTCTACAGGAAATCAGACAGTAGGTTTCTGGAACAAAATACTGTAGGAAGTGAGAGGGAGAGGAGGAAAGAGTCGCAGCATTACTGGGCATATACTTTCTGTTGTGTAGTAAAGTAGAAGCATTGTGATCAAAGCCCACACTCTTATTTTTCATTTGACTTCACACATTTAGACCTCTTGGAGACCGATTTGCCTCATTTTGCAACCACTGCACACCAGGGTGAGCCACTTAATGAGGCAAGGGTGTACAGAAACCTTATCAGTCACATCAGAGACACTGCAAGCTGCCTTCTGCTTTGCCTTGTCCCTTTACATTTACTCATTGCATTTAAAGTCAAAGCCCTGTGTGTCAGAAAGACTATCTCGGGACTCCTTGCACTTCATTTCAGATCCCTGTGATTGACTACATAAGGGAAATTTATTGTAACCTAATCAGATTAGTCAAGGAGACAAAAATAAATGACAAGTTATTAACCTATAGCTTCTTTGTTGATTTAGAGCAGTCCAATTGACCTAAGTGCGCTGCATTAGAAAGATTGTAAATATTCATGAGTGAGCAGCAGGGCCCTGGTAGATAAATTCGGCCCTCGCCTGTGTGTCCACCTTATCAAGTGAGAGGTCAGAGCTCAGGTAATTTCTTACAGCAGAGTGGAGGCAGTTCAGAACCTTTCCATAAAATCCCACACCGAATGGAAAGAGCTCACCTTAAATCATTTCCCTTTCCTCACTGTCAGCAGGGACTCGTTAAAGCAAAAAAAAAAAAAAAAGAAAAAAAAGGAAAAAAAATTAGGCCCCTGGAGATTTTCCTGCTTTGTCACTGACCCAGTCCTGCAGGAGGGTCACCCGTCAATAAGAATTAGCAGTCAATATTCATGTTAGCAGAATTACTTTCATTTTCTTCTCTTTTTTCAGACAGCACCTGGAGGATTAGTCTCCAGACTGTGATTTTTGCTCATTTCTGTGCTTCAAAACTGATGTTAGAAGACTGTATTATCACAAAGCTTTTTACAGTACAAATGACACAATCAACGACGAAAGACTAACAAATAATTATTAGCCATCTCTGCAGTTCCTGTCAGCATCATGGAGTGTTTTAGCATGCTTTAATCAAGTTGGTTTCCAGCAGCAGCAGGCAGTTATATTGTGGAAGACAGCTCTCCTGAAACAACTGTGTTCTACCTGACAAGCACCAAACAGACAAAGTAAATAACTGGCAGAGGGGAACCGGCAGCTATTTATTCAGTAGTTCAAGACCAAATCACACCATTAAGAGTTTTCTGAGAACAACAGACCTGAATTTAAAAAAGATGGGCATTATTTAGGGATTAAGTAATACAGTAGTTATGGCTAAAACAATGCTAGTATTGCTCTGAATAAATGAAAGAAACAACAAAGAAGTTTGAAGGCAAATGAAACTTCCTTTCTCTGAAGTGTAATGATGCAGCAGCTGATGGCTGCTAATTTATACATATGTGTTCCAATAGCCTACATGTGAAAGGGTAGAAAGAAAGGAAAAAAGACCTCCGACAGATCAGCAAGCTGCTGTAATTGTACCCATGTACTCTGTCCTGCCAAAACAGGAACCATTTTTACTGACAGAGTGCTTTTGCCATTTTTTTCAGAATTCCCATCACTATTTATGGATCTGTTTATGAAATCCTTTCTTTTTAATCTAGAATTGAAAATGGTGTTTTTTGAAAACGGTCAATTATTTACATTGCTAAATGTTTTAGAGAAAATATAAATGATGTAACGCATATCAAACCCAGCATTCACAATTTATCAGCCTTGCATGCGGCTGTATCAAAAGTAGGATAAATGATGCAAAAATGTCTCTCGCTAGAAGACTGACTCTTGTATTTCTTGGCTTCTCTAATTTTATTTTATCAGTAACATAATTTAACAGAAGAAATAACAGATAAATAACAGATCATGAAAAGAAAAGTTGTTTTTACTCCTTGTGTTGTATAACCCTTCACTTAAAACAGAATATTTTTACTTTATGGTGACTGGAAAAACATATCAAATATAAAACTTGGTTGAGTGTAATTTGCAGCTGCGGTGTGCGGTTATGTATTATTGACATTTCACCCTGTGAAAGCAGAGTTTTAGCCATGACGCTGCCCTTGTGTATCTTTGCACACAACAGTCCCATAGATCTGTCCTCATCTTCCCAAATAAATGCATTTAGACTCTGAATTATAGCTTTGAGTGGTGATGATGTTTCTTCTCTTCATTCTCCTCACTCTTGATTCCCTGTCCATCAGACCCGATGGTTGTTTTTGAAGGTTCTTTCACACTTTCACTATGATTTAACTAACTACACTATACTGACTTGTTGCCTTAGATTCTGCTCAATCATGCCAATCTGCCACTTGCCCCTGGTTGTCATCCACTTTGTGCTGATACATGATACCCAGTGGAGATTCTAGGATTTATTTTTAGGGTGGGCCAATAGGGTGCCAAGGCTATAATCCAATAATTGTGTCATTTGTAGATGAAGCCTATAGTAATTTCCTAAGAAATGTTCTTTACATGTACTCACATTGTATAACTTAATATAAAGCTAACCTAATTAAAGTTCCTATGAGGACATCTTTTGAGTATCTTTACTTTACTTGAGTATTTATTTTTTTGGAAACTTATGACTTTCACTCCACTACATGTCAAAGAGAAATATTCTACTTTCCACTCCACTACATTTATATGAAGCTTGTCGTTACTTTTCCTTTTAGGCTCGGCATGGCTTGTCATCAGCTGTTGGTGTTTTTTCTTTTCTAAAATGTAATTGGCCACACGCTGTGCCCATCACAGAAGGGAACCAATCAAAGTCACTGCTCACACCTGGGATGAATTTAAAAATATGTCAACAAGACTAAATGTGCATCATCTCTTAGAGATTTCCATCACTTTCTACGGACATGGAAAAATTCAGGGTAGATTTTGTGTGGTTTACAGGTTTTATTAATGCATGTGTTATGTTGACATGTAGTCAAGTGGTTCAACAGGAGGAGGAGCTCTTGAAAGCAGAGTTGTACTTTGTATGTTGTAATGGACTGAACAGTAAACCTACAACTCCCTCAAAATGAATGTGTGGAGAAAAAGGTCCTCCTGTTTTTTTTTTTTTTTCACTGGGGTACTGGAGTTGACTACTTTATCCACCACTGTTTTTATTGAGTAGTGATGGTGGAGACTGGAGCTGAACTGTCTGACAGAAAAAGGACAGAAAAGAAGAAAGCGGGAGAGTGATAGAGCACAGGCTAACGGCTAAAAAATTAGCTTAAAGGCTAAAACACGAGCTTATCGGTTTGTGATAATGTTCATTCCAACCCACATGCAGCAGTTATTCTGCAGTGATCTGATCAAACTTGAGAGTCTGTCAGTAAAATGAAGAGTGAGGTTACGTTAGCTCTGATTGGTAGATGAACAGGACAGAAGGATTCACTAACGTTACACGTTAGCCCCCAGACATATCTCAGACCAACGGGCTGTGAGTGGCACTTAAAAGCCTGCTACTAACTTACGATACATACGTACAAAGTTTACTTGTTACGTTTCACACAACAGCGCTGTGTAACTGTTGATAAATACCTTACCTCATCATGTTGTATCCAGTAAAAAGTTGTCTTGAACAAAGAAAAGTAGTGTTAAAAAGATCTGATCTCCATTCATTTCCAAAACAAACATGCCTTGTTAAGAGTCATGTCATCATGACAGTGTGCACGTGATTCCAGCCAAAAGGTGTCGCTGTGATCCACTTCAAATGGATAGTTCTTGTAGTGATCTGTGTGTTTTGGAGTGTTTTTCCCCTCTCCCTTCTCTTATAGAGCTGTGGGCAGTTCCCTCGTCTCCTCCGTGCCGGCTCTCTCTCCTGTGCTCCTGCGCACACCTGCATGCAATCAGCCATCTACACCTGCCTGCTATCTGCAATCACCATCTGCATTTAAGCTGCCGCAGAGAGAGAACCGGCGCCGGATTATTCCTCAGTCTTTGTGGTACCTCAGCTGTCAGATTCCTCTCAAAGATTCTGATTCTTCTGTTTGTGAATGCGCTCTGTCGCTAACCTTAGTTTTCCTCCTTGCTCCCAGTGTTCTCCATTCCTGTCGCCAAGCTGCCCCAGCTCTGTTTTCCAGCCACACTCTCACCACACGGATCCAAGTCTGCAACCCTGCTTCCAAGCAACTCTCTCACTTCTCGGACTCAAGCCTGCTACCCAGATTCCCAATCAATATGCAGATTTCCCCCTTCTTCACTTCCATCAATTCATCTTCTATCCCTCTAAATCATGTTCAGGGTCGTGGGTGTCTAGAGTCTATCCCAGCTGTCTTAGGGTGAGAGGTGGGCTACACCCTGGACTGGTCTCCAGCCAATCACACCTACGGGCAATTTAGACTCACTAATTAGCCTGATGAGCATGTTTTTGGACTGTGGGAGGAAGCTGGAGTACCTGGAGAGAACCCACACATGCACGGGGAGAACATGCAAACTCCACACAGAAAGGCACACCTAGCCCGGACAGGGATTCGAACCCTCTTGCTGTGAGGCAGCAGTGCCAACAGCTAACAGCTGTGCCACCATGCAGCCTCCTTCTTCACTTAATGATATAAATTATTGTGCATGGTCAAGTAGCTGTCACTCAGTGTCCTGTTTGTCTGAATAGCATTAGCATTTCCTTTGTGTGTGTGTGTATCACCTGTGTATTTTTTACATTATAAGGCCAACACAAGACAAACATTAACACTTTAAATCCCAAGGAAAACAAACGATAGGAGTAAAACAGCAGTGGGGAAAATAACCCAAAACAAAAAAATAATAAATTCACTAATTAAAGGATAGATAATCATGCCTCATAGTTTGTATGTAAGAATGAACATGAATGCCCATGTAACACTGTTCCATAGTAGTCTCTACCAAAACTGGAAAGACCCTTGACCCGAGGTCTGTTTTCACTTTTTATTTTCTCAGGTGCTAGCTTCCTCAGAATAGCCACTTCTCCAAACGTTTCCATCTTAGCGTGAACATCTTTCTTTCACTGGTCTTGTATCATTTAAGTATCAGACATCCTTGTTTGTGCTGTTGCAAGGAGGAGATGGTCCAGTCTTTTTGTTATGATTCATCATGATGTGAAAATTGCATACACTGTCAGCTACTGAGGAGCTGTCTAAAATTATTTTGAGGGAATATGCCCTCAAAGTGAATGATGAACAAAGGAAATAAAGAAGAAGTCATGTCAACATGTTTTCAGGACTAGTCAAAAAATATCACTGTTCACGTCTTCTTCTCAAAGTGAAATCTGCATGCTGGAGGGCACAGTATGACTTGTGGATTTACAAAAAATAGTTTAATGTGAGTTGTGTTAGCACTGCTGATTGTAATGTCATCAGTTGTCCTTTCTTATTTGGGTTTGATTTTCCTCATGTCTTTAACTGTTGTCTCTTTTTTAAGCCACAGACACCTTTGAGATCTCAAACACATTTCCTAGTTATCATACAACACAGCATCTCTCATTCTTGAATATATTAAAACTGCACTTTGCCATCCTCAATGAGAAGTCAGTATTTGATCTGTTGGCTCTGTAGACTTGAGAATACTGTATGTTACGTAAGGTCAGCCCAGTCTCTGCGCCCTGAGATCACAGAAACTCCATGTCCTGGCTCTGGGCAGGGGGCCAAGTTTCCCCTTTTAGACCCCCACTCAGGGTCCAGAGCTCTGGGTCATAGGAGGTTCATCTACCCCTAAGACAGACAATGATCTGATGAGCACAGACAAGCTCACAGTTTGTATAAATGTTTGCCTGTCCACACTAAAATAAATGACTCAGAGACTGGACTATATATAGAAGTTAGTCTAAATGAGATAACTAGAATGTTTGACTATGGCTAAGATAAGAGAGTACACACACAGGACTGTCCAACATGCAGTTAACACTTTATTAATATATAGAGTGGAATCGATGTCTTAATTGAAATGTTGAAAATCATTTACACAAGAAAACATGTTCTTCATAATAAACAGAGTTTAAATACAATGAGATCTAAGGCTGATTTAGGTGCTCTCTTTGTACTTATCACAATTACATGTAGCAGCCAATCTGTAAATGAGTACATCCAAGTTTTCATGTTGCAACAAGCAGCATATTTAGTTGGGTCACCCTGCTTTTTAGATAATCACACTCAAACTCCTCACAGCATTGTAAAAATCCATTTACAACTCCAGTTCCAGTGAAGTTGGGATGTTGTGTAAAGCGTCAATAAAAACAGAATACAGTGATTTGCAAATCTTTTTTAACCTCTATTCAACTGAAAACACTACAAAGACAAGATATTTACAGTTCAAACTGATGAACTTTATTGTTTTTTTGCAAATATTCACTCATTTTGAGTTTGATGTCTGCAGCATGTTCCTAAAAAGCTGGGACAGGCTCATGTTTCCACTGTTTCATCACCTTTCCTTTTAACAACACTCAATAAGTGTTTGTGAACTGAGGACTGATTTTGTGCTTCATAATGCTCCATACATTTTCAATGGGAGACAGGTCTGGACTGCAGGCAGGCCAGTCTAGTACCCGCACTCTTTTACTTTGAAGCCACGCTGTTGTAACAGGTGCAGAATGTGTCTTGTCATTGTCTTGCTGAAATAAGCAGGAACGTCCCTGAAAAAGACGTGGCTTGGATGGCAGCATATGTTGCTCCAAAACCTGTATGTACCTTTCAGCATTAATGGAGCCTTCTGAAGGAAATATTACGCATTATTAACTATATTTTGTGCATTAATTAATAATAATTGTGATCATGGCAGGCCTGTTTTAATGTGTGTATTTACAGAAGGTTGAAAGCTCCTGGAAGGCTACAGATCATCCAGCATGAGGGGAGAATCGACACCATTAATATGAAGGATTCATTTTAACACTAATAAATGATTAACCTTGTTTATCCATTTATATAATATAACTTTTTTAGTTTGCAGTATAAAAGGAAGACAGTCTGTGTATTTTTTGAGAGTTTGAAAGTTGATTGGAGACAAAGAATGCAGGACTGCAGGAGGTTGTTAAACTGTCTGTCCTTAAATTGGGGGGGGGGGCCTGGTACCAGATAGCATTTTCTGAGAAGGAAGGATAAACATGTGAGATGTCAGAGTTTTCACTAAAACTTCCTTTTAGGTTCACCCTGACAGACGCTGAGTGATGGGAACATGCGGAGCCAGCCTGCACTGAAGAGGACAACGTCTCTGATCAGGAAATGAATGTCTATAATAGGGGGAGCTACGAGTATAATAGGGGTTCAGGATGAGAGAGGGGGTCTTCTTTTTTTTAGAAGGCCCCATAATTGTATCAGGGCTGTGAGGGAGAGCTAAAGAAGAACCCAGAATTCTGTCCCACATTCTTGATCTGTTGTAATAATTAAATTTGGCATAGACTGAGAACTCGACCGTCTCCTTCTACTTCTTCAAGGCACATCATGTGTTCTGCGCTGGAAATGGTAAAAGTAATTAGGAGTCCGATTCTTTATTTTAGACAAATTGATATTTTTTAGGATGGTGAAACGATAACCATTTCCAACCCTTCACGGATGGTCAAGTTAGCCATGCCATGGGCACTAACACACCCCCATACCATCACAGATGCTGGCTTTGAGACTTTGACCTGAGAACAATCCAGATTGTCCTTTTCCTCTTTGGCCTGGAGGACACCACGTCCATGATTTCCAAAAACAATTTGAAATGTGGACTCGTCAGACCACAGCACACTTTTTCACTTTGCGTCAGTCCATCTCAGATGAGCTCGGGTCCAGAGAAGCCGGCGGTGTTTCTGGGTGTTGTTGATATATGTCTTTGTCTTTGCATGGTAGAGTTTGAACTTACACTTGTAGATGTAGCGATGAGCTGTGTTAACTGACAATGGTTTTCTGAAGTGTTCCTGAACCCACGTGGTAATATCCTTCACACGAGACCTGGGCCTGGTGTTTTTGGAGCATTCCTCAACTTTCCCAGTCTTTTGTTGTCCCTGTACCAACTTTTTTGGAACGTGTTGCAGATATCAAATTAAAAATGAGTGCATATTTGAAAAAAAAAAGTCATATTGAATGATAAATATCTTGTATTTGAAGTGTGTTACATTGAATATACATTAAACAGCCTTCGCAAATCATTGTATTCTGCTTCTACTTACGGTTTACACAACATCTCAACTTCATTGAAATTAGGGTTGTACATTTTGCAATAATTTTTCACAGTGGGTTAAATTAAAAGTATAGCTAGAGAGATCAGAACTCACCACTTATATGTACAGAAAAGATCAGTGATGAGATAGGAGGTACATGTTTTCTACAGGGATACCATGAATTCACTATAAAACCATTAGTAACTGTTATGAACTGCCAAGCATCTCACTAATCTGCTCCACAGGTTGTCCAGGCTTCTAAGACACTTTTAATGGATTTGATCTGGTTTGCTGTTGTCAGGACTTGTTTTTCTCTCTGATTCTATTTTGTCCTGCTGTGTAGCTGTCTGTGGTGCTGAAAGTCCTCCTTAAAGAGAGAAGTGTAGCCTCGTAATGGACTGAGGATGTACTATATTATTAAATTACAAACTCTTTAACCACCAGCAGACTGATCTTAGAAAGAAATCAGCCGTAACTACATGTTTGTTTATTCTGGGGGAATAGTCATGACTGCATGGTCAGCAACCAGGCCTGTAACCATTCTCTTATCCTTAAATTGAAGTTACTGTAATTCCTTGCTGCCTGTGCAAAGTGGCAGAGTAAGTAATCCCATTGGACCATTTTTTTTATTTATTTATCTTTTTTTTTTTTTGTCTGAGTCAGTTCTACATGGGAATAATTCTAATACAATTGGATTTATTCCAGCTTATACCCTCTCTGGGCCTCCCCGAACATGAAATTTCACTTCGCTGCTTCATACAGGCACTCACATCTCTCCCTAGCTATTTAGGCTCTAATGTATGCTATAAATAACATCAGGAGCAGAGAAAAGGGATAAAGGGCATACTGCCATACAGCTCAGTAACGAGCCATGTTATAAGTCATTAAAGATTTTAGTGTAATTAATGCAGCATATGGTAAGACACCTGCTTCAGAGACCTGAAGTTGTTACAAGCCTTCTTTATGGTGTTATACAGACTCTTTAAGATTTACAAGAATTCGCCACTAACTTATTTTGAGAAGTAAATGCAATAGAAATAAAACAATTTATCAGTGTTTACTACAGCACCCATGTTTGCTCCATTAGATGCAATTTCCCTCACATTTTACTAAAGAACACCACAAAAGACATAATTGATTTTAGCAATAACACATGAATGTATTTCAATTGTTAACAAGGATGAAAGTTAGAATATTAAATAAAAAAGAGTTAGTATTATCACTGAAAAACTAAATCCTCCAGAGAGCAAAAAAAGGTGGACCTCAACTTAATGTATGAATTGTTCTTTTTTACTACAAACCCATTTAGTCCATCCAAATGAAAGTGCCAGAATGGTTCATAACTAATTGTAAATCAATATAGCATTAAGATAGGGCAGGTTTGTCGGAGGTCATGATAAAAACAAAGTACTAAATGGGTGCAATGCCAATTTTGATCCTTCCAGTCAGGCCACTCTCATCATGATGAAGTATGTGGCTTTGATCCCAGAATGCTCAAAGTAGCAATTACAAAGACAACCTGCTCTACATAGACCTACTTATCCAACACAGTTTTAATTAATACTAATGTATAAGTACTTAGACAGGAGGAGGCAGAACTGGGAGACAGCTGAGAAAATGTGAATTATGCAGGATAAGCAGCTTTAGCTCTTAAAAGGACTATGGCTGACCACCTCTGAAAACATCATCAGAAACAACAACAACCAAAACAAAACAAAATTTGTACAGGTTGAATGGTTTAAGTAGTGGATGTTTTAATGCTGCAAAATCAAAGATATCTTAAAATTATTACCATAACTGAAGAGTATGATGGCACTATAACTGATGTTGGAACATTAATCCTCCATGAAAGGTCAGGAGGCTTTCCTGAAGTGAATATTCATCAGAAGAACATTCAAAAACATTCTGAATGAGAACTACTTGGAATTTTTTAGTCGACCTGGTAATCAAACTTTTTTCACAAAAAGTCATCTCTAGTCATTTTTAATCTCCAGTGTGTCTACAGATGGCAATATTTCAAAGTCAGGGTTGGTAATCAGATTTAGATAGACTTTTTGTTATCCTGGTTAAAATGATCTTTATGTCCTGATGTCAATCAATTCATGATGTGTTCTTAAAACAGAGTGAAAAATATCTTCTGTCTACAGCAGGAGGAAACCTGGGAAAACACCAACCAATCCTAGAGATTGAGATCCAATCTATTGAACCAATCAAATCCCATCCTGCTGTTCTGCCCGCCTCCTGAGCTTACATTGCACTGCTGTGCACTCGCCCTGATTCACTGCTCATAACCAAGAGGATCCAAGTACACTGGAGAATGGCAGAAAAACTACCTATACCCTGATTACTGCTAACGTAGAGAAAACAAAAACGATGTGCTGAGGACCAGTTTGAGCCTGTGGTTTGAAACAGTCACCATCATATGATCACAAACTCTTGGTTGACTTATTATGTTCTTAGCCATCTTGCTTAGACTGCTCACTACAATCCCCTCTGTCACAGTTTGCTAGATGACAAAAAGGTACCTGGGTATGTTAAACACCCTCTATATAAATACAAGGAAGACACAATAATTCACAAAGATAGCTTCTTTAATTAACATATCAGTAAAGAACTGAGGGGATAAAAAAGTATGAATATTGAAGAAATTATTTAGGCAGCAATTGTTAACATCTTTGGGGGGAAATAGAGTAATTGGTCGAATTTGTGGAACATAAAGTGCACCTGGATTTGCATGAACACTGTCTCAGTGACATACACCATTGCTTTCTTCTTTGAAGCCTATTTATTGGTGTAAAACTGAAAATGCTGTCTCAAACCTTGGTTAATCTAGCAAAGAGAAGGTGAAGTTGAGGCAATCTCACACTTTTTTTTTTTTGCTTTGCTTTAAAGGTAGCCTTTTTTTAAATGAGCTTGTATGTGACTTTCAGGGCTTTGCAACCAGTCTTTAGTGGACGTTTGAGTAACTATGATTAGCTTCATTCTTCAAGACAGGAGGATTTCCCTTGAACTGAAGATTGTAAATACTACATACAACGCTTTTTTCCCCACACACATGTATACAATTGTTATATGGGTTCTACTTATTATTGTTGTTTTGACTATTGTTATTGGTTTTGATATTCTTTTTCAGTTTACTTTCTTTTGCAATTATTCATTCATTCATTCATAAACACAGATTAGATCAATTTCAGCCTGTTAGTTACTTCACCCGACCCCCCCCCCCCCAAAAAAAAAATAAAAAATAAAAATAATAATAAAATAAAAATAAAATAAAATGAAATAAAATAAAATAAAATAAAAAAGACTTCCAAACACAAAAAGTCATTGCCAGTGCTGGGCACATACACTTGTCTCTCACTGAAGTGAAAGCGTGTTAGTGTTGGGTTGTGTGTGTGTGTGTGTGTGTGTGTGTGTGTGTGTGTGTGTGTGTGTGTGTGTGTGTGTGTGTGTGTGTGTAATTGGCCTTGATGAGAACCAGGTGTGGGGGGCTTATTTATACCTTAGGGTTGCAGTGCTCAGCGCTGAATTGTTATCTCACCATCAGAGGTAGTGAGAGATTCATTTAGTGTTTTCTCTTGTTGTGTTGGGACGTGTGAGTCTACAGAAACATTAGAAAAACCTTGCCACTGGCCAGCTTTGAGTGGGAAGCCAGGGGCTCATCTATGCTCTGCTGGGTACAGCTCAAAAGAATTACATGGTGCAGCCAACCTGTGGACCCTTGGGTCGGGCGCAAAATGTGTGTAATAGAATGGGACCAGTCATTGTCTTCTGATGATGGAAATGATTGATTGAAATGATGCTTGGTTAACCTTTCTGAATACACAAATTGTTATGTGTGAGTGTTACTCTTATGGATGGTTTATTGTGCTGTGCCAGACAGTTGTCTTAGTGTCCCATCTGCAAAATCTTGCATCACAGAGTCCCTTGTGAGGCACATAGCAACTGTGTAATCATTGTTTCTTAATTAACAAAGGACAGCATTATTACCAGAAGAAAATGGGAAGGGAGGAGCAAAAGGGTAGGTAATTTCTTCAAGGAAAGCTCTTGCCACAGCAAAGTACAACAAAGTGACATCTTCCCCCACATATATCCAGAATGGCTAGCTAGTGGTTGTGCTAATCACAGTAAGACAAAGCAGCCTGAAAGCCAGAGAGGAAGCACTTTTTTCTGTGATGGAATTAAAATGATGGCAGTTATGAGTGCAACAATGCAGCTAAATTGCATCAAAGGCGGTATGTTTCAACTATTTAAAATGGCCCAAACAAAGTGCAAACATACTGTAGTCTACAGTGAATTAATGGATCACAGAAGCATAATTACTTTATGTAAGAACTACACATTGGCTAACTGAGTTTGCATTTACAAGAAGCCTCTTGGCCAGGTCATGTTTGTAAATGAGAACTGGTTCTCAAACACTTTTACCTGGTAAAATAAAAGTCAAATAAATGAATAAATAAAAGTGGGTCATGTGGAGAGGGTGGCCAGTGATGGAGTCAAACTAGACCTAAATTTTTATCCTAGTCCACCCCAGTCCCTCCAGCATGCAGGACGAGGGTGGATCACTTCTATTTTTTAAGTGTGAAGGTGGTAGTGTGACAAAAGTATAACAGAATAAATGTAGCACAGGTTTTGAGTGCTTCCACTTGTAAGATGACTATTAAAATGGATGCAAATATTAAAGACTGAATTTTATGAACTTTTTCACTGTTATCGTCTTTCTGAACACTCAAAGCAGTTGTCACGCTGCTGGTTATTTACCCATTCACATCAGATTTACACAATGACGGTGTGATGGATACTTTTGTAAGGGACAATCAATATTAACTAATTTCATTCATTTTACTAGCTGCTGACCAACAGTGGGAGCAATTTGGGTTTCAGTGTCTTACCCAAGGACATTTTCAGCATATAAAACCAGGAGCTTCCAATTTGACCTATGGCTAAGACCTGCCCTAAAAGCGATGAGCAAATCACAGTGTGTATAGTAATCCCATACACTCTGACATTCTTTGCGCGGATGTCCATTGAAATGCAGAGAATCAGTTTTTGTTCAGTTTTATGAGGTTTTACTGAGACGTTAAGTTGGAAAATGGTCACATGGTGTTCATGAGATACAATGAGATGCAACTCTAACTAGGTATCCTGTGAGGACAGGTGACAGTGTATATTTTACCCTTTAGAGAGAAACGCGTCTTCTTTGGACTAAAACATGAACTCAACGTTATTAAAATGAACAAGGATGTTCTGTCTGGATGTCTGTCTAAGGTAAGTCAACATCATATGTGAGGCAACATGATGTGTCACTTTGCTGTGAAGAAATATAAAGTTATCTTTAACACTAGAACCATCACAGCAGTCTGACGGACAGCTAATGTTAGCCTAGCATTAGCTCCTAGCTGCGTTGTTCATCATGTCTCTTTGTTTGTTGGAGGTCATTGGTCTGTTTTCTTCTAGTTTTTGTTCTTTGGTGATCGTCCATCATTGTTAGCTGTTGTCCAAAGGGCTCTAGTTAAACTAACGTTAGCTTCTGGAGCTTAGCTTCATTAGCTTATCTGTAATAGCCCAGATAACAAAGGTTGACAAACGTTCTGCTGAATGATTCAATGTAAATACTGTAGCTCCAAACTAACAGAGACACTCTTGGTAAAGATGGTAAAAAGGAGGTCAGATTTTTCTCCTGACTGATGCTGATCCTCTGTCTTGTTGTCTGAGATGCTGATGGTAACCAGATGTGGTTTATCAGGTTTGCTCTGGGACCTGGAAGTTTTGTCTTGAAACTGAAGCTTTTTATGGACCTTCAACAGTAAATTGATTCATATTTCCCTCCAATGTGGAGTTTAGACCCTTTTAGTGTCTTTTAGATGATATGTGATCTTTCTGTCTCCAAAAATCATCAATGACGTCCTGTGAAATGTCTCCTACTGTGACACCTGCCATAGTACCTGTCACTGAATGTTCATTGTTTGTCTGAGTGAGTGGAGGGGGCGTGGCTTACTAGGGGTCAATTTAGAGACAACCTCACTGAGCCACAGCTGTGTGTAGATTTAACTTATTAAGCATAGGATCGCAGGGGTAGTTAAAAGTAGGGCTACTGCTCCTTTCTACCTCATCCAAGGTAAAACGAGACATCTGATTAAGATGTCCTCTGTTTGCCTTGGAGTTTTCCAAGGCATGTGTAGCTAGTGAAAGAGGTTGGCACTAGTAACATACACAAGCTTATCTGCCTAAAGCCTCTTGATTCCTCAGGAGTAATTGAAAATCAGGTCTATGGAGATGGATGTCTCGTTAACCTGCTCAATTTGCACCTACCTGGTTGGAATGAGGGGGAGAAACTGATATTTGTTTGGATGGATTGTCTTCATTTCTTTGGCCTTATTCAGTGAAGTCTTCATGAAGTCCCACGGTAATGAAATGCAAAGCTGTTACAATGCTAAGGAGTAAATAATGAGTTTTCTTTTCTTTCTCTTGTGAAGGTAATGTAGTCTTGTCTGTGGATTAGTTTCCTTAAAAATGAGCTGATAAAGCACACATATATATTTATATATGTGACAGGCCAAAGTACAAAATGAAGACATACCAAAATATCCCATATTTACACTCATGCTACAGCAGATCATCAGTGTCCTTTTAAAAATTTCATTGCTTCTGTAGCATTTTATTTATCTAGTGTTGAAGAATAGATAAAACAAAAATCCACAGCCTGGAGAGATGTAAAATAATTAAATAAATAAACAAACGTCGAGATATGTTTAAAAAAAAAAAAATAGGAGTCGGTGAGGTTAATCTTTTTCTTTAAATTCTTTAAAAGTCAACAGTGTTATCCGTAATAATCCCGTCTGCTGTAATCTGTTTATCGGCCCACAGGGGAGGGGATTTAAATCCAAGGCCAGGTGGAAAAAAATAATAATTCAGGAGCAATTTAACATAAAAACCTTAAACCTCTTTGTTGGCTCTGACACCTTTTAAGATTCTAAAATAAAATACTCTATTGTCAAAAGCTCTGCCTTAAGATCCAGGAATGACCTCAAAGGATGCTGCAGTGAAAACAGTCATTACATTTAAGTTTTTTCAGATGAGCCAAAAGGTTGGGCAATACATGCATACAAAGAACTTGTATGCATTTAGTAAATGAAATATTAATCACAACACACGTCTTCACCAAATGTTTCCTGCTGTTCAAAATTAAAATAAACCTTTCTCACATCTTTTTACATCTCCTTGTATCAGAGAAATTGTGCATTGATGGAATACTGTACGTTTAACCAAATGATGCTTAACACTAAATTCTGTTAAACTGATTATGCTTTTTTTTTCTAGTCCAACAAGATGATAGTTTTTTAATCTCTCTCTTCCCCCAAACCACAAAAACAGCCTTGAATGCATTAAGGAGGCCAGTGTCTTATCCAAGGAGACCTTGAAAGGAGGAGCCAGGGATCAAACAGATGGGTCCTCTGCATAAATCTCCACATTGCACATCAGCAAAAATAAATAAATAAATAAAATCTGAGCGTACCTTATTAAAAACCCTTACATCATCATATCAATATTTCAGTGCTCATCATGCAATAACTGTGAAAAAAGATTAAGATATCAGTGCACCAACTGATGACAAGCACCAAACTAACTGTCCCAGCTTTGTAAAACGTTTTGTGTGTGGCTGTTCAAACTAACCCTCTGTCCTCGCTGGATTACAGAAATACAGAACTTAACTGTCTACAAGTACATAAATTAAAGAGAAGAGAAAAGCAGACTTGTTGTAGCAATTTACTGCATCCCTTTTTTTTTTTTTTTTGCATGGGATTAAGCCCCCCCCCCCCTACTCTTACCAGCAGGAGTTTTCATGGCTGTGTGATCCACCTGCTGATTGTGGCCTAAAGGGCTAAAAAAGAAAAACTTCAATTGCTCCTCAGGTAGGCACGTATTTGAGTCAAATGTTCAAACTGTTCACCTCAGAATTTTGCTGTAAAACACTTATCCTCTCAGTAACATCCAGCTCCCTCAAACACAACAGGGTGGGCATCTGTCTGTTTTAATCACTGTCCCTAAGCTACAATCAGGACCTTGTCCAACCTTTTACTGCAAAATGCGAAGGTTACAGACAAGCTGGAGATGAACTCTCCATTGACTTCATTACCGCTTTTTGCATGAGTGGATACAACACCTCGAGAATGTGCATTTAAACAGGTGACCTTTAGTCTTTTTAACTCATTAGAATAACTGTCTGGACACTGACTGCACATGGGTTATAATGTCTGCTGCATTTATTGTTCTGCTATGATAAAACTGATAAGACTCAGTGTTAAAGAACCAAATGCAAGACTTCCAGGCAGTGATGAAGGTATGGAGGGTTTATTCCATATGATAAAGTTAAAACACAACAAAACAAACAAAAAATACTATCATCTAGCAAACAGAAAATGACAGCAATGCTGGAAAGAGGAAAATAAAGTATGAACAGAAAACAAAGTACATTACTGAAAAAAGAAAAACAATAGAATAAATAAGTAATAAAATAAAAACCACAAGAGGTCTAAGGCACACTTAACTTGGAACAACAACATGGACTGATTCAGGAGGGTACATGAACGAGATGATGAAAGAAGACCAACTAGTCACACAAGTGTACACAAAGTAAGTTGGATCAGCTGAAAACTATCAAGAGTGGGGCAAACAATCAACAAGACAGGAAGTGAAACTGGAGACAAACACTGGGAGAACAGCACTACAAAATAAAAGCTGACAAAACATGGAAGACGTGACAGAAACCTGAGTGGGAACTTACCCAAAATTGTACCTTAACTCAGTTTAGCACTGATGACAGCTTCAGATGAGCCCTGGCCTCTTGTTTTTCAGCTTTTGAGAAAAAAAATTGCACTTAGAAAATAAGTGTTTTTTTCGTTTGCAAAAGTTGTAGTGTTTTTCACCCAACCCAGTGTCCCTGTTGCGTAAACAGCAAATGAGCTTGTTCCTTCTGCCAGCCCCCATCAGTGTGTTGGTCTTGAAATGAGGTGTGGTCATGCCAAATATTGTATCTTGAATGCAGAACATTTATTTACTCTAGACCAACAAAAACCTGGTCTCAAAGTCTGAAGTTCTTTGTAAAGTACTCATCTGCTAATTAGTCACCAGCTTTTCTGCTTAAGGATGTCAACAAAGACTAAAAACAATGCAAAAAGTACAGCCTTGTGATCAAGCAGCAAAAATAACTATAACTATAAAAACAACAGAAATTAAAGCTGCAAGCTGTGATAAGCAGGCCCTCATACTAGTGCACTCATCAGTGATACTTAATGAAGAGCTGAAAGACATCACTGAGCAGAATGGAAAGAATATGCTGGAAAAACAAGAGGACTTTTTAATCACAGGGTAAAACATATAACTTCCTGTTGACAGTAGGGGGCGCTGAAGTTTAATGTGGAATAAAAGCATAAAGATGCACTCAGGCTGTGACACTGTACATGTGTGTGTGTTTTGGTCCAGATCTAGTATTGTATATTAGAGCTGTTAAGATTTGCATTTTGCTGAAAAAATCGTCAAATTTGGGTGTTGTTTCTGGCCACGCCCATTGAGTTACGATAAATCCTTTGATAATTTTTAATCATCAATGTGTCTTGTACACACAAAAAAGAGAGAAGTTAATCCGAAAAAAACAAAAAAACAAAAACAAAACAAAACTGGGGGACGAGTTCGATCAAATAGGTACCCTATAAATCATCAAAATCAGATGTTTAACTCCAATTTTCTGGAATTCCTGTTCGGAATTCACTATGGTCGTAACAGACTTTTTTGTAGGTTCTGATATGACAGCATGTAAACAGCTCAAAGTAGCCCAAGGAGCTGCAGTTTTAACTCACTAGGGGGCGCTGTGGAGCATGTATTGGCACAAAAACTCTGGATTCATCCATTTTTCGTCATGACTGAATTTTTTTGCACATTTTATTATGACTTGAAGCATGATGAAGGCACGCAATTTGGGGTTAAAGTGGCAGAAACAAAGATTAATCCTTAAGGTTTCAACCTGATCTTGGGCTCGGGCCCAATTAACAGCCCATCTTTATATTTTGGTTTTCAAGACCATGATACCAGATAGCTTGAAAGATTTGGGACTTGTTGGCATCTTTGTGTGTATATACAGAACACATCAACATTTACCGTCATTATCTGTTAAACGGTGGTTTCAAATGTGATTTCTTCTGTGCAAAGAAATGCATTTCACTTAGCGAGTGTATTGATTTCAGTGTACTCATCTAATTTAGAAATGACAGGCTGGTTTAACCGGCAGTTCTGTACTGCAGTCTTTTTCACATAGAAGAAATTAGCTTCCTGACAGAGAGAAGATGTATTACATGGTCAATTTTTAAAAGTGCAGTAAGCTCCTGCTTCAAAAAACAAGCCCGGACATAAGTAATGTACATTGTCACTTGGTCTTTCTATGTCCTTTTGGGGAAGTACAGGAAATTACAAATGGAGCTGACAGTCATCAGTGCTGGGCTGTAACAGTGATTAAATATTCATGAATGTTCTCGTAATGTGCTGGTCAGGTAAGAGGTTGTGATATCACAGCACAGGTACATCCTTGAATATAAACCCACATGGGAATAGTAGTAAACATGAAAAGGCATGTTTGTCTTGTACTTATGAGTCTGAAGACACACAGTAAACAGAGCTAGGTGATACGGAGAGGACAAAAGGAAAAATAGTTTTGTATCACCAGTGTAGGATTCCTTCCTCGTCTCCAGATGCTGTGGAGACCTGATATCTGCACTATGACTGTCAAATATTATCTGCCCTTAAACCACATTCTCATTCTCCTCAGTCATTTCTCTCTCATTTATCCCCTGTACTTTTCAATCATGTCACTTACTGAGTTACAGAGACAAATAAGGATCGACTGCAGTTCCTTTCCCTTTCTTGTGAATGGCAGAATACAAAACCGGGCTTTTGGAGCCGCTCCAACACAGCTGGAAGAGCAGGTGGTGGGAAGAAGCCCTGGGGAAACTCCAGGCGAGCCGACCTGGCCTTCAGGCAGCCTCAGGTATCATTGCTGTCACGCCAAAATGGCAGACAAAGCAATTTTACAATTCCTCTGACATCTCTATACCTGGGTTAGTTCTGTATCAGTGGTGTGTTAATTCATCTTTCTTCTTACGTGTACCATTTAAGCTATTGAAGACTGAATGTAAACAGGAACTCAGTGTGTTTCTTATTGATCTGGACCTTGTGTGGCAATGACATTAACATCAGTATTACATGAGGGTCCTCAGGCCATCAGACTGTGACAATGTGATAGTATTTAAAGGAGATGAGGTGCTACAACCAAACCCTTTGGACATTTTTTATGTTATTTTATTTTATTTTGTATGTATTTTTTCAAAGTAATTTGCTCTTCTTAACAGTTTTTCTCCAGGTCTGGTAGAAGACCCTTCAGTCCCTTAAATGCAAAAAGAAATAAAGGAGAAAGCTTCAGACTGAAGCTGTAGACACAGGTGTTTTTTTTTTAATTTTTTTTTATTTTTGAGGTTGTTTATTAATGTCTGCATCTCTCGGTGAGAGATGCAGCACTAATTGTTTGTTTCAGAGTTTATTTATAATCTATCCTTTTTTAAAAAATCATCATTGAAGTATTTTCAAGTTTTCTGATGATTGTCACACTACGACAGAGGATTAGGGCCAAGTTTAAAAAAAAAAAATTCATGAGATTAAAGTAATAAACTCAAGGGAGTAATTCATGAATTGATTTCAGTTCTGTTTTAAAATCAAACTTTATTCTAAAGGTTGTTTTGTAGGAGCGTCCATCCGTCCAGTCAAAGAGGATGAAGTGAGAGCGTCTTCTTGATGAAGTTGTGTTGAGTTCCAGCTTTGACAAACAGCCTTCTTAATATCTCTGCCAATAGTTTGTTAGAGAACCTGGAGCTTTCTGATGAAGGCAGCTGAAACACGTAGCACCGTAGGCTACCACACTACGACGGAGGATTAGAGCCAAGTTCAAACCTAAACTAAAGTAGAACTTCACAAGATGCTCTGTGTTCCTCATTTTTATACAGGCGGCTGCTGCTCTTCAGACATGACTTTATTCTTGTATATTTGTCTTTTATTATTTATTTTTTTAAGCATGTCCCTAATCCTCCATTGTAATACACTGACCATAAAGTTGTAATTAAATATTTTCTACCTCCTGTCATGAAATGTTGATTGTGTCAATATGATTTATTCTTTTATACCTTCTCAGACGAATCAATCAGTCTCCTCAAATCATATCACAGTGAAATGTAAACCACAGTTAACCACTGCAAATAATAATATGATTTCATGGAAACTGAATAGCTGACCTAAATTGAATCCAATTTCCTAATTTTGCCTTTTTGCTGTGCAGCACTGAGCATGAAGGCAAGAACAAACAATGTTCAGAAATTCTTTTCATAACTTGTTTTTTCTCTCTTGATTGCCTCTTAACAAAACACCTCAGAAAATACCTGAAACCACCATGGCAACTCTCCACTTGATATGGGCAACCCAAAAACACTGAAATACACACCATTAAGATCACCTTTACAGTTTGATACAGCCCATTTTAAGAGTTCAACCCCTGCATTTTCAGTATTTGTCAACACACCAGAAAAGTGATTATTATAACCTCAACTTTGGTGCATGGAAGTTTACGATCTGTCCTACTGTCAAAGTGTCATATGGTAAACACCTACAGTGAGCAGACAGACCAAAAGCTTCTGTTGTATCTTTAACAGTTTATTGACACAGTTAGTTCATTTTCAACGAGAAATTCGTCAAATCTTAGTGTGTGTTGATCCTTTCTTTGGCTAAAATCAAAACTGAACCCTCTAAAATTTCAATATTACAAGGCATAGTTTTTCTGCATTCAACCCTGATGCACGTTAAATTTTGTACCTCACCAAAGTTTGATGCCCTGCAGTTGTGCTCATGATAGTCCATAGAAATTTAATTATTGAGCGGTGTGCAGCTACAAATTCCCTCAGAATCAATGAAGCTCCATCTTATCTAAACAATACAATCACCATAATTATATATTCTAACACACTGATGGTGTATAATTGTGCTAATAAAAAGGCAATCATAACATGAAACCCCAGTCCATACTTAGATAAGAAGATCTGATGTAATTATTAATGATAATTAGAATCAGGAGTGATATATTTTTATACTCTGTTTAAAAAAGTATCAATTTGACACCCAAGGCTTGGGTAGACATTCATTACCTTTTAAAAAAACACAATAGCTTTAGAAAGTGCTTCACATTTTGTAGCAGTCACACAGGTAAACAGCAGTGCAGGCTGTCAAAAGTAACTGACGTTTCTTTAAGCCTAAGTGATGACACAAACATTTCTCTTTTGACAGCTCCAGCTCCTCCAAACTTAAAAATTCCTCTCATCTTTCTCTCTTACATCTTCATCCTTACAGGGTGGTGTTAAGATGCAAGGCAGAGAAGCAACTGAGGGAATCCAGAAAAATAAGTTTTAATGAAATAAAGTACACACATGGAGTCTAGACACTGAGGGTGGCAAAGCAGTGAAAAGCAGTGCTGATGATCTGGATACGTTTGATGAGTCGGACTCTCTCAGGGCTCCGTGGAGGGCCTTGGGGCTTTAGCTGTGATGAGAACTGGAGGTGTATTATTAATTTTAACACATACTTAAAGAATTATCAGATCTGATTATATGATGTAATGTCAAAATATACATACATGAGATGACTCAGAAATGAGACTATATCTCATCTTCATCTAAAGCAGGGTCCACACATCAGGATTTTCTAAATGTGAAGAGATGTTTTATCCGTCAGAGAGCCCACACATGAAGATCAAAAATCAGACATTGAACAGTTCTGATCGTGCTGTGTGTGGTGTGCTCTGATAATCTCAACACAGCTCAACACACACAGAACCATTCTGTCCCACCACCGATCTAGAATCTAGTCCTCCAAGACAGAAATATCCCGTGACCAAATGTGATTTACAAAAACGTAGAAGAAACATAGCAACAACTGGTAAACAACAAACATGGAAGAGGACATAGAGGAGGGAATGATGGTGGTCTTGGGACTATTTTTAACAGAAAATTCCCAAACCAGACAAAAAAAAAAAAAAAAAAAAAAAAAAAAAAATCACAAAATTTCTGTGTCAGGTCAGCCATGCTTGATTTGTTTGTCTGCTTCCTCGTTCCTCATGGAGTCATGACTCAGGAGTCGTCGGCTTTCCCCACACATGAAGATTTTTGGTTGTAAATATTGAACAAGTTTAATATTTATAATTGTCATCTCCGACCTGTTTCATAGCTGATTATAAGGAAAAAATCACTCTGAACACACCTCAGACCACAGGATAATCTGATAAAACGGAAGATAATCAGGCGTTTGCCATCCTTGGTGGAGAAGGAAGAACGTTTGGACAAAAACAGCCTGATAGTCATTAGGTGTGTACCCCACTTTAAAGAAAGAGCGAAGAAACTACAGGAAGTGTGGAGAAACTTCCAAAAGAAAATGTTCAGAGTCTTACCAGAGAGCAGCAGCAGATTCAAAATGAATGTCCACTGTGAAAATGAGTCAGTAAAATGAAAATGATGGACCAGTGGAAATTGCATTATTATTATTTTGTAAATTATGTTAGATAATCATCAAAGTGTGATGAATGCTGTCAGTGATAACGGGTTTAATAAATGAGGTCATTCATGACTTGACAGTAATGAGTAAGAGAACCAGTGGCTGGGATGAACTGAATAATCAATGAAGGCTCCGATATGATCTAAATTAGTGCTAAACCAGGACTGTTACAGATACAAGCAAGGATCAGGTTGGTCAGACTGGCAGATGTAACGTGGTAGCCCTAACCCTCCACCAACCATTACATTTCATTTCACATTCTAGTCAAAGCGTTTCCCACCGTGTGAAACTGTGTGTAGCCAGGATGAGGATGTGTCTGCAGATATTTTGTTCATTATGCAGAGATTAGCTGTGATTGTATAAATTATTTTACCTTCCTGAGAGAAGTGATGTTGGGAATTGACCATGCTTCCTTTTGATTCCCCAGTATTGTAAACCAAGTTATGTAAAAGCATTAAGGGTTGGGCCCTTCTGACCCACATCTCATCGCTCCATCAGTTCCTGACTAAAGGAGAGTGAAAAGTCACTTCAGTTACATGTTACAGTTATTAGGCCGCATCATCATTAACAACCCATATGACATGAAACATAAGTTTTATCTGTATTTCACCGCTGCTTTCAAAAGAATGAGGTGGTGTTCAGAGTTACTGAGTCTGTTCTCATGTCAACTAATAGCTCAGAGCTGAGGGAGAAAATCAGGTGTTTTTTTGTACATCACCTCAAGTAATTATTGCTCTGTTTACAGAAAAATGAGCAATGATCTGATTTGAGTAAAAAATAAAAAGCAATTTTTAGTCATAATTAACTTGGCTGAATGGAAAACACATTTTGAGCTAAGTTTTGGTTTAATTAAGTAAGAAAGAGACAAATTTTGATGATGGTGTGAAGGACTGTTTATGAATGAAGATGACAACTCTCATGATCATACAACCAATCATTTTGGTTTTATTGAGACAACACCACCACTGCTAATGAAAACAGTCCTGCATGAGTCAGGATGAAATCATGTTCACAGATGGAATAATGTAGTGAGGGTTTGTTCACTTTGAGTTATGTGACATTTACACTTCAGTTCAGTGACAAAAAATGCAGCAAACAGCAATGAAAAACTGTGCTCCATCATGAGTAAGCAATGCAAACAATAGTTAACAGTTCACTGGATTTTGTTCCTCACTTTGTGCCGTTTCATCAGCTGTTTTATGTTTGTGTAGAAGATGACTCCTTTGACACGCAAACACATAAAACACTGATGCCATAAAAGATAAGTGTAGTAATTACCACAGCTTTACAGAACCTCTAAAAACAAATGTTAACAAAGCAATTTGACTGACAAAGCATGGCAGAAACTCAGGATGTGGAAAAAAAACATTCAACAAACAGAGGGAAGAGTAGGATATTTGAGCAATGCAAAAACAACAACAACAAAAAAACAATGAAAAGGGTTAACAGCAATGAGTGCAAATTGAGCAGAAACGTGATGAGACAGATGGATATTCATTGTTAATAATGCAATATAAATATTATTGAATAAGACAGGTTTTTGGGAGAAGAAAGAAGATGAAATCTCATCACAGAATAAAAACAGTTAAAAGAATCTTAATCTATTTTTGTCTTAGGAAGGCTGTTCAAAAGCTGAGGGCCACTGGTGGAAAGGACGCCATATGTTAAATTCCCTGTGAGGACTTTCTAAATAATCTCTAAAAAAGTCTTCATTCTGGATATCTGCCAGACCCTAATCCACAATTTAAAATGAGATTATCAGCACCAATATGTTAGTTTTAAATGCTAGGCTTCCTGATTGGTCAGACAGGACCCAATTGATTTACAGCACTTTGAAGTCTTAAGCATCAATAGCATCAATACCCCTCCTTCCTGTCATCCACCCTTCGGCCCCCATGCAACCTAGGGTCTACCCCTGGGGCTTGACTCTGCCTCTGGGTGGGGGCTCCATTACTGCACCACCCACCACTGTGTTGGTGTGGCGATAGGGGCATCTGGACTTGGGTCTGGGCCTGGGCAGGGCATGTCCTGGGGAAACCATGGGGCTTGGGATCCCTTGCGGTGGTGTTGCCAGGCGATGCTCCTGTCTCCCCAGCAGGTCAGGGTCTGGAGTGGGTGAAGGGGACTTGCCGGGTTCCGACAGTCTTCCTGTGTAGAGCAGTGCCCTATGGGTGGTCGACTTGGGTTGGGTCTGCGACACCAGAGCTGCGTTGTAGACTTGTTGGTATCTTGTTGCGTTGTATCTGGTGAAAAGTTGTCTTGAACAATTAAAAGTAGTGTAAAACAAGACTTGTGTAGATTTCAGGAATAGTAAAATACGTCAGGAAGGAGACTTAAGAAGAGATTGTAGACTGTAGACAGAAAAATATAAATATATTTTTGTCACCCAGCTCCACTCAGATTTTCCCTCATAGTCTCTTCTGCACAGACTCTGGTTGCATAATGGTGGCTCCAGTGACAGAGTTTTATTGGCTTCAAAATTGTACAATGGTAAAAGGCGCAGCCATGCTGTTCATTCTATATACAGTCTATGGGTCATATATATATATATATATATATATATATATATATATATATATATATATATATATATATACACACACACATAAATATGTATGTATATATATATATATATATATATATATATATATATATATATATATATATATATATATATATATATATATATAGAGAGAGAGAGAGAGAGAGAGAGAGAGAGAGAGAGAGAGAGAGAGCGATAGATAGATAGATAGATAGATAGATAGATAGATAGATAGATAGATAGATAGATAGATAGATAGATAGATAGATAGATAGAAGGAAACTATTTATCATGCAAATATTTTCTGCAATATAGGGTGAAGCACTTACCCCCGAAATATTAAGCCAGTTCTCAGCCATCATTTAACATCCATAAAAGAGTAGATGTAAGGTCTGCAGTAACAAGTTGCTGGTTGAATGTAAGGACATGACAAACTAGACAATTTCCACGGAAATCGTGAGGGGGGCTCGGGCGGTTGCAACCGGTTTCATCGCAGGCATAGACTGCCAGCCACCCTCTGCACACCATCAGCTGCTGGGGGGGCCTGTTGATGTACTAAATGTACTTCTTGATATACCTGGAAGTGTTCCCCCTCCCTAGTAGCTGTGGGAACATAATGGCTGCGAATGGGCTGTGGGTGTGTTTGGTGAGATTGATGTGTGGATGCACCTCCATACATCTGGTTTGTGGTGAAACTGAGGTGAAATGTAACTCATTCAAACCGAGCGGCAACCTCCAGTCTGAAAATATGAGGCAATGCAGAAGTGCTAAAGAGTGTCCGCTTGAGGCTGGCTCTGGAATTATCAGAAGTCACAAAAACACCAAGCCAAAAAAAGCAGATTTAACAGCCAAAATAAGCACATTTACAGCCTGGTACAAAGAATGTCTCCCGTCTGAATCCCTTATTTCACTAACGACATGCACTGTACAGGGGGTACATTTTTTTCTATCCCGGCAGTTTCCACAATATTAAGCTCGCCAGTTCGTCCAATCAGAGGCACAACTCAGTTCACGTGACTGCTGGGCACCCTATGGTTGTTACTGTGGAGACTCACAGCCCGCCTCATTTCCAATATGGCCGCGCTGGCCGTTTTGCTTCAAAAATCCGTTTCAGAAACAGATGGGTGGTAGAACGAGTAAAGCACTCAAAGACACATCTCAAATACACCGGCTGTGTCTGAATTGACGTGTCACAGCACTGGCATCCGAAAAAAATAGAATGGCTGCAGATGAGATGTGACCTGTCAGACCAGCCACGCAGTTGGACCGCAATGGAATGGATCCAGTGTGAGTTGACACATTGACGTGAATGGAAACCTTTCCAATCTGGTGAACGACGGAGCGGAGACGGAGCAGAGAAACATCTGGTGTATCTCAGCCGTGAGTACTCAGCACTGAGTAGCAACATCAGCACACAGTCTGCATGCAGCAAATTCTAAAAAAAAAACAGACCAAAAAAAAACTAACAAAAAACTGCTATGCAAAGAGCTGAGAGTTTAATATGAAGCAAGATCAAAGGACGAACTCTTATCTGGCTCTTGTTTAACCTGTTTAGATCACCATATAAAGATAACTTTGTTATGATTAGTAACTTTTGAATAGCTAAAGTAGCTAAATTACTGTATGTACAGATCTACAGAATGAAGACATACAGCAACATACATACATCACACTCCGGAACATCTGTCTCCCTCTTTTTTTTACCGTCAGGTAAAAAAAAAAAACAATCACAGTGTCTAGACACTGGATTTCACTTTTAAACTAGGTATACTCGTTACTGTTCAATCACTGTATGGTTGGGTTTTCAGTGAATTGTTGGAAAAGAATTCTCTCTACATTCATCACAGATTCAGTCAAATCAATAATTTAACATGTTTTCCATTTTTTATATTACACTTCTGTGTATATTTCATGAATTAGTATCAGCCCAAGTCCCAGCCCCCTTTCTGTGCTGTTGAAAATATGTGTATCATTGTTGAAGTTAAATATTTGTTCTGTGTGTAGTTGTCAAATTAAAACAAAGAAAAAGAAGCAGCAGCAGTCTGGTGGTAAAATCAATACTTAGTGTTACTGTTAAAACTAAGAGTTTACTGCAGGCTTTGCTTAGTGTACTGACTTTGGTCCATCTACATGTGAGGAAACCTGATCTCTGTCAACTTGTTCACTGTTTTTGGTAAACTGTTGGGATCTCTGCCAAGTCCAACTGCAAATAATTCAAGTAAATTTCACCTCTGTTTTTTGTTGCTTACAACGGTTTATGTTGCAGAAGATTTTGCAACTTGGTCCAGCTTAAGGTCCATTTAAGCTCAATGTTAAACAGGGATATGGACAAGTATGGTGCCTTTTGTCTGTGTTCTGCATTAATTTTGTCCTTATTTCTGCATGTTTCCATAGAGCTTACGGACCAAACAGAGTAGTACCACCGGGAACCATGGGGGCAGTGTTGCTGTTACTACCTGATACATAGCTATTTTGAGACACGAAGAAGAAATAACAATGGCAAAACTTTTTGAAGGAAAACTTTGAGAGTTTTTGTCTTTTATGCAAGAGGTACACCAGCGATACCTGCATGATAATTAAATGTACGATAAACTCACCTGGTCCGCCCAGAACTTCAACAACTTCTGTCCATCCCTTTTCATTTCTGTTGGTTTCCTTATATAAAGGATGTGTTGGGTCCTGTATTATAAGGTTTTCCACCTCCAAGTTAAACTTTTCCTCATCCATGGTGTCTGATTTCCTCTGGGTCTGACCTGCTGATGACTTCTGGCGCTGTGCCAGTGATGTAGTTTTGATATACAAGGACGAGATTTATGTTTGGGAGCCAGAACAGGTTGATTTATTTTAAAATGACCAGATACTCTGATTGTTTTCATGTGTGTTTTCCTGTTTGGTGTGATCTATGCTGTGGAGACTGACGAGTTTCTGCAGCGTACTCTGGCAAAAATAGACTTCTAGCGTAACAGCCACGAGCAGCCATTGGTGGCTTGCTCTGGATATGGACTGCAGCACTGGCGGTGTGAATGCAATGATTGACTAGAGTGGTTTCTAAGTACGGTGTAGTGCATGGTGTGGCACTAACACTGTATGTGTGAATTGGGGATCATTGGGCCTTTAGTGCATGTCCTTATTAGTACGATATTTATTTGAAGGGTTCTGAGACTTTTTAGTTTGTGACCCTCAAAATAGGGATGCCACAGACAGAACATACTAATATGCTAATTCAAAATGGACCATAAATACAGCTTACTTACTTTGGTTGAGCTGTAGCAAATTAGACTACCTATAACCCGAGGTCCTGACACCCACTCTAGCAACCAGTGATAGTGTGTGCCCTCAAAAAATGAATTTGTGAGAGACAGTACATTAAGAGTGGCTGCTTTTGTTACAGAACAGAACCCTGACATTTGGATTCTAGTCATATTGCCAGAGTAACATTATTGCCTTTGCCTCTTATATTCTACTTATTACACAGATTTAATTTGAGGTATCATTAGTTTGACACAGTATTTGTTCAAAATGAGGTTAATTTTCTGTCAGAAGTTATCCATAAAAAAGTCTCCTTAAGATGAGCTAAAACTGTACCTTTTTAATGTAAAAAAGGACATTTACCACTGACAGTGTTGTGATTTAAGGTGAAAATAACAGCATGAATCAGAACACCACTTCACTAAGAGTCTGCTTGAGTTGATTTTCCATTCTTTGTCCTCCAATGCTGTCTTCTGTTTTGTGTCACATTCCTGTGCCTTTTTGATCCTTTAGTTTTTGTTTGCTTGGCCTCTTTTGCCACATATTTGCTGTTTTAACCTGGCTCTTTCTGCAGAGCTTGATAAAATCATTGTTGATCCTCCAGAAGCTGTGATTAGAGCCATAAGCTGGGCAATGGACCTCTAAAGAGGAGTAGCAGACAGTTGTGATGAAGCAGTTAACCAATCAGAATCAAGGACTCAACACAGACATATAATGAGGTCAGGAAAACATGAAGAAAGTGACTGAAAGCAGCCACATGGCTTTAAAGTTAAAACAACACCACCAGCTATATTCATTATGTATCAGAGCATCTGTGCAAGCCACGTTACAGAGCAAGTGCTTCTGCATTAAGATGCTTAAAAAGCAGACTGAAATGACTGGGAAGGAATGCTTAGTCAGAGATTAGATAACTTGCATTACTTCACACTGCTAACTTTTGCACATTCCCTCGCCAATATTTTGCATCCGTGTACAGAATTGTGAAGCTCTATTTTTATCTTGTGGAGTTTGTTTGGAATGCCAATAAGGTGACTCATTTCTAAATCTTTCCCTTTTTGACACTTTCATAATTCTTTCCCTTTGTCTTTTAGATATTTGTGAATACCTCTTTCATAAATAGATCTTCCATTTTTTTTATTAAATAACCACTGAAATGCTGTTACAAATCATTCTCAGTATAAAAGTCTTGTTGGACAATGAAAGAATTCTGATCATCCTCTGCCTGAAGACTCTAAAGTTTAACAGATACAAAGACAGAAGATGTAAAAACTAGTAAGTTTGAATTGAACTTTACAAAATTTATATGTTCCAGAGTGGTGTGTATTAGTTTATTATGTTTTACACTGCCAGCATGGCTCTAAGGTTGTGCCTTTGCTTGCTGGCCACACCATATGAGGCACTCCGATTTCCTGAAGTCATGCTCTGACAATTCTGGCACCATGTGGTGGCGCATTATCATCCATGAACAGTAAATTAGGGATGTGCTGGTGGAATTGGGGGATGGTGATGGGTTCTCTGAGGTCTTTGAAGTAAGAACGTGTAGTGACTGAACCATCTACAATCACAAAATCTGTTTTGTGCTGACTGATGATGCCTGCCCAGACTGCTGCACCTCGTTCACCAAAGCCAACCCACGGGACCATGTTGACTTCGGCGTATTGCTCACCTTGTCTTCTCCAGCAACGCAGACGACCATCATTTATATGTAAGGTGACCCAACACTCATCACTGAACAGGACAGTCGACGACTGCTGCATTGTCCAGGTCACATGGTCTGGTGTCCCCTGCAAACGGTCATGGTGGTGTCTTGGTGTCAGTGGAGTCACCTGTAACGGTCGTCTGGCTTTAATCCAAAGTGGTGGAGTCGGTTGCGAATGGTTTGTGCATAGGTCCTTAGGTACTGGTCATCATTGTGGTCCATCACTCGTGGGGCTCCACTCCTGGGTCTGTCACCAACACTGCCAGTAGTTCTGTATCTTGCTGCAAGTCTGCTGATGACACTTTGAGACTCACCAAGTTCATGAGCAACATCTGACTGCCTGCTATCGACCTGAAGGTGCGCTATGACCAGATGGAGCTGCTCGTCCGTTAAGTGATGTGGTGTGATCATGGCTGCTTGAATGATGAACTGGGAATAACTTACTGTCAATACCAGCTTTTTATACCCCCAGAATGTTGAAATTGATGCCACATTGTAAAGGGTTGTCTTTTTGTATTTTTTTGGTATTAGCTCCAGTATGTAAGGCTCATTGTTCACAGTGAAACCATTTCATGGGAAACACTAAATGAGGTGTGTCTATTACACTAATCCAATTGGCTCCCTATCCTAAAAATCTCTGAAGTGAAACATACACCTTATAAATGAAATCCACTCAGGACCTCGCAATATCTCAAATTTGTAGTGTAGTGTACTTCTGTGTGTCAGTGGGTGTTTATCATACAGCAACTACAACAATCAAGGATGGAGAGGAGACATCAGACAAGATAAAATATATGGCCATTGTCTAGCGATTCTGGAAAGTTACAGGAAGTGCGATACCTAGTATAAACCAGGCTGTCACTGTTACAGACACCATATTAAAAATGCTGACTCAACCTTGCTTTTGGTCAGCCTAACTACAAACCCCACAGAAGCTGAGGTGAGACAGGCCCTCAGCCTAACAGCTACAGTGTGCCTCTGTCAGTCAAGCCAGCCATGCCTCTAATTATGCAAAATTTGTAAGTGTGATCTCTTCTAAACTGAGTTTTAAAAAATCCACCCCCATAAACATGTGTCACAGTGAAATTGACATTTCAGACTTCAATCTTACTTTTTAATCAGGCTGTTAACATGTTTATTTTGCTGTTAAGTTAGCCTTACTTGAATGAGTGTATGAGTACTTTCTAATACTTCTAAAACTAGCCTCAAGAGAAAATTCTTTGGTAGCTTCATTTCTCATCACTTCTTTAGTTAATTTGAGTTAATTCAATATTCTCCTCAGAGCAAATGCCTCTGGAGCTTCTTGAAAGACAACCATGACAAACAGCAACATCAACAAAAATCATAGCAGTATGTGAACTGCAATGACATTTCACCTTTAAAGTTTACTGACTATTCTTGGCCCTTTTTACTGCACGTCAACATTAACCAAGTTTCACACATATTCATACACTTAAGCTTTGTAGAGGGCCAAGACTCTCATGAGAGTTTAATCTTATCACATTCACACACACTTTTACTCTAAGGCCAGGCCATCAGTAGCAATTAGAGGTTTAGTGTCTTGCCCAGGGATTCTTCAACATGTGGACTAGAGGAGACGGGAATGACCCGCTCTACACAGAGCCACAGCTGCCCCAAAGTGGCTCAGCTGCACTTTGTGCTTTAGACCTAGTTTGCATAATTTAGCATGATATTTTTGTCATTGTGGGCATGTTTACATAACAGCCACTTTTTTTTTCTTTTTACATTGAATTAAGCCCCACTAATGAGGACATGAACTTGACCGTATTAGGTTTTATAACAATGGGCCTGAGCTGCTTGTCTTTTTAAGTTATCTTTTCTCAAGAAAGCCACTTGTTTCTTTGGTGACCAGTTTTGGCTGCTAAAGTCATGTTTTAAAACAGTGACTGTTATTGTTTGTGTATTTCACTCTCTTAGGGAGCTTTTTGAAAAATCTTGGTTCTGGGAACACTTGTGTCGAATTGTGTCAATTGTGTTGAATTTTTTAGAAATGTCATTTTCATTTCAAACATATCTAACTGATTTGGCACAGAAGTACTGTGATATTTAATAACAAGTAAAGAAGCCCACATTGTGCATGCATGGCTATATTAAAGGCTGACCTGAAAGTTATATCACGTTTGTTTTGTAAAGAAAGCTCAGAACCCTTAATGACAGCTCTTTCTCTGTAAGTAGCGTATACCCATTTGATGCAGTGGTGAAAGCTTGTGTCCTATTACTACATTGTTCTTCCCTTAAAGTAACAGTACAGTCTATAATAAAGGGTAGAGTTAGTTTCTACAACCCCACTTCCAATGAAGTTGGGATGATGTGTAAGATGTAAATAAATATACAATCATTTGAAAATCCTGTTAAACCTATATTCAGATGAATATACTACAATGACAAGATATTTACTGTTCAAACTAATAAACTTTTCTTTTTTGGTGGCATCCCTGAAAGGCTCAGTCGTCCACAAGCATGATGGAGCGAGGATCACTACTTTATGAACAACTGTGTGAGCAAATAGCCCAACAGTTTAAGAACAATGTTTCTCAACATACAATTTCAAAGAATTGATGGAATTGATCATCTACAGCCCATAATATCATCAAAAGATTCAGAGAATCTGGAGAAATCTCTGCACGTAAGCAGCAAGGCTGAAAACCAACACTGAATGCCCGTGACCTTTGACCCTTCAGGCAGCACTGCATTAAAAACCAACCTCACTGTGTAAAGGATATTACTATTATATTATTATTCAGAAAACCATTGTCAGTTAACACAGTTCATCACTACATCTACAAGTGCAAGTTCAAACTCTACCATGCAAAGACAAAGACATATATCAACAACACCCAGAAACACTGCCAGCTTCTCTGGACCCGAGCTCATCTGAGATGGACTGACGCAAAGTGGAAAAGTCTGCTGTGGTCTGACGAGTCCACATTTCAAATTGTTTTTGGAAATCATGGTCGTGGTGTCCTCCAGGCCAAAGAGGAAAAGGACAATCTGGATTGTTCTCAGGTCAAAGTCTCAAAGCCAGCATCTGTGATGGTATGGGGGTGTGTTAGTGCCCATGGCATGGCTAACTTGACCATCTGTGAAGGCTCCATTAATCCTGAAAGGTACATACAGGTTTTGGAGCAACATATGCTGCCATCCAAGTCACGTCTTTTTCAGGGACGTCCCTGCTTATTTCAGCAAGACAATGACAAGACACATTCTGCACGTGTTACACCAGCGTGGCGTGCGTCTCCCACTGAAAATGAATGGAGCATCATGAAGAGCGAAATACAACAACAGAGACCTCAGACTGTTGATCAACTGAAGTTGTTCATCAATCAAGAATGGTAAAGAATTCCACCTCCAAAGCTTCAACAATTAGTGTCCTCAGTTCACAAACACTTATTGAGTGTTGTTCAAAAGAAAGGTGATGGAACACAGTGGAAACATGACCCTGACCCAGCTTTTTAGGAACGTGTTGCAGCCATCAAATTCAAAATGAGGGAATATTTACAAAAAAAAAAAAAGTTTATCAGTTTGAACAATAAATATCTTGTCTTTGTAGTGTATTTAATTGACTATGGGTTAAACAGGATTTACAAATCATTGTATTCAGTTTTATTTAAGTTTTTAACAGCAGAATTTTATTGGAATTGGGGTTGGGGGATTACACCCTGTGTTGCCAAATTTCTTGGCTCTTTTGACAGTTCTTTAATGTCCCTGCTGCATTAGTGTTGTTAAAATTATATTCAAATTGTATTCAATTGGATATAGTTTAAAAATTCTGCATATCATTGCATTCTGTTTTTAATTTACCTTTTACACAACACCCCAACTTCATTGGAATTGGTATTGTACTTTGAGCTGACAGTATTCTTGCAACGTGTAAATTTAGTAACTTTATCGACTTTCACAGGCAAGTATTCCATTCATACTGTCATAGGTGGGCATCAGTGTTAACCTTTGAACTTAATTCTGCATTCATCATTAAACAGATGTTTCCGTGATCAAATTTCAGGGAAAATTTGTCAAAGCAAAATTAGTGCAATTTTCCAAAATATATTTCTGAAGTATTTTTAAAGTTAATGTTTAACGTTTGGTCCAATGTAGCAAGGCTGAAGTCAGGTTTTATGTGTATTTAGCCAGAGTACCTTTGTGGGAGTGTTATTTATGTCTTGCTTGCAAGTTTGAAAAATTAAAATTGCAAGACCTCTATTGGTTATTTGTATATTTCTGACCACTACATCATGGTTGCGCTACATGGTCCCTCCACTATACATGTCCTCATCCAATGTTTCTAATCTGATAATAGTGGTGGGATTTCTGCTCAACACAATGCTCAAAAGATCAGCAAAGGTTTTGTCACGTGTAATGAGCTCTACTTACTGTAAAGGTCAAAGCATAGACTTGACATCATTTCCAGACTGTAAACTGTTCATTGAGCATGTTGCTTATTGATGCCCTTTTAAATTCCTTTTTAAAGTCATTCGCTTTAAGCGGAGATGTTACAAAATCAAGGACAAGTGAATCTGCTTCGTTCTTTAAAGCAGAGTGTTTAAAGTGAGACGCCTGGCCATTGTAAACACAACGTTCTTTGATTCACGCCAAACATTTGGATCTGTAATGATTTCTGCACCATTTTGAGGTGCAGCAGATTTTCATTGCACTTTTCAAACAAAAGAGCAATTCCAACGTGCTGTGGTACTTTTGTGATTTGTAGATTTAAGAAGGAGGATTTAATACGGACCACAATCAGACAACGTCACCCAATTATATTGGGTTATAGAAAAGAACTGAATCTTATAACTGAATCATTAAAAAGAATGACAGCAATATATTTAAATGCATTAAATTAAAATACTGGATGTAAAGGATAGAAGTTCAACATAAAATCAACTAATAGACTTCAAGTTGGTAACTCCTATTTGAATTTGGCAGATGTTGGTGACATTTGATATCATGAGGAAGTTGGTCCCATCTGGCACAGTTGCTAAAAATAGCCTCCCCGTGTTATTTTCTGCCTTCAAGGACAACCAGCTGAAGATTTGCAGGCACAAGTGGTCCAAAATCCTTCAAGGAGATAAGACCTTATTCTGGTCAGGAATTAAGTGATTCATAAACCAGCAGGAGTAGCATTTTATTTTTCTGTCTGCAAATAATAAGAGGCAATTATAACAATTAAAGGAAGAGAGTAAGTTGTCTCCTGGCATGAAATGAAGCTGGCTACACTAAGACCAGGCAAGAGTTAATGCCAAGAGACTGTGGATTATTATTATTATTATTATTGTTATTATTATTATTATTATTATTATTATTATTATTATTATTATTATTATTATTCTTTTCTAAGTGAAAATGCTAATAAAAAAATGCTTATTCAGTTTTGAATGCAATGTGGTGCACACAGTCGAGCTACATGCTAGCAGCTAACTATCCTAAAAAAGTAAACACTTTATACACAATGCTTTAACAACAACGACAAGTTTTTACTTTTTGGCCAGTTAGATTTATATGGTTCAAAGAAATGCTAAAGGAAATGAAATACAGAGCAGAAAAAGAATGGAACATCTGGACCAAACATAGGCTGATACTGTCTGCAACGAAAGCTCTGAACCAGCTCTGAATAATGATTTTATTTTCTAGTGTTTTAAAGTCCCCAGTACCAAAGGCAGCACTAAACTGAGCTACATAAAAACTGATAGTTTTGTAATTGCTATTTAAATGAGCATCATCTAACATTTTTATCAGCATGATGACGGTACTGTGATATTCTCCTATATTTTATGAGCTTTCTGAATTATTTTATCTAAAAATGAAGAATTAGAGATGGGTCTGCCGTGACTCAAAGTTTAATGGCATGATGCATTTTTCAGATGTGGCTAAGGACTTTGAAATACAGAAATCTTGCTCTAAGGGAGGTGTTGAGGATGTCAGCAAATTTATTTATTGTGAAATTGAAAGCATTTTCCTCTAGAAGCGGTTGGCAGGGTGACAAAACAGCAGGTGGATAAACTAAGATGCCACTGAACATTCTCCAGTATTTAGTGTTGATAGCTGTAAACGCTGACGTTCATAGCAAATAGCTCCCTTGCAGAAGTGTAGCAGTGGCTGAACTCTGAGGATTTCATGGCAACTATTATGGTTTTTTTTTATAGTAAGTAATAAATGAATGTTAGGAAAGGAAATGGCCCTTAATGTGACACATGGTTGAATCGCTTCTCTAAAATGGTGAAAAAGACACGTAAAGGCGAGCACAATAAGCCAAGCTTTGTGAGCATGTGCCATCCATGCATACAGCCCTAAACATGTAATATAACATGTTATGTTGTTGACCCGAAGGAAAATTTGTTAGTACAGTCAGTGTTCCCGCTGTCTCCAGGATTTTTTCCACATTCTTTTCTTTCTGTTTTTTTTTTTTTTTTTTTTTTTTTTTAACTTTTTTAATTTTTTTAATTTTTTTAATTTTTTTCGGGGGGGGTCAAGAATTTTTCGCTAAAAATAGTCCTAAGACCACCATCATTCCCTCTTCTTTGTCCTTTTACATGTTACGTTTTGTGTTTCCTGGTTGTTGCTACATGTTGCTATATTTCTGCTTCTATGTTTTTGTTAGATCCTGTTTGGTCACATAAGATTTCTGTCTTGGAGGACTTGATTCTAGATCGGTGGTGGGACAGAATGGTTCTATGTGTGGTGAGCTGTGTTGAGGTTATTGGAGCACACCACACACAGTACAATCAAAACTGTTCAATGTCTGGTTTTTGATCTTCATGTGTGGGCTCTCTGACAGATAAAACATCTCTTCACATTTAGAAAATCCTGACGTGTGGACCCTGCTTTAGCCAGAGTGGTGCATTGCCATAAAGAGCTTGGTTGAGAGCGGGTGAGAAGAAGGATTTTGAATTCTTGATTCGATGGATTTGATGGCAGTGTAGAGAAGCAAACACTGGAGGGATCAGCTCTCCCCTCCTAGTCCTAGTCACTACTTGAGCTTCAGAGTTTTGGACCAGCTGAAGGGTCTTTGGGGACTTTCCAACATCATTCTCTCTCTCAGGGCAAATGTAATACACAAATTTCCTGATGGGTTTGAATCTTTTAATATGATTCTGATATGTTCATAAATGACATGTTCATGGTGTTAGAGATGAAGGCTTTTCCAGCCCAAATCATATCAGGACAGCACATTTTGAGCTCCTTTTCAAAGTTATTACTGGGGATGTAAAGAATACTTTTTCTCCAATTGAACTGAACTCCCCGTATTTCCCTTTATGGCTTTTGAAAGTATGAGTAAAAGCATCTGAGAAGAATATTCTTTATGGAACTCCAAGCCTCCCAGGCACTTTTTTTTTAATCTTTTCAGGAGACATTGCTTCAATTTCTTTCAAGTTTTTATTGTAAAAATATCAAAAGGATGTGATGACATGTTGACTTAGAGATAGCTTTTATGAAAAGCCAACAAATGTGAGAGACTGCTTTAAGCTTAAAGGTGAAAGTTGTAACAGAAAGGGAGTAAGAGGAGATAAAACAGGTTTTGTGAAACTGCAGGCACGGGTTGTATGTGAACAACCATTCAACCATGTTGCATGAAAGTACATGGAAGGAAGGGAAACTGGTGAAGTTCCAGAGGTTGAGGAGGTTTAATCATACTACTGTATAACCTTTTACCTCTGTTGTCCCTTTGTTCAACCATCCAGAGTGAGCACTGCCTTTAGCCCCGTGGCAGTTAGGATGGACTAAAGCTCAACCAGGAAACCTAAATGAGGTACGTGGTATAGATAATGGATGGCTGGATGGACTAATGTCTCCAAATATTCTTTAAAAAGGGCTGAATTTGATTTCTAGAGGTTTCTTGGATGCACTGGATATTTAATTTTTGGAAAGAAGGTTGTACAAGGCCACTAAAAGCATTACTGAGTTAGGTCAAACTCTCAGAAGATTTTTTTTAAGGAATCTGATATTTACTTTCAAACTGCATTCATCGATCAGTGTCAAAATAATCGTTTTCACAGTTGAACCTGCCACCAGAACATGTGGGATTCTTTCAGCTGTGTCCTTGAGTTTATCCTCAAGGAAGCAGTTCCTTTCTTGGTGTTCTTGGTAATAATGTTTGCAACGTCTTTTACAGCAAAATCCCTTACAATCAGAGTTTGAGATTCAGTGATGAGATTAATGTGAAGCCTGTTGCTTCCAGAGTTACTGAGACCTCACTCAGTGAGGATGAGAGCTTATCAGATGCTGTGCACTTAGCTATTCAGGTTGTTTGTTGTTGATTCTTCCTTTACAACTTAGCAAGGCTGTTTCCTACTCTGTGCACATTGATTGATGAGACACTCCTACTGGAAGGTACTGCCAGCAAGTAGTGTTGCAAATCTCAGGACGATGGGCTCCTTCTATCACCGGTCCTCCCATTACCCTGGGAACTGATTTATTCTTGGGCTTTGTACCAAGAGAGTTCAGCAGAGGACAACATGCATTACCAGACAGACATTTCTCCTGTTTTGAAGTAGTCTTTCTTGCTGTGTTTGAGCATTCTTTTGTCTAATTTTAGGAGTACCTGTTAGAGTTCATTTACTTCCATATTCCCGTCTGGTTGTTGAATCTTAGTTTGATACACTGCAAGTTTCTGAAGAAGTTTGTGGAGAAGGGAGACATTGTTCTACGTAGGAACTTTCGCAAGTGGTAGGGCTTGTGCTCTCTGTTGTCTCCACTCATAATAAGCGGGAGAACTATGGTAGTAGCTTCCTATTCTTTGTCTGCAATGAATCAAAGTTCCTGTGATCTATCTATCTATCTATCTATCTATCTATCTATCTATCTATCTATCTATCTATCTATCTATCTATCTATCTATCTATCTATCTATCTATCTATCTATATCTATATCTATATCAATATCTATATACAGTGTGGGAAATAAGTATTTGATCCTCTGCTGAATTTGTAAGTTTGCCTACTTCCATAGAAATTAACACACTCTAATTTTTATGGTTGTTTACTGGATATAAGTATAGACAGAATATCAGTTGAAAATGCATAAAAACACACAGTATAAAAGTTATAAATTTTTGTGCATTTTATCAAGTGAAAAAAGTACATTAGTATCAGCAGGGGATCAAATACTTATTTCCCCCACTGTGTATATATATATATATATATATATATATATATATATATATATATATATATATATATATATATATATATATATATATATATATATATATATATAAATCAGAGGTGCAGGTACACAGAACCAGTGAGTTCTGGCCCATTTCCTGCACTGAGCCTAACAGGATTCAGAAACAATATTTTCTATATTTTCTTCTCACACTGGTGTTTTAGAACACCCTTTTTTCAGCCTCTGTCTGCTGAGACACTTTGCGTTGCTGCTGTCTCTTTAAGGCCTCCTGCTTCAAAAACCGCCATCTCTCTGATTGGCTAGCTCTCTAGAGGCCTGTTGGGGCAGAGAAATGGACAGACTTTGGTGATGAATATGTTGTGTTTTGAAAATCATTTAGTATGGACATCCAGCATTGTTATTTTATATCCATGTTCAAAATATTTGAATGCATAATTCCCTCTGGTTTATATTCCTCCCTCTGTTAAGCGTTGCCATGGTCAAAGCTTTCAGTAAATCTGTTTTGTTTACTTATACTCAGCCATTTTTTATTTAGAAAAGCAGTTTTGAATCATTACTGACCTTGTCATTGTGTTTAAGGTCAATCATCAATCTAAAGACCTTATTCCCGGGTGGCAGTGGATAATACCTGTAAACTAAACCCTTTTTCATGCCTGTGTTTCAAAATATCAATTTGAATTAGACTTATTTCTCTTAAAATGTTTTCCTTTCTATTGAATACATTTAATAAATGCATGCTATTTGCAAATGTATTTTCAGACACAGGGCTGCTGTTTATCAGTGGCCTTCATTTGTATTTGTATCGGTGGTAAAATGGTAGCAATCCCACAGGGTCAAGTTGCCCCAAATTTTGTATTTAGTTGCTCTATTTAAGTTTAGGGGGACTCAAGTCTGTGAAAGTCAGTTTCCTAGAAGTGAGTCACTCTGACGCTGAGGAGCTTCAGTCAATGCCAGGTTTCCAGCCACTGTAGTGAGGTGACATATGCTGATAGGGATTTAAAGATTTGCCTCTAAGTACTTGAAGTCTTAGTCAGAATCTATTCTCATCTGGTTTTAACATGCATGATTGGTGTTTTCAAGTGGACAGCTGTAAGAGCATGTGTGAACACGACCAAGAGCCACTGAGGCCACCTTGAGATCTGTTTACTTTGAAAACACTCAGAAAGGTGTAGGACACAAACGACCACATTCCTCCAGCAGCGTGTATGCAAATATGTCCTGGGTCACACTGAACAACCGTACTTTAACACACAGTCCTTTTACCCTCTCTTAGTTTTGTTATTTCTGAAGTCAGTTTAAATGTAGCTAATGTATGGGGTGAGGTCACTGTCTAAAGATCTGTGTGTACACATACAAAATCATGCATATATGTAATATGTATGCATGCTAGTCTATAGTTATACAACACATAATTGTTATGTGTATGAGTTTTATTTTTGTATATTTTCTCTGTGAGGATGAAACTTATGAAGTTACAACCATAGTTGTAACTTCATAAGTATCCAAGTGCTTGATTATATATATATATATATATATATATATATATATATATATATATATATATATATATATATATATATATACAGGTCCTTCTCAAAAAATTAGCATATTGTGATAAAGTGCATTATTTTCTGTAATGTAATGATAAACATTAGACTTTCATATATTTTAGATTCATTACACACAACTGAAGTAGTTCAAGCCTTTTATTGTTTTAATATTGATGATTTTGGCAAAAAAGTGAAGAAAAACCAAAAATCCCTGTCTCAAAAAAATTAGCATATTTCATCCGACCAATAAAAGAAAAGTGTTTTTAATACAAAAAAAAAGTCAGCCTTAAAATAATTGTGTTCAGTTATGCACTCAATACTTGGTAGGGAATCCTTTTACAGAAATGACTGCTTCAATGCGGCGTGGCATGGAGGCAGTCAGCCTGTGGCACTGCTGAGGTGTTATGGAGGCCCAGGATGCTTCAATAGCGGCCTTGCACTAATCCACAGTGTTGGGTCTGGTGACTCTCAACTTCCTCTTCACAATATCCCACAGATTCTCTATGGGGTTCAGGTCAGGAGAGTTGGCAGGCCAATTGAGCACAGTAATACCATGGTCAGTAAACCATTTACCAGTGGTTTTGGCACTGTGAGCAGGTGCCAGGTCGTGCTGAAAAATGAAATCTTCATCTCCATAAAGCTTTTCAGCAGACGGAAGCATGAAGTGCTCCAAAATCTCCTGATAGCTAGCTGCATTGACCCTGCCCTTGATAAAACACAGTGGACCACCACCAGCAGCTGACATGGCACCCCAGACCATCACTGACTGTGGGTACTTGACACTGGACTTCAGGCATTTTGGCATTTCCTTCTCCCCAAACTTCCTCCAGACTCTGGCACCTTGATTTCCGAATGACATGCAAAATTTCCTTTCGTCCGAAAAAAGTACTTTGGACCAGGAAGCAACAGTCCAGTGCTGCTTCTCTGTAGCCCAGGTCAGGCGCTTCTGCCGCTGTTTCTGGTTCAAAAGTGGCTTGACCTGGGGAATGCGGCACCTGTAGCCCATTTCCTGCACACGCCTGTGCACGGTGGCTCTGGATGTTTCAACTCCAGACTCAGCCCACCGCTTCCGCAGGTCCCCAAGGTCTGGAATCGGCCCTTCTTCACAATCTTCCTCAGGGTCTGGTCACCTCTTCTGGTTGTGCAGCGTTTTCTGCCACACTTTTTCCTTCCCACAGACTTCCCACTGAGGGGCCTTGATACAGCACTCTGGGAACAGCCTATTCGCTGAATAATTTCTTTCTGTGTCTTGCCCTCTTGCTTGAGGGTGTCAATGATGGCCTTCAGGACAGCAGTCAGGTCGGAAGTCTTACCCATGATTGCGGTTTTTGAGTAATGAACCAGGCTGAAAGTTTTTAAAAGCCTCAGGAATCTTTTGCAGGTGTTTAGAGTTAATTCGTTGATGCAGATGTTTAGGTTAATTGCTCGTTTAGAGTACCTTTTCATGATATGCTAATTTTTTGAGACAGGGATTTTTGGTTTTTCTTTACTTTTTTGCCAAAATCATCAATATTAAAACAATAAAAGGCTTGAACTACTTCAGTTGTGTGTAATGAATCTAAAATATATGAAAGTCTAATGTTTATCAGTACATTACAGAAAATAATGAACTTTATCACAATATGCTAATTTTTTGAGAAGGACCTGTATATATATATATATATATATATATATATATATATATATATATATATATATATATATATATATATATATATATAATCTTATATTTATATTTAATAATCTTATCTATCTATCTATCTATCTATCTATCTATCTATCTATATATCTATCTATCTATCTATATATATATATATATATATATATAATATATATATATATATATATATATATATATATTATATATATATATATATATATACCTGCTTTCGTTCAGTCCCCTCCACTCTGGCGCCATGCAATCAAAATAACAGCTCAGACTGACGGCGCTTGGGCAGTGTGAAATCGGTGTTTTCTGCTTGATGCATAACGCCTGTTACTTTATGATGTAGTTTTGACAGCCATGTCTTGGTAGTCAGATTTGAGTTCATGATGACGGAAACTCAATTGCAAAAATGTAATCTGTATTTATTTTGTAAGGTTGCAACTTCATAAGTTTTATTTTCACAGAGAAAATACCTAGCACATATTGTTATGTTTATGATCTGACTCAAACAAGAGTTCACAAGTGTTTTATTGATGTACAACTATAGACTCGCATGCATACATTTTGAATACATGATATTGTATGTTTGTACACACAAATCTTTTTACAGTAACCTTACCCCATACTAATGTTTTAATGCACTGTAGATCCAGTTAATATCACATGCTGTGTTTTTGCGAAGGGTTCATTTTCATTTTTCATGTCAGCAAAATTGCTCTAAAAAGTGATCAGGGGAGTGTTAACTAAAAGAAGGAAAGATGTCATAATCAGTGTTAGAGCTGCTGTCTCAGTCTGCCTCTTGTGGTGAAGGTGATACACATCACTGATAAACCATTCAGCAGGAGCACAACACAAAGTTAAATGATTTAAGACAGGGTTTTTGATGTTTTCATCATTTACTTACTCCCTCTCACTTACATCACATAAGCACTGACTCTCTTCCTCTCCCTCTTTCCTTGCTGGAAAACTGCATCACAGTCTTTTATCAGTTGATGGCTTTTATAATAAAATCGAATTGTGTATGTGTTTATTTGCATATAAAGTGTTGGAGTGAGATACGATCACAAGTAACGGTGAACATGGAGACGCATTCTAATGCCTGATGCGAACGTACTGATGGCTTCTCATTGGACATAAGTAGTCACATAGAACTATCACATCCCTGGTAGCTAGAACAAATGGGATTCTCAACAACATCACACAACATTCACAGATCGCACACGTCACTTTCAATCGCTGTTAAGAGTTGATGCAGATAACATGAAATCAATCTTTGTTTTTATAATTTTGTTTAAAAGCCCTATTTCTAAAAAAAAATCCATAAAACGCTTAGACACAATAATTAATTTAAAAAGATACTGTAAAGAGAATATAGCAAGTGTTGTTATTGAATTAATTTTTGGTGTCATGAAAAGTGTATGCTTGTTTATGATTCATCCCTGACTCTAAATTATAAAAATAAACAAACAAAAAATAAAATAAATACATAGAAGTCATTAAGGAACACCTCCCAACTAATGAGATGGATTTTGCAACAGGTTGGTTACAGCTATGTATAAAAACAACATTCCAGAGAGGCTCTGTGTCTTAGAAGTAAAGATTTGAAGAGCTTTACCACTCTGTTAGAGACTGTGAGCAAATACTTTGGTTTCACAACTGAACAATAATGTTCTTTACAATATGGGATTACATTTATGTCAGTTTAATTCAAACAAAACATTGCCAGTATCAAGCAAACAAAATGAGGACACACCTCTGAAAAAGCCTGTCCCTGTGTGAGGTTTGTGTCAGGATTGCAAACAGAAAGCAGAGGAGCACAAATAAGAGAACAAACGGCAGGGGAAAAAAGTCTGATCACTGAAAAAGAAATAAAGAAAACTGTAAACAAAACTGAACTGCCAAAAACACAAGACCAATAATGTGTCTTTAAGTTAAAGACATCTCTTTTGGGATGGCTTTTTTTTCTCCTTCGGTTGGTGTTTCTTTCTCTATCTTTACATGAAACTGGTTGAAACTGTTTTATTTATTTATTTATTTATTTATTTATTTATTTATTTATTTATTTATTTATTTATTATTCTTTTTCAAATTAAATTTACACACATCTGTTTCTTTACAATAAAAAAATTACAACACATAAATGGATTTCATCAGCTAAAGTGCATAATATTAAAAACAATACTTGCCTAAGCTTCAGGCCTCATTAAGTATTGCATTAAAAACAGACATGATCTCTGTCGTGGCAGTCACTGCATGGGCTTAAATCATTTCCCAAAATGACCTGTTAAAACAGGTCAGGAAGAGTCTTGGTGCTAAACTGGCTACATGCAGTGACTTGTCACCCAGTGATAATACTTGGTGCAACATGAAATGGAAAAAAACAACCAAGAAGACCCTGTCCAAACTTTACTTAAACATGTTACTGGCACCACAATTCCCATGGGCATACATTTTTTTTTTCCAATAGATGTTTTTAGGGCTTGAGCCCACCAACCACAGGTGTGGCAAAGGCCCTCTCGAAACCTTTTTGCAACTCAATGTGTGTGACCACAAACAACGGCTAGAGTTGATTATTTTTTCGCCACAATGAAAATCTGAATAGCTCTGATATACAATGTTGGATCTGGACCAAAACGCACACACATGTTCAGTGTCACAGCCTGAGTGCAACCGTTTACTTTCTTTTCCAACTTAAACTACAGCACTCCTACTGTTAACAGGATGTCATGTGTTTTACTCTGTGATTAAAAACTCCTCCCATTTTTCCAACATATTCTTTCCGTTCTGTTCAGCGCTGTCTTTCAGACCTTCATTAAGCATCACTGACAGGCGTACAGGTATGACGGACTGCTTATCGCTGCTTGTGGCTTTAATTTCTTTTCTTTCTTTTCTTTTTTCTTCCAGTTTCAACACATGATTAGATGCCTTTGCACCATTTCAATCAAGCTGGTCAGATAGTTAACCATTACTTCAAGTCACTCTTTTCATTCCTTGAATTATTGTTTCCTCTCTCTCCATTACAAGGAGGAGACATGTTGAGAATAATCACTTGACACATAAAAAGCCACAGTGTGAAAAGATTCATCACACATCACAGAAAAATGGTGTAATGGGGCATTACATGCAGTATGGCATCTCAGTGGAGCAAAATATGACACTCTTTAACATACACCTTTCATAACCAGATGGAAAAAACATTGTGTTTGGATTGGAGAAATTATCTACAGCCATTTATCTTTATCATCAAGACAATGCAGTTTGCCCTTAACAGTTTACACAGAAAGTTATTTGAGGTTAGGATTAGAGACACACTTAAACTTGTCATGCTGCACACCGCTGGGCTTTGTATATGATCATTTTCGCTCCTGCTGATGTATTCACTTTGCAGTGGCACCACCATTACCAGCATAATTGCATCTTCAAACCGCCTCAAGATGCCTTCTTGCAAAATCCATTAGCACACCACAACACTCTGCCCCTGGGATGGAGACAGGGGTTCCCAACAAGGCTTGATATCACTCTGTGAGAGTGAATAATACATGGATACTTTTCTCCTCTTTGCCTGCCCTTCATTGATTGTCTCGCTGACAAAGGGAGAATAATCACTCTCTTGAGTTCAGAAGTCTGCGTAACTTGAAATACAACAAACCTTTAGGTTTCTGGGCCCTGAAAAGTTTGAACAACACATTTAGAAACTCTTAAAGAAGATACACGTTTTTGTCATTTCTCTGACTGCAGCTTCCTGGAAGACAACCCACAACCTTAAATTCTTATTAAATAATTTAAAAACAAAACATTAAACTGAATTCTTTACTCCATAGTTTGCCCTGTTATGCTACACCGAAGCAACATTTCTCAATGCATGATGAAGAGCATTTCCCTGTTTTCTCATGTGGGTCTCAGGAGAAAGCCACAGCTTGCTTTCCCGTCTCGAGTCTTTTCCAGCTTCATCCCACACTGCCCTATATTGTCTGTTATATAATGTTAAAACACCACCTGAGGGCAACAGTTATTCTCGCAACAAGGGAAATCTCATAAACAACCACTTTCATTTTTATTTTACATTAGGCTTGATACCTTGTTTACACACTGCTCCAAACTTCAGACACAGGAATCAAAACTTTATAGAGGGAGAAATGAGCTTTGGAATATTGCAAGAGCTCAAGCTCGGTATATGAAACTCAGTAAGTCAAAATGTAATCCAATGTGCCCATCACACACTGTTTGCATGAAATTAAAGTAGTCCTTTTTATAATCAGTGCTCAATGAGGCGGTGGGAGAGGGAGACAGTCATCTGCTCAGCCACAGACACATCATAGAGTGAGTATGATATCTTCAACCTCAAGGAAACAGAAATAATCTGCAGCCTCTCTCCTATACAAGTTTGTGGTGAAACATTTATGTTCGTTGTTTGGTTATTTTCATATTACATCACACCTGCTGCTGATAGCCAGAGAGAAAGTGCCTCTAAACTTCATTCTTACTGACTGATGCAATCATTTAAACGTATGGCTGGAAGGAAAACAACAACAGTCGCTTAAAGCTAAATTGCCTCAGTGGTTTGGAGCATAACAAGAGCTGTACAAGCTGGACAAGAATAGCTCAGATCTCCAGGGGAATTAAACAAAAGTTTTCAACAAAGAATTTGTTCAACGTTCAACAACAAAAAATACATAGTAGTCTTTACTTGTTTTGTAATGCATAAAGCGGGGTACACACATAAAGATTATCGGGCTGTTTTTGTCCAGATTTTCCTCCTTCCTGACCAAAGATGGCAAACACCAGATTATCTTCTGTTTTAACAGATTATCCTGTGGTCTGAGGTGTGTTCAGAGTGAATTTGTCCCGATAATCGGCACAGAAACAGGAGGGTTGATAATCATAAATATTAAACTTGTTCAATATTTGCGACCAAAAATCTTCATGTGTGAGGAAAGCCAACGACTCCCAAGTCATGACTCTGTGAGTTGTGACGTAGAATGAAATGCAGCCAATCAGGAGGCGAGCTGACTGAGGAATGATGAAGCAAATGTAAACAAAGCAAGCATGGCTGACCTGACATGGAAAATGTGTGAGGAAAGTCCGTGTTCCCACCGTCTCCAGGATTTTTTCCACAGTCTTTTCTTTTAGAGATTATCAGAGCACACCACACACAGTACGATCAAAACTGTTCAATGCCTGACTTTTGATCTCCATGTGTGGGCTCTAACAGATAAAACATCTCTTCACATTTAGAAAATCCTGATGTATGTACCCCGCTTAAGAGTTAGTTTCAGTGCGATCCCCCTGCCTTCCTATAGAACCAGTTTCTTGAGAGGAAACTGTTTTTGTTTGAAGTTGTTTGGAGTGTTTCAAAAAATGTGTTTGCCCAGAGGAAGTGATGGCTGACTACAGCTGTTGGTATACTCAGAGAAGAGTAGGGGAGAGGACACAGCCTTGGGGGGGACGGATGCAGATGCTCCGGTAGCCTGAGAAATGTTTCCCAGCTCCCTGCTCGGCCTATTGTTGAGCAGAAAGAGTGTAATCTAACTGCAGGTGGAGGCAGGCACTCTTAGCTGGGACAAACTGTCCCGTGGCAGAGATCGAATCATCGCATTAAAAGTGCAGCAGAAGTCCACAAGCTGGATCCCTGCAGAGGTATCTGGGGAATTATAGTGGATGGAGTGGAAGGCTATTTTTTCATCCAGCACAGACCATGCACTGTAGACAAACTGCAGGGGATCCAGGTGTGAGTCACAGATGGATGGATGGATGGTACCTTAAGGAGAGCCAGGGAACGTAAACAAACAAACAAACAGAAATATGACAGAATAGAAAAGCTGTAAGCTCTTTCTTGGATTGGATCAGGTTGTCTGTATTTTCCTCAGATTAAAGGAGGATGAATAATTATTGTCTAAATATTAACCAAATTAATTGTCATTTAAAAACATAACATGTACAAGAAGATGGTACTTTGCCCACCCTACTGATGACCTGCCTCTGGAAAAGCTTCTTCAAGTGAGTTTTCAGGGTAGAGACAGTTAAACGTGTGATGTGGGAGGGTACCTTTGCAGTGGCCAGCTGTTAGTACAGGCGCTGGATTAATGAAATTCAGTGGCAGGCCGTGCATTTCACACCAAGGCTACCAAGGCAATAACTACTGCATGTTTATAGAAGCCATCTTGTTATTCAGAAATGCAGTATGAAGAGCCGTTGCATCACTGATCGATAACTCATGTAGCAGGATAAATACCTTTACTGAAGACACAAACCCAGAGTGCACAGGTCTCCTTCTACTGAAGCTACAGCTGAGACACATAAAAAAGCACCAATAACGGCTGATGGCTTCGACACACCATGCATCTCTGGTCTGGCTCCACTCACAATGTCCGTTTGTTTCTTTAGTCAAGCTAAATATGATCTGTTTTGACAGACTTTGTTTGATTTTGATAGTCACTGTAAGGTCAGAATCAGATGGTATTTAGCATAACTACAACAACAAACGGACACAATGAGCAGAGCCAGACCAGGAGTCAACAGATTTGAGGTTTCACAGCCCAACATGAACCAGAAGAGGATGGAGGAAACGCCTCGATGCAGCTTTCTGCCCGTCATGAATTGAAAACACAGCAGGTGTGAGTTCACATCTGCAGTCAACTCACAACAGATCAGTTTTCCTCTTCCTGTCGAACACAGTCTCTGACTGTCCAATCAAAACGTGTGGATACACTGACGTTACCGTACACCTGCTAGATGGCCTTGGTGTCATGACCTCGAAACCTGATTGGTTAAAGCAACAGTTTGATGGACACTTGTTTTATGTCACAGGGCCCACAAAACTGACTGTGAAGGCTTCCAGGCAGATTTCTTTGACCCCAGCAACAAATGATGGCTGAAACATGATTGGATAAATGCTTTAAATGAAACTACTACAGTCTGTAGGAAAATACACGATTAGAAGCAGCAAAACCACAGGGAAAATATATGAAAAGCTGTGAAAGGAAGCAGGAGTACCCGGAGAGAAGCCACGCGTGCACAGGGAGAACATGCAAACTCCACACAGAAAGGCACACCGTGCCTGAACCGGGAGTTGAACTGGCGACCTTCTTGCCGTGAAGCAACAGCACAAACAGCCTGGGAAGCATTTCCTTTTTTCTTAAAATTCATTGTTTTTAAAAAGATGTATAATACATGTAGGAAATAAAGAGAGTAAATGAATCTGTCTGCTGATAGATGACTGAATTTCCCTGCTCCCTGCAGTGCACCGCACTCTCACTTCCATACACATTTAAGAATATATACACATTCCTACATAAAAACAATCCTTCTTGCTATAATGTTTGGCAATATTTTAAAGCACTAAAGCCAGGGCTCTCAAGTCTCGCGCACTGGGTGTGAGACACACTCATTTCAACCTCTTCACACGCTCACACTCCACACCTTGTGTTGTCACAGAGAGAAATTGCTGGGAAAACAGCCACCAAATTGCGCCGCTTTCTTTCATTTTTTTTTCTTTATTATTTAAACTGTGGAACAGGTAGAGGGCAAGTGGGTTTCCTGTGGAGTTCAGAAGCTTACCACACTCCAGCTCATCAAAAAGAAAGAAAGAAAGAAAGAAAGAAAGAAAGAAAGAAAGAAAGAAAGAAAGCTACAGCTAATCAAAAAATAGCAACTTTGTATTTGGGTAAACAACAAAATAACGTTACATTCCATAGAAAAGGATTTGCAGACAGACGAATGCAGATTGAAAGACGCAGGAGCCAGGTATGGAATGTGTACAGTAAGTCATCTCATTTGATTTCGTAAGCTATTTACTGAACATAATTACTACTTTTTCACAAAAATGAAGAGAGCTAGAAAGAGAAAGTAAGAGAGAGGGCAGTAAAAATTATGAATGTAAAGGAAACAAATTACAGCCCTTATACAAGAATGTAAAGAACATAATAAGAGCTAGCTGATAATCAGTAATGTAAGCTGATAGTTTGACCAGTCTGTGATTGAGTCTAGCTAACCAGCTGAGTCCTTGCATTTAAGCAACTATTTTAAAAATCTGTGTTTAAGTCATTGTTCTGGCCAACTTATATTTCCATCATCTTTCTTTCTCTCTCTTTTGATGTAAGTTAAACAATTTTAGTGCAGCTGCAATCAATTAAATCAATTAATCAATTTCATTGCACAGGCTATTTTAGTCAGTAAGCCACTTTTTATCAAAATACTTCATTATATTTAATATCCTGGTCATGGATACATTAATCATTTAGGGTTTCAAGGGAGAAAGCAAAAAGTGACATTTACAGGAGTATTACCAATGGAACCTACAGAGTGAAAAAAAAAAAAAATAGAAAAATAAAAAAAAACATGTATATATCATAGACTGTATAATTAATGGACGAAGTCTCCGCGATGTCACCCATCTGTTTCTGAAATGGACTTTTGAAGCCAAACGGTCGGCGCGGCCATATTGGAAATGAGGCGTGCTGTGAGTCTCCACAGTAACAACCATAGGATGCTCCACAGTCATGTGATCTGAGCTGTGCCTCTGATTGGACGAACTGGCGAGCTTGATATTGTGGAAACTGCCGAATTAGAAAAAATATCACCCCCCCCGTACAGTGCGTGTTGTTTGTGAAATTCAGAAATTCAGACGGGACACATTCTTTGTACCAGGCTGTAAAAATAGGCTTATTTTGGCCGTGAGAACAGCTTTTTTTTGGCTTGGTGTGTTTGTGACGTCCGGTACTTCCGGAGCGCAGCCTCAAGTGGACACTTGAGGAGCAGCAGACGCTGTACTTGTGTCACACAACTGCTAAATGAGGGTTCCTGCACCATTTTTGGTCTACTTCAGGCACTGGTTTAGGTCCTTCATGTCAGATCGAACTTTCTCTATCGACTTTGACCAACACTGTTCTGCAGCAGCCCTGCTAGTCTGTTGTGTCCTTCAAAGCTCTTTCTCAGGCCCAGTTCTTAATATTTGCTTCCTCTGGGGTCCATTTTCTTTTCAGTGCTTTTCCAAAACATTATAGTAACTTTGTGAAAACCTTGTTGAGTTATCTCTTGTTTTCAAAGAAAAACTGAAATCGTTGTAATTGGTGAATCTGATGAATGATATAAGTAGTGTGATTGACCCTTTAGTGTCTTATGGTCGCCTGTCAGGAATCTGGTTATCATTTTTCATTGTTCTTTCAAATTTAATGAGCAAATCAGATCAGCTGTGAAGACGATCTTCTTTCAGCTAAGACAAGATAAGATAAGATAAAAGCCTAACTTCCTTCAAAAGAGTTGGAAGAGGTCATACAAATGTTTATTGCTTCACTCCTGGATTATTGTAATTCTTTGTGTTTTGGGGACCAGTCATCTCTGTATTGCTTACAGCTCTTCCTGAATGCAGCTGCAAGTCTGCCGACTGGAAAGAGATGGCAAATGACATCACCCCTGTACTTGTTTCCCTTCACTGGCTTCCTGCCAGTTTCAGGACCCAGTTTTAAAGGGTTTTGCAAGTTTTTAAAAGTTTACATGTTGATGCAAACACTCAGGCTTTTACACACTCCAAGATCCAGTCTCAAGCCCAAAGGAGGTGGCTCACTCCTACACTATGGAACAACCTGCCTTTAAATATCAGAACTGCTCAGACCTTTGATAGATTTAAAGCTTTGCCTAAAACATCTCTTTGCACTGGTCACTATTTCGCACTATTTTGCTCTTTGAACTGGTTCAGTATTTGTTGAGCATGACATCCTGTTGTAGTTTATTTGTTCATGTGTATTATGGCTATTCTATCCTGTTACTTACTGTGTTGTTGTTGTTTTTTTTCTATTCTCCATGTAAAATATTTTAACCCGCAGTTTACCTTTTTAATCTCATTGTGTTTAAGTAGTAACCATTTTGGTCAGCTTCAGTAGTTTGAAATGTCCCACATGAAAAGACTTTGACTAGACTTAACTTAACACACCTCTGACTAACTTTGGGAGCAATTAGAGGTTCAACGTCTGCCCAAGACACTTTGACAGGTTATTGGGTGCTGGGATCAAATCCCTATGTTGTCATTTCTGGGTTCATCAATCAGTCAGTCAATAAATCAATCAATAAACCACCCAATCAATAAATCAATATTGGCATAGCACAAAATCATAAAAGAATGCCATCTCAAGGCACTTTCATTTCATCTTAATCCAACATGATAGCTAATTTCTGTTAATAGGCAGAAAACTTTGGGCAGAATCAGACTCATGTTAGACAGCCATCTGCCTTGACTTTGTCGGGGTCAGAAAAGGAGAGGGGAAAGCTGGAGATGCAGAAGGACAGAGATGAACAGAGTTTAAAAATTAACATTTGCATTGTAGCACTGATGATGAAGCTGAGATGACAGTGAGGGCTTTCACATTGGCACGGTTCTGGTTCTGGTTCTGGAAGCAGTTCCATTCTGGATTCTCAGAACCTTGGTGCTTTTTACCGAACCAGCCTGCATTCATACCAGTTTAAGCAGAACAAACGGGGGAAGGTGTCACCTCAACTTCCTGCTCATTTCATCAACACAGAATTTGACACGCCCACTAATGATGTCATGGTTCCCAGCTGGAAACAACTTTTTTTTTTTCTGGTCTGAACATGCCGGCCGGTTCAAAATTAGGTTCTGGAACTGGAATTGGCACAAAGTCGAGCCAGTGTTAAACCCCTCAGTGAGAGCTAGTTGATTTATGATCAGCTCTTCTTACTTATTTTTGAAGTTATTGTATCTGTAACAAATTTAAATCTGCTGATGTGAACACAGCATTATGCTACATATGGCGAGCTAACAGCGCTGACTCAGCAGGACACCTGCTCCGTTCTCCACTGGTTCTCCTCACATCAAAGCTCAGCTGCTCTCCTATGGACGTTATTCCTCCTGATCCTGTCCTGTTCCTGCTCTCCATCTGGACTAACAGGTTCATCATTATAAGCCTGAGGACCATCAGATGTATAGAAGACAGATTTTCTTCCTCTTCAGTGACAGCTGTGACAGTCTGATCCATGTTTGTTAATGTTCAACAGAGGCCGGATCAGCAGGACTCCCCTCTGTGACGTCACCTTCAAATGCCGTTTTTTAATGCAGAAATAAAGACAAATGCCTTTGAAATTTCTTTCAAAATATTATTTTTAAATCATTTTCCTATAAATTGCTTAACTTGTCTTCAACCAGCAGTATGCTCTTTTGGCTTCCCATGCCTCCCAAGCTCTGAATGGAGTCAATATCATCCAGTTTTCAATAGGATCATATCAATATTATATTGTTCAATTGTTATTGATAAAAAAAACGAAATGAAAAAACAAACAAAACAAACAAGGGTTGTATTTTCTCTCTGCCTACATATCTAACTAATAGATAGCTTGATAGCTTCATGAGGAGCTGATTCTGGAACACATCACTTATGAACAGTTATGAAAACTGTTGGTGATTATTTTACAAAAAGCTGTCTGCAAAAGCTGAAATTAAAACTGACACTCTGACATGAGGCAGTGCAGTAAGCTGAATTAGCTACAATGCTAGAAAGAGCCCATCCATCCCCTAGAAAAATTAATAAATTTGTCCATATGGCTTCTTGGCTGTTGGGTTACTGAGACACACACACTCTCAGAAACACACACTCTGCAGCACCGGTCGCTCCGTCTGCCTTGCTGGGAGAACACACCGCTCCAGGAACATCTGTTCACTGGTGTCCCTTGTGGCCCTCTGCCAAGTGAAATGTATCTCTCAGCCCACGACCAAACAAACCCACCTAGCATGAGGAGGCACGCTTTGCACAAATGAGTTAATAAATGAATTGGAGAAGTGTATTCAACATCCCCTCTGCCTAGCAAGAGTGAAAAAACATCAGACTCTTGAACCGTTCAATGAAGGGATGTTGAAAAAGAAAACAAGGGAAGGGGATTGCTGAAAGGAGCTTGTGGTTAAGAAGAATGAAGCCTAAGTATAGAGAAGGTTAAAAAAAACAAGGGATTAAGAGGAAATGAGTTGCTTGCATGACAGCATAAATCAGTAGGAGGCCTTCTCCTCTAATGGAAAGCTTGGGTCCATACTGAGGACCTTATCAATCATAGAGATAGAGCTGCCACCATATTGACTATGCAACATACAAACAATATCTAGGATGAGGTCTAAGTGCTATTCCCTATACAGGCCACATTGTAGCTCATTCCTCTGCCAACATCTCCTGGGAGCACATTGAATTATTGAGAAAGCATATGTGTGGGAGAGCAGAGCATGGTTGCTTTGAAAAGCACAGGGAGCATTTCTGTGTTGCCGGATTACAGGAGTAAATACCAATAAAGGTCACATTGAAAGTTACATATTGGAGCCTGGAAATATGTCTTATTATACCAGTGAATGATTTTACAAAGCTGTAGAAAGTGTGTTGGAAATGATTTGCAAAATATCCATACGAAGATGACATTTATATGATGTTGTAAATAAAGCATAAAGCACACAGTTACTCAGACCCAGCATGTGAGAAAATGTGAGAAAAAAAACACAGCCTAATTAGTAATATGCAGTACGTTTGAACTTTTGGTAATGTTGATTCCATTAACTCAGTGATCACCAGAATTTCTTTTTTTCACTGTAGAGATAAAATTACCCCCCCCCCCCCCCCCACACACACACACACACACACACACACACTCACATACAAACACACGCGCGCGCACACACACACACACACACACACACACACACACACACACACACACACACACACACACACACACACACACACACACACTCACCGCTACAACTTACTTGCTCTAAAAGATATCCACCTAATTTACTTGAAATCATATCTGTATTTTTGTCTTCATGTATCCTTCTGAAAATCTAGGGAAAAGCAACTTTAATAAATATTCAAAAAATGAGCTGAACAACATGATTTTTAGATGATTTATTCAAAATTGTTTCAATTCAATTTCATTACCTGTGACATCAGCTTACTGTGAAACTAAGGCAATCGTCTCTTTCTGTGATAGCTCTGTCTGACAAAGGAACTACATAGAATTTCAAGATTATTATTACTTAAAAAAATAATTATATAATTGTAATAAATCAATTCAACTGTCACTCCTCCTGCCCATAACTATCCATACCAATATCTTTTAGTGCTTTATTAAAATTTCATTATGGAAATAAAATAAATCATATCCATGTTATGCATGTGGAGATGTTTAGAGCCCTCCTCTCCTGCTGTCAGACTGTCTCGCTGCAGAGCGAGGGGCTGTGTCTCACTCACTCAATAATCAAGCGTCTGATAGATTTTAACCTTACAGTTCTTATATTTGACCTCTGTGTGAGTGTCAGTCAGCTGATAGCTGTGGAACAAGCTGCTGTGACAGAGATACGCATTTACTCGTTCATGTTTGTGCAGGAACAACAGTGGAATAATAAAGGTGGTGTTTGAATCATGAAGGTTTATTGCTGTTACTCACAGAAATGGCGGGTGCAGTTCACATCACCATGGGTTTATGTTAAATTGTTTGTGACCCTCTGCTCTGCTGTGAGGATCAGTGACACATATGGAGCGTGCTGTGCATGGAACCAAGAGTGAAACACCACAGTGAAGAGACGATTGGACGAACACAAGATCTACCTAAACTATGTACTAGGCAACCCTCCTAGTCTGAGAACCACTGCCACTCCCCCTTGTACTTCATCTCTGCAGTACACAGACACTTTCTGGAACACACACAAAACACACAGGCTGCCTTCATGTGCACTAACTTAAAATCAAGACTTTGGGGAAGCAGTCAAAAGCATGATGTGGATCTGTGTTCTCTTTCTGGCTGACCTGTTTTGGTTGGGAGTCATGTGCACCACAAAGCATGCTATTCACTGCTTAATTTAGCAATCAGAGTGCAGTGGTAGAGTCTCAGAAGAACTGTCAGTGGAGCCTGTATGGTTTGCTGAAGAGATCTAAGGAAAATGATATGCACAGGTTCTGAGTTGCCCTTTGGTTACGAAGATACATCCATTATCAACCATGTGTCCATGGTATGAATAGATCAAAACAAACACTGCATGACAGAGTAAAGTGATATTCTGCTTAACCAGTCTAGGGTTGTAAGCTAGCGCAATCTATTGTTTAGATACTACATACAAACCCTCATTAACTTAATTCAATCCTATATCAGAGTAAAGATGGTACAAATAAAGGACTGGGCCCCATTCAAGAGAAGATGAGACCTTTAAATAAAATCATAAGTCAAATTTGGAATTGCCATATAAAATCTGGGCCTTTTGTGGATTAGATGATTTAAAAAGTACTGGAAATACTGTTTTGTTTGGCGGCTTGTGGCTTGAGAGCCACTGCTCTGATTACCTACTCGCTTAAAATGCTGTCTCCTGGCTCCTCAGCAAAAAACAGACAGATTTTTAGACATCATTTGGATAGTCATACAAAGATATTTATATGAAGAGAGATTTCTTTTCCTTTACTCTTTCATAGTGCTGCTTTCGTCTTGCCGTTGAATCAATCTAATCCAAACTTGTCACGGTCAGTCAGTTGTTATATCAACGTGTCCCTGAATGTGCTGTGTTATTCCATAATCAAAGCTTTGGAAACAGCATTTTAGAACACTTTGAGAGGCACTTAATGAAGCTTTGTCAAATATTAAAAATTCATTCAGCCTGATGCCTAAAAGTTTTTCTTACATTGCTCATAATAAGTGAAACCAAGGTTACTTGCTATTGAGAATGGAGAGTGTGATGACTGTTTGTTGTGATATATGGAGCCAAGAGACTGCCCCACCTGGTGAAGACACTTCATGTTGGTGCAGCCAAGATACATGCAAAAGCAACTTAATGGTACAGTCCCAGGACTGATGCCACATTGTTTTTTTCTGGCCAAATCTTGCACTAAGCTTACCATAATTTTGAAGATCCTTCAGGTCAGTGTAGTCCATGGAAGATCAGATCAATGCACTGGTTTGAAGTAGACACTTGTGGATTTAAGAAGTTCAAGAGTTTTGTGGAAAATTAGTTCATTTTGTCTCACCAATCCTACATCGCTCACTTTACACTCAAGGTGCAAACTGCCTCACTGCGATTTCAGATTTCCGGGTTCTCAGCCTCAAGAAGCCACAGAACTATATTATTTTCCAGTTTCTGGTTACATAAGAGTAATAAAAATAGCATTAGGATTAACATGTAGCTGGAAGTCAAGGTTCTATTTTAAACCCTGCAAACAGCCCCAAAACACATTACTATGTTTGACATGTAGTCACATAATGTCTTACAACCTAAATCTGCTATTTTAGCATCAGGGTTTAAAAGTATGAGAATATACTGAACATATAAATGTGTGTGGAAAACTTGTACTAACTGTCCCTCAAAACTGTAAAAACATCACACAGACAAAAGACAAAAACCTGGAGATTCAAACTTGTAATTGTTTCAAACAAAACACAGGCCAACAAGAGCTTCATCTGCAGCTGCAACCAATCAAAGAATCTCACAAACTCTGCTGGATACTGTCATTGGGTCATGAGGTTAATGATTCTGTGCTTTGTCAAATCAGATTTATTATCTTAGCATGGATTAATTTGTCTGTATTGTGCGGTTCATTAAGGCACTACCAAGCAAGGCCTTAATTAGACGGACGTTAATTGCAGTGATTACCAGCCTCCTCTTGAGGCATGGTAAATGGGCGGAGGCGGAGAAATCGCCACCGATTTTTTGGAGTGACACAAATTAAGCCTGGTGTTCTGCAAAATCTCACACTGTGACAGCATGTGCAGCCTCACACTCTTTGTGTTTCCTCCAAGATGCAGTTTCCTTAATCTCTTTGGATTGCCTGAACAAAATTACTGAGCAATTGCTCAAGTGTTGTTCACATAGATAATGTTTAGTGTGGAAACAAATTAAATTATTTCTACTGAGAGAGTATTGTATTGGAGGGCTGGAAGCAAGTGCAGCTACATTCTCATGGAAGAGAAACAAAGAGCTTGGAAACATTCAGCTCTGTAGGCAGTGCAAAGTGTTTGTTGTTCTGTGACACTGATATGCATATGAAATCAGAAAAAAAGACTGACTGGAAGGCTGCTTACAGAAGCCCGAAAGACGTTACCTTATCTCTTTCTCTGCTGAGCGTTTTCTCTCTTCTGGATGTTCTCACAATATTTTGCGCATAAAGCAGCAAACACAACCTGCGGTGCTGTCATTAAGCTTGTTTCTTCTCCAATCTGCATAATTCAGCTTTTCATACTCATGCAGACAAATCAGACAAACTTGATTGAGGACCTGATAAACCAAACAGTTGGTAATAAAGTCGTGGTATTCCATGAGGAATACAAGCAGATTCTTGTTGATTGAATGGATGCATGTTCACGGGTAAAGGACATGAAATACATAACCAGACAGAAATCAGGATTTTCATGTTTCATGTCTCATTCCTTCTGTATATACCTGTGATGTGTTACAAGAAGTCCAGAGAAAAAAATCGTTCACAAGCTACTTGGTTGCTTTCTGTCAGCTGCTTTATAGGGTCAGTGGCAAACATCGCGCCAAAGAATTCCAAAAACTTATTTATAACAAGGTTTACCCACATTGTATGTTAACGTATAAATTTCCAATTTTGAGTTAAGGAAATAGAAGTGGAAAAAGGATTGGATCACAAAACAGGATTGGATAAATGGACAGACATGTTGGGAAATTGACCCAAGTATAAGAAAAAAACTAATCGTGGTCCTAAAATCAGCCATTTCCAAGATACTGACAGGCGGATGTGTGAGTTTGTTACTGAGAAACGTATCAAGAGGCATCATAAGCAGAGCTTTCATCAGGATTACATTTGAAATACAGATCTTAATGATTATATTTACAGACAAAATAAAATAATAAAAAAGATGTGATTTTCTCAGAATTTCAATGAAAAAATAATTTCTTCAAACAAGTAAATTTTGGTTATGTTTTTTTCTGAAGATTGATATTAAAAGAGGATTCATACTGTACTCTCTTATGTCACCCCTTTTGCTGCCTTTAATCAGCCCTGTCTAATCTAATTCTTGCATTGCTGAAAAGGAAACTACTACTGAATACTTTTTTTCTTTACTTAATCTTTAACGTGTCAGAAACAAAAAGGATTATTTTACTGAAACAATCCCAAGAGTGGGGCACAGAAGTTGGCTGTCATAAACAACACAACCATCAGAATCTTTTTCTGCATTTTGAAGTGAAAGCAGCTTGTCTGTCTTTGGCTTGATTCCCAACTGGATTGATTAATATTGATCAAAGTCTTGAGAGGCCATCAATCTCCAAACAGTGGTGCCCTCAGATTGCTGGTTGTATTTAAGCAGTTGATAGCTATCACACGAGATGTAAAAAAAAAAAAAAAAAAAATCAATCGCTGACAGCATTATGGAATACAATTCATGGCTCGAGTGGAGCCAATAGTTGTCCATAATTAAGCAGCCTTATTTGTAGATGCAAAGTAGTGTGCTCACTGTCCCCTGAGACAAGAGGAGATGAATGTGTGTAGGTGGTGAGGATTAGATTGTGCTCCTTTTTTTAGTGGACAACAAGAGGCAGTACCTTTCCTAGAGATTAGCAGCCTCTCTATGTATACGTGTTTTGTACTGTCCTCGGGAAAACTTATTTTAGTTTGATCTCTGTGGTAATGACAGTGGTAATGATTTCGTATCCAAGAAGCAAGCTACGGCTGGCAACTTACAACGGCACTTTCCCCTGTAGTAAGTGTACCACTGATACTGTATGATGCTGGACAGAACAATGTTTGCAAGTGTATTAAAAACAGGAAGTTGGAGCAATGCAAATATCTACTACCTGCATGTTATTATAATGTTCATAAATCATTCTCTCCATTTATCTGGCGATGTGTAGGTCAGTATATTTTCCACAGAGATGGCTGCAAAAGGAAATCACCAGAATAAACACTGCCTGTTCACATGCATCCTTATTAAACGACTGACTGATTGTGAATGGTATCTACATACAGTATATAGCCAACATAACTAATACCTGCTGTCCTCTAAATTGAAGAGGATTGTAATTGGTCTGTAGTGGTTCTATGTGGTCTCAAATCAATAACAGGTTTGATTTTTTTTTTTTTTTTATGTGGCCTCAGTATGAACACTCGTTTAGATTTATATAAGTTTATGTCACTCTTCCCCTGTCACCCTCTCGCCAACCAAAACAACCCAACTCCTCCTTCTGCAGAGAGATGGCTCACTGGAGTTGACTGTCTTGCCCCAAGAGTCTTGTAGAGAGGTGCTGACAGATGTCGCTAAAAGAAGCCCTTGACATTGTCTTTTTTTTTTTTTTATTTCATTAGCTATTTGGGTCATGGTTCCAACATTTTTGACTCTGTCTTGAAACACATCTTTGTACGTGGGCAGAGGCTTTTTCCCTACTAATATCCAATACTTTGTCAGTTTCCATTTTTGTTTTTAGTCTGGTTATATATTCACTGACTATTATTACATCAGCTTATTAAACCCATTCTTAAACGCTGACTTTAAGATGCCTGCTATTGGTGATGCTATGAATACTTCTTGATGACAGCATGCTACCTGACTTTGGTTTGATTCGTGTTTTGCAACCTAGGGTCAGTTCAAGTCGAGACCAGTTTCTGGATGTCACAACAGCGTTCTGTGCCTGTGTTCTAAATGTGAGGAACAATCAGAGCTGTCAGTGTGTATCTCTCTGCTTGTACCATGCTCATGTGGCCTCTTCTTTTACACAATACTTTGATAAAGTTTTCAGGAGGGGGAACCAACTGAGAAACTGATCCCATCATCAAAGTTTGTCGCTGTAAGCTCGTCCCTCTGCTGTGAACTGACCCTGAGTTACAGGCCCCGCATCTGACACAACTTTTGTTTTGAGTTCTGCTGTTCCTTTCAGCCAGGATGGAGAGAGATACCCCAATGTGTTTTCTGTCAGCTTGTCTGCTTACCTTCTGTGCGGCATTCGCCTGGGAAAGACCAAACATTAATCTACAAAAGCACACTGTGGTGAACTGTCAGGGTTGAAGCTTGTCCTGCTATCCCCCCCTCTGTATCAAAAAGCTTTGCTTCTCTCTTTGATGTGCCGGCACCTCAGTGCTGCTGGGTAAGATGCCCCCAGCTTTTCTTTGCATTCATCCCTTGTCAGTCCAGCTGACATCAGTCAAGAGTCTGCATAAATCAGTGCTCTCCAGACTGCATGAAATGGTTTTGTCACTCAAGAAGAACACTCTCCACTCCAAGCACACAGCTACAAAACAGGCTGTTGATGTGAATCTTTCTGAGATCTGAACACAGTGGTGGAAAAAAGTTTTCAAACAATCAATGCATTTGTATAATATTGCATTAAGGGTCCCTCTTAGGTCTTCAGGTGGAATTTCTTTTTGTTCCGTCGCAGCCAAAATATTTAACAAGTCCTAATAAAAGCTATTAAAAACTTAAAACTGATTGGTTCCATAAAAATACACAAGACATTTTAAGTATTGGGTCATTTTGGCACCAGTGATCCTCTAATGAAGGTTGTAATTTTTATTAAGAGATATTTTTTGTTCCTGTACTTTGTGTCGATATAAAGCCAGCACATTTGAAAGTTCTTGCAGAGACAAAAATGGCTAAAACAAGAAACCTGAAGCAGGAAACACACTCTCAGCCAAGAAGGGTACAGTGTCCGCCAGATGCAGTCCTTAGGCAGTTGGATAGACTCTGGAGAAATACAGATGAATCATCAGCCTTGAAGACAAACCAAGATGTAGGTGTCCAAGGGTTTCTTTAGCAAGAAATGACCACATCCTGAACCACCAAATAACGTCACAGGAGCTTCAAACCAAACTGGTATCCAGTATTCCACCTGTACTGTACATGCCGACTTTAAGACCATGGCTTATGGTCCAACAAGGCTGTCAAGAAGCCCCTGATCAATGAGAGACAGAGGATAGCCCAGCACTGGTAAGCCCAAGTGCACAAGAACTGGACAGCCAGGAAGTGGAAGAAGATTCTGTGGTCAGATGAATCCAGTTTCCATCTTTATCTTCCTCCTGCTGATGTGAGGATATGTTGAAGGCCAGTCAAAGCATTATCTCCAGCATGTACAGGACCTACTGTCAGCATAGTGGAGGCAGGATCATGGTTTGGGGATGCATGAGTGCTGATGCTTTTGCTTATCTCACTGTCTGTGACGGCACATTGAACTCTGACAAGTATTGAGCCATTCTCCAAACCCACATGCTCCCTTCTGCACGTGTTCTGTTCTTTCCAGGTCAAAACTGGGTGTTTCAAAAAGACATCAGCCCTCCACACAGCCAGGGCCAGGATAACTTGACTGCAGTAGCGCAGCATCCAGGTCTTAGAGGGGCCAGCTCAATCTCCGGACATGAGCCCCATTGAAGATCTGTGGTGGATTATCAAAAGGTCTGTTTCAAAGCATACATAAACTGAAGAATTTAGAATAACTAAAATCAGTAATTCAAGAAGAATGAGACAATGATATTAATAAATATTAGTTTGATGATGTGGTTAATTTATTTTTTGTTCAGTTTTGAACACATTCTCTGTTTTATTTACTTTTGACAATGTTGCGAACTGACATATTGAAACCATCAAGAATTTAGCTTTGTTAGTTAGAAGATGTGGGGTGGGAGGGCAACAGTGGTGCCAGTTGTGATTGGGACACTGGGGGCTGTAACATCCAAGCTGGGTGGATGGCTGCAGCAGATATCAGGAACAACGTCTGAGATCTCCGTCCAAAAGTAGGCACTCCTAGAAACAGCCAAGATTCTGTGCAGAACCCTCAGGCTCCCAGGCTTCTGGTAGAGGGCGACAGGTAGTAGATAGACAGTGTGTCCCAACGACATCTCCAGTTGAATTTTCTTTTTAAATGTGATGCAGTTCATCATTAACCATGATGATGTTAATACCCCTTCATTAACCCTAACCCATGTTTGTTTGAATTTAACTTTGAGCCATTTGAATCCTTAAAATTAGTAAGGTCCAGTTATGCAACAATACCATCACAATGCAATAACAATAGAGCTCTTGGCAGAGCGTTCTACCTTTTTGACAAGAAGGGTATTTTTTTTTTTTTTTTTTTTTGAGGAATTTTCAGAGCATGCCCCTGCGATAATGTACTTTAAATGGAACAAAGGTAAAATGTATGCATTACCTGCAACCTACTGCCTTCCAGCCCCATGAAGGAAACAAAACAAAAACAGACACCTAGTTTTAAATTGTATTTGGCAGCAATACATTTAGTTGGAATTTAATAATATCAATGTTTTTAGTTTTGTCATTTTAACTTCTTTTGTTCTAGACCATAAAAAACAAGAAGATATGCATGTTGTTATTTGACAACATGTAACCTCTTTTTCCAAAGTTGAAAAGACAATGTGTGAGGTCCCTCTAAAACGACACAATGAGATTAAATGCTTTCTCTTAAGTAAAACATTTATTTATCAAGAGGATTTAATTAATCTTACGCAAGTACGTGACTGTGTCTGGATGTGGGTAAATGACCTCCTTTGTCTTCTTAAATTTCATTGCTTTGCTTGCATATTGCCATAAGGTTAAGGGTTTTTATCCTCTACAAATGTCCCTTCATTTATCAGAACTAAAATAGAGCAGATGAAGCCAAATCATGACAAAAAAGTAGAATAACTTCACTGAAGTGGAATCAGAAACAGATGTATTCCTTTAACAGCCACTGTCAGATAAGTGATTCCACATGGCCATAGTCGGCTACAGAGGTCAATAGGGTGTTTAAATGGAACCTGAAGGAAATAACTTCTATGTATCTACATCAGTTATTAGCCTAGCTGCTCACCTAATTAAAGTAGCAGGCACAGTAATCAATCACAGACAAAATTGGATTTGGATTGGATTTCTTTGGTCTCTGCAGCGAGTAGCAGATTGTCCAGAGTGGGAGGTTTGACTTTGACTATGACATTCTAAGTCAGCTAAGACAGAAATTAGTCACACGCTGTAGGAGAATGGTGAGATAAGTGGCAGCATAATGACATACTGCAGGTTTGCAGAAAGGAGTAATGCAAAATATGTGTTAAAACATTACCTCTAAGGTTGAATGTACATGGTATAGTGTGAACACTGGTTTCCTATTTAACAAGAATACCCCTCATATACACAGACAGACCACACACACAGACACTAACACACACTAAATAATTCTAACACTATTAATTTATTATAGGTACACCTTGCTAGTACCAGGTTGGACCCCCTATTGCTTATGGAATTTCCTTAGTTCTTCATGACATGGATTCAAGGTGTTGGAAAAATTCCTTAAAAATTTGGGTCCATATCAACATGACAACGCAGATTTGTCAGCTGCACATCCATGATGAGAATCTCCTGTTCCACCGCATCCCAAAGATGGTCCAATGGATTTGGATGTGGTGACTGTGAAGACCAGTGGAGTACAGTGAACTCATTGTCATGTTCAAGAAACCATTTGGAGACAAGTTCAGTTTTGTGACATGGTGCATTATCCCGCAAGAAGTAGCCATCAGGAGATGGGCACACTGAAGTCATAAAGGGATGGATATGTTTAGCAACAATACTCAGGTAGGTGTTAAAACTATGCTGAAGGGGCCCAAAGTGTGCCAAGAAAATATCCCCTGCACCATAACACCACCAGCAGCAGCCTAAACAGTTCTTACAAGGCAGGATGGAGCCATGCTTTTAGGTTGTTTAGGTCAAATTCTGACCAATTCAGATCTGATCTTGATGAAAAAGGGCGCGGTCACACTGGCCATCCAAACCATGCTGTACTCAGGAACAATTGCAATTGACTTTATGGCTGAAGCGTGCCTGAGCATGGTACGACTGGTCAGTGCGATCGCGCCCAAAGTTTGGCATGTTGTCACATCAGACTGTAATGCTTTTCTTTTGTTATTTCTCACCTTTTCAGCCCTTCTTACACCAATTATTAAAGCCTTACTACTGTACACACTTTGAGTCAGTTTACCAAATTGAATAAGTCATCCTCAGATTGAGAAGGCAACAACATTTACTGCTCTGCCAAGTAACAGTTCAGACAAATAGCTGGTGAGCTCAGATAAAAACTCTTAAATAGCAACTTATGCTAACTTATAATGAACACTGTAAGCGTTTGAATACAGGTATTAGTACAATATGTAACAACTGCCTTTTTATAGGAATATTTCTTTGTGTTTTCATATGTTTATTTAGAGAATAAGGCAGAGGACAGAGTTAAAAACTGGGAAGAGAGACATGTGGATGCCTTCTTGGGGAACTGTAGACTCTCAGCATGTTGTATACAATTTATAGATTTCCCCATTAATGTACGACAGAGAAATTGTCAAGATGAAGTGTTAATGATGACGAGGGGTAGTCTTGGGCATGAAGTTGTTGACCTTTACAGGATTCTAACAGGAGTCTACCTGAGGTGAAGCTAGTGTTGGGGGGCTAAAAGTGAGACTGTCCACATGCTGACATGCTTTTTCTCCTTACAAAGGCCCAATAGTTGCTGTATGCTTTTAACAGGAAGATGGTGCAGAATTTAACTAATTTCTCTTTTATATAAGTCATCACTTCAGTTATATAAAGGAGCAGTTGTAATTGAAGTCCTGAGGGTATTAATGTGCTAAAAAAAAAAAAAAAGAAAAAACACCAAAGACATTGTGTTAATAAATCTTGTTGTGTTCTGGTGCGTTGGTTCTCAAATGGGGGTACATGAATCCCTGGGGTTATGCGGGGACACTCCAGGGATACACATGATTCAAAAAGGTATTTTTTCAAAATAGAAACCAAGAAAAATTAGTTTAACCCCATTTATTCAATCAATGTTTGAATTAGATAAGTTTAAGTACATTAACTGAATATTATATTCAATAGGTTATTCAATTCCATTATTAGCACATCTTCAGCAGCATTTTTATATTTGAAAATCTTTTACTCAAAATTAAGTTAATGTCTTTTTTTTTCTTTTTTTTTTTTTAAATCTATCTATTATTTGGTTAATAATTTCAGTTTAAGAACAGCCTTTTATTCTGACCCCAAAACAGGGCATTAATTTGAGAATTATTTCTTTGTTTACAAATCTTTTCCTTTAACATGCATTTATATTTTATGTTATTATTGTTATCATTTTATTAATATGCATTGTATTATTATAGTATTGTTATTATTATTAATATATAATTGATGTAGTTATAATGTTTTATGCTTATCTGGTCACGGTTTCCAGGGTTCACAACTCTGTTATTGTTCATATAGAATATGTCATAAATCAGACTAATACCACAGTGCTGTTTTTTTACGTCTTTTTTTTCCCTGCTCAAACTGCTTTGCGCTTGCTAGGGGGTACTTGGCGGAAAAAAGAAAAAAAAAAAAACATTTCACAGGGGTACATCACTGAAAAGAGTTTGAGAACCACTGTTCTAGTGGAAGAGCTGACCACCTAAGACTCCCAAATTAAAGAGCCAATGAAAATTGGAGCTAGTATGAGGATTTATTTCCATCCAAACCATGGTTTCAACACAATAACTGCAATTTGTTATGACTGATGTTGAGTTATGAGGTGTATTATTGTACTTACAATACTTGGTTGTGTGAGACTGAGATTGCTGGTGACTTTTTTTCATTCCTGCAGTCTTAGAAAACACTTGAAACAAAGCAATTCTATAAGATTATAGGATCTATGAGATAAGGAAGAGAAACAGGGGCTGAGCAGGGAGAATGAAAGTTTGAATTTCATAATTCTACTCACATGGACGCTTTAATAACCAACCCACCTGCAGACATTCAAACATAACACAGCTATTAAGAAAACTGTGTAACATACTCAATAAAATAGACTGGATACCTTGACCACAACTGCTGAAAGAATAATAACTCAGTTTGTGAAGTGTTTCAGTTTGGTACGCAGTCGTTGGCCTGAGTTCATGTAGGAAGAGACACAACAAAGCCTTTTTTGTTTTGTTCCATATTTGTGACAGGTGTCACTCAGTATACTTTGCCACCTTCGAGGGATTCCTCATTCTTTTTTCTTTCCTTTTTCTATATTTCTTTTTGTTTTACTACAACTTCTAAGACTCACAGTTTCTAAGACTCACAGTTTCCACTGAAAGTAACAGCGAAAAAGGGCCTTTGTTGAGATAAATTTGTTCAGTGTAAGAACACTTTACGAAGCAAGCATTGCAGTACACTCTTTAATAATTTGGCATTTTGTTTGCTGCCTTGATAAATAATGAGTTACTTTGAATTCTGCTAAAATATTCCTGGTAATTCTGTTTGCATATTCTCTTTGCTGTATATTGTAATTGTACCAGCTATTGATAAGTTAGTGTCCTTTAATGTTTTTCTTCCTCAAAGGACAGCTTTGGATTTCTCAATATTTGTAAAACCCAAAGCAGGGTGAGCCAAGGGAAATGTATTCATGGGGCACATTTTATAGCTCAAGGCAACCCATGTTTCACTCTGCAAAAGAAGAGGCACGAGAAATAAATTCTAGAAAATCATAATAATAGTAATAAAAAAAACTACTTGGAAAAGCAAATGATAATGCAAAAGTGCATAAAGGCAAAGAGCATTTAGAAAAACTATCAAACAAAAAATAAAAAATAAATAACTGTACTGTTGCCTCATTAAAATAACATTTGAATGCATGATTTTTGCAGCATGCTCAAAACAGGAAAAAATACAATTAATGAAAGGAAAAACAAGCTCCTTCTGTAACACAAAATGTGAAGCAAAAAAAAAAGAGAGCTAATGTACCTTTTCAGCATTCACAGGCCAAGTAAACACAGACTGTTTTTGTCCTTCCACTTGTTTAAGTTTGTCTTCCTTGAAATGAAAAAGTAACCTTCAGAGGCTATGAGTCATCTGCATGTGATTTTCAGAGCGGCGTTAGGGGTGTATTTATGTACACAATTTGATTCCTCAAACAAGAACAGTCTTCTGTTTCAAGGTTACTTTGGTAAGTGTGTGTACAACTGGGGAGTCTTTTTATCCAAACATAATTTTATACATGGAATAATCAGACAAACATTTTAGAAAATAATTGAAATATCAAAATATTTGAATTGACTGAACTTTGGAATGTAAGCATATGTGCACTGGAACACCATTTGTTGCTTTATTCAGAGTTTGTTAGTCACAGAACAATCAATTTTTCAAAAGAAATCATGAGACCAAGTATTTACCTTCTCCTGGTTTTCCCTGATGATGAGATTTTATACCAAGTAGAATAAATAGAAACCTATGTCACAAACATGTTTTTATGTTTTTGTTGAGTTTCAGTACTCCATCTTTATTTTCCAGATGTATATACTGGAATTATTTAAAACATAGAGTGTATTGTACCAGAATGTGGAAATCACAAACATTCCTCTGGCTCAAGTGAGGTGAATGACAATGTCTTTCCTTCATTGTTCAATTTGTCTACTCTTTCCCATATTCTACTCCTAATTCTATATGATATGTTTTGTTATTATTCTATTGTTCTTTAAAAAACTTCCTTCCAGAAACCTTGAGCAGAAACAGACTCATACTTGACAGACATTTGGTATTAAAGGGTTATAATGACAGCAAAAACAGCACATACAGACTCAAAAATACATTCTAGATAGTGAAGGTAAAAGTATTTTGATACTCAAGGCAGCTAGAGTGTACAGGTCTCTTATTCAGTAACTGTAACTGACTTTAAGCTCAATAAAGCTCTGAGTTTTATATATATATATATATATATATATATATATATATATATATATATATATATATATATATATATATATATATATAAAGTCACATGGAAAGAAACTGACTTTCCATTTACAGTCAAGCCAGAACTGGAATATCCACCTACTTATCATTCATACAAAACCTCATGAAAATCATGCCTTACCATGTACATTGTGTCCTAAAATAGATAATAAATTAAAAACGCTTGTCATGGTGAATGTATTTCATTAGTAAGTGATGCAATAAAGCGGTGGAGCCAGACAAGTACATTAGATACCGTTTAAATTGTGACCTTTTGCTCTGTATGTTTATGAAATCTAGATTATAAGCTTAGACCGTGTTCCAACTGCTTTACCTCCATCCTTACCTGTTATTTACAGCTCCCTGTATTCTGTTTTAAACACTCTTCTCTAATGGTGTGAAACAGCTCCTGCAAACGTGTCAGTTTAGCTAGCTGTGTAGCTGAGACTTAAAAAATATTACTTTTAACAAGTCCACTTCACTGAGACGGATGAGATAGTTCTTGTTCTATTTATCCTGCAATGTAGGGAGTCAGCTTTATTACTAATAGCAACTGTTGGATTTACAGACACATCCAAATAAACCACAATTGTACTTTCTCTCACCTAAATATTAATGGTCGGCAGATCGATCTGAAATATAGATATATTGATACCAACACTGATAACAGTATCAATTTATACTTCTGTGATGAGATATATATACTTAAGTTTCAGTTTCTCTTCTCTCTGTTTGCTCCTCTCTCACATTTCACTCACGCGCACTCTGTCCTTCCCCCTTCTCCCCTGCTCGACTGTGAGTGTTGTTGCACAGTCACGTCATTCAAATGTGCACTGCTGCTCTGCATGATGGCAGAGAGGAGCTTTGTTTGGTGTTTTTTACAGCTGCAGAATAAAATACTGCAAGCTACAATGTTTTCAGAAAAACTTGTGCAAACGTCTGAAAACACACCAAAAAGAGAACTCCGAGCTGCAAAGTAAATGGAGAAGGAGAAGAATTACTGTGGTAACTTATGCTGAACAGCTTACCTGCTCTAGAGCAGGTTGAGATCTGGATAAGAGATCAACAAGTAGAAAAGCACCAACTCCTGACCAATCAGCTCTCTTGTAAAAGACCCCGCCCAATTTTAGAAGATCCTGTAGACGTTGGTAAGTGGATCATGAGAGGTTAGGAGAGAGAGTTTTTAGGGACAGATACAGTCCTTTTGATGTCCACGATGACATCCAATACAACAGATTCAGATTTTCATCAAATGGACTGAACTACATTTGTCAGCTGATCGATCCATAAATAAATGAATTCAGTTGATTTCATCCAAACATCAGAGACAGAGTGAAGAAATAAAGCCTCACTGACCGCTTTGAAGGAGGTTTTTGTACTTGTTCCTCATGTCTGTTTAGCTCCACTGTTTGCATCTTAAATAATGATGTTAATAATAATGGTCACGAATGGCAGAACTGCAGAAAAAAATGTAAAATAAAGCAAAGTTTGTAGACTGATGAAGAGCTCTGCTCCAAACGTCTGTGCTGTAATAAAGTCAAACTGAGTGATCAGAGTTCTGTCTGTTTATATTGTCCCATAAATGAATCCTGTTTAATCTCATGAATTTACACATTAACAGAGTCACAGTTTGCTGACAGCATTCCTTCCTGGATTTTGCTGCAGTAACAGTGTTTCTTTGTCCTGATGTGTTTGAATTCTTGGTCTGTTTGTAGAATAACTGTCTGCTCCTCCACGGTACAGTAGGCTGCTCTGCAGGGTTTCTCCTGTTTCTCCATGTTTGTGATTGGTCAGACACTGCAGACTCCACCCCTTTAATGTGAGCGCACTCTGATCAAGACTGAAAAACCCTGGATTCACTGAGTGAGTCGATATCCAGCTTCGTAGTACGGCTTATCAGGGTTGCGAATGTCTCGTTGAGTTAACTCAGGTAACAGAGAGAGATCCAGGATCTGTTAATCCAGCTTCATAGTACAGGCCTCTGGCCTTGTCTTTCTCTGTTCTTGTGGTTGTTTCATTCTTGAGTTCCATTCTTGTGTGTCGTAGTGTTTCTTTTCATGTGTTCACTTCTGCCTTCTGTCTCCCTCCTTTGTGATAGTTCCTCATGTGCTTCACCTGTCCGATCTGTCCTTTGTCTGTAGAGTCTCTGTGTTTCTTGAGTTCCTTGTCAGTTCAGTGATGTTTGTTCAGTGTTGTGTAATGTTTTCCTGTGTGTGTCCCAATCTTCAGTGTCTCCTGTTGTAAGTTATTCTTGAGTTTTGGATATTTAGATTTTTGAAGTGAGTTAAAAACTGCCCCCACCCCCCCTCCGCTCTTGATTACTTTGAATCATGTTTTTCCTCTTTTTTTTTTTTTTTTTTTTTTTTTTTTTACATCTATCCGTGCTGCTTGGTTTGACACTGTTTTGGGCTTTGGCTGAAATATTACATCTAAAACTATCACACACACCACAAGATTAAATCACAGTGGCAAATCACTCTGAGGGTATAAACTAGTATTGTCAGGTCCATCACATACTCTATTTGGTGTGAAGTTGACACAAGATGTTATTTTTGAATTCACTCAACGCTTTTGTCTTGTCTGCCAATTCTTCCCCCAATTTTTGCGAACAGCTGGGTTGACTTTAGTTTGAGTTATGTTTTAACTTCATATTTGTCAACATCAGTCTTCACAGCTAGAAAAATATGATGCGCTGATGGCAGCCTGTCCAGGTCTGTGATTGGTGACAACTTTTGTCAGGTGAAGGGAAACTGGATCAGGAAAAGATGTTGAACTTGCATCGCAGTATTGGCTTCCTGCTCCACAGAGAGGTTTTGGGTAGCACTCAATGACCAGCTGACCCATGCTTCCAATTTCATAAACATTTTTCATTCCATGCTATGCTGCTCTTACATGTTGTTTCTGCAAATCTACACATAGTGAAATAAAGAAAGAGAAAATGATGCCTGTTAATGCATCATGTTTGCATCCAAATATATTAAACCAGATGGCAAAGGAAAGCTGAGCTGAATTTTCACTTCAAAAACAGTTAAGAAGCAACAGTTCTATCAGCAAAGTTATCAAAAAGAGCGTGAATATTTTTCATAGTAACCTGGGGGATCTGATCTGATAGCAGAAGAAACAGCAATTTTTACAAGGATGGAATAAGCATCAGTTAATGCTTGCGAGATAACAACTGCCTACCACTCACCTGGCATGCCCACAGACACCTTCTTTACTTCAAGGCCTAAAATTTCCCTCATGTATATCATCAGCTCTTCCTGCGTCTCAATAGAAACCCATTCAAAACTGTTTTTGCTCTGTTACCCTGTTATGCTGACAGAAAGAAAAACTCACAAAGACAAAAGCCGTTTCCTGACAGTCCTCTGACATCAGCGTTAACATATACAAAAGCCCCATATCTGAAGAGAATAAAGAAATCCTTTTGTCTTTGGCACTGCTGAAAAACTTACAGAAACTTGAATAAGATGGAGCTTATTTAGAATTCATCTCCTGATAAACAACCGTCTGGGGTCTCCAGGAGCTGAAGCCTTGGAGTGAGCTCGATGTCTGCAGGGAGCCGGTTTTGCTACTTGACTGAAAGAATGCACAGCTACCTTTATTCAGCAGCTGTTATCTCCTGATCTGCTCCTCAAACATTTCATGCCTGTTTCAAGCTCTTCGGTTACTTCTGTCTCAATTGTTATTATTGTTGTTGTTAATAATCATAACTGAAGCGTTCAGAACATTTTATCAGTGGACTAGACAGGGGTCAGCCCTCAGGATGTTTTTGTTCTAGCTTTTCACTTTCTCTTCTTTGCCTTAAGCCTGCTAATGGGCACGCTAGAATCACTTTGGATTGCAGGACATCCCTGGAGCCCATGTTTTTGTCTTAAAAGGGACAGATGAGAATATTCTTGATTCTCCATAGAAACACAAGTGATGATAAAGGAAAAAAACAACAACAAAAACATGAATTTGATAATAAAATGCACACTTGAGGCTGAGTTTTTTATGAATATGTATGACACATTATCATTGACATTAAAGGCCTGTTTAGGCTCAATCTTAAACACTGGTCTGGATATAGACGGGGCCTTCTTTCATAAAGCATACAGATATGGACCAAACGGAGCAGTACCACCGGATACCATGGGGGCAGTGTTGCTGTTACTGCCCGGATATATATTGAGACATGAAGAAGAAATAACAATGGCAGACCTTTTTGAAGACAACTTTACAATTGGTGAGTTCTTGGTGAGGAACTTGGTGCTCCGTTAGCAAGAGGTACATTAGCAATATCTCCTTCAATGTTGCCATGTTTGTTTTTGAGTTTGTTGTTGTCATACATTTTTGACTTTGGACTCACTAACGTTAACTTCCACGGTGTCCACAATACTGAAACATCTTGCTGCTGCTTCTTCACCTGGTCAGTGTTGGAGGGTTTCTCTTCCTCATTTGATTTTCTTTTTACTGTCCCCGTCTTAAGACACCAATAATGAGGATTTTACCTGTAGGCTCTTTAATCAAGGAATGTTAGCTTGATTGTTTTCTCTGGGAGGGAATTCAAGGAAACTTTTGTAAGTCTCGGCAAACTGTTTTTTCCTTTTTTTACCATGCTCTCTCTCTCTCTCTCTCTCTCTCTCTCTCTCTCTCTCTCTCTCGCTATATATATATATATATATATATATATATATATATATATATATATATATATATATATATATATATATATATATATATATATATATATCAATATCACACCACTTTCATGGTGGACCACTAGGAAGTGCTGGCAGACCATTAGTGGTCCACAATTTGATAAAAACACTGATTTAGATCAGTACTTGTGCAATAACTCATAACTTGTCTCATTATTTATATACCATATGTCTCTAGTAGAATGTACATACTTTATGCTTCTTTATTTTTGGATATATTTCAGTTTTTATATGACACGTCTTATTCTTGCTTATTTTTAGTTCTTTTCTACACTTTTTGAATGGGAGTAGCTGTAAACAAAAAAACAATTTCCCCTTGGGGATCAATGAAGTATTTCTGTTCCTGATATAAATGGGTCTCAATAGGTTAGTGATATCACCATGCATACTTTTTTTTAATGAAAACTCATCATGTTCCTTACAACCATCACAAGGAGGGCTGGAGCCTGTGACTGGGCAGAAGCAGACCTCCAGGGTCACCAGCCTATCATAGGGCTGACATGTAGAGACACAAGGGCACACACACACACACACACACACACACACACACACACACACACACACACACACACACACACAGTGACCATCTGTCCTCTTTTGCCCGGACATGTCCTCCTTTTGTCCAGGTTTTGCTCATTTTGTTCTGCAGACCGTTAATATTTATGATAAACCCTGCACTGGGCCACAGGAATTATTCTGATGTACTTCCATGTCAAAATGTTGAGCATGCACACCATGTGTCATGACACGGTGACCAAGGCGGCTCCTTCTCTTAGATACCCCTCTTTTCATCGTGGTCTTGACCATGGGGAAGCAATGTGTACAAAGCTGGCACCTTTGTGTCAGCTGCAAATAAAGGTTCTAGAGAGGTGGAAAACCACATTGCCACAGATAAGCACTTTTTTTTTCGACAGGCATTATTTATGTTTATGTTATAGAATTTTACTTATTTATTTATTAAAACACAAAAGTAATGTTTTGAATAAAGGTATATTTTATAAAGGTACTGTCATCTTTGAGTTTCTTTGTGTATTCTTGCAGTATCTCCAAGAGGCTGGGTAGGGTGTCAGGGTGTTCCCCTTTGGGGTTTTCAGAATATGGTCATCCTACATACACACCTAAAGGAAATTCATTCAAGCATGTTTCTGAACTGTTTCAGGATGCTGTAGCATCTAGAGAGAACCCACACATGTATTGAAAGAACATACAAACTCCACACAGATAGGCACCCACAGTTTCATGTCAAATGCTTGGGTTCAAAGTGCATTCAACAGTTTGCCCATTAAACATGCAGAAAAAATTATTTTCATTTGATTCAAATTCAGTTGTTTTCCCAGGTAGTTTTCACATAATCATTATGGCCCTCATCTCAGAAAGAGATGCGAGTAATAAGCCAACCGAGCTCGTGGCTGAGAAATCATTTCTCCCTGAGGTAAACTGAAGTGTTCAGAATCTAATAAAAGGAAATATTAGAGGCAGAGAGGTCACTGTTGGTCAAAACAGAGAGTTCCTGTACTTGGAGAGTTTTCAATAAATGTATAAAAGGGGAAGTCAGTGTGCTATAAAGTGCTGGAAAAATATTTGGTCTGATAAGCACTCAGAGAGTGTGGAGGTATATTTTTTTTATTAATTTATTTCATTTTAAATAACAGAATATGATATCAAAAATATAACGGCAAAAAGCCATAAGATGTGCTTTTCTACTTTTCTTTCTGTTTTTGGATCATCTGTCCAAACTTCTGACTTGAAAGACTACCTGTGCACCTGTGCTAACTTATGTTCAGTATTTACATCATTTTGCCTAAAGCATCTTTAGACAAAAAAGGGCCCTGGGACCAAAACTGGGCTGAAGTTGGGGTGTTTGAGATCAGTTTGTGATGACTCTACAGACTAACAGGCAAACAGGATATAACAGATTAAAAAGGAAAGCAGAAAACATCCTGAGGGCTGGACCTGGCTCCCATCCCTCAAGTAAATGGATGCCTGTGAGCTTAGGAAAAAAGAGAAGCCCAGGGCATGAAGAAATGTGGAAAAGGCTCATTGTCAAAAGGGAACAACCGTATGATTGGTGAGCCGTTTTTTGAAGAAATTTGAAAATGAATATGGTCATTAGAGAAAAGATTTTCAGGGTTGAAAGAAAGTGATTTCTTTTCTTTTCTTCTTAATGGTTTTCAGCGGTAATCAGTGCTGCACTTGTACGGCCCGTGTCCAGTTTTTCTGCCACTCAGAGTGCTTTATACTACATATCACATTCACTCTGTAATGCGGAGAGCCAGGCCTCTCATCAATAATAATTCCATCACATTCACAGAGATTTATGCACTGAGCGCTATTATGGGTTCAGTGTCCTGACCAGGGACAGACTGCAGGGGACAAGGTTAAAACCACTAATCTAACACAGATCTACTCCAACAGTGAGCCACAACCCAGCCTGGAATAGCGTACACTGATTCAAACTCATGTGAGGTTTGTCAGTCTATAATCCAGAAGGTTTGGGATTCTGTCCAAGGTCCTGCAATGCACATGCTGAAGTGTTCTTGGGCAAGACACCCAAACCCCAAAACTGCTCCATGTGTCTGATTGATTTTTTTATTTTTTTAATTTATTTATTTTTTTTTAAACTGATGGATGCTTTACAGCGCAGCCTTTGCCATCAGTGCATGAATGTTGGTGTGAATGTAACGTGATGTAAACAGTCAGAAGATAAGATCAATCACTGCTTTTGCTACAAATTAATAGAAACCACAACACATTATCCACCATTTGAACCCTGTAAGACCCACTGTTACAACATCAGATTAAAGCATCCATAAAATAAAAACCTCAACGAAGAGAGAACAAAGGCCAGTCCACAGGAGGGCTGCTAGACAAACAGACAGGAAAATAACCAATCACTGACTTAAACTTTACCAGTTCATACCGTATTGATGTTTCATGTTGTTTGACCAATCGTACATAGTGGGGTTAATTTTGGCTTTTTTATTTATTTATTTTTAAAATTTATTTTGGATGACGTTTAAGCTGCTACATGTGGTTGTTGAGAGCAGGGTAAAGAGGATGGAACTAGGTCTCACTAAAACAGACACCACTTTGGAGGCTTGTGTTGTTTCGGGCCATCTCTTGCCTCAATCTGCATAGGCAATGGGGTTAATTAGGAAACCCACTTTACTGATGTGTTTCAAAGGATGAAATTAAAAATTTACCAACAACCCTTTCACGCCAGCAGGAAACCATGGTGGATAAACAAGGAGAACACCCCGTCCTGGTTAGAAGCTCTCTCTGGAAGTATATGGATTCTCCCATGGTATAACAAGGAACAGAAGTAATAAAGAACAGATGTGATGAAAGTGGATTGTGTTCTGCCTCTTATGTGCACTCTTTAAAAAAATGCCTTCTGAAAACTTTGGGAAAGTTTGGGGTTTTTATGACAGCTTAGGGTCTGATTAAACATCAAAAGTTTTTAAAGTGATAACGCTCGATATGTTTCCAGCTAGATAAAAATCTGGTGATAAAAAGAACCTGTGTCTTTATGGTCGGGTGGTCTGCAGGATATTTAATGCTACAATTTGAGTGTTCCTCTAAAATACTTGGAAAGAATCCAAACACTGTGTAAAATGATGTTTCATCAGGGTAGAAGAGCTCCAAAATTCCTCACAGTGGCTAATGGAGGGGAAAGTCTCACAGCTGAGAGATGTTACAGGAAAGAGTGTTTAGTGTTTATGCACTGGGATGTCATTAAAGATGTCAAACGGACGGTAAAAAGCAGACCAAAGTGAAGACTGCGTGAGGACGGGGTGTCCCTTGACTCTCAGGAAGGATTGCTTGATTTCATTGGAGGATATTATTGCAGTGTTAATCCACTAAACTCGGCATGATTGCAGCTAATTGAAAGGTAATGGCATTATTGATTATGTTGACATCATCTAGGGGGCCTTGTAATGCCAAGTGTGTTCCTGAATTCTAATTACCTGGGTAGACAGTTGCTTGGAAATCTCAATACAAAAAATAGTAACAACCTGGTAAGATCATTTCAAGTCACACTTTTTAACCTGGTAAAACTTGTATATGTTAAAAAATACGACACATTCAATGGTGTCTAAACTGATTTAAGTGAGCGACTAAAACCTGCTAAAGTTGATTTGTTTAAAAGTTCATTCGTTCATTCATCTTCTGTTCCTCTTATCCTGGTCAGGGTCGTGGGTGGCTGAAGCCTATCCCAGCTGTCTTAGGGCGAGAGGCAGGTAGAATTTGAAGACCGGTTACATGACAGCCGTGTGTCAAAGGCTGTCCCATTTCGAAGGCTCCTCCAAAATACAGCCTACAAATCCAGCCCATTTTTTGGGTGCCAACACCCAATGGATCTTTCATAGCCTCTTATATCCCAAGATTCATTGCACGTGAACGCTGAAGTTGACTGACACGGCTGAACTCCGGGGGGACTCCTGTTTTAGCCAGCTGTGAAGGATTTCTGACAACAACTATGTGATTTTTTTTCTAAACATATTGATGAAGATTTGGTTAACTGTGGGTTTTTTTTTTTTTTTGGCTCATTGTCAGTAATGCACAGAGGAAAAACACTACTTACATTATAAATCTTCTCATTATGGTAAAATTCATAAATGTAAATTCTCTGAATATTTTGTTTGAGTTGAAAACAATGAAGTAAGATGTTTTCCAATAATTTCAGTACTCTGAAAAAAGCATAACAGTTAAAAATCTAACAGCTTGCACTTTATACTATTTTTAATCTCACATCTCTCCTCGTGTTTGCTCAAATGATGAAAATGTACATTTTGCTTAACTCTGTTTTGTAACATGTGAATGTACATTGTGATTTAATACTTTATCAGTGAAAAAGTAAAACAGTTTTAAATGTAAGGGTTTTGGTTTACATGTGTTTGGAAAGATTGCAGTATTGAATTTAGTCTTTGCGGTCTACGCAGGCTTCAAAAGGCCGGGCTCTGAAAGCTGCAGCCCCTGAATTGAGACACAGTCATAGAGACAGACAACCTCTCACACTCACACTCACACCTATAGACAATTTAGAATCACTGATTAACCTGATGAGCATGTTTTTGGACTGCCAGAAAAAGCTGGAGTACCTGGAGAGAACCCACACATGCACAGGGAGAACATGCTAACTCCACACAGAAAGACCCCACCGGGACTGGAACGGGTGATTTTCTTGCTGTGAGGCAACAGCACTGACTGTTGTTCCACCATGCAGCAGTAAATGTTGAATGAAAATAAAAAATAAAATATTTTATGACACAAAGAGAGCAGTGAGAGTAAACTAGCAGAGAGTGAACTTTTGCCCCAATCTCATTTTGAGACTTTTTGTTTGTAGATCACTTTTCCCGGCCTGAGCTGTGTTTTTGTTTTTGTTACTCCTCCGTGCTCCTCAGAGGCTGAGTGAGATCCCTCTTGGCTCTTGGCTTTCCATTTACTCACCTGTTCCATGTCTGCTCCTGATTACTTGCCTCACTTGAGCTGTGGTCTTCACCTCACTTGCTGCCAGATTGCTCAACTCTCCAAGTGAAATGGGTGGCTCTTTGTCAGTGACTATTTCGTGTCTTGAAGAGAGGGTGAGGACTATCTGATTGGCACTGATTGCAGTGATGCCTTCAGCTGAAATTGATAGTGTTTTTCCCATTTTCCATGAGCACCATCGCCCATTGTTGTGAGGCAGTGCATTGTGGAAGCAAATGAACTGAGATTGGACCTTTTTTTAAACACTACTTTTCTTTGTCCAAGACAACTTTTTTACAGAACGCAAAGCAAGGTCATGTATTTGTTTGTTGTGCTTTAGTTTGAAACATGACGTAAAACCTTACTAAGCAGAGCAAACGGAAAATCACTTTTTGATTATTGATTATCACAGTGATTTGTGTTTTCCCAGAAAAATCTGACTGAAAATCTGACACGGATCAGGAGCATTTACACACGACTAATTTTTGCACTGAAAACTTGATTTTGAATTGAGGATAATGATTAAAGTGAGACCACTTCTAGATCACTTATAAAGTCCTCCCAGTGCTGTTAACCTGTTCTTTTTGTGGTTTTACTGGTCTCACTAGCTGCCTTTCTTTTGAGTTAGGGCCTCAGATGGTTATTATTTTCTTTTTTAAGTCTGATCCAAAAGACCATCTGTTTTCATGTATTTTAGAATTTAGTTTGTCTGTGTGATGTTACCGCACCTCTGCCTGTACCTAAACATTGTTATCAGGCAGTTTCTGGTTTGGGCAAAACCAGATGTTATTTCTCCACCTGAACCTCGGGGCCAATATCTAAAGTTCTTAGATAAATAATGCACCAATACATTTTAAAATCTTTGGTAACTTTTTTTAAAGCAAGTAGTCCAGAACTTTAGCCCAAGTGATAAATTAGCTGAAGAGAATCTATTGGAGTGGTATATGACAGGAGGTTTCTTTGAGTCAAGTGAAGTTGTGCACTTTCTTCACCACTTAAGGTAAGTGTGAGAATAAAAAAAAAAAGATTCCTAAACACTATTGTCAAAAAAAAAGTTAAAAACAATCACAACTTTATGCAAACAGGTAGAAATTTATGCAACAAGTCATGACTTAACAAGAAATCAGTTTATAAATGAATGTGGTTTGAGTTGTAAATGTGCAACATTCGTTTTATCCAAAAAAAAAAAAAAAAAAAGGGGAAAAAGAAAAAGATCAAAGTTGTGAATTGTAATGTTATGGAAATACAGTTTCTTCATGAAAGTAGTCTTAATCACAGGCTTTGAGAGAATATGAAATGAATATGAGATGAATGAGGGCAATCACTGTTAAACTCAACAGCTGAATACAAACTGTGGCTACAAACACATGCACAGGCTGCCATTTAGCTGACAGAGTCTCACACAATCTATAAAGAATCTTGATATGGTTGACAATGTGGTGCTGATGTGTATTCTGTTATTTATGAACCCTATACCAACTTCTCAAGAAGCTCCACATTCTTCATTTCAGTGCAGGCAGCAGACTCCCATGACCTTCCCCTTCAAACTCAGGTCGAGAGCTACTGATATATTTGTGCATCGATGTGTGCTTTCAAATGTTTCCTCAGGCCCAAAGGAGACAATAAATACTCTACATTAGCATATGTTTCTTTATGGTGGCAATAATAATAATAATAAAACTATAAAAAGACTTTCCTTAATCTGATTTCTTTTATTCATGGTTTCAATCCACTTAATGACCAAAGTCAAGCTCAAAACATGTTTCTGCAAAAAGAAACAGTGATAGAAAAGAGGGGCAGAGGAAGAGCATGCTGTAGACTGGGCAGACAGGCAACCAATAAATTTCAGTTTACCTGTCACCACTGGCAAAATGTGTCAGGGGTCTTAACCAGCTTTTTTAAATCATTCTATTAGTCGGTAATTTTCGTTTAAGTTACCTCCTTTCTCATCCACATTAATAAATGAATAAATACATTTCATATTACATATACATAATGCACACAGAAAATGTGAAGTGGGGATCTGGCTTTATCTTGTTCTAAAATTACTTTTAGCCACCTTCAGGAAGGAAAATGCAGAAATGAGCAAAGCAGGATGAAAGCACACTTGTTGCACCAGAATTGATCATTTTTAACAACTAGTTTTGTTTTAATACTGGCATCTTCATTGTTTTATTCACATTTTGTAGCGGAAGTGAGAAAAGCATCAACTCTTTATTAAGATAAACTGTAAATAAAAATGAGATTTAATGAAATAAACATATTTCTACACCGGTAAATCTTTTACTGTATCTCATTCGAGTACCCTCTGTTCCCTGTAAGCTAACATTAGTGAGAACATCCTGTTTAATGTTCATAAGGTGAGTTGTGTGAATGTCATTATAATGACAGAACTGACTGACCCCCCCACACACCCCCCCACCCCACCCACCAACCACACACACACAAATTCACAGGTAAAAGTAACACAGTAACACAATAATGATAAGATCCCTCTTTACTTTAAAGGCACTGGGGGATGTTTTGGAAAGGCTAGTGTTTTTCTTGGATAAAGACTCCATTTCCCATGAGCACCATCACCCACTGACTCAGAATCATCTTAAAGCCTGACTCACACTACAGGATTTTAAAAATCTTAGAAGATTCTGAACTCAGTTTATATCACACACATCAGGAGAATCTTTACACATTATCCTCCCTCAAATCTTAAACACTCACACACAAGATTTGAAAATCATGAGCAGCACACATTACAGGACTACATCAAGATTATCAGACCAGAGAGAGCGATGTACCATGTGATCTACATCATCTCACAAGGAAGCGACTGTAAACAAAAACTTTAACAGGAAACTGCAGAGGCCTGTGCTACGAAGCTGGATTAACACATCTGTTACCAACCGTTCTCCCTCCCTGTTACCTGAGCTGACTTTAACCAGACATTCGCAATCCTGATAACTCACTCAGTGAATCCAGGGTTTTCCAGCCTTGATTAGAGTGAACTCACATTAAAGGGGTGGAGTCTGCAGCGTCTGACCAATCACAAACATGGAGAAACAGGAGAAACCCTGCAGAGCAGCCTACTTTACCATGGAGGAGCAGACAGTTATTCTTCAAACAGACCAAGAATTCAAACACATCATCAGGACAAAGAAACACTGTTACTGCAGCAGAATCCAGGAAGGAATGCTGTCAGCAAACTGTGACTCTGTTAATGTGTAAATTCATGAGATTAAACAGGATTCATTCATGGGACAATATAAACAGACAGAACTCTGATCACTCAGTTTGACTTTATTACAGCACATACGTTTGGAGCAGAGCTCTTCATCAGTGTCCAAACTTTGCTTTAGATTTTACATTCACTTCTTTTCAGGCTCCGCGTCCCTGTGTGAGAGCGTTTTGTATTAAATATCAATAAATAAAATTAATACAAATTCCTAAACTCCCACGTAGTTGTGTGTTCCATTAATTCCTGTTTCTGCAGTTCTGCCATGTGTGACCATTATTATTAACATCATTATTTAAGATTCAAACAGTGGAGCTAAACAGACTTGGGGAACACAAAAACCTCCTTCAAAGCGGTCAGTGAGGCTTTATTTCTTCACTCTGTCTCTGATGTTTGGATGAAATCAACTGAATTTATTTATTTATGGATCCATCAGCTGACAAATGTAGTTCAGTCCATTTGATGAAAATCTGAATCTCGTGTACAGGATATCATCGTGGACATCAGAAGGATTGCATCTGTCCCTAAAAACTGCGTCCCATGCACCAACATTGACAGGATCTTCTAAAAATGGGCAGGCCACTTTCCAAGAGAGCTGATTGGCCAGGAGGTGTTGTTTTTCTACTCATTGATCTCTTATCCAGATCTTAACCTGCTTAGGAGCAGGTAAGCAGTTCAGCATATGTTATCCCGGTATGAAGTGAACCAACTTTGTAGAACAGAAAATCCAGGATTAACCCAGAGTAAGATACAACAAGGAGCACACACAGCATCATGATGTAACACCTGCACGCAAACTGCAACCTTTTCCTGAACTGTACAATACATTGAATCAAGGCGCCATCTAGTGACAACATTTAACAGAAGATCAAACGCATCTGGATAAAGAAGTGAGGGTAGGCAGGTTGTGTCGGCTCCTTCCAACATTTCATACATTTCGTCTCTGATAATTTGCGGTAGTTACGTAATGATTACGTTATGGTTACATAATGCTTTGTTTGGAATGTGATAACAAGCAACTTTTTGTAAAGTTGTTTTTTTTTTTACCAAAATTCAGTGTCAAGACGGTGAGCACACTATATGTTACACCCTGGTGCTCTGAGACGTGTCCATAACGTTAGTGAATCCTGGTTATGTCCTACCAGAGCTCATCTACCAACTCCAACCTCACCAATCAGAGCTAACGTAACCTTGCTCTTCATTTTATTGACAGACTCTCAAATTTTAATAGACCACTGTAGTAAAACTGCTGCATGTGGGTTGTATTAGACATTAACAAACACGCTAAAGGCCAACACCTGTGTGTTAGCCTTTAGCCTGTGCTACAGCCCTCTCCCATTTAGGCTAGTCTAGTTCCAGAGTACGCCATTACTTCAAGAATAAAAAGGACGGATCTTGCATTTTACTGCTTAACTTTGCCGGCTGGCGTAGTGTTGTCATGAGGTCTTTCGGTCTATGTGTCATAAATCAGTTCCGGTGGTGGACTATCTGGACGGGGAAAGAAGAAATAACCCCTTTTTGGCGCTGATAATCTCATTTTTAATTGTAATTAAATAAATCTTAGATGCAGGCAGCTTAAATTGAGTGACTGTGAGAAGACCTAACATGAGTAACTTTTACCTTTGAAAAGTAAATAAATGAATTTTAAAAATGTACCAATAGAATATTGCTTTGAACTAAGGAATGAGAGGCTCCAGTCAGACTCAGAGATTACAGTCTGTTCAATGAGAATTTGGTTATCAGAGCAGGCAGTGGTATCCCAAACAGAAGAATTTATATAAATAAAAACAAGTTTATGCTCTCTTCAGTAATTTCACAAGTGCTCATTATCTTTCCCCAAAGTTACTTTTATTTTCACTTTAAAGTTTAGCACCCATACATTTAAAACAACTAAACTACCTTGCCTGTGGACAAAGGAGCCCTTGAGTCTTGATTAAGAGTTCTGCGACAGAGTCGGGAGGTCATCTTACTTGTAAGCTTGATATGGTTTTTTTGTAAGGAAATGGGGAAGGCTGAATAATTAAACATACACCCGTTTAGTTCTTGGTGCAGTTCATTCGAGACTTGTCCCCTCAATAATTCAGCTTGTAAAGCCTTTTATTAAAATCTCCATCAAATATTTATCTCTCACTGAGACCTCTCACAACCTTGCTCTTTTATGATCACCACTATAGGCCATTACACAAACTGACAGCCACTATCCACATAGAACTTAGGGCGCTGACAAGTCGATTAGGGAAGCTAATTGTGTCTAACACCTCTCAACCACAATGACTGCTCGGACAAGATCAAATATTTACTCACTGGGGGGGAATCTAGACTACTTATGTTTGTCCTGAATATGTCTGTGACTATACTTCTACTTATTCAGCATTATTAGCACCTGAATTAAAAGGAATATATTTGTGTTGAGGAGTAATTAGACTGTGATAATTTTGTGAGTGTAAATGAGCCACAGCACTGGGTTATGAGGGAGCTGTGAAGTAGAGCACTCAGCGTAAGGCATTGCTGTGGAGTCGAGGCTTTGTAGAGAAAAGCCTTTTAAAGGGCAAACATTTATGGTTTGGCCTTATGATTCTCAGCAGAGCATTAGAGTATGTGTGGATCCTCTGAGGAACCAGCCTTAATGGATCACTCATAACAGAGGAGGAGGGGCCTAACAGGCCGCTTTATTGGCTCTCAATAGAAATCAGACGATAAAATAAATGCTGGGGTCAGAACGACTTGCCTGAATGTGTCCATTAAGTTCAGCCCCTGTTCAGCTGATGTAGAATTAAAGAAATGTTTGATCCAAAGTAAAGCTGATGCAAAAAAGGACACATTTGAAATAAAGTTGGAACTCGAAAAATAAATTTAAATGTCTCCCCAAACATAATCTCTGTGAGCTGTTTCGTTTATTTCTCTGTTTTTTAGATTGTGATGAAACACTGAAAGAAGGAAAACTGTTGTCAGTAATATAAATTCTTATCTCAACATTTTTTACATATTCAAGATCACTGATGTGATGTATAAAGTCTATGCACGGAAGGGTGATTACTCAAATGTTTTCCATTATAGTTACCATTTTAGTTTGTGAATACTGGCCCTGATCACTGGAAGTGACCCAAAAAAAACCACACAAAGCATTTTATCTTCCCACCAGGAGGACTCCTAAAAGTTCCTCACTAACCCCTGAATCACACATACAGCGTGAGCGCCGCAGTCCGTCAGCGCCGCGCACTGCGCTGTATTTCGCTGCCATTCAAGTCAATTAGTGCATTCATACAGCCCACGCCGTGGTCCGTCACCGGCGCGTGTTACCAACGGCTGCTCGCGGCTGTCTCGCAGTGAGTCTATTCTTGCTGGAGTACGCTGCTGAGATGCGTCAATTTCCGCAGAGCAGATCGTTCCAAACAGGAAATCAGACACGAAAAACGATCAGAGTTTCCGGTCCTTTAAAAATAAAGCACCATGTTCAGACTGTCGATCGTAAAATTATCCTTGTATATTAAAACTACGACACTGGCACAGGGCCAGCAGTCATCAGCGGGTCAGACCCAGAGGAAATCTGACGCCATGGACGAGGAAAAGTTTATATTGGAGGCTGAAAACCAGATAATTATATACGATACAACACATCCTCAACAGAAACTAATGAAGTTCTGGGAGGGCAGGTGAGTTTAACATACTAAATGTCATGAAAGCAGTGGTCACGGGTGTGATTCCTGCGGGAACATGTGGTTCTCCTGTGATCTTGTGATCTTGTATCCAGCTGCTATGAGTACGCTGAGCTGCGCTCCACACCTGAGACGGATGCAGTGTGAATTGGCTCGCGCTGACTGATCGCGGCGCTGATGGACCGCGGCGCTGGCGCTGTATGTGTGAATCACCCCTAAGAGTTTCCTCTTCAAACCTTTTCACAAAGCTGCTCAGGCTAACTCTTACTAAGGAATTCAGAGAAGAAAGGGGTGGAGCTAACCCCGTTGCTATGGATGATGTCATGTTTCAGGAACCACTTGACTTCCTATGCCTACAGTGATTGGCTGACAAGGAATGGGTCTCTGTGAGGACTTTCTACATAGAAATCATAGACGTCATGTTGGCATATTCAGATAAAGATCTTAAACTAGAAAAAAAGTTTAGGCTACTGATAAAACATTTATGCTAAGAGTAACATACTGACAACATGTTCATTGATATGTGTGTATGTGTGTGTGGGGGGTGGGGGGGGGGTGGGTGGGTGAAACTTTATGTGATTGTTGACTGTGGTTTTGAGGGGTAAGGGTGTTTGGATAGAAGGACTTTTTTAATGGACTTTGAAATACTCTGCGTTACATCTCTTTGTGTGAAAAGCACTTTATAAATAAAGTTTGATTGATTGATTGATTGATTGATTGATTGATTTAATGTCTCGGATTCTAGAATAATCCCAGGCAAAAGAAAGATTAAACCAAACTGTTCATGTGATCATGAGGCTGATTTCCAGCAGCAGCCATGCTGAGACTCTTTCTGAACTGGTCTCAGTGACTCAGGAGTCCCATTATTTTTGAGAGTTTTTCCTGAATCAGTGAGTTTGGAGCTACTTTTAGCTTTAAGATGTTTTGTGAATACAGCCCTGCAGTCCTACACAGATGTGGAAATAATTTATAGATGTTGACTTGTTCTGATCATCAAGTTAAATTCAACATTGTCCAGTTCCAGATACCGGCTGTGACCAAGTGTTTTGTGCTTGTTATCCCTCAGATTTCATTTAAAAAGGCATAAATTCTGGGAATGTGTAACAACTTTAAAATCCAAAAATGCATGCTCAGCACTTTCACTGTATTGCCCTGTTAAGCCATTTTTACATACTGTATTAATGCGCTGTATAGTATTGGCTTTATGTATATTGTTGGCTAAACAGTATGCATAAGCACAAATATTTTTGATAAAGAAGTCATGTGTGTATATATATATATATATATATATATATATATATATATATATATATATATATATATATATATATATATATATATATATATATATATATATTTAGCCACAAGTTAATCAACTGTATAATGTAAAATAGAAACATCAAAAATAACTTAGTATTATTATTTAATTTATCACTTATTTTACCATAATGTGCAACTTTAATGTACTTCGAGTGCAGAAATAGATTCAAGTACCCAGTATTAGAGGATTTTTTATTTTTTCATTTATTTATTTTGGCTTGTGCGTGTCTTAATAGCTTGATTTTAGAAACCAGCCAAAGCCCCTACCCGTTTTGAAACAGAATGGAGGAATTCAGTTTTGCTACCTTGAGAACTCAAAAGAAAACAGGATACCTTGGTACGTATAAAAGTCTGATTCTGATTTCTGACAGCTGCTGTCTACCAAAGCGTGGAGATAAGGAGACACAGAAAACAAACAAACATGGATTAATCTGTCATGCTCACGTCCCTGACTCCCCATGGGACACAATCCGTCTAGTGTTTCTGCATACAGCTCATTAGAATACACGTAAACCATGGATACTATGGAGAGAAGTGACCCATGAATTTATTCTCCCTCTCTCCTAATCTAATCATTTTAGTTTTCAATGTAGGACAATCCCTTGTTGGGGAAGAAAGCAGAAGAAGAGTGGAGCAACAGATTTAATCAGTGAGTTTGCTGTATTTTTTTGTGCATGTGAAAGGCTGTCTGTGCTTTGTCTCATACAACATAAGAGCATTATCTATCATGTATTTTGCTCATCTTGGTGTATGACCACATGGTCAAGTCTTCCACCTGCAGTGTATGATGGGTGGAGAGCTGAACAATGATCAGTTATTAAAGTTTATTAATGCAGATCAGTCATAAGGCTTAAGGTGGATTATGTGGGTCAGTGATGTCAATATGTTCTTTATTATTATCAATAATTTAATCAGAGACTACAGGCTGCTGTTCAGTCATTTCAATTAAAAAAAAGTGTAATACTGCATCATCACTACTCTGCTTTTGGTGCTTGTACAGCATATATGTATGTGAGAGTGCAGATGTTACCCCGTGTCTGCAAAAACATTTGCTTTCACTATTAAATGTTTTAAAAGTCTCACAAAGGTTCGTGGGGCTTTGTGTCAATTCACATCTGAGGCCAGAAAGAGAGAGAAACCCGTGTTCAATACAAGGTGTGAAGGCTTGTACTCAAAAGTTGTTGTTTTTGTTTGGATCACTAAAATAAAAGAAAGAAATGTTTGTGAAAGGTCTAAACAGCCTCCATCCTTCGAGTGGCTCCAGTTGCTCTCATCTCCCGTTGCTGGAAATGAGGTAGATATGCCATATCTGCAATGCGATGTTGGCATTTAGTACTGCTGAGCCTGCAATAAGCCTCAGTGGCCTCATTTTTCTCAGATTTCAGAATTGCTGGTGTTTGTGTTGTAAAGAATAATTATCACAAGTGCCTGGGCAAATAAGATGCACTTGGCAGACAGTGGGATACAAGTATTTATAATAAATACAGGCACTTGAAAATAAGGATTATTTGAGTGCATGGAAATACCTTATCCTGTATATAGGAATACCAGGACAAAGCTGAAAGACAGAATATTCCAGTCCATGTGCATGCACACTCTCAGACAAAGACAACAACCATTACTCTGTGACCATTTGGAAAACTCTCCATGGTATCAACCAAGGCAACAACTCTGCTTTTCATGAAGTCCATCCTATTAGTAGAGCCTAAATGTAACTGCTAATTATCATTCATTGATTAATCAAAACATATCAGGACACCAGTTTTCCACATGAAGCTCAATTCAAGTGTATAATCTGAAGGGTAGTGTGCAACAAAAGAAAAGATAAAAGATATCAAACAGTTTTCCAAGGTGGTGCGTTTTTCATGTCAAAATCCTACACTTCAAGATGAAGAGAGTTTCTTACAGTGGGCTTTTATTTATCTCAGTTGGATCACTGATTACAGAGTCAACCAGAGGCCATTTGATGGAGGTATACATGATAGAACAGTCAATTGCCCCTGCAGACCTGCAGAGGGAAAAGAAAATTTGACACAAATAGCTTCATGCAGTGAGGAGCAGGGTCGTCACAAGTGTGCAATTTGTGAATTGCAAGAATCCAAGGAGAGGTTGAGATCAAGAAAAGAGCCTAGAGAGAAACATAATCTGACCACTGAGAGGCTACAGAGAGACCTCTGAATGTCTCCACAGTGCATGACATGGATTCCCTCATCATGTGCCTTTTTTTATAGAGTAAACCAAGAAAGTTAGTGTATCAGCACCACAGCAGCAACATTTCTGCTATTTTATAATCAGCACTCAGAGAATGTTTTACTACCAAACCATCTAAGCATTATTTATAAACCACTGAATACATTCAACTTCCCACCGGCCACACCATCCTCCCTGCAGCTTTCTGAGACACCCTACAGACTGACAGCTGTTGCTCTTATTGCGTTATAAATGCATGGGAGCCTTAAACACTCTACAACATACATATCATGTCAAGAAACAGAAGTCATTATAATTATCTCAGTATGGTTCCCATTGTAGATGTGCAATTTACAGGCTTACTACCTGCAAAGGCATCTCAGTAACCGTCAAATTACTCTTGGATATGGATTCAAATTTCACTTCTATATTAAATAAACTTGCCCTGTGCTTGAAAGTGGCCAACTGAGGTTGAAAACCAGTTTGACCCTAATGTAGAGCTGCATGGAGTTGAATAACAAATGTAAATTTGTCACTGACAGAAGCATGTCAGAGTTTAAGAACTGAATTAATCGTGAAGTACAAGATATGAGTAACACAGATTCTTACAAACTTCAGCTAAGACTGAACAGCACTTTGTTTTCTGTTATTTGTTGTAGGGATCCGACCACAGCCCATGTGTGTAGTTTCTAGACTCCCCTGGTGCTGCACAGCTTCTCTGTTTGCAGCTGCATCCCACCTGAGAGCAGCTGGATTGGGGGTAGGCAGCAAGGAAATATCGATCGTAATAAGCCAGGCAAATGACCTCTGGAATATTTTTAGACTGGAGCCATATGACTTTGGAGGAGGCAGGCCATTTCTATGAATGAGGAATGAGGCAGTCCTTTCTCTTGCAACAGCAGCCCCCACCACAGTACTGAAGAGTATGCAAAGCCTTCCCCTGAGGCCTGGTTAATTAATCAACCACCTCTCTTCAGTGTAACCCCCCCCCCCCCCCCCCGCTGCTTCTTATCCCTTGTGCCCTCTATAACAAAATGTCACTGAGTGATTGAATTGTTTGCTGATGGAACAATTCCCACCATCTTTAACTTAAAAGCTGTTCACCATAAATCAAAGCAAACAATTCCTCAGCCTGAATGATTAATGCAATTTAATATCCTTACCTAAATGTCTGTTTCCCAGCGCACCACGGGCATATGTGGAAGTGGCATGTCAAACAAGAGGAAGCCATATGATAAGATTGGGTTTAGGGGAAAAAAAAACAGTTGTTTTATTTATTAGAACTGTGCTGCAGGTTGCTTCCATGTCCTTTTTAGTCCGGTCACATAGTTTCATTACCACATTGTGATTTGCTTTCTGATGAATTTACCAAATGATGTGACTCCTTAGTGTTTAAGTGACATTTCAAGATAAGCACCTCTTTATGAATGTAAAATGGGCTTTTAGTGAGGATATTACGAGGCAAACACAGTGGGCAATCTATCAAGGTTTGTATCTGTACAATGGAGGAAGGTGGAAACAGACCAAGAAAAGCGTTGCGGAGCCACTTTGAATAAAACATGTACAGAAAATGCTATTACAGGCTTGTCAAAGCATTAGCATGCTGTTGGTATGTCTTACGTTTCATTTTCCCTGACATGACTATAGTGTTAACCCCACATATTTAATTCATAACCCAGTTAGCCTTCTCTTTATAGCCTCACTCATCACAAAGTTTTCTACTGGAAAGAAAAAAAGAAAATACATATTGATTAATTACAGATGAAAATATATTAAAAAAATACATCTGCACAGTAAATGTGCTCTAGAACAGGCTGAAAACTGAGAGCAGATTTGCAGATATTTTCACAATGACTTATTCATTCATTCATTCATTCATTCATTCATTCCTCTTTTGTACAGCTTGTCCACCTGGGTTCTTGGGTGGCCATGGCACACCCCAGACTGATCCCCAGCCAACCGTAGGCCGACACAGACAAAGACAACCTTTCACGCACACACTAGTGGTGGGTGGATGGATACCAATGTTGGTATCAGTACTAATCAATACTTGTGTGGTATTATTGATACTTGAGTTTCAGTTCATCTTCTCTATGTGTGCTCCTCTCACTCACTTCACTCATGCACAATCTGCCCCCCCCCATCCTCCACCCCTGCTGAACTGTGAGTGTATCCACTCAGTCACGTCCCCCAGATGTGCACTGCTGGCTGCATGATGGCAGAGAGGGTCATCGTTTGTGTTATTTTACAGTATATAACATGTTTTCAGAGAACAAATGAGGTTCTGTGGCAACACCACAAATTTATACAAACTTCTAATAACACAACAAAAAGAGAACTCAGAGTCAAAGTAAACAGAGGGAGGAGAAGAAAACGGTAACCAGACCCCAGGATCAGAAACAGGAGTCACTAACAGAGTCCTTTCAGCAGGACCAACAATATCCAGAGAGCTGATTTATGGAAATGGAAATAAGATTAAGTCATCTTCTTCTTTAGTTCATGATATTTCTCAAAGTGTTATTGGTATCCAGAGTTGAAATTTCAGAAAACTAGTTTAATAAAGACAGTTGAGACAGTCATATTATATATTCAGCCAATCAAAATAAATTTAAGTGAATTATTTTACTGTAACTGAAAAATATGTAACTACATAAAGATATAAAGGTTATAGATACAGTGCTTAATAAATATTTAAGAAATCACTAATACACTCATAATTTAGGGTAGCGGCAGCAAACAATTTACACTGAGCGGTGGTTTGATAAATTCGTTATGTCTCTTTCATGGTTAATCCACCAGAATGTGCAACTCTTTACTCAGAATTATATATTTAATGCTAAAACATAATAATTTTATAAAGCACATTACTATTTTCTGATTGACAAATTAGATATTTACTTTCATTCATGAACTTAAACATTTGTTTAAGTGGTTGTTTGTCATTCTTGATTTCAACAAGTTGCTTTTCTGTGTAAACAGGATCGGCATTGATATCAGCAATACTGGACTAGGAGGAAGACGGAGTAACCGGATAGAAAACGCACATGCACGGGAAGAACATGCAATCTCACACAGGTGATTTGGGATTCAAACTGGGGACCTTCTCACTGTGAGTGCTAACCGTTGCTACACTGTGCAGCCCTTGACTCATTCAGTGACCTGTAATCAGAAGGTCACTCTGTTTTCATGGCTCCAATAGGCCTTTATCATTGTCTCTATGTGACTCTGTTTTCAATACAAGCCAAACAAACCACCACAAATATTCTGCAGCCTTGCTGTTAAACACACAGCCTTTTATTTGACAGATACACTTAAAAATTTAATGGAAGTTGTGTCTGTTTCAAGGATATTACCAGGCTCAGAGCAGGCAACATGTGGTTGATTATTTCCCTTACTACACATCAACAAAGTTTCACAATATATTCTAAACAATACAGAGAGAGAGAGAGTGAGGTAACACAAATTTATCTTTACAAGAGTGCAGAATACTGTGACAGTTTTATCTAGTATAGTATCTTGAAAGAATGCAGGGATGAGGGTTATGTCTTTTATCAGCCCTCACATAGGCTTTACCACTACTTACAAGTTGCTAATTTTGTATTACTTTTGTTATTGATGAAAGACACAACACAGTAGAGCCCATCTGATTAATCGGTGGTCTGATTAATTGTAGGTCCCATTAATGTGTGTAACTGATGATTCGTCGTAAATCATTGGTCAATCTGTAATCAATGTCTTAACTTTTTTGCTGTTGCTCTGCCTGAGTGTCTGGTCCCCCTCACACACAAACCGACCAGTGAAGTGAAGCACCACCACTCCCCCACTCACACTCACTTGGCTGCAGAAGAGGAGAGGAAGAAGACGACAGAAACGGATATAGAAACTGTTTTTTTTTTTTTTTTTAACCTTTAACCCTAACCCTCTTTCAACTCCATGGTAAGCTGTGACTTCTGATACATTCAGGTACCTTCGGGAACTGGAGAATCTGGCAATAGCACCAACTATTCTGTAAATGCCAGTCATCTAAAAAAAAAAAAAAAAAAAAGTTTTTTTTTTATTTTTTTTTGTTGTTGTTTTTTTTTGGATTCCCCTGGCGGATTTGGGATTCAGAGAATTTATACGTTGTGTAAATCATCTTCATGAGATATACAAAGATTTATACAGCTGTTAGTTCCCATGTCCACTGTTATCTAATATGAGACTAGTTTACAGTTTTAAAGTTAAGTTGAATCTTTGTGAAATATGTGGGTTTACAGTACTTATGTTGACAGTGTTCTGAATTTAAGTTCTATATTTTTATTTAACAGTGTTCTGTTTCTTGGTCTTGAATCATATTTTGAGTATAATGAGAATTTGTGTAAATATAAAGTATATATCCTGAGTACATCAGTGTTCTTATTTCCTGTTTCAGCCAATGAATCAGAAATTGCCCCCCCTCAATATCAGTTTTGGTATCATCCCAAAAAAAATCTCACATCAGTCAGACTCTACTCCTCAGAGTTGCATTGACAGAATGAATCCTCTGGTGACTTTTGAAAACAGCCTGCAGGAACTTTTTTCATGTAAAATTATAAATTCTCTGCATGTGCAGCATTACAAACACAAGTTCATTAAATGTGAAACTTCCATCATAATCAGCCAGGAAACAATGTTGTTGAAAGCGTGGAGAACTATTTACTGACTGTGTGGGCAGAAATTGGCCGGATGCTTGCTTTTCTAGTTTACTGGTATAATCAGAAATTGATTACATTGTAATTAAACTGCTGATTTCCGACTTTTTAGAATAAGAGTGAAGGAAGTTGTCATGGAATCATTTTTGATCAGGTTTTTATATTGTGTCTACTTTCTCTGCCCTGGTAGTGGCTTTTCTGTGTTGCCTTCCTGTGCTTCTCTCAGAGCCTGGGCTTGGTCCCCAGGCACTAGACTTTCCATTTACTCACCTGTTCCACATCTGCTCCTGTGTACCTGCCTAACTTGAGCTGTGGTCTCACCTCACCAGCTGCTAGATTGTTTTTCTGTCCAAATGTATAGTTGGCACTCTGTCAGTGACTCTTTTGTGTGCTTTAACCTGTACCCTTTGTGGATTTACAGCCTCTGTTTTTATCCAGCGCCTTACCACTCATGCCCATCCTCTGACCTCCTGTCAACTGCCTCTCATCACTCAGTTACCTGCATCAGATACCTCATCACTACCTGGTCAACTCCATCAGTCTGCTTACAATAGATTCCCTTTTTCACCACCTCTGGCTGTTGTGCAGTATTGCATTTGTTTCAGATTCAACAACTACAAACTGCAACAGTGTTAATTTATTAAAACATAAATATATATATCCAAAGGTTTAAAAAATGGTTTAAAATCTTGAGCTGTAATTTGCAAAACATCTCATCAGGAGGGTACAGAAAGTAATAATGTTACAGTGAAATAAGTTGAGGAGTTTGCAGTCTCATTAGCATGCAGTTGTGAGGAGGGAGAAATAAACACCAAACAATACTTTGCTCTGCATTTCTTTTACTCACATTGGTTGAACCAGTGACCATTTTCAGCAATTTTATTATAGTGAAAGAAAACAAATGAAATAATGAAAACAGGAGGTGGAAAAAGAACAATTTGTCAACTAAAATAAAAACGAGGCTTTACCAAAAATAAGAACAAATCTGAACTGTTTGATGAGTTTACAAAACTAACTAAAATAAACAAAATGTATACAGAAATTCTTTAGTGTTGTTGTCAGTCTATCTCATACATAAACTGATTATTTTTTTATACCATCCACCCTGTGGCCTGATAGAATAACACTGAGTGACATATTTCATTGTTTTTATCTGGATAGGCTGTTTATCTGTTCAAGGTTATTACATTTTTGAAAATGGTATAATGTTTTTATTACACAATGCTTTTTCTGATGTTTTTGAATCTTACCCCCGAAAGCCTCCTTATATATCAAAAAAGACTGAAACTTTTCAAAAGACAAAAGTAAACTGAACAAGAAAACAAATGAAAAACTAATGAAAACTAATCTGAAATCAAAATGAAACAAAAAGTCAGCGTGAAATAAAAATAAAATCTAGGAAAAAATGCAGACCTTGATCTATGGGCGGGCTGCACAGTGGCGGGCTGGTTAGCAGGGCTGCCTCAAAGGAAGAAGGTAATCAGTTCACATCACCCAGTGTGCCTTTCTGTGTGGAGTTTGCATGTTCTCCCCGTGCATCCCCCTGCAACCCTAAACAGGATTGTACATAAGGAGAGGCTGGTCACAGCCTAACATGCAAACCTTTAGGCCCTATAGGAGTACAAATAACAGGGAGAAGTCAGTTGCACCCAACCATCCTTTCTGCAGAGTGGATGATACACTTTAATCTGCCCTTGTCTTTGACAGGGTAAGCACTGTGTCAGATGAAGATGGAGGAGGTGAGACTGCCTCAACAATTGCACTGTATAGTTGCATGGCTGTAGTCTTTGGCAGAATAATTTCCTCAGCTGGCTCCAGGTGCTGATGTTCAGCCTCTGTTCACGGGTTTAGTACAGTATCTTCCAGAAGCAGAAGGACTCCACAGTTTAATTTCAGGTATTCAGTGTGTTGTCCCTGGACTCCCAGAGATCCGTCACGGGAATCCACAGTCACTGTTCAAGTCCTTTTGAAGGTTCTGTGTTGCTTTGTTCAGCCATGGGATGGTCAATTCCACCCTTGTGGATCATCATCTCCTCATCATAGATAAGTCTGATGAAAAAGTTGCCATCTGCAAACTACAAGTGCTTAATGAACTGATGACAGGTGCTCCACCTATGTCTGTACTACAACCCCAATTCCAGTAAGGTTGGGACATTGTGTAAAACTTAAATAAAACAGAATACAATGCTTTGTAAATCCTGTTTAGCCTACATTCAGTTAAATACAATACAAAGACAAGATATTTATTGTTCAAACTGACAGACTTTGTTTTTTGTAAATATTCACCCATTTTGAATTTGATGGCTGCAACACGTTCCTAAAAAGCTGGGACAGGGTCATGTTTCCACTGTGTTCCATCACCTTTCCTTTTAACAACACTCAATAAGTGTTTGTGAACTGAGGACACTAATTGTTGAAGCTTTGGAGGTGGAATTCTTTACCATTCTTGATTGATGAACAACTTCAGTTGATCAACAGTCCGGGGTCTCTGTTGTCGTATTTTGCTCTTCATAATATGCCACATATTTTCAATGGGAGACAGGTCTGGACTGCAGGTAGGCCAGTCTAGTACCTGCACTCTTTTACTACGAAGCCACGCTGTTGTAACAGGTGCAGAATGTGTCTTGTCATTGTCTTGCTGAAATAAGCAGGGACGTCCCTGAAAAAGACGTGGCTTGGATGGCAGCATATGTTGCTCCAAAACCTGTATGTACCTTTCAGCATTAATGGAGCCTTCACAGATGGTCAAGTTAGCCATGCCATGGGCACTAACACACCCCCATACCATCACAGATGCTGGCTTTGAGACTTTGACCTGAGAACAATCCAGATTGTCCTTTTCCTCTTTGGTCTGGAGGACACCACGTCCATGATTTCCAAAAACAGTTTGAAATGTGGACTTGTCAGACCACAGCACACTTTTCCACTTTGCGTCAGTCCATCTCAGATGAGCTCGGGTCCAGAGAAGCCGGCGGTGTTTCTGGGTGTTGTTGATATATGTCTTTGTCTTTGCATGGTAGAGTTTGAACTTGCACTTGTAGATGTAGTGATGAACTGTGTTAACTGACAATGGTTTTCTGAAGTGTTCCTGAGCCCACGTGGTAATATCCTTTACACAATGATGTTGGTTTTTAATGCAGTGCTGCCTGAGGGGTCAAAGGTCACGGGCATTCAATGTTGGTTTTCAGCCTTGCTGCTTACATGTAAGCAAGTTCAACAGGATTTGCAAATCATCGTACTCTGTTTTTATTTATGTTATACACAACGTTCTGACTTTATTGGTATTGGGCTTGTAAAGAACTGAGGAAAGGGGGCAAAGAAAAACTGCTCCTGGGAGGTTGTTGCATACAAATGTTGTGGAATTCACAAAAGAGTTAAATGACAGAGAACATTTCATCTAGGGTATGGGTACTTCAAACAAAGACAATGTTTAACATAATTTTATTGTTTTGCTATGAATTTCATTGTCCCAGTTAGCATTTAAGCAGCTAAATCTCTTATTTTTTTTTTTTTTTTTCAATTTTAGGTGAAAAATGTTCATCAACGTAAGTTTAAAGTATTGATACACATGACATTATGCATTTAGAAAGTGTGAAACTAGCTTTCTTAAAGTTCAGGCTTTAAAACAAAGATGTCTGATCTAATGCCATATATCCAGCTGTAGTTCTACTGAGGGCAGGAGAAGTTTCTGGAGAACTAATAATTAGCTACTGTTGCTTCAGGCTGTCAGGATAGATCGAGCACAGCAAACTACTGTCTCCACATTCAATTATCCTTCCTGCTTGTGCCTGATCTACCTGGATCCTTCTGAACTGCATTATTGGAAGCCCTTACATGCCCCAATAACAAAAGGGGTTACAAAAAGAATGGCATTGGCATCTGCATTAGCAAATTGGCCCTTACACCCTGCAGCAAACCAACGTTTGTGAAGTGAAGGAAAGAATAGAAAAGAAAGCTATCTTTAAACAACACTGCCAGACTTCTTTGCAGAAGGTCTACAAGTGATTCCTTTCATTTCCACGTGACCTCTGCAACCTCAGAACATGACTTCATTTCATAATACAACATCTTTCACAAGGAGAATCAGCTTTCCAACTGAGTAAGTGATCAAAATCACGCATAAATATTAATAAGTAGCCAACAGTCGGGTGAGAAGGAAAGATGGCTCATCATTGACACAAATTGTCATCTCCATTTTCTACAGAGACTCGAGTATCTTCTCTTCTTTTGATACTTTTGATGATCTCTTGGCTGTTTAGTCAGACCTTAAACCTAAACATGTCCTTATTTCTTTTTTTAAATTTATTTTTGTGGCTTAATGAGACGAATGTATCCAGGTGAAACCTGCACCAGCCTTTGTTTTTGATTTTACATTAGTCAGAATATTAAAGAGAATTCACAGCGCTGTGTGTGTGATGTTCCTGAGAAACGGGGAGAAACGGCTGAAGCGAGGTCACCATGTGGGACCAAATGCAGAGATCAATCCCACACACTGCTCCTTGATTCATTTATCCTCCCAACTTCCAGAGCGAATTCTCCACACATCCCAAACTCAAGTTCAAACAGATTTTTGTGTGTACTAGGGTTGGGTTCAAGTCTAACTAATCTAATTAACTGTTTCATAAGTATCATTAAAGCTATCTGCATTCATGAATTTAACCCCTCCCCCATTTGTGTGTGTGTGTAAAAATTCAATAAATATTAAGTAGAAAGAAAAGAAAACACATGCATAAAAAACAAAACACAAGCAAATTAAGAAAACATCTGCATTTATTTATTAATTTGACAGCACATGCACAGCAGCAACTGTGACAGCAACAGCATTTAGAAAACGGGCTGCAAATAGAGAGTTTCCAGGGGACACTTAAAAGTGATGCGCACGTCCTGACATGCTTGTTGTTGATGTGGATTTTGAGTCACAGCTCTATTAAGGTTCTTTTTCCATCAGAAGTGTTAGAAAATGAGATTTACAAAAGCATTTTTGATTTATTTTAACATTGTGATCACATGATTCAGATATTAGCATATTAGCTAATAACTGATGTGTGCATCACTTTTAAGTGTCCTCTGGAAACTCTTCTCTTGTATTGTGGTCTTTGCAGTGCACTTTTCTAAATGCTGCACATGTTGTCAAATTAATGCAGATGGGTTTTTTTTTTTTTTTTATTTGCTTGTGTTTTGTCATTTTGCATGTGTTTCAGCGTTGCCAGACGTATGATAATTATCGTATTTGTACACTAATTAAGCCTTCTGTACGATCAATAATTCCAAAAAAGGCTAAATGTACGATAATTTGACAATTTCGTGCGGTTGTTACAGATCTACTCTAGTCTGACGGATTTATCCGTAAACCCTAAATGCAGCTTATATCATGTGACGTTTCCAGCCAATCATAGTTTAAGTGTCATTCGTCTCAGAATAATTGACAACCAATCACGGTCGTAGGAGCTCCGTCAGGAGGAAGTCAGACAGTTGAGAGAAAAATGAGTACTGGAGCCTCGAGCTGCTGATCAAATGCTGCTGATGTGGGGCAGGGCGATGAATGCCCGCAAAAGTGCCTGTAGGACACTAAACAGAGTGATCATTGTGATTTTCATGCAACAATAACACAGTTGTTTTGATCATTATCAGTTATTTTGATTATTTTGTTGGGTGTACGATAATTTCCCACAAAATACGATAATTTTGAGGCTCTGGTACGATAATTTTATATTTCCCATCTGGCAACGCTGATGTGTTTTCTTAAGTTGCAGAGTTGTGAGCTCTCAGGGCCACCATATATTTTAGAAAGGAGGGACTTTATTCTAATTGCACAATTATTAATTTCATGAGATTAGTTAATAAATTCAATTTTGCAAAGTCTTTTACAGCAAGGCTTCAGATAGGACACAGGTAGATGATATAAAATAGGCTCACTCTGACTGAACTCGTGCTATGGTTTCAGGTAAATTACAGAGCTTAGCATGTCATATGCATTAAGTTTGAAACTTGAGGATGACAAACTGCTTATTGAGTTATGTTCCTCCTTGAACCGAAATCAAACCTGGCATTTATGCTCTAAAAAAGTCAAGACATTTGGATGAACCTTTTTCAGTCTTGTCTCATTTAAAATGAATTGTGCAAAATTAATGAGTTATACATATATAATTGAATTTAGTAGACAACAGCGCTGTGGCCTTGAGCTCTGATAGGGATTATCTTAGCTTCCTGAAATTTGTGGACCTGAAATTTCCTTGCATAGGCGAAACATTATCAGTGCCTTTTCAAAGTTTGTCAGTCGCTTCATTTTGCACCGCTGAGATAAGGAAGCTGTGTTGTTATGGGGATGTGTTAGCCTCCTGCAGAGACTCTGTATATCAAAAGTCAAGCTACAGCACCTCTGATTATTTCATTCTCATCTCCTGTATGTTGGTGGCTTAATAGAAGCATTTACATTTTAAATGTGTTGTGTTTGTTGCACATTTGTCAGTTCCCCACCACTTGCAACTTGTGTTCATGCAATCACTGCCAGAAGTGATTAGTCATGAATAATGCATTTCATTTTTAAAATTCAGCACTGAGGGTTTGATTTGCACAGTTATATTTTTTCCTCATCTCCCTTCATTTATGCCTGATACTCTGCCTCCACCCACAACCACCAGCGATTCTGCATTTGTGTTAAATAATTCAAATGGCGCAATAATCAAATGGAATGGATCCCGCAGTCTGTGTATACACTCCACTTTAACTGCTGTCCTGTTTTCCCTGTGAATGATATCTAAGAGGCAACCTCCTTGCAGTTTCTCTGTAGCAGCCGTTAAGATTTGAGGCTGGCAGGCCAACGGGAGCGGAGAGCTGTGGAATAAACCAATTCCTCTTGGCAATCCCTGTCATGGCAGTGCAAAAAAGAGCTTCTCTTTTTTTCTTGTTATCTATCTGCATATGCTGAGGAGGGGAATGGGGGAGTGGGAGAGCGTGAGTGTGTGTGTGTGTGTGTGTGTGTGTGTGTGTGTGTGTGTGTGTGTGTGTGTGTTTGTGTCGGGTGGGGGGATCTTAAGGGATTTTCCCCCCTTTACACTGCTACGTTCAGTGCTTGCGTCAATAATGCCAGCTTAAACTGCTTAATTTATTATTATTATGTAAGCTGTGAGATCAAGGAACATACTGAGGCCTCCTTCTGAACGAAGAGCAGACACGTGTGTGTGTGTGTGTGTGTGTGTGTGTGTGTCTCGAGCCCACGTCTTTGAAAGCATATCTTCCACCTTCACATGCTCCTGCTCCAAAATAAAACCCACATCGGATGATGCTTAAGGTTAAAATAGTTCCTTCATTACTGAACACATCTCTTCTGAGAGTGAGATTTCTATTTAGCCTTATTTGGAGATGAACTGTTTATCAAATAAGCATTTCTCTCATGTATTTGTCACATAAGTCGACTCTGAATGAGTGTCTCTTTTCACTTGCCACAGATCTTACAGCTTTGGATGGCTGTTTGTCGCACAGTTTATTAATAAAACATGCCTCGGAGCTTTTAAGTGGCACAACTCACATTCTTATCAGCAAAACACCCTGAATAATTTCTAAAGTATTATGTAGCATAGACGGGAGAGAAAACATTTGCTGTGTGGAAAAAGTCGATGTTTTTCTATGGTGTTGTTAAGGATGTGCTCTGCAGGTTTGAACTGATAAGACTTCAATTCTTGTTTGGGGAATACACACGTTCTCCACTTCCTTACAATGAAAACAGTCCATCCATCCATCATCTTGACCGCTTTTTTCCCATTGGGGTCACAGGAGCTGGAGTCTAACCCAGCTGTCATTGGAAGGCGGAGTACACTACGATGAATAACATGATCGTTACATGCAAAAAAAAAATGGTATGTTTTCTTTGATGCAATAATGACATGCCATGACATGCACTGTGACTCTGAACTATGCCTGGAATTGGCTTTCTATACACATACAGTGCCTATAAAACACAACTGAGAGAACTTGAGAATGAGTGCATCCATATGTATTCTCCTTTTCATGGTTAACAAATGGGTTTTTCAGTAAAGCAAGTAAAGAAGCAAAGGCAAAATACTGAAAAGGAACAACAGCGAGGAGTCACTTATAGTCATTCTGCAGAAACCAGAACAATTATTTTCACTGTGGCCACAGAATTATAAAACATAATGTAAAATCAATGAGCCATGCAGAGGCATAAATTATTGGGGAAGTCAGTTCTGTATTGACTGCAGCACCATTAAAAAGATTGTGTCAACTCTGTGCTCATTGTTTGGAAAATGAAATCTGAAATATAACGCATGGGAGAGGAGGGAATATGACTGCTCACTGATCAATATTCATATCTGTGAGTGATAAAGCACATTATGTCTTCAGCCGTAATGCAGGCCTCCTCATGTCAAGACTGGACAGTGTCTTCACCTCTGTTCCTCTGACTGTCACTGTGGAAGAAGAGAATGAATGCCCTCGTTTACAATCTGGTAACTGAACAAGAATCATTTTTAGGTGCGAAGTGATAAATACCATGCAGTATAAGGGAAAAGAGGCTCAAGAGAACAAAGGTGAAAGCTAGAGAGGCATGTGCTGCGGTGCACTCTTCTTTTGGTTGTGTTGCTAGCCACAAATGAAATGTTTTAGGCCACGTGGAATATATAGATGTCCAACCTAGTTTCAACAAAAGGATCTCTTTAACTACTGTGGAGCTTTAGAAAAGGCTTCTGCTGCAGCCGTGCCGTTTTCTGCTCGGCTTTTGTTCTGAGGTTGTAGAGGTCACATGGAATTGAAAGGAATCACTTGTAGAGATCCGAAAAAGAAGTCTGGCAGTGTTGCTCAAAGCTACCAGATAGCTTTCATTTATATCTTTTCCTTCACTTCACCAACTTTGGTTTGCTGCAGAGTGTAAGCGTAAGGGCCAGTGTGCTTATGCTGATTATGACAAAATTAAAACTCTTCTCTTGCCAGATAAAAATTAATCTCCATACCAGCAGCCGGCATGTTGGGGCACCGCTATGTCTGTCAATTGAAAACAGATATTTTTGTAGGTTTTTAGTTCCTTTTTTTTTAACATGCAAAACACCTTTAAGATTTTAGGTCATATTGGAAGAAGTTCAAAACGGATGTGAAGTTTTCTTCAAACAAAACAAATATTAAATATTTTCAGAATGCTTGCTCATGGCCCAGAAAAATTCCACTGACTTGATATTTTCTCTTTTGCAGATCGTTCTCTTAAAATCCTGGAGATGGTTGAGTGTAAAAAAAATCTCAGTAGATCAGCAGTTTGTGAAATACTCAGACCAGCCAATCAATAAAAACATGTCAAACTGAAAATCCCTTAAACCACCTTTTCTCTCCATTCAGATGCTTGATTTGAACTTCAGCAGGTTGTTTTGACTGATCTGACGGGTCTGTTGGGTCTGTTTTGTAGTATGTTACGCTGGTTTTCAGAAAATGGAAGTAAAGCTGATGGATTTTTTTTTTTTTTAATGTTTGAGCTTTTGTTTGTAAATGTAAAAATCAAAATATGGGTACATCTTTACAATTAAGTTATTAATATGCAAAGAAGTTGCCTGATAGAGCATTTTATATAAATAAATCAGCCTGTAGCGGAGCCGGCGGGGGGGCAGAGGGTGTGGCTATCCCGGGCCCACCGTCACAAAGAGGCCCACTGCAAGACCGTTGGTGAAAAAAACAAAAACAACGTAAAGTCGGAAAGTCAGTCTCTTACTGCTGTATTTGTAAAATAAAGGTAAATATAAGTGGAAAAAGCAATCCAGATCAGAGCGTTTCTGAAATACCATGAGGAGGTAGCCTAATGTGACGTCATACTTACCATGTCAACCTCTCTTGCGCTGTCTGTCAATCTTTCTCTCTCTCTCCCTGTGGGTTGACGCGCATTTGACAGAAAGTGACATCTGACTGACGTTCGTGCGTGCGCGGTCTTTTTCACCGCAGTCTCTTAGTGTGCAGTTAGCCCTGGTTACTTACTGTGTGTGTGTTCGCTTAAATAGCTTTAAAATGAAAACACAAGTCGGGCGCACTAAAGCGTAAGGAGCAAGAGCAGAGGAAGAATCTTGTTGCCTCCTGCGTTCCGCTGACAAACTTCTTCTCAGCAACTCAACCCCCAACCATGGTGCTGAAATAGCCTATCGGCACTTGTGATGCTAGATTATCAGCAGGTCGCTGTTTAATGATAAATCCGTGGCACTGTCCATGGTGCTGAAATAGCGCACATGATGCTGCACAACTCATCGTAATCCACACTTTCTCCATTTTGCCCTTCTGTCTCCGTTTCCCAATATTAACGCTACTAACTGATCAGCTGTGTCTTTAGATGCTGTCACTGCGCAGCGTCTAATGTTGGGTTTACTTTGTTTTACAGAATATCTGGACGTTTACGAAGCAAGTTGAGTCTCTTTGTTGAGCTATGATTTTCTTTCATATTTTGATGGTTCAAAGTGTGAGACTTTTTTAAAATTTACATAGCTAGAGCCGTTCATTCAGTCCCTTTTTGGCAGCAGCAAATACAGCTCAAATCCACATCGGATCCATAATGTGAATTGTTAACAAGTAAAAAAGCCAATATACGCTATAAGGGCCCACTACAAGTCCCCGCCCCCTCTGCAATGTGACACTGGCTCCGCGCCAATCAGCGCTAAAGATACGGGAACAATACAATAACAGATCTGTTAAATTAAAGGTAAAGAAAATATATATAAAAATAAATTTATAGAATTAAGCAAGGGAAGACAGTTATATTTTGGTGAGGAGTTATTTTAAATAATTTTGTTTTTTTAGTGTGTGTGTTTTTGGTCCTTTCGTTATTTTCAGTGGTTTAAGGAACATTTTAAATTTGTTTAGACAATCAATAAATTCAGGGAGAGATTTCAGGGTCCCAAGAGGTTTAAAAAAACACATTTGAAAAGCCATTAAAATTGAATTAAAGCAGAATCATCAGATTTGATTTTTAATCTCACATCAAAAATGATATTGTTTATTGAAAATAAATCTGGAACAGACTAACTTTTTATTTTTACAGCTTTTTTTTTTAAAAAAAAACATCTCCATATGATCCATGTATGGTGTTAAAAAAGTTAATAGGTGGTTTATTTGGACTTTAATGAATTTGTAGCAGTAAACATCTCTTTAGAAACTAGCAGTGAGAAGTTTTAACAGCTTTTCTTTTGCATCACTTCATTTTTTTCTCACCAACTGTCCAACGTTATTGATGTATTGTAGTTGTTATGCCGACTCATTCCAGTAGGTGGTGGTTATTTACCCAAACCTGAGTGCTTCTCACATAGATTAACAGTATTAGCGCTGTGCATTGTGGGGAACTGTATGCCAGGTAGACTGGTCTGTCTACATAGCTACATGCATGAAGTTGCTGCCATGAGATTGGTTGATTAGATGTTAGTGTGAACAAGCAGTTGGACAGGTGTAGCTAATAAAGGGGCCTATAAGTGTATATGCTAAAGTAACACTATGATTTCAGGTCTAATGATCAGAAAGTCACACTTCATCTGAAGTGTAGGTGGTATACAAAGGTTTTAGAGATTTTACTCAACACTGAAGGAGGCTGATGATGGCAGATTAAGTTGTAGTCAGGTTTTAATCTGATTCACAATTGCATTCATGATTGAAACATGGATCCTTTTAATTTCAGTTTTACTCCTCGATATGTTTTAATTTCCTCGTTATTGTCTTTAATGGATTTTCCCTCTCTACCCTGTGTCATTTTTTCATCCACTGTTCTGGATACATTATTTGATGGAGACCACTAGTGTACCAAGATACACCATTGTCCTTCTTAGAGTCATCACGTGCCCACCTGAAATCTCCGCCCACTCACTCCCAAGGAATTTACTGGAAGACATCTGTTGCATTCTCACCTTGACTTTACCCAGACTCAAGCAAGGGTGCTTTAGAAGACATTTTGATACAGTTGGATTTAGAAATTTGTTTGTCTGTGTTCACACACGTTGCTCACCTAGATTTTTTTTCTCAATGTTCTTAGGTGCTTTGTACATGTCTGAAAAGGGCTCATGCCTGTGTCTTTTCTTCCATTCGCTGCTCTAAACGATGAGCCTACTTGGTTTATTAAATATTTAATTAAACTAATCGCCTCAGCCGGAGGCTCTGTGCTTGGGAGAAACCTGTAACTTCATTTGCATTTAAATAGAAAAACACTGACCTCAATATTTTGTCAGTGTGGTTGGATGACTTGGCTGAAGTGATTTATTGTGAGTTACTGCTTTTGAAATGTTTGATCTGTGATTTTGTGATCACTGCTGCTCCTCTGTCTTGTTGTGATTGACTGTTTGAAACCAATGTCTTTTCCCCCATTTGCCAGGTATATTTGTTGCCAAAAGACTGAATTATTTTTGAAAGTTAACAAGGAGACTCATGTTTCTTTCTCCTGAGCAACTGAAGCATAACATTCATTTTATTACCTGAACCAGCAGTCATTGCTGGAATTCAACCCCTTAAATTGTTTTGATTCACAGTGAAGGCCTCTCTTGTTCCCATATCAACATGGCCATTATCACTGACTTTGAAATGGTAATTAGAGCTTCTTAATGAATACTCAGCGACTTATATGACATGAACACACTCATTACATTCCACGCAGCCATATACTGAGGCATGCATGAATGGTAATTTGAGCCACATGCAGATTTTCTCGGTTATTTATTTATAGTCTTTTAGTTGTGCTAAACACAAGCTTTTTGATTTTTGACCAATCCTCCTAATGAATTATACACTGTCCACAGCTGTATTCCTCTGCTGAATATATAGAGGGGTAGGTTTTGAATAAGCTTAGCTTCAACCTTCACCCTCTCAGTTACATTGAAAATTTAAAAAATATATATTTGAGCTTGTGAATTGTTTCAGTTGTTGTAAGTGAACCACAATAAATGTATTTTATTCATATAAACTTTTCTAGTCCTCAGAGCAATTAAAGCACTTTCTATTGCACACCACATTCATACCCTGATGGCACAAGCCGCTACGTAAAGCACATTTCATATTATAAAATCCTGATAACCCACCAAGGCCCTACAATCAGTGCTTGTTCCGGGATTAGGTGTGACGGAGATCAGAAAGGTACGTATGTGTGAAGATATGAAAAGCTTGAAAGGTGAGAGGGTGAGTTCTGAGTTCTGGACCAGTTGGAGTTGCAGAAGTCTACACAGGACGTGAACAGGACATTGACTAGGATGGTGGTACTATTGGGTGTGAGAGATGGATAGAGACAGTTGATGTTGTGCAGGTGGAAATAAAATAAAATATGATGTTATTGATGTGTGCTTCAAAGGATAGGGCACTGTCAAGGACGACACCCAGGCTCTTTACTTTGGGGGAGGCAGGGACTGTGGAGTTGTCAGTTGACCATCCTGAGAGGATGGGCAGCGGAGTGTATTTTCAACCCATCTGTTCTAAGGTAAGACCCCATCGTATTTGAGGCAACATGTTGTCACTTTGCTGGAAATAAATATAAAGTTATCTTTAGCACTAGAACCACCACAGCAGTCTGACGGACAGTTTGGGATTTTCTCTAACGTTGGCTAATGTTAGCCTAACGTTAGCCTAACGTTAGCCTCCTAGCTGTGTTGTTCTTCATGTCTCCTTGTTTGTTGTGAGTTTATTGGCCTGTTTTCTTCTAGTTTTTGTACTTTGGTGTGTACTTTTGGTGTACGACATAAGCTAATCCTCTGTCTTGTTGTCTGAGATGCTGATGGTAACCAGATGTAGTTTATCAGGTTTGCTCTGGGACCTGAAGCTTTTTATCGCCTTCTCAACAGTAAATTGATTCACATATCCCTCTAATGCATAGTTTAAACCCTTTTGGTGTCTTTTAGATGATACGTATGCTTTCTGTCTTCAAAAATCATCAATGGCCTCCTGTGAAATGTCTCATACTGTACACCTGCCATAGTACCTGTCACTGAATGTTCATTGTTTTTTTAACTGAGTGAGTGGAAGGGGGGGTGTGACTTAGCCATAGGTCAATTATTATTGAGAAGGGATTTGGATCGAGTGAATTTGGAGCCAACAAGGAGAACTTCGATTTTATTGTTATTGAGTTTAAGAAAGTTATAAATGAACCAGGATTTAACTTCAGCAAGGCAGTTAGAGAAGGATGATGGTGGAAGGACGGAGTTAGACTTGGAGGTGACATAAAGCTTAGCATCATCTGCGTAACAATGAAAGTGAATTCCAAATTTCCGGAAGATGTGACCTCGAGGTAAGAGGTAGATAATAAAGAGAAAGGTGTCTAAGACAGAGCCCTGAGGAACGCCGTAGGCAAGTGGGTTGAGCTCTACCACTGAGCCACTGCCGCCCCACCCTGGAAATAAATAAACTTCATCATAAAATATTAACTTAGCAGCAGCCACATATCCAGTAAAATGACATATAGAGTAACTCATTTTTTTCAGAGGCACCAGTGGTATTGGATTATGTTTCACACTTCCCATATACCTATGATCCATACCATCAGTGTGTGTGCAGCAGAGCTGACCCCAGAGTGCTCTAGATGAGGTTCCTTGCTGTGTTGCTGTCACCCTAAACAGGTTCATTCTAAGTTCACTGAATCACAGCTACGATCTGATGAGAAGAGTTTGTTTAACCCATTCCTGTGGATCTCTCTCTACTCAAGCTCCATTTCCCAGGTATCTTCTCTACTTTAAAATATTCACACAGGAACATGAGCTTTCTGTAAACTACACATTATACCCTTATTGTGACAATATGATATTAAATACCTAAGAGCCTAACGTTTATGTAAAGTTTCATTAGCCTGCTGGCTTGATGTAACTGAGATTAAACTGCCAATTTTCTTTGATGGTAGTGTTATACAAGGAGCATTCTGTGGGAATTTCTATTTTGACATTTCACTTTGGTGCTGTTCTTCTCCGATTTTTTTTTTTTTTCATATATCTTCATTATTTTATAGTAGCACCCAGTAGACATGCAAAAACACAAGAAATACAATACCCCTCTCCATAAAGCCAACCAACCAACCAACTTTATTTACAGAGCACTTTAAACCAATCACAGCTGAAAACAAAATAAATAAATAAAAATGTTATTCTAAATAAAAATGATAAAAACAAATAAGAGCAAATAAGATCAGACAAAAGAACTTAGTCTCGCCAAGATTAAAAGCCAAAGTATAAAAGTGGGTTTTTAAACTAATTTTAAAAGTGGACAGTGAAGGGGCCTCTCTAATGTGCAAGCGTAGATCATTCCACAATCGGGGAGCAACACTAGAGAAAGCCCTGTCCCCTCTGAGCTTCCTCCTGGATCTCAGGACCTGCAGGAGCACCTGGTCTGCTGACCTGAGGTACACAGAAGGTGAGTAGGGGTGAAGAAACTCAGAGAGGTAAATTGAGGCAAGACCATTTAAGCGTTTAAAAACAAACAAGAATTTTAAACTCACCTCTAAAATGCACAGGCAGCCAGTGGAGTGAAGCCAGTACAGGGCTGATGTTCTCTGTTTCACGAGTACCAGTGAAAAGCTGTGCAGCAGCATTTTGAGCCAGCTGCAGATGAGAGAGCAGGGACTGACTCGTTCCAACATGAAGAGCGTTACAGTAATCCAAACGAGATGAAAAAAAAAAAAAAAAAAAAAAGCATGGATCACTGTTTCAAAGTGCTGCCTGCACAGAAAGGATCTGACTTTTGCCGACCACCTTAAATGATAATAGTTAGTAGTTAGTTCTGAATAAAGCCAGGATGAAACAAAACAAAACAAAACAAAGGAAGAAAGACAAAACAAAAAATTAAAAAGCAAAGCCCCTCCTGCTTATATTAACCATCAAACCAGTTCCTGTCCTCCCCCATCCCATCCCAATCTCCATAAATGGAATACAAATAAGTAAAAAAAAATAAAAAAAATAATAATAAATAAATAAATTAAAAAATCAATAAGAAGAAGGAAGAGTCAGCTACCAGCAAAAACTTGTAATCAAACAGATTTCATCCAAAACATCTCAAAACAGGAAGGCAAAACCAAAAGTTGTATCAAAATAAACTGAAAAAATAAAAAAAATTACTTGCCTGACAAAAAAACTGGACACTGCAAACGCCAAGAAGGACCTGGGTGATGATGGCATAAATACACATCCACACACACACACACACATATATAGAAATACATACATACCTGTATATATGCACACATACATACATATTTGCACATATTTCTACTGTTTTAACCCTTTGATGCACAACATGGGTCCAAAGTGACCCGACTGTGTTTTCTTTTCCCATATCTTTGCAATTATACTGTCATAATTCAATATTCCAAGTATTCCTCAATAAACTTTTTTTAACATTTTTATTTTTTCTTTTCTAACTTTTTGAATAAAAACACCTGGATCCAAAATGACCCATATCTGTTTTCTATGTTATTTCATCTATGACTGTCTGATTTTCCATCTGCTCTAGTTGAGAATCTTTTTATTGATTGTTATGTTAGAGTTTTACCATAGTGCTCTTTCTAAGACACGCTCGGCCTCTACCTGCACACTTTCCTGTTCCGAAGAGAGAGCGCTGGCATGCACTCCTGCGGTGCGAATGAAACAGTCTATCGCAGATTATTAAAAAAAAAAAAAAAAAATGAGGAGAGAGAGGAGGAGGCTGGTGGTGAGGAAGAGCATGCATGGTGTCAGATTAGATGGTACAGATGATAAAAAGGACAGAGAGACACCGACCAGGCAGAATTAGGATCCTTGTTTTTTTCAGATGTTTCGAATGTAAATTAAACTGTTTGAACGGATCCATGTAAACAGAGTCTATTTCTGCACACATTTACAGACCATAATAAGTGGAACAGTACTTATGAAATGTGACACTGCTCTGCTAATATTTTTTTGTTAAAAAAAAACAAACACTGGAGTCTAAAAGCGGTGCACTGAGAGCAGCGGCAATGACGTGACAGAGGGGAGTGAAGGGAGAGAGAAAAGGTACCTAAGAGAGGATAACTTCAACCAATATTTAGCTCAAGCCTGTGAAAATGACCCTAATGTTAACGTCAGTGTTAATAATGTAATGTTAGAAACAGTAACGTTTGACGTTAATGACGTTAAATGAAGGTGAAGTTTCACCTTCAGGTGTTTTTTCAGATGATGAATCAGTGACGTTTAGAAAGAAACAGAACCGTGTTATTCTGCCCTCCCTGAATGTAGGAGCCCAGCCTGACAGACAGATAAACAGATCTCTGTAAAATGATTCAAACAGAGTCTTCATGAGCTGCTTAATGCTGCACAGTATTTCTCTATTCTATGGAGGCCCTACAGGGCCAAAACACTCAAACTCAAAAGTCACATGAAAATCAAACAGAAAAATAATGACACTGAATTACATGAGCATAAAGAGTAGCACAGATGTCAGGTTTTGATTTCACAAATGACCTGTTGACAAACGTCATATTCACAGTAAAACACTTCACAAATATCAGAACTTGACTCACTGTTAATCTTCATGCATACTAATTCTAATTAAGATAACTATTCACCAGCTTGCATGGTCATGCTTGTATTTGATGCTTTTATTTTTTTATTAATTTATTGTTATTATTGGTGCCACCATCTGACATATATAGATTATCATAAAGTCAGCATAGAGCAGGGTCAGAGGTGGTGGAGTTATTTGGGAGACTTACACATGATACTGTTTTTTAAGTCTTGAAGCCAAAAACTTTCCTGCCTTGTCCTGGTGTTCATAAAAAAATATTTTAGCCCTTTTAAGCTTATATTCAATTTCACCTCTTGTAATATTGTCATATTTCACTTTAAGTTTGCATAGGCTCACCCATGCTTGGTGCTTATATTCTTTCAAGATGGAAATTGTAGTGATTTGATTTATGTTAACAATTTATTTTCTTCCAGCAGCTGCTTTCTTTTTTTAGACGGCTAATTTTAATTAATTCTCCTCTAAGGCAGCATTTCAGTGCTTCCCATATTGATGGGGTTGAAGAGATAGAGCTTTCATTTGTACCAATGAATGAGTGCATGTACTCCCTTATTTCCTCTTTGATTTCCGGATCCTCAAAGAGAGAATTATTGACTCTCCACTGTTTGGGCCACAGTGATGCTGCCTTTAGCCTTAGGTCCAGTTGGATAGAGCTGTGATCAGATGAGATAACAATAGGATGCATCAGGGTCTGTGTTACACTGCTAGGCATTTGTTGTGAAATCAGGGAAAGGTCAGTTATTGAAAAGATTTTGTCTGTTGGAGTAAAAAGTGTAATATCTGACATTTTGATTTGATATTCTCCAAATGTCCAGTAGATTAAAAGTCTGCATTCACATCAGCAGTAACAGTCCAGAATAAATTATTTGCATGGAAGAGCTATCAGAAAACTTCCACAAACACAGGCTTTTTAGCAAGGACCACACTAGTAACAGGATGGAAATTGGATTTATTGATTTAACTGGAATAGCGATTCCAAATTTGACCTCTGTTGCTGGGTTGGGGAAGCTCCTGAGGGGATCAAATGTAGTGCTAATACATTAACCCCCCACCCCCAGATAGGAAGGAACATAAGAATGAAAGGTGAGGAAAGGGTGTTTTGAAATTCTAAGAGTGTCAAGGAGACATGGTTGAGGTTAAGTCGTGTTCCCAAAACTCTGCTCTGAAGCATTATTTCCAGAAGAGCTTTACTAGCATGCCTGTGAGACACAAGCCATTCCAACAATTTTGTTCTTCTAGCTGAATCACCAAACCCATACCCCCTAACACTTCTTGTCTAATTATGTTTCATAGTGGTTGGACCAATTACAGAAGTGTTTACACAGGTCATCTGTCACAAAACTTTTAAAGGAAATTTCAGAAACTGGGTTCCAGAGAGAGCAGACTTTTCAAGGTGACTCATCTAACTTTTGAATAACAATGAGTCACCTGGATGTTAAAATGCTCAGCTTACAACTTTATCCCCACCGTTATTTGCAGCTGTGACTTTATAACACATACATGGCAGCTAACATCAAAAGAAAAATACATAGGTTAATAATCAGAGAAGTTCCCACCAAAAAGACATATGACACCATCTCTGCATCAACCCCAGAATTCATCTCAAAAGAAAATGACAAAAAGAAACATAAAGGCTTAATGGGGTTGCATGCTGATTTTGTACAGTCTAAATGGCCTTTCTGTGCAAAGCATTTTTCCACACAGTGTTGTTAAATGGAGGAAGAAATGGCCTCAGTGGTTACATTAATCCCATTAGCAGATCAGTAGCTGTTGATACCCAAGTATTTCTTGGCTACATTTTTGAAAAGCACCCTGAAAGGATAAAACTGTGATGATCTTTGTTTCACCTGACTTGACTGTTTGTTGCAATGCCATATGGTGCATCTACACTAGGGATGAGCCGGATATTCGTTTCAAACGAGTATTCGTTACGGATAACGCATTTTTGCCGAGTCTGAGCACAACACAAGTATTTTTTAGGATTATTCGTATCCGTGCTAAAAGAATCCTCATTGGTCACACACAGCACACCCCCCTCCCTGCACCCACATGCTGCAGCGAGGAGGTGTCTGCTCTCCTCTTTCACACACAGACAGGCAGCGAGTGGCAGCGACTACTTCTCTTGCTTGCTTGAGTTGACTGTAGTTTACGTTGCTCTAATCTCTGAACTACTCACTCAGTTTTCTTCTGCTCGTCTCTATTGAGGTTTGTTTGGTATTTAAAGTTACTTCTTGAACTTATTTCGTGTCATACGCGATGCATGTGACAAGACGGGGCTGAAAACGGCTCGTGTCGCGCTGGTCAGTGCCTCTTGCTTCAATTCAGGACCATTTTTTATCGTTTTCGTTGTCTTGCATCTCTTTAGTTCTTTTTTTATATTTAAAGTTATTTGATTAACTGTTTTGCAACGTACATGCAACAGATTTGGAGGCTTAAAGCTGTAAACTCCTTGTCTCGCGTGTCCCCCTCCATGCCGGTCTTTTTTTCTTCTTTTTTTTTTTAACTGGCTAACGTGATTTTAGTTTGGCTGGTGAGAAAGTTAGTTGGAAAGCTTTGCCCATTCTGAGCACAGTGTTTTTGAAAATACAGTGAACAACAAGGCATATTTTTTATTTTTTTGCCACTGAATGTTTGCACAAATCACCTATTAAATTTACACAGATCATAAATAAAGAGACAGTCTTTCACACCACTACATACACATTTTACCAGTTGTACATAAAACATAGCTGAAAATAAATGTAGCCATTTCAAATCAATTCTTGCCAGTTTCAGACTTAAAATAATGTTAGGATTTAAGTCCCGCCCTTTTTCGGACAAAACACAATCACTTCCGGTTTAGGCCCCGCCCCCTACGAGTACGGATACGGATAATATGGATGGGTAAACAGATACAGATACAGATACAGATAATGGTGATGCTCGCTCATCCCTAATCTACACTAAGCATCTCTATTTCCGCTCTGAAAACTAAAAAAAACAAAACAAAACAGGGGAATGTGGCTGTAAACCATGCAAGCCCCCTATTTCTCCTCATAAAAGGCACTTTTTGACCACAGGAACTTTCTCCAGGAACCATGATCTTTTATTTCTGGGATAAATCATCTACCCCGTAACATGGCCGTGCCCTGGAGGCAGCACTTTTCACAGGTCCAGGAAAATTTGTGGGGGGTTACAAGCTGAACATTTCTGATAAGTACAGCACTGCGATGCCACTGAATAATTCCTACAAAAATGTCTTGATAACAGGAACTGAACATGATAACAGGTATCCCTGTCAGCTCCTGGTGTTACAGTTTGAAGAGTGATTCTGTAAACTAGAGACTTTCAGCAGAAAGTGTCACTGGATATCATGTGTACAAAAGCTGTTAAAACATGGAAAAGTCACCTGAAAGTCATTTACCAAGGGTCTTTAGCCCCAAACTGTGAGGCTGTTTTTGAATTTGCCTACTACATACTATAAGTGAACATAGTATGTCATCTGACAGACCACAGACAGAAGAAAAGCTGATGGATTTGTTTATTTTTTAACTTTAATATGAATGTATACAAAAAAACTATGGGTACATATCAGCATTTCAGTTATAAATATGCAAAGAGGTTTCCAAATGGAACATTTTATATAAAACAATTAGTGATGGAGAATAGTTATTATCTTTTAGTGAGGAATTCATTAAAGTTTTTCTCTTTTTTTATTTTGTGTGTGTGTGTGAGTGTGTGTGTGTCCGTGCGTGCGTGTGTGCGTGCGTGTTTTCGGTCATTTCATTATTTTCAAAAGTTTAAAGTACATTTTAAATTCATGTTGAGAGACAAATTTTGGGGGAAATTTCAGAGTCCTGTTTTATGAATAAAACATTTGGAAAGGCATTAGAAGTGTATTAGAGCAGAATTCATCATTTTTTATTTTTAATGTTACACTGAAAGTTATATCATTTATTAAAAACAAATCTGGAACAGATCAGCTTTTTGGTTTTACAGCTAATGGAAAAAGTTTCTCTGTATGATCCATGTATGTTTTGAAGTAAGTTAATAAGTGGTTTATATGGACTGTCATGAATTTTGTAGACGTGAACACTCACCTGTTAGATGGTTACCTTCTCTTTAACAAGGAGAAGTGAGAAGTTTTAGTGGAGTTTCTTTCACATCCCCTCACTGACCGGCTAATGTCAGCATTACCGCTACAATACAACAACCGGCTAGTGTTGTTGTATTGTAGCGGTAATGCTAACTCATTCCTGTAGGTGACGGTAATGCAACTAAAGAGTTTCACCTGTAATAACCAGAAAGAGAAGACAGACAGCATTAGCAATGTGCATTGTGGGAAACAGTGTGCCAGGTAGACTGGTCAGATGCATACTGAGAATTTATCCCGGATCAGTCGGACATCAGGGAATTTTTAGCATACTGTAAAATTCTAAATTTCCACTAAATAAGTTCGCTGCTAGTATAGTAGGCAAATTCAAAAACAGCCTGATTCAACATGTGTTTTGCAGTCTGTTTGCAGATTGAAGCTGTTTCCAAAGTCTGAAATGGGCTTGGCACCTGCTTTTGTATCCTTTCAAGAGTTGATTCATCAAATCCATCTACAGTGCCATGAAGGATAATCAAATCTAGCACAGGCCAACTATCTTCTATGCTAACAGACTAATTGTGCTGTTGCACATAATGATTCTAGCCTGTCTTTGCCATCTATGGTGCCATCTTCGCTGAATGTCCTTCACTGCTGTCTTGCTGCCCTCTATTTGTCTGACACAAAGCAGAGCCAAAGGTTACACATGCTGCACTCCATGCAAGGTTTGTGTACTTAACTATGGAAACAAACTTGATGAGAAAACTCACACCCATAAGCAACCTCTGACCTGAATGTCTGTACAGTATGGAGGCAGGGAAAATACATAGTGAAGTGAAAAATCAGTGGGGGTGGCATGTCAGTATCAGCACACATTCATTTTCACCCCATGAGAGTTGTGGCCATTGTTGACAGTTTTGCTACAACCAAAACAAGCTATCACCAGTCCAAGGAAAATGCTCCTGGAGTGTAAGAGAAGAGGGGTGGAAAGATGATTCACAAGAAAATTATATGGTAACAAATATTGGAATGGACAAGACTATGTGCCGGATGGGAAATTCAGTAAAGAACAGGGCACGGACCTTTCCTCTAGAACCAGAGATGGAGAGAACGATATGGGGATGAAGATGTCAGTGGTGCACAGAGTTGAGGCAGAGAGAGGCGAGCTACAGATTTTCTTTTGACTAGCAGAAAGTATCATCATTCATAGGCTTCAGAACACATTAAGAGTGGTTGTGTGGTTAAAGTTGTGAAAATGGGAATTTACATTGATAATTTATTTTTGAAAAGTCAATCGAGTCAGTAGGCTGAAATCCTGAAATGGGTAGAAAACCACTGTTTGTGTGCTATCAGTAACCCTGTTACAGAGATGGAGGGGTGAAGGACTGGGGCATGGAATCCAGATGATACCAAGACCAGCCTGTTAGTCATGAAAAGGACTTGGATGCAAAGGTCTAGAGCTACATGGGCAAATGAAAGAAAAGAATGAGAGTGAGTTAGCAGGGGTCTGATAATGCTATTAGATAGACTTTAAGGGAACAGATACATGAACTGGAGTAGATTGGAGACTATTTTTGCACAAAGTGCTGAAAAGCTAGGAATCAGTAATAGGGGTTGGAGAGATTGCAGCCTTTTAGATCCAGTGGGTAAAGAAACAGAGATATTACTTGACCAAAAGAGACAATTAAAAAGCAGCAGAGAGAAAGGCAACAGTAGATGAGGGGGAAAGAATGAACATTTTGCAAAAAAAAGGTGAGAAATCACATAACACCACTTAAAACAGCAGATCATCTTTACAAGAAGGAATGAGTCAGGGCAGCAATTTATAGTTACCATTTAAGGTTGTGAAAGAAACTTTCAGCTAAGGAAAGGGAGGGCAGTTCGAAGCACCAATGCATGTATTATTTAAAAAAAATACAAAAAATAAAACAAACAAACAAAAACAAACAGAAAAAAATCACATGTATTCTGGAAAGAAATTGTCCTTCCTCCTGTGATATGACTGCTAGGACAGAAGGGGTCTGTTTCACCAACATCCTCTTCAATAATACTGTCTCCAGTATTTTTTTTTTATTTTGTTCTTTTATTGCAAATATTTCTCAGCTCATGAACACTGTGTCTTTGTAAGTTTGAAGCTCATGCTTCATGTTCCCAGTTGAATATGTTTACAGTCCTTTACTGCCCATACATATGTATGGACAGGAAACTGCATAGAAAATGAAATGACATGGGATTCAAATGAAAAGTATGGGTGGCGGCTGGGGGGTGGGGGGGTGGGGGGGTGTGTGCTTCTCACCAATTAGGACCTATGTGGATGACATGACAGTGGTGACCAAGGCTGTGCCATTCATGGAAAAGGTTACAAGAAAGGTTAAAGAGAATTTCAAATGATCTTGGATGAAGTTTGAGCCTTGTAAATTGTGAAACAACTCAGTGTCCAGAGGGGAGGTAATTGAGAGGAAGTTTTATGTAAATGAGGAGGAAATTCAACCAATGAGGGAGTATTCGTGAAAAGCATGGGTAGGCAGTATAATCAGCACCTGAATGACAGACAACAGGCAGAACAAATTTGGGGGTAAGGTGTGGAGATTGGACAAGGAGGATAAACAAGTTGGGGCTCACAGGGCAAGTTTAAACAAGGGTGTCTGACAGTGGCCACATTAGTCTAGAAAATAGATTGACCATTGATCTCTCTGGGAGTCCCTGAGTTTTTCTCGTAGGTTTCTCTGGACTGTTGTTGTGTCATGTCTGTAAAGTTCTCATCATTTTGCACGTTCATGTTTCATGTTTTTGGTTTCCTGTTTAATTTTGAGATGTCTAACCCTTATCTTTGTCTTCTAGATTTGTTCCTGTCCGCCCTGCCCCCATCTGTCACACCTGATTGTCCTCCTCACCTGTGTGTCATTACCCCTCATTGTCTCATTGCCAGATCATCATACTTCACCGTCTTCATTCCAGCCTTGTTTTCACAGTCTTGTCATAGTCCTCTTGAACCTTGCCTGTTCTGTTTATTGTTGTAAGTCTTTTTCCTTACGTTTGTCGGATTCACTCTCTTGGAGTGACCATCTGTGAACCGAACTTGGACAGTCTGACTTTGCGTTTGTGTCCTATGTGGGTCAAAGTTCATTACAGTACAAACTGGCCAGAATGGACGCAGCAAGTCCAGGGGCCAACATCTTGCTCAGCAATAGGAGCAGTTGGTGGCTCTGTGCTCCGACCTGAGGGTAATGGCAAAACGCCAGGACTCGATGATGACCGCTCTCGGGTCAAGAGTTTCCACAATTCTCGAGAAGTTGGATCATAGAGCGTCTGTTCCTGTCAGTGCCTCCGTCTCTAGGGGCAGTGGTAGATTTACTGCCTCAGTCCTCTGAAGCAGGAACCTTCAGTCAGAAGTCTTGACCAGAACACACCAGGCCATTCATCACACAGTGTAAGATGCACTTCGAGCTACAAGCTTCTGCCTTCCTGTCTGACAGAGCCAAGATCGCCTTCGTCATTTCTCATCTGTCAGCGTGCACTGAGGCTTGGGCGACTGCTGAATGGAGCCGAAGGTCTCCGGCATGCTCTTCGTTATCAGGATTCATCCAGGCTTTTGAACAAGTCTTTCAGCACACTTTGCCTGGACGTGAGGCTGCTAGGATATTGATTAAGATCAGGCAAGTTAATCAAAGAGTCTCTGACTACGCCATAGATTTCTGGACTCTAGCTGCCAAGAGTGAATAGAACACTGCGGCTTTGACGGATGCGTTTTTCAAGGACTATCACAGACTGTGAAGAATCAACTGGTATCCATGGATCTGCCCATGGACTTGGACCCACTTATAGTTGGCTATCAAAGTGGACAAGCAACTCATTGAGTGGGAGCAAGAGAGGAGTTGATTTTGTCCCCATGCTTCGTTGAGTCAGCCCAAGAGTGGTGATCGGCCACCAGCATCTGCTGTAGAGTGTGCAGCCCCTCGCTCAGAGTCTTCAGTGGTCAGCAATGCAGCTGGGACGCACTCACCTCTCAGTGGAGGAACGTCTTTGTTGCCAGAAGGATGGTCATTGCTACTACTGCAGTCAATTGGGTCACATTGTTACCGCCTGTCCAGTCAAATGGGGTTAGAGTTAAAGACAAGGTGAGTGTCCGGGAGCGTCAGAACATTATTATAGATACGCCGACTCAACCCAGGATGATGTCTGCTGTTTTTGCATCAGAAAACGCTTCATTGACTCCGGCTCTGATGCTAACTTAATCCATCCTTCTCTCGCTAGGAGGTTACACCTGAAACTGTTCTGTCTGCACTGTCCTATTGAGGTGAAGGCTGTTGATGGCAGCCCACTGGGTAGGGTTACTCAACTGACCCAGTTTGTCAAAGTAACTTTGGCTAAAGAACATTCTGAGAAACTCAGTTTTCATGTGTTTGGTTCCATAACTCACCAGGCCATTTTGGGGCATCCTTGGTTAATCCTAACTTTGACTATGAATTGGGTAAAATTACGCCATGGGGACCATTTTGTCACAAAACCTGTTTACTTCAGAGACCTGTTTCTTCGGTATTTGCTGAAACTGATCTTTCCAATGTGTTATCATGATCTAGCGGAGGTATTTAATAAAAGTAGAGCTAAATCACTACCTCCTAAAGGCCTTATGATTGTGCCATAGACTTGTTGCCTGGTGCTACTCCCCCTAGCGGTAGCTTATTTTCTTCTTTGTCTTTTCTTTGAATACCTTGCCATGGAGGAGTACGTGTCAGAGTCTCTGGCTGCGGGAATCATTCGTCCCTCATCCTCTCCAGCCGGAGCAGGTTTTTCTTTGTTGAAAAGAAAGTCACTTAGCCCATGCATTGGTTATCAAGGTCTTAACAACATTACTGTCAAGAACAGATACCCTCTTCCGCTAGTTTCCACTGCGTTTGAGCTTCTGGAGGGGGCCAAAATTTTTACCAAGTTAGAGTTACGCAATGCTTACCATTTGGTCAGGATCACAGAAGGCGATGAATGGAAGACAGCTTTCAACACACCCACAGGACATTACGAGTATTTAGTCATGCCATTTGGTTAACTAACACCCCAGCCACTTTTCAGAACTTGGTGAATGATGTGCTCAGAGACACGCTTAACATTTATGTGTTTGTCTACTTAGATGACATCCTGATCTTTTCGTCTGATGAGGAGACTCACACAGAGCATGTGCGCTCAGTACTTCAGCAGCTCAGCTCTTTGTGTAAGCTGAGAAGTGTGAATTCCACAAACCTTCAGTCTCCTTTCTGGGGTTTGTGCTTGCTGAGGGTAAGATCAGGATGGATCCAGAGAAGATTTCAGCTGTGTCTGAGTGGGCTGTCCCACGCTCTCGTAAAGATGTCCAAAGGTTTCTGGGTCTTGCTAATTTCTATAAACTATTTTTAAAAAATTTCAGTGTCAAGACCTCACCTTTGCATGAACTTACCTCTCCGCATAGACCCTTTGTCTGGACCCCAGAATGTGCTGCATTCTGGAGTCTTAAAGAGAGTTTTGTTACTGCACCAGTGCTCATCCGCCTGGACCCCTGCCAGCAGTTCGTGGTTGAGGTGGATGCCTCTGATTTAGGCATCAGGGCAGTCTTGTCTCAAGTAAGTGTTAAAGATGGTAAATTATATCCATGTGCCTACTTGTCTAAGAAATTATCTTCCTCTGAAAGAAGTCATGACATTTGAGACTGCAAGCTGCTGGCAGTCAAGGTGGTGCTGGAGGAGTGGTGTCACTGGCTGGAGGGGGCTCAGCTCCCATTTCAGGTCTGAACTGACCATAAGAATCTTGAGTATTTGAAGACTGCCAAGAGGCTAAATGCAAGGCAGGCCAGGTGTGCTATTTTTTTCAGTCGCTTTAACTTTGTATTCTCCTACCGTCCCGGTTCCGAAAATATCAAACCCGACTCATTATCTCAAATTTGACCCTCCTAATCTAGTCTCTGAACCCAAAACTATTCTGCCTAAGTCCTGCTTTGTTTCTGCATCGACCTAGGGTATCGAGGACAAAGTCAGAGCAGCCTCTGAGAGTGTTCCTGGTCCCACTGAGTGTCCTAGAGACAGGCTGTACAACCTCTCATAAGTGAGGTTATTGACTTGGCCCATTCTAGCAAGACTTCATGTCACCGTGGTACAATCAAAACGTTGTTTGTGGTACAACAGCGCTTCTGGTGGCCGAACATGAAAAAAGATGTAACTGAATATGTCAATACTTGTTCTGTCTGTGCTACCCATAAAGCTTCTAACCAGGCTCCTCTGGTTTTGTCACCGGTCTGCCACCTTCTAAAGGTAACACTGTGGTACTCACCATTATTGACAGATTTTCTAAAATGTGCCACATTGTGCCATTACCTAAGCTTCCCTCGGCCAGGGGGTGGGGACCTGTGGTTTTCATCCACAGTCAGCTTGAACGGGCCAATCAGGAGCTGGAAAAAGCGCTTCCCATCTTGGCATCACAGAACCCGGAGTCGTGGACTGAACGATTGGTTTGGATTGAACTCACACAGAACTCACACAGAACTCACTACCGTCATCATCCTCTGGTCAGCTGCTCCCAAGTACATCACAGGTCAGAGGGTCTGGCTTTCCACCCAGAACCTGCCACTTCAGGTGGAGTCCAGGAAGCTTGCTCCCAGGTTTGTTGGTTCGTTCTCCATCTGGGAGGTGGTCAATCCTGCAGCTGTCCGGCTCAAGTTACCAAGGTCAACGTGGATCCACCCTACCTTCCACGTGAGTCATGTCAAGCCTGTCAGGACCAGCGCCTTATGCCCTCTGGCCGAGCCCCCTCCACCCCCCCGGTTTGTGGATGGCGATCCTGTCTTCACTGTTAAGAAGCTCCTGTCTGCACGTCATCGAGGCCGGGGGATTCAGTACCTGATGGACTGGGAGGGGTATGGGCCAGAGGAGCGGTCGTGATTTCCATCCCGGGGGGGGGGGGGGGTCTTCTAGATTTGTTTCTGTCTGCCCTGCCCCCATCTGTCACACCTGATTGTCCTCCCCACCTGTGTGTCATTACCCCTCATTACCTCTTATATTTAATCTCATGTGTCTCACTGTCTCGTTGCCAGGTCATCGTACTTCACCGTCTTGGTTCCAGCCTTGTTTTCATAGTCTTTTCATAGCCGTCTTGAACCTTGCCTGTTTATCTTTGTAAGTCTTTTTCCTTACGTTTGTTGGATACCTTTGCCTCTCTTGGAGTGACCATCTGTGAACCGAACTTGGACTGTCTGACTGCCACATTTGTGTACCGAACCTTGCTTGTTTTATTAAACTCCTCTTACTTTCTGAGTTTGACATTGTGTTTGTGTTCTATCTGGGTCAAAGTTTATGATACGTTGTGGACCTTTTCAGACTCCAGCTGTTCAAACAGTCTCACCATCATCAACACCGAAACAAAGACTGTGTATGTGTATCTCTGTGTGAGACTCTATTTCTATGTCCCCGCCCCTCTCCCTGTCACTCTTTCTAACCCCAACACAGTCAAGGCGGATGTCTATCTAACATGACTCATTCTTAACAGGTTTAGACCTGTTAATGTTTTTGTAAAGTGTCTTGAGATAACGTTAATGATTTAGCCTTATATTAATAAAAATTATATAGATTAAACCCCCTGTGAGGATAGTTACAACAAGCTGCCATCAACCTAGAACGAAAAAACATTGGTTTGAGGGGGAGCTCATCAAGTTAAGAACCAGCAACTTCAGATATCCCAGGGAGAACACAATTCCATTTAGGGTCCTTAGACTGAAAGTCCCTCTGGACACATTACATCTGACGGCAAAGTTTAGTGAAATGAGTTGACTGAGTTGGAAGCAAGATCTGTCCTTTTTATCCTTCAAGAAAAATATTTCTAGGTTTTCTTTTGTAGTAATGGTGGACACTGAAGCTGGACTGGCAAAAAGAAAAATGACACAGCAGACTAAAGGTTGAGGAGAGAATGATAGAACATGGGTTAATGTGTTAAGAGACATACGTATAATCCACATTACAACCAACATGCAGCAGTTATACTGCAATGCTCTGTTAAAACTTGAGAGTCTTAAGTAATGACAATTGAGGCTATGTTTACTCTGCTTGGTGAGGTCGTAGTTACAGGATGTTCACTGCTATGATTTAATGTAACCAAATTTTGAACGGCAGGTATTGAAGAACTGTACCCATTGAAAGTAGACATGATGTCAGGATGCAACTGGAAAAACAGTGTTTTGATTGAATAAGGGAGAGAACTGTAAAGGATTTCAATGCAGACATGAGCTATATTGTACTAATAATGTGGAGATGAAGGGTTATCTGATGAGGTAAAGTTGTTTCACAGGATTTGATTCACACAAGGACGGTCTGAAAGTCAATGGATAATTAATTCATAGAACTGATATAGAGAGACCAAGTGGAGGATATGAAAGAAAAACTTATATTACTATTAAAGGTTTGTAACATGATTGAAATGTTTTAGGAGATATTTAAAGCACAGGAAAGCTAAGAAAAGTTAATAGCAATGATAGTGAAAGACTGTTTCAGACAAACCAGTTAAAACAAGATTCAGTTAAGAAGAACTTATGACAAGGCCCAAACAAAAGTAAAAGGTAGCTGTTGAACTCCCTTTTTTCCCTCTCCCTCTTGCCTCTTGAGAATGGGGCAGTAGGAGAACTACGGCACAGCCTTGCTCGGCATTGCTGAGCTCTGAACTTAACAGGTTTCTTGCCCTGACAGGATTACCTGTCCTCGCTCAGAAATGATCTGTCCTTTTCTATTTTATTTCTTCTCTTCCCTGTTTTTCTCTCGTAATGTGTGGGCATGATGTGTGGTGAGAGCTAACATGGAGAGGGATGGCTCTGGGAGGTGAGAGCCAACTGCTGGGCCTCCCCAAGGTATCATGGGCCTAACTCGATGGAACACGGGTGAAAGGAGGTCCCCAGTTAATAGCTCCATTGATGTGCTGGCTTTCACTGGCTATCTGTTTCCCCATTGTGTTGTGGGGGCAATCAGGGGCAGTGTGGTGGGGTAAGGTATCACCATTGTCAGAACCTGGAACTTGCACAGAGCTGTTCGTCTTTTGATTGTGGCAGAGCTCTTTGTATTGCATTAATCACTCCTCACTAAGGGTTAATTCTGTTACACGAAGGCACAACTATCTTGTTTCTTTCAAACCACTAATTTCAGATACCTTGACATGTTCATGAAATCAGTATGACTTAAACAGGCCTTTTTATTTGAATGTACGCCTGCTGTAAGACCTATTCATTAATTTTCAACACAAAAGACTAAACAAATATGAGTGAGTGATTGACTGGTAACCAGTCCTGTGGGCGGGGAACAGTCTGTCACAGACTGCGGCCCCTTCCCGCCCACTTACCTACCTCACCTGCCCTCTTTTTTTAATGAAGCACAAGCATTAATTTGGGCCAGGGTCCATTTTCACACATAGGGTTGTACTTAGTCACTTAGTCATGGTGAGAGACATGGAATGGAACACTAGTTTCTGCATGGCACAGCTGGGGGGACCTGGTCCTCTCTGGCCATGGCTCCGTGCTGGTGAACCTGTCTCTAGCCAGTGGGCTGAGACCTGGTGCCTGTGGGTGGGGACCTGGGGGCAGGGGTGGGTTGGGGTCTTTAGAATCTTGTGGACCTTGAGGGGTCTTGTGTCCCTTGGTAAGCTGTGGTACAGGATCCTGGGGTTTGGCACTTGTCGTGGCCTCAGCATGGGTGGCTGCTTGTGGGCTGCTGCTCTGTGTGGGGAGTCTGGGGGTGTTCCTGAGCTTTCTGGTGGTAATGTCCGGCACTCTTCAAGGGGTGGAGTGTGTGCCCAATAGGGATATTCGTTCCAAACGAGTACTTGTTACGAATAATGCGTTTTTGCCGAGTCCGAGCACAACACAAGTTTTTTTTTTAGGATTATTCGTATCCGTGCTAAAAGAATCCTCATTGGGTAGCAACAACTACTGTCTTCACTCTTCATGCTCTGTGATCGGCCAGTCACACACAGCACACCCCCCTCCCTGCACCCACATGCTGCAGCGAGCAAATCACCTATTAAATTTACACAGATCATAATCACTATTGTGATAAACAACAATAGTTTGAATCTCTTTTGAGGCTGTTTTTTTCATTCAAATAAAAAATAAATATAGCCATTTCAAATCAATTCTTGCCAGTTTCAGACTTAAAATAATGTTCGGATTTAAGTCCCGCCCATTTTCGGACAAAACACGCCCACTTCTGGTTTAGGCCACGCCCCCTACGAGTACAAATACGGATACAGATAATATGGATGGGTAAACAGATACAGATACAGATAATGGTGTACTCGCTCATCCCTAGTGCCCAGCCCCGACACTGCATGCCTATCACTCTAGTCTGGCTTTTGCAGGGATCTGGACACACACTTTGAATGGTCAGTGCCTCTGGTCCATCTGTTGGGAGGCTAAGGGTGGATGGGTGCAGGGGGTTGATTGTGTGTGTGTGTGTGTGTGTGTGTGTGTGTGTGTGTATGTGTGTGTGTGTGCATGGGGTTTCTTAACGTGTCCTTGATCTTGAGTGTGTTTCGCTGACGGAAAAAATTCAGTTCAGTTCAGTTCTAGCCACTGATATAACGTGATGCTGAGATCCATTATTGTTGGCAGCATTTCATGACATTCACTTATATTTTCAGAATTGCTACATGTGTAGGCTGTAGAAAAGCTATATATTCATTTGGCTGTTCCTGTTCACAGATGAGAGCTTTCAGACTGCTGGTGCTTTCAAAAAATGTATCTGACACATGTCCCTCCCATCTCCACACAAGGTCGAAATCAAGAAACAGCTGTGCTGTATTTAGAACTAGTGAGTTTAAAAAATGTGGTTAAAGCATCACTGAAGGGATGTAGTCAGATGTTATGTGCACATATAACTGTGCATGCTTGTCAGTGGTCATTTAATTGTGGTATATTGTGTAATCTAAATTAAAACTTTGAACAGTTATTTACAAATAAGAAATACATAAATTAATTTAAACATAAATAAATGAAGAAAAATGAAAACGCACCTGACTGAGTACCTTGTGATGCATACCAACAAGGGACCATATCAAACCTGCTTTCCATTTATCTTGACATGAGTGTGATTATGTTCTGCAGTCTACAAGTATTGCTCCATAGGTGTAGTGTTAATAAGAAAACCCTGTTTTTATATATATTTTTTGCTGTCAACACATACAGCACAACATAAGCAAAAGCTGCATCTTGCCAGGCTGCCTGCTTGTCTAGCTTGAGCTCAACCCTGGCAGCAGCTGAGAATTCAGAATAAAACGGGCAGTTTGAGTTATCACAGACATTAAAAAAAGAGGAATGTGGGAGAGCGAGCGATCCCCAAACTACTTTGTCAGCTGAGTTGACTTGGCTTGGCAATAGAAGGTGCTGTGAAGCTCTGAGCACCATGTGTACTACACTATCCAGTAATGGAAAGCAGTCATTATTATCTAATTAGACCGACTAATGACTTGCTACAAAGTACTGTAAGAGCAAAACACTTTCTTCATGTCTGTTTTTCCACTAATACTTTCATTTGGGCTGACCATCCTTGAGAGTTATGAAACTTTCAAGTGACAGTGCAAAATGGAATTCCAGATTAGCAAGAAAGCAAAATGTGTTACACTGTTTATAGTAAATTTATAGAAGACATTTTGACTGGAGAATGCTTTCAGTGAAGAATTAGCAACTCTAAAACATAATTTAATAACTTCTGGGTTGTTAGGTTGGGACCAGTGACTGAGAGGGCAAATATGTTTTGGTCACAGTCCACAATGTGGAACTGATAGAAAAATAATGATTAAAAAATAAAAACAATCATAGTAATGATAAAAAAAAACCTTGCATGTGCACAGGCTTCAAGTGTTTTTAGAGTGTACATACATACAATATGGTGATCTGACAGTAGACATCAGACATCCTATGTGCCAGATAGGTTTTGTCAGTTATTTTCTGGGGCCAGATTATGGGAAATAACTTTAAGATATCAATCATGTGAAAACTCTTCTGTAATTACTTATGGGTATTATCTGCGTAGAGTCATTAAGAGTAAGTAGAATGTACCAAAATATCAGCCATATTCTAGGATTATGTTGATGGGAAAATACCAGAGAACAGGTAAAGGTATAAGACTTGATGAAAGTCTGATGAGTGTAAAAAAACAAAACAAAACAAAACAAAACAAACAAACAAAAAATAAATAAATAAACATTAAAAGGTGCTTTAGGGTCTTGTGATATTGAAGATTTCAATCAATGTAACAAAGAAACCTCAGCTTTGATTCAAATATTACTGTTCAACTATTGAACTTTAAAATTATCTCACACACACAAACTGTGGGCAGACAATCCCTGACTTCAACAACACCAAAATTACTAATAATAAATGATGATCAGGATTTTTACCACATATACATTGAAATACATGCAGGGTTGTTACACTGTTGATACTACAAATATACTACCACATCCACTACTACTACTACTGAACTCGTGTATCATTGGTTTAATTGACACTCAATTATGAATCAGAAAATCAAAACATATGAAATTGGTTTGTTTGTCTGTTTTATTCTTTTTGAAATGAAAACCAATAAATGAAAATTTGTTCTTTTTACAATATCCTGTTTGTTAATATAGATTGAATAATGGTAAGGTGAATAATGGGCCCCAGACTGATTTCAATGTTATTATTTGATTTGACCAGGAAGTTGTAGAATGAGTAGCTTCTTTGTCAAGTGATTGTAGATGAAGCCGATTTGATGGCAGTTGCACATGTGAGGATGAACAGCTACATTTTATTCAAAGGAGCTAAACCAGTGACTCTTAGAGAACAAACCTGACATCAGAAAAAATCAACAGGATCTTTAGATAGATTGAAGATTACTTACATACATAAACGGATAAATGGATGAAATTGAATGGTATCCTGTAAATTGAATAGTAAATATTTGTTTTCCCTCTGATAACACCATAGGGGATCTTTATTTACATACATATTTACAATTATTTACATAATGTTAAGCTACACCTTGGATTCCTTCAGAGTCTTTGATTTTTTTTTAAACCCAGACCATCACTGAAGATAAGTGAATCCTCATCTTCAAGGGCATCTCTGACTTTATTCAGGATGCCAGTAACAGAAGCCTCAAATTCAGAGAAGCAGACGGTAAGTGTTTTACTTGTCTCCAAATTGCTGTCCACAATTTCAGCAATCAAGATGTTCCTAAAAAATCAACATTAATAATACATCTCATTTTCTATGTTCAGCCTCTAAACTGACAGATTATACTGACATGTCACTTGGTGACATAACAGTGCTATTACATTAAAAATGCATCCTTCAGTATATTTGTTATGAATGACAATGATCTCATGACGATGACAAAAACTTTTTTGCTGAAGCAGTTGGTATGACGCTTATGTCTAGTGTGATTCAAACCGTAGTTAGAAGGAAAATACCTGACAGATCACGCCAATTTTTTCTGTTGTCATGTTGTCATCCTTAAGAGTCACTGGTTTAGCTCCTTTGAATAAAACCTAGCTGTCCATCCTTGCGTGTGTGTGTGTCCAGAAATCCAAAAAGTCCAAAAATCTCACAACCATCACAAGAGAAAGAGAAACCATCACAAGAACAAAAAAACAATCTGTCTTTTTAAAGCACTCCCAGGTCATCTCTGTGAAGAGCTCAGCTCATGTTGAATGATTTCAGAAAAGATCATTTCTACAATAAATTCAGCACTGGGGAAAAGGTGGGGGGATTTTAATTCAGCGGGCTAAAGGGTTAGGTATGTTTTTTTTTTAATTCTTTGATTCAGTAATGTTTTACTTCAGTGCCTTCCCCTTGCTGAATTTTGCAACAAATAATATAAATTTTACTTTAAATATTCTCCTGCTTTTTTTTTTTTTTTTTTGGCCCAAAGGGATAATGAGTTTTACATCTTTTTGAAGGTTCTCAGTGGTTTGCCCCAGAAAGATTAAAGTATCCCTGGGACTTATATAGTCCAAGTCACTGAAGTTTTACCTAGCCACCATGCCAAGTGCTCAGATCATGAAGAGGAGAGTTGCAATTGACAGATATGACTGATAGGAATTAATATATATGCTGTTCTGTCAGTTGCCATGTCAGAGAGAGCATGGTATGTATCTGGTAGAAGACAGAAACTTGGCCTGTCCTCTCACCTTCATCTTAGGCTCCATTTACATGACAATGTTTCTCTGTGTTTCACTCAAAAATGCAAAAAAAAAAAAATGCAATTACACGGAAGTGCTGAGGGACTGAAAATGCTGTAGTATTTTTGCCAGGCCTGTAAGCGGCAATAAAACTGTAGTCTTTTGTTAGTCATCCGACAAAGAGGTGGGCTGATCATCTGGCCTTTACACTGAATACGTCTTATCTGAGTGCAGAAGTGGAGCAACAGATGCACATTTTGTTGAAAGGCAGTCAGCAGATTCAGCAGCACAAGCAGAATGCGGTAGTCAACCATTGAGCCGTTGTCGTTGTTGTTGTTCTCCAGATCGTGCATGGCAATTTAAAGTCCCCACAAATAAAGTGTAACATGCATGCGCAAGGCAGAGCCTTTGAGAGGGTGTTTTAAAAAATATGTTCTAAGTCGACTAAAACGCTGTTTCCATGTAAACGAGAGGCCAAAACACTTTCATCCTAAAACCACTGTTGTGTAAACAGGGCCTTAAACAGTCCTCAGTAGAGATTCCCTCAACTGTTCAACCAGTGGGGGTTGATGATGGGACAATTTAAAAAGAGCTGGATCAGAACCTCCTGTAGGGATAACTTGGGATCTGATACTTGTCACACTATTCAACACTATTCAAACTAAAGTCTGTTTCACAAAGCTATTGTTCCAATGATTAGCTGGTGTGAACCATACAGGGTTTGATGCCAAGTGCAGTTTGCCCTGCAGTAGCAAATTTCCCAGCAGAACATCATGAGAGGTGGCTTTGTTCCAAGAACATGTTTGGTATAACAAATGTAAAGAGAAAAGAAATATCTGACTTCTGCCGAGTTGCAGAGGCGTTCCTAGGAACTTCTTTGAATTTAAATGTCACTGACAGAAATAAACACACTTAGGATTTTCCCAATCTGTGAGAGCTGTTAGAATTTTTTTTTAGCAAATTGACAGTGTTCAACAGCTAAAGAAGATGGCACCATTAAAAGAAGAGAACAGAAATATAATTTGATGCAGCATAAAAAACAGCAGATGTCCACTGCTAAAATGGTCTCTTGGAAACATTGGGCAGCAGATTTAACAGCATGAATAAATGCTTGTCCTGGGAGTGAAAGTAATTTATAGGACATTGGTACATTTATCATTTTTTAATGATATATTTACCGTTATTATTAAATTAATTGACACCACTGTGATTCTATTACTAACCTTAATAATATGTTTTTTCTTTTCTCTGTGATATTTCAAGTGACAGAGCTGGTTCGTTTAAAACTACAGCAAAAGTGCCACCACTTTTAGGCCCTTTGAGACCATTTACATGCATGATCTAGAAAACGCCCCACATGGCACCTCGACTGTTACAGTGCAGAGTCAATATCTGGTTGATTCTCTCAATGCCAGTGATTACTAACCTGAGAAGGTGAGAAGGCTGACCAACAAACCAAAGGTCTTACAGAAGTACACAGAGCCCATAACAAGTAGCTCTAGCTAGCTTGGCAGTGCACAGGAAAGCTTAAACAGGAAAATATCCAAATTAGGGGTTGAATATCAAGCCTGCAACAGTAAAATTAGGAGGTCATGGGTAGAATTGCTGCTGTGTAGAAACCAGTGCCTTAGTGGCAATGGCTGACTGGAAGCATGAGCCAGAGGTTTTTGGGTAATGTAAAATATGAATCCACCTCTGTGACCCATGCAGGTTTTTAAAACTGTTTATTTATTTATTAATCTATTTGTTCTATATTTGATTCTGGATGAGCACCCAGTAACATACTGGTGTGTGCCCTCTTGTCTCCTCCCAGTGTTGTGCTTGTTGGATTGCACACTTAAGTCATAAACTATGACATAAGTTATACTCGAGATGGATTCCCCCACACTATAAATATAAAATATATAAATGTCAATGCTGTTTAATACTTGTTGTGATGTTTTTTTTACTATTTAAAAAAAAAACATGGTTATTTCAAAGGTGTTTTATTTTTTGGGGGGTGGGGGGGTTTATCCAAAATCAAAAGCAGAGTGTGCAGTATCGTACAAATTTTAGCAAAATAGAACTGGAGTGTGGAATTAAATATTTGTCAGCATGCCAAAATCAGTGCATATTTCATTTTTTATAAAATGTTCAAGGGAGGAAAGATTTTGGAAAATAATTTAATTGCAATTTTTTTGGACAAATATTATGATTGCAATTCTGCATGTGATTTTTTTTTGGGGGGGGATGTTTTTCTTCTGCATTATTCACTAAACACAAGCAATAAATCATTTTGACCAACATGACAAAGGGTACTGTCAACATATAAACAGGTCTCCTCTTCTGTGTCTTCTCGCTGTTCTTCTGCTGAGGCCATTTTCAAAGATGTCAACAACAACACAACAAATCAAAACTTAGTGTGGCTGAACTTTTCGTCATCCCCCGCTCGCATGCGTCTCAAGATTTTTCGCTGCTGGCAAACCAGCTGAAAGGTGCATTACCACCACCTACTGCACGCATGTCACGTAACGTGTCTGTGTATGTGAAACTTTAAAAAAAAAAATCTTTTTCTTTTTAATTGCAGCCTTTGTGATTTGAATATTGCATTCTGTTACATTGTGATGTCAGTTTAAATTCGATTAATTGTTCAGCCCTAAAATGTTCATACTTTACATTGCAGTTGGACCTGTTCTGCAAAGGCTGTCATCTTCATTTTTGTATCTAATGAGTGGCTGTGTGAAATGCACCAGTTGTAAGATGAAGGAGAAGAAGAAGAAGGAAGTGCTTTTTGTTGTGTGACACAGAGTTTGCAGTAATAACATTTTTGACAGTAAGAACTTGAGGAATGGAGGATAATCCCAGAACTGCACCAGATCTGTGTCCTTTCCCTCTCTGCACAGTTGTGTTTGGACTGTATGCTCTCTGTTATCCGTCGACTCATACCGGCTGTATGTTTGGTCTGGCTCATGGCAGGATAGACAGACAGCCGGAGTAGAAAGACCGAGGAGTTTCCAGGCTTTCCACCATAATGATGAGCCTCTTCTCATTCATGTTGGGCTGTAAAACCTCATACCTGTTGACTTCTGGCCTGTATTGGTTCGTTGTTTTAGTGAAGTTAAATATGACACGGTGATGAAACGGTTTATTTTATTTTGTTTTGAAAGACACAAATGTTTTAATGTGGTTTCAGTGCCCAACTTTCTATCCCCACTCTGTTGCATTTTTGCCTGGGAATCATGTGTGTCTCCCGGGGTTGAGACACAGCCAGAACATATCGACTTTGAAACCTATCAGACTGGTGTTGTGATGGAGCAGAGATGAACCTGGTGAGATATGGCTCTTATACTCATAATCCATCCCATGAGGGATGGGCAAGAGAGCAATACCAAATATAGTCCAAAATAATGATATTTGAACTCTGTGCCTGCCCTATTATTAGATTTTTCAATTGGATAACTGGGTTCCAAAGTTCCACACTATTGGATAAAGTTAGGGTGATACCTTGCTTAGCCATTTATGTGTTGCTTCAGACAGTTAAATTCTTGATGATGAAAGTGGCTTGTCAGTCACTTACAGGGTCCCCCCAAGCGGCAACCTCCGGTCTGAAAATATGAGGCAATGCGGAAGAGCTAAAGTCTGCTGTTCCTCGAGTGTCCGCTTGAGGCTGGCTCCGGAAGTACCGGAAGTCACAAACCCACCAAAAAAAGCCGTTTTCACGGCCAAAATAAGCACATTTACATCCTGGTACAAAGAATGTCTCTCGTCTGAATCGTTAATTTCACTAACGGCACGCACTGTACGGGGGCTGAATTTTTTTCTAATTTGGCAGATTCCACAATATTAAGCTCACCAGTTCGTCCAATCAGAGACACAGCTCAGATCACGTTACTGTGGAGGCTCGCAGTCCGCCTCATTTCCAATATGGCCGCTGGCCGTTTTGCTTCAAAAGTCTGTTTCAGAAACAGATGGGTGACGTCACGGAGACTACGTCCATTAATTATACAGTCTATGGGTCCCCCCTGTCCCTCTCTGCACTATTGACCATACAAACATATGGTATTCACCTGAGGAACAACATGTGATCCAATAGTAAATAAAATGATGAAGTTCACATTTTCTAAGATGGTATAAATGAGAAAAGATGTTTGACAACATCAACCCCTACGCACAGATGCAACGCTAAAGTGATCACATTAAAACATACCCTCAAATCTACACTACTGTGATTTGCTGAATAGAAGGGTTGGCTACAGACATTTTCCTGCTTTGTGTGCATATCAGAAATACGTTTGTGAATCTTGTTTCAATTTTTTGGGGATTTAAAAAAAAAATAATAATAAAAACAAAGTTTATCAGTTTGAATATCTTGTCTTTGTAGTGTATTCAATTGAATATGGGTTAAACAGGATTTGCAAATCATTATATTCTGTTTTTATTTACATTTTACACAACATCCAAACTTCATTGGAATTGGGGTTGTACCCCTTTTTAAAATTGATAAATAAAAACTAATACTTACACTTAATAAAACCTAAACTAAAACTAAGAATTTTTAAAAGATAAAAAAATAAACTAAAGAAGAAAACATGCATTAAAAACTAGCTAAATGCTCTGCTCGGAGTGAAACACATGGTGCACCACCGTCCTCCTTCAGCTAGTGAATAGTCAAATTTCACCACCTGCCTGAAATAATTATTGGTTGTTGTTATTTTGTTTGTTTAGTGAGTTAATTTACCAAGAGCTTGCATATTTTGCCCTGGAAACCTAAATGATGTCGCTCACCCTGCAGCTGAGACTGAAGTGCTTTGCTCAGAGTAAAACACATGTTGCACCAATTATACTATTCACTTAAATAACTGTAATGTAACTAAACAGTTTCATTCAGTAGAAAAAAATTACCTAACATTTTATGACCTTAGAAAAAAATAAAAATAAATGTTTGTATGTCACTTTGATATTCCTCCATCTGGTCGTCTTTCCAGAGAAGAATACGTTAGCAGAAACAAAACTCATGAAACATTAGTGGGCAGGGTTATGCAGCTTACTCCATTAGAATTTACTCAGTAGTTTTTCTCCTACTATTGCCTCTGAACCTGACAATTATACTCCAATCTTGTTTTTATTTTGTTTTTCAAACTTGCATTCTTTTTCATTACAGTGTTGCCTGATCCACAGCCCAATGAATTACAGTCATGAATTGCTGCTATAGCAATGATTCATATAGTCTGTGAAGTGTGCAGTTTGATAGACCCACCAAAAGAATCGTAAAAACAGACCATTGTGCTGACGCTTAAATTCCCATTCACCAATTTACACAAACATTCCACCCAGCCACTTTGGCTGCTTGCAAACTGCCAGGCTGCCCATCAGCCCTAATTATGTTTAACCACGTTTATACACCTAGGGGGAAGCATATTGGGGTTCAGTGTCACAACCAGAGACACTGATCAACTGATTGGATGACAACTCGTTCTATCTGAGCCCCAGCTGTCCCATGACTCTCTCCATGCAACAGAATTAGTTCAACACAGTGACACTTAAAGACTTCCAGCAAAAGAAGTAAAAGTGAACTGCATTTCTCTTCTCTTTGTTGTTCATGTGACTTTATGACAAAGGTTGATCCGAACACATAAGACATGAGCAATATAAATGTATCCATAAACACATTAGCATAAGCCTGAGTGACAGCCACAGAGTCAACATGCTACTTCCAGAGGTATAATTATTTTAACCATGACATCTCGGATTCTGCCCTCTGACAGTCTGAGGCAGGAAACGAAACAATTTTAAAGCATCATGTGCATACAAGCTGGGAGAATTGACTTGAGCCTGAATTCAGGACAGTTGCTGTGAATATAAACAGACAAGCAAATCACCATCAAAGTGATTTGTCAAGGGGGGATCGGAAACACGTGTGCCTGAAATTCCTGCTTCACAGTTGGCACAGTTTGCTGAAGTTGTGGAAAGAAACCTGCACACAGTCTCTATATGCTGTGAATGTTTGAATAAGTTGGGTGGAGATTATGTAATATGGTTGCCCTCCTAGTTCTCTTTCATCAAAGGCAGAATTAGTTAAGTACACGCATAAAAACACATGATTCATTCATAAATCATCAAAGATGCCCTCCATTGTTAAAATGGGGGAACAGACCCTTTGTAAACAACAAACTGTAACTGCTGGAATGAGGCCATATACTGTAACGAAAATATGGCACCTCATCTTATTCATATTGCACAGAGTTTGATCATATGTAATGTGGGATATGTGTGTACTTCCAGGCACATCTCAGTCATGTCACTTCTTGTTGCACAGAATTTCTCTAAACTGACAGCTCTTTGTAATAAGTGATGTAAAATGTTTCTAGAACCTTCATGATGTTCTAGTCTCTGAAAAAAAAAAACAGTTTACCACAAGATTGAACTGACTATGACCAACCTTATCATTTCTAATCATAACATGATGCTCAAGACTGGTTCAGGTCCTCTGGTACTTGATCTTCTGTTTTTGGATGACTTAACTCGGGACTCTATGTACAGTATGTGGTGCACAATCCAATCACTGAGTCACCAAATACTTTTGAAGGGTTTATCACATAGTTTAGCAGGATTATGGTTATCCTAAAATGACAGGCCAGACTAAGACACCGATCAAAAACATCAAGCGTAATTTCACCGACAGTTTTGTTATGCAAAATTCCCTTTGCGATGACCTCCTTCAGCAGATCTTGCGGATTACCTTGCTTATTTGAAGCATAAGAACACCTACTTCCTGACAAAAAGAAGTGTCCATCCAGAGCCTGGAAGTCATTAACTGTCAGTTTTCCAACTTCTTTTTATATCTAATCCCTCAACTGCGCTTTTAAAAACTGTCCACCATAACTGCAGTTCTATCTCTTTTTAATGTTCCAGAGGAGCCTGGGAAAACTAAAGTCAGCTTTCCCCGTGTGAGGCAAATTACAATAACACATATCAGAAGTGCTTCCTAACATGAACGGTTGAACTGCAGCTACAGCACTGTTCCCCCAGTTTACCTTACCCAGGGAATCTGCAAAAGAAGGATTAGTGGCCAAGATAAGAAGACCAAGCACTCGGGTCTACAGGGAGAATGAACGATGCAGATTTAAGCCTCCCAGGGCCTCATTACAACAGAATCCACAGAATCGTACACACACATACAGTAAAGGGACCGGCACTGAGAAACTGCCTTCTGTCCAAACCAAGTTTCATCTAGGTTTTTAAGCTACAGGTAGTTTCAATGTTGAAAATGTTTTTCTGGATTGGTTGTTTATTTAGAGCCCTGGTATTTTTTGGATGTAAATTGAGTTTGTTATTATGTGTATTGTCTGTTTTACATGATGCTAGTAGTTACTAACCAAATTACCCCTATGAGGAAATTAATATTTTAGAATCCAATCCAACACAGTCTGGCAGTGTAAGATCAGCCTGGCAAAGTTTTCTTTTACTGTTGAAAGAAAAGTTGAGAAAGAGGTGTTTCTAACAGCAGGAACAAAATATAAGTGACTGCATTGTCTGAGTTTCTTTGACACTATAACTAGAATTATGTGAATTTTTTAGTAAAACTAGTTTTTCAGCCAATTTTACAATTAAATTTAACAGGGTCCTCTGGGCTCATTTTGGAACTCCAGCAGATCTGCCTGGGGACCAAGAGTTAGTCGTTAATGTTCTAGAGCACTCCACCATTAAACTGTGGAGATGGTGAACCCTAAGATGACATTTCTAATGACAGTGACATTTGCCAAGAGAATGAGGGAATTGAAGCCCTATCAGTTCCAAGGAAGTATTTAGGTTTAGACCAAGATTATATCTCATTGTATACTTTTAGTCTGACAGTGAATACAGCCTTTCCTTTATACGTGAAACTTTACTAAACATACAAGATTGGGGAAATATAGATAATTTAAACCCTGACATCACCATAATTTAGTTAGTCTGAAAACCTCCACCAATCTGTCATAAGTTTTCCATGAAGGTAATTTGCTTCCATGTTGTTAAATTTTGGGATCTCGTGAGCCCCATAACTAGATTTTCAGTACCTGAAAGAATGAGCCTCACTGGGGCAGCTTTTCCAATTTTTATAATGCAATATTACTGTGGTTTAATGAAGCAATGATTATGTGCTTTCACTCCAATAAGCTCTCCTCTTTTAAAGGAAGTTAGCACGTCCTTCACTTGCAGTCAGAAAAAGTTAACAATGTCTGATTTTTAAAATGTCTTATTTTAAAACCCAGCAGTTACGAAATGTTCTTGCTTGTACCTGCATATCAATGCCAAGACTTTGGTGTTCCATGTGGAAGGTCACTGTTTGAAGGGGGAATATAATCTATTCGAGCATCTACACACCCAGCGTTAGTAATTATGAATCCAAATTCTCATGTAACATGATGTGCAAGAATATTTTTTTTCATTACCAAGCGCATGAAATAAACAGGGATACAGAAAAGACACATTTCATATCAGTTTGAGGGAGACACAATATTGTCTGGCTGATATGAGACTTAATAAAAGTTTAATATTGTTAAAAGTCAGCAAAGAAATATTAAAGTCTTCCTCCAGCCTGTGCTGCACATTCGGATATTATTTCCAAATGTGAGGGCACATTATCATCACAGGATAAACAAGCATTCCCTCGTGGGGGTTGCCAAAATCCCGGTTTCCTTTAGCTTATTGTCAAGCATAACAAGGGGTGTCAGATATCTCTTGAACTGGCTCCCATGCTCTTTCCTGTCTAATTGCCTGGTAATAAGCATGTAATGAGTTTCAGATGTACAGAGTGAGTGTCCTGGGAATCTGAAGAATGGTTTCACAGGAACTAAAGCGTGACAAATAAACTGATTGTTTTTGTGTTTCAGGGCATCATAAATCACTGTGACTTTGCAAGCCAATTTATCCTCTATTTTGAGCCCCACCAGCAGCTCTTAGTCAAAGTACTTTATTGCTGACTTAAAGCAGGATTTTTACTGATTTAAATAACACACCTTTTCATGACTGCTTTTAAATACACTCTTTGCAAATAAAGAACAGAGTGAAAACAAATGTAACGTTACTACGGCTCGTCTTCAAACTAATGTAGTATGTTATATTGGTTTACCTTGGGGTCCACTTTATGATGAATAAAATAACCAAGCTCAGGGGAAGTCCTGATAAGACATAGTGGTAATAAAGCTCTTCAAAATTACCAATAGATAAAGTTAGATTAAAAAGAAAAAATACAGCTGGTGAGCAATCAGATGACAGTCTATCAGGATCTAATCAGTGGTTTGATGAAACTCAATTAGGATTGAGGAGACAGAAAATCGGCTTAAGTCTTCAAAATCTTTCAACATTCTCTCCATCTAACCTGCTTAGCACTTAATTACAAAAGAAAATTATTAACTCACCAAGAGAGGACAAATGGCAAAGTGTGAAACATAGTCATCACATTAGAGGTTAGCTGAAAAATAAAGTGGTTGAGTTTCTTCTGTAGAGAGTATGAAAGAATGTCTGTCCTTCACAGATACCATGTGTAAACATGTGTCATAAATGTTCACAATAACTGAACATTTGCTGTCAGTGTCCTGAGATGTTATACATCTATGTTGTTCTTAAGGCAGCAACCATTCCCATCATTCACCTGGATTAAAGTGACCAAAGCAGGGTCCACACGTCAGGATTTTCTAAATGTGAAGAGATGTTTTATCTGTCAGAGAGCCCACACATGAAGATCAAAAATCAGACATTGAACAGTTTCAAATCTCACCTGACCAAAACGTACAAAAACGGAGAGGAAACATAGCAACAGATAGCAACAACCAACTAACACCAAACGCAACATGGAAGAGGACATAGAAGAGGGAATGATGGTGGTCTTGGGACTATTTTAAACGGAATATTCCTGAACCAAAAAGAAAAAAAAAGAAAAGACTGTGGAAAAAATCCTGGTGATGGCAGGAACACAGACTTTCCTCACAAACTTTCCATGTCAGGTCAGCCATGCTTGTTTTTGTTAACGTCTGCTTCCTTGTTCCTCAATCAGCTTGCTACCTGATTGGCTACGTTCTATTCTACATCACAATTTACCGAGTCATGACTCAGGAGTCGTCGGCTTTCCCCACACACATGAAGATTTTTGGTTGTAAATATTGAACAAGTTTAATATTTATGATTGTTGGACCCGACCCGTTTCACAGACAATTATCAGGACAAATTCACTCTGAACACACCTCAGACCACAGGATGATCTGATCAGATAATCTGATAAGATAGAAGATAATCGGGCATTTGTTGTCTTTGGTCAGGAAGGAGGAAAGTTGGGATACAAACAGCCCGATAATCTATGTCTATCACCTTTTTTTCCCCATGCAGACCCTCAAATTAACATGTTATTCTCTAATGTACAAAATAAGTGAGTATATCAAAAGTTTACTCATTGGACTGTAAATCAATATTTGTCGACACACACTTTGGATAATATTTGTATTATGAACCTTATTTACTTATTATATGGAAGTAACAGCATGAAAGCTAAAAGCTACACTTCTCTGCAGATGGGGCTGGATCTGCCACACAATTTGGTTAATTTCAAGAGACTGCATTTCTTCCAGCGCTTTATTTTGCCATCAGAAAACCTAATTGTTTTTTTTTTATCTATTTGCAGACTCATCACAAACATGCTCTTCTTGTGGTGGTAATATCTTTTTTTCCCTTGCTGTGTCCAAATTCAGGGGCTGCATCCTTCAAAGGACCCGGCCTCTGGAGGCGAGTCCTTCAGAGGCTGGGTCCAGTTAAATTGGACAGTCTAGTCTTCAAATTATTTTCTGGTTAACACAAAGCTTTGATTATTTCCATTCAGGAGAATCAGTGTATCAGTGAATGAGGCCTTGGAAATTTTAGAAAGTGAGGTGTTTCTATCTTGAGTGGTTAGACCTTATAAAGATTGGTGATCAGCTCCATGAGAAATTTTGAAAGAACTGTCTTGATCATTTTCTTCTACACAGAAATCTACGTAAACCAATTCAACCATTTTTGCCAAATCAAATTTTGCTTGTTAAACGGCTATTTGAAGTCAAAACTGTTTCCAAACATGAATTTAAAATCAGAATTGAAAAATATGAGTCCAGAACTGAGTTTAAATACATTGATAAAAATATCATTGTTCCTGCTAAGATACTGAATGCACGGCTACAAAAGCTGTTTGACAATAATGCCAAAGTTGTTCTGAAGAATCTCAAAGAAACTTTGAATCCTGCTCAATCGTGAAGCTGGCTTCTTGTTTACTGTCATGACAAAAATCTGCCAACTTGAAGCAACATTGCCACAGCATCTTTTATTGTGGTGGGTGAAGTTGGCGTCATCCTGCCCCCTGCAGAGAGATTCAAGCTGGGTCCTCCTGCAGGATCAGTGACTCTGACAAGGTTGGAGAATGAAGACTAAGTGTGTCAGAGCTGCTATGCCCCATCCTCCAAAACAAGCACACGAGGTGGTCAATAACGGTTATGTCTTGATGCAAGGGTGATGTGGTGCTGCAAACAGCGACTTAGTGCCTGTCATCATGACTGGAAACAGCAGCCCACTAACTCGTACATTTTTAATGTGTTTGCTGGGTGTACCAGGCTGAGATTTATATGGCAGACACACCTGTAGGCCCACTGTGATAAGTGATTAGTCTGGGCTGTTTCAGGTGTCTCCTGCACGGTAAACATAATTTCTTTTCTTAATTTGCAGACATCAGAGTGAGATATTAATTGCTTCTCTAAATAATTTGGACGGTAACATTGCAGTGCTGGAATATGGGTGACACCTTGGATGACACTGTCTGACGCTCAGCTTTCCTCCCTCGATCCATCCTATCAGCTGACTCTTTGCGCTGTCATTACAAAACTAAAAGACCATCCAGTTGCATATTTTTACAAGGACTGTTTTTATTGCACACAACTGTATGGCAAAGGGATTTCTTTCTTTGTGTGTGTGTGTGTGTGTGTGTGTGTGTGTGTATTTGTTTGTGTGGTCCTGATAGCATCTTCTATCTTCCTTATTTGATTATCTTCATCAGTGAGGCTAGAGGGCATCACAACATGCTATCTTAACTCTTATAAAAGTGCATCCCACCTTAAGATTCAGCCAAGTGATGGCATGCAGGGTAGAAAGGCTCTGTCTGTTGAAAAGACAAGTACATCTGACAGCTAGGATGTATTTAGAAGTCTTCTTTTTGTTTAGTTTTTTTGCAAGAAGTGGTCAGAGAGAGAGAGGGAGAGAGAGGGAGAAGTACATGCATCAGACTTACAGCTGGGGAATATGTAAGCACAGCTGCAGCTGTCACCAAATCTCCATTTTTTATTTTTTTTTCTTAAGGAAATTTGGAAAAAAGATAACAGCATTTCTTCTGGCTGAGAGATGACTGATAGATGCATGGTTTTACTGCTTTATCTTTAGGATTGATGAATAAGGATGACTGATCGTTAAAAGCTCACACTGTGCGTAAAAGAGCATACTCGTTCCTGTCATACTCAGTGCTAACTCCCTGAACAAGTGCTCACCTTTACCCCAATTTAAATTTGATTTCCATGAGATCCGACCATAGAAAGGAAAAAAAAAAAGTACGTTGTCTTGCTTGACTTGAACTGAGATTGCCACAAAAAAATGCTCCCCCTGGTGACTGGCTGCAGTATAGGTCAAAAACTCTGCGTTCTGTCTCCCTGTTCATTCCAGAAGGGCTGTGGTCAAACTTAAAAAAAAAATCTCGTTATCTAGTTATTTTTTCAGGCTTTTTATGCCTTTGTTTTTGAGAGGACAGGATTGTGGATAGAGTGGGAAACAGGGTGAAAGTGGGGAGCGACATATGGATAAGGTCACCACAGGCCAGAATTGACCCTGGGCTGTGACCTATTACAATTCACGATAGAACATATCCCTAATCAGTGTTTTTTCCTGGGATTTCATCTTGATTTATATAATTGAATCTTTTTTTTTTTTTTTTTAAAGTTGCACTTTTACTGAAACTGGCAATGTCTAGCAGCTTTCAATGTTTTCTCTGTTTTTGCTATATAATTTATTCAAAGAGAGGAACTTCTTGTAACACAGAGCAAATCTGGAGGATATCATCCCATTCCAGCTGAGATAAAGAAACATTTCTGGGGATGCCGTGCTGGTGCAAAGGTAAAGGTAAGGAGATGGAGATATTGGAGATATAATGGAGATGTTGGTGAAGCCCCAGAAAGTAAACCATGAGTGCAGCCTCATGTGCTTTACTGAAACCTGGTTGAATCCAAACATCTCTGACTCCTGTGTGGATCTACCTGGATTCACTCTGATACCTTCAGACAGAGATGCTAAAGCTGGTGTCAGGATAGAAGGTGGGGGGGCTGTCTGTATTTATAAATCAGTGATGGTGTAATCCTGCTCACATTACTGTCAAAGAGAAGATGTGCTGTCCAGACATTGAACTGTTGGCGGTCTGTGTGAGACCATACTACCTTCAAACAGAGTTCAGCCATATAATAACAATCCTTGAGTTCATTGAAAGCAACTGCTGAAGGTCCATGTGATGTCATCCATGAAACTGTTTCCAGGTTACAGACTCAACATCCTGAGGCTCTCATTATAATATCAGCAGACTTCAGTCACGTTTCCCTCTCCTCCCACCTGACTGAATTTACACAGTTTGTAAACTGTCCAACCAGAGAGAATAAAACTCTTGATCTGCTGTGTGTCAGTGTCAGGGATGACTACAGAGCTGCTGCCTTACCACCACTGGATGGGTCAGATCATAACCTGGTTTTCCTGCAGACCTGTTATAAATCCTGTGTACTGAGGCAGCCTGCAACTACCCTCACAGTCAGGAGATGGACACCTGAGGCCATTCAGGCTTTAGAGACTGCTCTGAATGTAAAACCAACAATTATACACACACACCCACTCCTGTCCTGTGTTTTCAGGATAGCATAGCTGCCTACACTCACGCAGTAGCTGTGAGACACACGTTTGATTGGCTTCACATGCTCTTACACATCAGCCCTGATTCCTCATACTGAAGTGTCTGTCTTCAGAAAAAACAAAATTGCAAAACTAGTTGCAATTTTATTTTCATAAATACACAATTTGTTTGAAATCAAAGGCAACTTGATCCAGAGAGAATAAAACATCATTGGGTGTTCTAAGTTAATATCACTCAGTGACGTCTCTCCCTCTCTCTTACTTTCTGTCTCTCACACACACTCTTCATCTGATATAATTACACATTCAAAAGTACAATTAGTACGAAGCTTTCAAAAAATCTAAAATAAATAAATAACTTATAAATACACGTACACACACCGTACCTGCCAACATTTTCTGTCACATTTTTAATGACTGTGGTCCCATTTGTCTGCACCTCTATATATAATCAGCAGCACCATGAATATAGACATATGTAACTCCATCATGTCTTCATGCAGTGTGACAGAATTTAAAACAATAAATAATTAGGGAAAAAAGAGTGAAATTGATTTTTCTGATTTAATTTTAAATATTGTAATGAATAAGGAGTTAGTGTAAACAACACAAACAACATATTTTCAGGTACCTTCAGCCTAAGGAACAGGAAAAATATTTGTTGGGGACTTTATTCAAAGAATCTACAAACGTGTGTTGATTTTTATGCTCCCTGTCTTCTCATTTATCACTGCAGTATGAAGTCCTACAATGCTCTAGGTTCAGGCTGAATTCAAATGTGAATACAGAGTGTATGTCCATCATTCAGAGTGTGCTGATTGCAGTAAGGAGCATAGAGTTATTTAACTTTTACAGAATTTAGCAAAAGAAAAGGTTCATTTTCTGCAAATTTTCATTGAAGATGCGAATCAAAGCGATGTCGATTACTCGAAATTCTCCCATGTTTGCCGCTCAGTCTACACCAGTTTACACATGTTGCTGACATCACTTGTGATACATTCAGGTACCCCTGGAAACAGGAGAATCTGTTGACTACTCCAGATTTTTCCGTTTTTAGATTGGACACATGGTTTGTAAATATCAGTCATTTAATTCCACCATTGGGTTTGGGATCCAGAGCGTTTAATTGGTATCAGCTTGAAAAATCAGGAGAAATTACAAACTAGGAGCTCAGCAGGAGAAAGGGTTAGTTTCAGACAGACTGCATGTAGCCTCTGCAACATCATAACTTCCTGGAGGGACTGATTTATACAGTCTATGGTCAGCACCCATAAAGGCAGTCTTTGGTTTTCAAAGCTCAGAGGGAACAAAGGCACATTGTCCATTCCAACTTACTTCAATATGATCACTCTTGAAACCTGTTGGCCCAGTCCTTTTAGTCGCTGGGTTGAATGCAAACTGGAAATGTGTTCAAGTTTTTAGCAAGCAAGGTGATTTTTGGCATGATATCTCTGCAAAGTGAAAATATTTTGCCACAGACATTTAAGCCATCTGGCAGCTGTGAGGGAGGGTGCAGAAATTTGACAGTCTTGAAGCAGCGAGAGGCCCGTATCTTTTGTCTTTCATCCTCAGGCGGTTGAAAACTGCTGGAGCTGCTGTCTTTGATGTTGAAATGTCACCTGCATTTCTTCTTTGACATGAGTAACAGCCATTACACAACATTACCATCATCCCTGATACACACAATTTGATGGCCAGCCAACTGTAAGATTCAGGTTGCAGACACTGAGGCTTTTGATGTGCTGTGGAGGCTGTGCAGCGATGGAGATGGAGCACATATTGTCAAAAAAAGAAAGCTTGGTAAACATGTATTCAGTTTCATATATATTTTATGCGTCTACACATCGGTTTCTTTAACACTACCAGCATGTCTGTGAATTAGGATAACAGATACAACATAACAGCCAATCAGATTTTTTTCCCCACTCGATATTAACATGGGGGATTTTCTATGATTACCCACAGCTTACTTGCCTTTCGGCTATTTATTTTTGCTGGATTATGAAATTATCCTTTTGTAAATGACAACAGTGACTGTCCAGAGAATGAGGGACATCAGTACTGACGTGCCCACATGCTGCTACGCCTCCTGAGTTTAAGCAGGTAAACTGTAAGTCACTTTTCTTGTTTACCCTTTTTCCCTCTTTTTTTACAGTCTCATAAAAAATGCATTCAAGCACTTCTGCAATACTGTATTTTCTGTTGCCCTGGCAACCAAATTCACCCACCACTATTAGGTGCCTAAGGCACGAAGCTGGTACAATGTTGCTTCACTTCTTGTTTTTTCTCCCAGTCTTCTCTCATTTAGTAATATAGTCTCTGTGTCTGTACCTTTATAATCTTTATTCCAGACCCAGTGGGATCCATATCACAAGACGAAAAGAAAAAGAAAACATCAAAATAAAAAACACAAGAAAATTCAAAGCTTTCTACAGTGTTCAATGTCTAAAATACAGCCATGTTCTACACATCATAGTTTGTCTGGTATTTCATACAAAAGTTGTGACTTGCATCGAAAGTTTTTGGTACTGTAAGGCTGTGGTGAAGTACATGAGTCCAGGACTCAGACTCAAGGCCAGCATAAGACTTGATTTTCAGGACTCGTGATTCAACTTGAACTTGGATGACTCAGTGACTCAGACACCTCAGACAGGTGTGTGTGTGTGTGTGTGTGTGTGTGTGTGGGGGGGGGGGGGTTGTTATGTGTTTACCTGCATGCATGTTCAGCTTTACACTGCAACTTAATGAGTTATTTTTCCACCCTATGCTTGATGTGCCAGCGCAGGCAGTCTGTATTAATGGCTCCTCAGTAAGGGAAGTTGTTATTGGCTGTCCCAGAAGTTGCTAAAAGCTGCCTAATGACAGCATCTTCGAATTTGCATAACAAGTCTTTCACATGTAATTGTCATGGACACTGTAAGTGAGAGGAGTAACATCATAGGAGAGAAAGCAAACATGTTTTATGTCAAAATATCAACCCTCCTCTTTTATCCAGGCTTGGGACCAGCAGAAGTGACCCTAAAGAGACCAGAATAAGTGCAGTTCGTTTGCATTGCAGTCATCTGCTCTGGCTGCAGCTTGGAGGGACTGCTGTGAACGAGGAGTCTGCCTGTGAGTCTTTGGATAGGGGAGGGGCTCTGTACCTGCTGTTTGTTGAGAAGAGGCGTGTCCTGGAGATCAATACAATGCTTTTATGTCAGTCTCCAAACTAGAATCTCGTCCCTCAAGACGGAAATTTCACGTGACCAAACATGATCTGCAAAAACATAAAAGAAACATAGCAACAGATAGTAAAAACCAGCCAACACCAAACGCAACAGGGAAGAGGACATAGAAAAGGGAATGATGGTGGTCTTGGGACTAATTATGAAAAATTCCTGAGCCAAAAAAAAAGAAAGACTGTGGAAAAAATCCTGGTGACAGCGGGAGCACAGATTTTCTTCATGAACTTTCGGTGTCAGGTCAGCCATGCATGTTTCTGTTTACCTCTGCTTCCTTGTTCCTCAGTAAGCTCACCTCCTGATTGGCTACATTCCATTCCATGTCACAACTCACAGAGTCATGACTCGGGAGTCGTCGGCTTTCCCCACACACATGAAAATTTTTGAACAATAGTACTGTACAAGATTTAATATATACGAAGTGCCCCCAACCTGTTTTGATTATTGGGACAGATTCAATCTTATCCCTAGTGCTGCAGGTCGTCACTATAGTGAGGACCCATATTAATGCTTCTGCTGCCTGCTGGCAGTACTAGGGTTAACATACCTCAGACTACAGGATAATCTGATAGGATAATCTTTTAAGACAGAAGATAATCAGGCATTTGTTGTCCTTGGTGGAGTCGAAGCGCATCATTAAAGAAGAAAGAAAAAAATGATAGTAATGGTAATAATGGTTGCAAGTATTTTTAGTTAAAAGGACACCTGCAATGATCCTCTTTCAACAGAATTGCTGATGCTTTCTCATATGAACAGAAGTTAAGTGATGCACAACACCCATTGCTCTAACTTCACTGATAATTTAAATCTTCAGACACAACAGAATGTTGTTGGAATCTAATTGCAGTGGCAATCCAACCATGTCCATTTACTAAAAACAAAACTCAACATCAAACTGGCCAAGGGGCAAAGGGAGAAACCTGAATCTGACTGGACTTTGATCTTTCTGGCCCAAGAAACTGTCCATAGACCCCTTTACAATCCTCTTCATCATTTAGATATGCACACATTTCGACTGCAGAGGCAGCATTCAGCTCCATTCATTCAGACGAGTTATCATTCTTTAAACACTAGATTCAAACATTTGGCAGCATAAAAATGTCTGCTTGTTCTGTGGTTAGTTGTCAGAAATGATGCCAAACAAAGCTGCTAAAACTTGACCCTTTAACCTAATGCTCCAAATTTACAATTTTTTTGTGAATTCCTGTTGAGGAAAATAATGTTTATTATTTGTCTCCCCTATCTTCCAATTACTATTCCCTTTGTTATTGTAAATGATTTATCTACCTAGCTTAATTATCCTTCTGCTCCCATTTTCTTCTTTTTCAAACTCCTGGCACTCTGTCTGTATGTCTGTTCAATAATTGTTTGCTCGTTTTTGTATTGTTAATATTCTTCAATAAAGTTTTTTTTCAAAAAAAAAAAAAAAAAAGGAAATGATACAAAACAACAGAGTCAGTGTCAATCAAGTTTTGACTGATACAGAGCAACCAGTGTTTTTGAGTCAAGAGTGGTCGTGTTGGAGCGCAGATGGCCAAGTGGTTAAGAGTGCGCTCAAGTCTGGCCTGTGGCGACTTCCCTGCATGTTGTTCCCCACTCTCACCCTGTTTCCTACTCTATCCACTGTCCTGTCCTTTCTCAGTAAAGTCGGCTCTCAATCGTAAGGTCATGGGTTCGATTCCCAGCTCCTGCAGTCACATGCCGAAGTGTCCTTGAGCAAGACACTGAACCCCCAATTGCTCCCACTGTTGGTCAGTGGTGTATGAATGGGTATGACTGTGTTAGTTAAAAAACTGATGGTCTACAATAGATAGATCTTTCTACCATCAGTGTGTGAATGTGGTGTGGATGGGTGAATGAAACTAGCAGTGTAAAGCGCTTTGAGTGGTCAGAACGACTAGAAAAGCGCTTTATAAGTACTGGTCCATTTACCCCCCCCCAAAAAAAAAAAAAAAATAATAATAATAATAAATAAATAAATAAATAACTTGGGAAAAAAAAGGGAGTGGTCGTGCTAACTGGTGACTCTCAGCTGAACGTGTCAGTGATTAACAGCTGAGAGTCACCAGTTAAAAAGGTCACACTTCACAATGAAACACCAGCTACGTCTGCAGCTGTTAATAAATGTGTCTGCTTTACTCAACTTTCACCAGTCATACCAGTAATCTGAAAATATCAAAGCATTAATATTCTGATAGATTTGGAGCAGTTCTCTGTCTGGACCTGGTTTTCTGGATCCTTTATTCTGACCCAGGTCTCAGACTCAGCTCTCTGTGAGCTCTTTTTGGTTCGGGAGGGTTTTTGATCCATTGACACATGTTTATGCCCTGATATTTTACAGTCTAGTGTCAACGTATAATGCAGTCATAAGCATCGAGTGGCAGTTGTGTTTAAACTCCTTTCTGAGGTACACGCTGGTTTTCTCCACCAGAAACGTTTGTCCACTGAATGGCTGTCCACCTGCTGATCGCTTCCACCTGCTTTTTCAGTTGTTTACCATCCATCAAAGTGATGATATTAAGTTGAAAATTGTGTTTTTTGGGGGGTTAACTCCTTCACGTTACTTGACAAACTGTTATACTCCATAGTGCAGTCAAGTTGTGTGTGCATCCAATGTGTTGATAAACAAATGATCCCTTCTAGATAAAATTTTAAAAGTCAAGAAGTTCAAACTTTTGGTCACAGGTTCTGATATTCTCTTAAAACATATGTAGGTGATGTGAAGACTGTAAGTGATGTGGCTTAAGAGCTGTCATGGACTGTAAATGCACTTTATTCCTCAGGGTGTGTCTGAGTTGTTGATGAAGCACTTAACCCGCCAGCTGCCAAGTCTGCCTGTGTATAACCAGGAAGCTTTGAGGTGAGAATATGTTGAGTTGCATGAATATGAAGCAGGGTGTTAAGAACTAAAAAAAAAAAAAAAAAAGAAAGAAAAAGGCCATCTGAAGTAGTTTTTCCTGTTGAAAACATCTAGCCAAAATGCTCTTATGCTTTAATCAGGGACATATGTGGCACTTTAGAGGTCCTTGGAGACAGTGGGGATGCAGGGGCAAGCTGAAACAACCTCACTTACCCAGAGAACAGCTCATGCCTTCAGGAAAAACAAAACAAAAAAAAAGAACAACAACAAAAAAAAAAACCCACATACATGGTGCTATTTCCCATGACAGCGCAGCACATGCTGCTAAAAGGTTAAAGAGTCTCAAACAAGTGCAAAATAAATAAAGCCTAATTTAAATATAAAAAGGATTTCTTCACATAGAGTCAAAATAAACATGAAACTTTTTTAATGGATCTGCGTTTCTATCTTTGCATATCCTAGAACCCAAACCCTGCTTGATTGGATACTTGATTCACACCCACAGTGAATGTACAGTGGCTTAGAGTGCAAACACGCTTCATAGACAAAAACGCACTGCATATTAGAACAGAAATGATAGAAACACTGCAAATACAGAGGGGTGCTGCGTTAAAAAAAAAAAAAAAAAAAAAAAAAACTGCAAGAAGAAAACGCTGCATATTCACTCACACAATGGGCCTCTAGGGGCAGCAGCAAGTTTTCACCAAGAGACACAACAGTGAGAGGAACAAAGTAGTGAGGGGAAAAACAGTTCTTTTCAGTGGACTGAATCAGTTGAATCAGTTCAGTAAAGTGATTCGTTCACTGAATCGTTCAGTATTCTCCACAGCTCTGCCTGTGAATCAGAGTTTAATAAAATGAAACATGGCCGAACATTCAATTCTGCTTGCGGTCGTACTCATGAAATGGCCACTGGTGAATAATAAGCCAATAAGCTGAGAATTTAGTGGGATAAAGCTACATTTTGCAAACTGAAAGCTGCTAAAAAAAATCACATCTATTTTTCCCCGACTGTTCTGTTTATTACATTCAGACACACAAATCATTCACTGACTGACTCAGAGGCAGAGCTGCTGTTCAGTTCGTTCAGTGAGCGACTGACTGAGCTTGAATGTGCTAGACTGCAAGTCCCTAGCCTCTGACACACACACACACACACACACACACACACACACACACACACACACACACACACACACACACACACACACTGTACTTACTAAAACATGATCGAGTGTTAAAACGGTCAGCTGAGTAAAATGAAGTTGTTAATATAAGCTGTTTACAAACTGACAGCACATAAATAGCTATTAAAGGCACAGACATTTTAGCAGCGTTTTCTTCTTGTAGTTGTTTGTTTATGCAGCACTCCTCTGTATTCGCAGCATTTTTCTGTATTCGCAGCATTTTTCTGTATTTGCAGCATTTTCTGTTAACATTTCTGTTCTTATGCAACGTTTTTGTTTATGAAGCGCATTTGCACCTGTAGGCCACTGCAAATATGTAAGTCTTGAGTTAGAAAAACTATCACACAAAACTGAATCTAAACTACTCTAGAAATGACTGAACTGCTAGAAACTACCAGTTAAAAGCAGTCGCCCCTCATGTCAAGAAAAACACCACGGAAAGCTTTTAGGAAGCTTCAAAGTCTCTGTTAATTCTGAACTGTCCAGTTGTTGTTTTTTTTATTTTTATTACATTACTACATTTATTATTTTATAAATTCCTTTCACTCATTTTTTTTACACATCGGTTATTTTGTTGTGAATTTAATTTTGTTCAGGAACCTTTTGAAATTGTGATGTACATCTCAAGGGGTCTTTTCTAATAGAATTATTTCATGAATATGCTGAGTAGGAAACTGGGGAGAGTCTGTGTGTCTATAGTGACACATAGAGACAGACAACCTTTCACAGACACACTCACAACTACGGGCAATTTAGAATCACCACTAAACCTGATGAGAATTTTTTTGGACTGTGAGAGGAAGCTGGAGTACCTGGAGAGAACCCACACATGCACGGGGAGAACATGCTAACTACACACAGAAAAGCACACTGTGCCTGCACTGGGGTTCAAACCAGCAACCTTGCTGTGAGGCTGCAGTGCTTCCAGTTGTACCACTGTGTGTGTGTTTGTCAAAAAAGTAATTGTTGAACTATAAATAAAAGAAGTCTATCAAGTGAAAAGGAGGGCTCGACACTGCACTACGATGTGCTTAATGACTGTATATAAACCATAATGTCAAAATGACTAATAATGGAAACCACTCGCTTTACAAGATTAAAATAAGCTTTCATTTGATTTTTTTTTTTTTTTTTTGTCTCCACGTAAGGTGTTGATTTAAAAAACACCTCGGGGGTGGGGTCAGCTTGCAGTCACTGCTTACTTAACAGAACTCAGTCAGTGAAAAAAGCTTTGGCAGTCAGAGGTGAGACGGCAAGGGAAGAGAGTGTTTGTGTGGGCTTGAATTTCTAGTAACACACAGAATGCTCTTAGTTTGCTCAGGGACTTAGGGAATGATGGTTCAGGGGTTAGTGCAGGCCACACCAAGCGTGGCTCTGCAAGGGAACAAGTAATGCATTAAGGTCCAGAGAGTAAAATCTATCCAGTGACTTAACATGGAATTATCAGATGCACGTTACAACATCATGGCTTCATAGTAAAAGAGTGTAGGTACTAGACTGACCTGCCTGCAGTCCAGACCTGTCTCCCATTGAAAATGTATGGAGCATTGTGAAGCACAAAATACGACAACAGAGACCCCGGACTGTTGATCAACTGAAGTTGTTCATCAATCAAGAATGGTAAAGAATTCCACCTCCAAAGCTTCAACAAACAGTGTCCTCAGTTCACAAACACTTACTGAGTGTTGTTTAAAGGAAAGGTGATGGAACACAGTGGAAACATGAGCCTGACCCAGCTTTTTAGGAACGTGTTGCAGACATCAAATTCAGAATGAGTGAAAATTTGTTTTGTATTTTGTATTTCTAAACTACAAGTGGCTAAAAGAGACAAGGAGACAAGATTACACTGGAGCATTTTAGCAAATTGAGCACTGTCATTGCAAGCAAATATAAACACACACACACACACACACACACACACACACACACACACACACACACACACACACACACACACACACACACAAACAAGTGAGAAAATCCTCTTTCAGCTTGAATTAATGAGGCAATGTAACGCTTTTCTAAGACCAAAGCTAGGATTGAAACAAACAAAAGTTCCAGTAATAAATTTCTTACATGCACATATGAAGGCTGTGCATTTTGGATTCAAGCAGATTTGGTTAAAGTGGCCAATGCCATAATTCCAAACAAGACTGATGCAAGCAGAAGTAGAGGAATTCTTATCAAAGACCAGACAGACCAACATCTGTGAAGAAAGAGGCACTTCAACAACATAGCCTAGTCAGTTTTACTCATCTCTGCACACTTTTGTAAATATGACATTACCTCTCAAGAATGCTCTTCTGAACCAGACTTCTTCCTTAAACTGACTTTTTTTTATGACTTTCATCAAGTTTTGATTTTAGCAAACTTATTTAATTGCACATTTCTTCTCATAAAAAAATAATATTCTGCAAAATGAAAGTGACTTACATTTTAAAAGTGTAAATCAAAATTTCAAAGTGATCAACAAATGGCATAGGGTAGTGGAAGTAGAGGATGATTCATGTGGTAGATGTTTTATCACATGATCTGTGACATATAATCTCTGAAATTCATACAGACAAAATTATCATGGAAATCAAAATAGTTCTATTGTTAATGTATTGTCATACTTGGCAAAATAAATTAATAAATTAGGAAAAAAAAAAAAAAAACAAACAAAAAAACAAACAAACCTGCATTTCAGAAGATGCTCCAAGAATTTCATGTAGCATACGAACCCAAACGAAAAACAAAAAGTCATCCAACATTAAGTGGAAAAAAACAAAACAAAACAAAACAAAACAAAAAAACAGGAGTTAGCAGATATTAGCTGCTTAAATGGCAGAAGTTTTCCAATTCCTAATCTGCACATGGATGAAATTAACACTGTAAACATGAACCCAAAATAAAAATTATTTTTATGTCAGAGATAAAGAAGACTGCTTATTAAATTTCTGGATTAGTCACTGTGTTAAATCACTGGAGGGAAACGCTCATTTATTAGCAAACTGGTACATGAGGGAGTCATCTTTGAAGTCTGCACAGGAACTATGTCCCACCTCACTCTATAGGAAGTCACTTCACATTATCTCAGTAGGCTTCATTCTTTGGCTAAATGATCATGATGTTGGCTATTTTTTTTAATGGCTGTATGGCCTTGTAAAATGTCTTTATTTGGAGGTCCTCATCATGGAAGTGGTTCAAAAGCTTTTTATGGAATAGATCAAACTGTCCAAAGTGGAACCATCTATACAAGAAGCAATGCTGCAAAATCCAACAGAAAAAGAACATGCTTGGATGTGTCGTTTACACAAAAACAATTTAAGTATGAAACACAAAAGTATTGTTGCGTTTCGGCCTCACCCTTACACGGAAACAGTGTTTTAACCCACTTAAAACGCAACTTTTTGAAAACGCCCTCCAGAGTGGAGTTTTCAGTGGAAATGCTGGCATAGTGCTCCACTTTGCATGTGCAAATTTCCATGTACCAATCAGACACCGACAACGGTTCAATGGCGGATAGCCATGTTGTGCCTGTGCTGCTAAATCTGCTGACTGCCTTTCATCAAAATGTGCATCTGTTGCTCCACTTCTGCACTCAGATAAGACACTTTTAATATATACGCCAGATGATCAGCCTACCTCTTCTTTGGTGATGGACTGCCAAAAGTATTTACAGTTCTATCACCACCTACTTGTATCACCTGACATGCATACTACAGCATTTTCAGTCCCTCAGTATTTCCATGCAAACACAGTTTTTTTTCTGCTTTCTTTGTATTTTTGGGTGAAACAGAGTGAAACATCGTGTAAACGGGAATCTGAATCTGTGCTGTTCACAGGAGACTGAAATGCTACATTTGAAGATCTACAATATGCTAGTAGTGAGGATGACTGCTACATTGCTTGCACTTAATCACACTTACCTGTCCCAAAACAAGTATTGACATATTCAAGGATTCAGGGAGCTTTATTGTCATACAAGCACACATTAACACATGGATTGCATGGAATTTCACCCTCAAGGTCCTGTTCTAAGACCAATGAACACTTGTGCAAAAAAAAAAAGAATGTGTAGAAAGTATAAAAGGAAGAATCTTATATGAGAGTATACTATAAATATCTGACTAGACATAGCAACAAAAACACAAAAACAACAAACTAAAACTAGAGCTCAGGCAACACAATTTAGCACTGCTAAATGCGTCAGTGTTTAGCTAAAGTGGGCTTAAACTCTAGAGCTCCAAAAGCCGCAGCACTGAGGTGCACCGCCAACTTGCCTTTTCTTTCAAGTCAAGTCATCTCAAGCAATAGGTCTGTAAAATGCTGACAGCATTAGTATTGATTTGTACTAAAACATACTCAGAGGAAGCCTTATTAGGGTTATTTCTTGAAATAACACATCATGTTAGAACATTACCAGATGAGTCAGCATCTTAATGATCAATAAAGATATTGAGTTCACATTCCACACATTGAATGAAAAAAAAGAGGTCATATAGATGGGCACAAAACAACCTGGAAAAGTAAAGGTCAGTGAAGCCATCAAGTACCTGCAAGAGTTCTTTCCAGTCCAGATCAACCTTTAGAATACACAAGTATAAAAATGTTTCCTCCAGTCTCTAGCAAACCTGCACTCCCATCACTGGTTCTATTATCAAACTGTACTGTAATATGTTTTATACAGTGTCCCAATCATTGGAATTGGGGTTGTAGATAGGCGGTAGTGGGTAATGTAATTATCGGTGTAGAATACAGAACGTCATATCACTGGACAGGCATGCCTCCTAATGCAGTAGCTACACTTGTTTCTCTGTATTTGAATGAGAAAGTAACATGCTTCAACTGCAATATCATTGATGGCTGATTTTTTGTGAGATTTGTTCCCAGTTCCTCAGTTTTTCCCCCATCCTTTAATGTGATTACTCTTAAGTTCCCTACCACTTCATAAAACAATGTAATGCTAATAAAGTGTTTCTGACCCAAATCCAGACAATAGTTTTTTTTTTTCCGTTTTCAAAAGGCATGGCAAAAACAACAGCGCTGTTTAATCCGAATAAATTATCCCCAGTTGGAGGCAGTAATAATGGAACACAATAAGCAATAAGCTGCTGTCTCAGAACAAAATGAAAGCAGTAAATATCCTGTCTGCACCGAGACCCACTGCTTGGGCGAAGGAAGGGGGAGGAACAAGGTTCTCTCGGGTCTCATATCGAAAGCATTAAACCTAATTTAAAGCTACTAATATGAGTTTAGGAGGAAAATACTATCAGGTCTGTAGAACCTTTGCAATTTTTTTGCATACTTAATGCAACACGGGGCTTTGTTTTGTCGGATGACAAGCTTAATGGCATCTTTTTCCCCTCCGTAGCAATATGACATGTCAGCCACTATGGGAGATGACATCTTGTTATCTCTGAACAACTCTGAATCCTCTGCTGTCTTTTATAATTATGTGTACTACTAAGCGTAACAGTACCCCGCCATTGAACGACTTGCACTCCAAAGACATCACACAGACATATTGGACTTCTCAAACAAAACTGGCACATGAAGCTATGAGAGCAATTAGTCTTGGTTGGCATATCTGTGCCATCACTTTGCTGTTTTGCCTGCTCTAATTTTTCTGCACATTCTTTTCAATCAAAGTCAGAAAAACCCCTTTAAATTCTTATTTAATGGAATTAAGATGTGTCACAATCTGACACGTGGCTAATCAATTCAAACATATTTCCCTTATTAGTTTCTTCTACAAATGTTGTAGTTTGATTTTAACTGGAACAAGATGTTTGAACTCAGTTTTCTGATCAAATAAAATAAAGTGTGTGTTATAGTGTGCATGCAGTGTGTGACTGTGCACTACTAACGCCACATAATTGATATTTTTGGGGGGCACATGAAAAAAGCAACACACAAGAGTTAAACAATTACGGGTAAGAAGCTGCTCTGAAAAAAAATTGTCAAATAGATGAAAAATGGCATAACAACCAAATTTCCAGCAGTAACATTTCCAAAAATATCCAGTGTTTTTGAAAGATTTTTTTTTTCTGTTGCAATGAGAAGTGGTGTATTTTGGAATAAAAAAAAGCGAACAACTTACATGTTCTCGTTAATAGTGTGTATCTATTTGACTGTTTTAATCTTGTTTGCATGTTGAATATTATTTTAAGTCTTTCTCTCTTTACAAAACAGCAGTGTTGCATTAAAACCTTTTGTATTTTCATTTTTTTTTAATGTTTGCTGAATGTGTCTTTCTTTGTTCTATTTTGTACACACGGTAAACACTGCTGTGTATGGATCTAAATGTGTAGAGAAATGCAGTCGTCTTCCACCTGTCTTTTAACACATGGTGGTAATTGCTCTCTTTGTTTGTGGGTCTAAGAGATCCACAAATAAAAAGCTCAGTCTGAATCTTTGTGTGTGGAGGTGTTTAAAACATCTGTCAGATGGCCTAACACATCTGCCTTCAGTTAAGTGCGTCGACTCCCACCTTCTCGACCCAGAGAGCTGTACCTGACACATCTGTCTAGTTGCTTTAACAATGCAACAGGAGTAATGCTTGCTGTAGAGGCTCAGGAGTGTGATGTTGCTCTGCTGGAGATATTATAAATGTTTTGCTCTCCTGGCATGCTTCACACAGGGCGAGGGCAATTATTCAGCAATGCTTGGCACAGAGTTATTTAGCTTGGATGGTTACAAAGTGAGAAATGTTTGGACACCGCTGGTCGGCAGGGTTTGTGTATTCTCTGTGTCCTCGGGGCAGCTGCATGCTCCTGTTAAAACAGGGATTTGGAGGGAACTGTTTCACCTAGCCACATGTCACCAGTTGATACACAATGTGCCTTGTAGGCCATCCTGCTCCCCTTCACGCTTCTGTACACACAAACCAACAGACAAATACAAGCTTGCATATGCAGAGCCTCACAAATAAACACATGCATAAATTCAATCTATGAATTCGGGTGCATTCATTTCACAAGATTTTAAAATAAACCAATTTGGATATTGTTTTGTGATAGAGTGAAGAATGAAAATCAAGAAGAGCTCTCACATCCGTTTTCCACTGAGCTGGTGCTCGTGCAGTTCAGTGCCAGTGCTAGCACTTTGTAGGTTCTGATCCCGTTCTTCCAAAGAACCGGTTTGGTTTTCTATTGGCAAGGAGCTGAGTAGAAGCCATGCTTTAGTGGTGGTGGTGGTGGTGGGGGGGGCAACATAGTTGGCACCAGGAGTGCTTAAAAAAAGGTGGAGATTTTTTTTTTAAATCTGTGTTTCTTGTGTTAGCTGTGAGAATTCTTTTCTCACTGCTTCACGGAAAGGGCTCATCTGTGAGTGTGTGTGTGCACATGGCTTTGTGTGTCTCTGAACACATTGGGGCGGAACTCTGGTGAATGCGATGCAGAGAACAGAGAAGAAACGTGAATGCACAACCAAGAGGAAGAAATGACATCTCGCCATTTAAATGAGATAAAGCTGTTTATTATGTTAAATAAAATAAGGTATAAACCTGATTTATAAGAGAGGTGATGCATTGCTGCTTCAATTTTGTTTCCATTTCAAGTTTTCTATGAGGAAATGCCAACAAAACAACAGAGGACTCACTTGGCAGCTTTTTCTTTTTATGAATGGTTGTTTTTCTCGCTGATTGTTGGTCACGGTAACCTCAGACCCAGCCCCTGATGTAATCGGTGCTCATCCTTGGCCCAGCAAAGAGTTGGTGCTTGTACCAGTTTTTAGCACCTGGAGCTGGTGCTTTGTTGGTGGAAACAGAAAAAATTGGTTCTAATTCAGGCACTGGCCTGGAACAAGCACCGAATGAGCACTGGTAAAAAAGGGGTATCAGGGATCTGTACATACTTCATACAGGCCTTGAATGAATTGTTTATTTTTTGTCTTTAACTACCGGCTAATATAAATTTGTCTGCTTTAATTTCACACACTGCACCGCACGAGGGTTCTCTTGAAAGCTAACCAAGAGTCCTGTTTGTAAGCAGTCTTCAGTTTCTTCTGAATCAGAGTTCCAATGAGCTTCACACCAACTCCAGGCTATGCACGAACCCCCCCCCCCCCCCCCCCCCCCCCACACACACACACACACACACACACAAACACACACACAATTTGTTAAAAGTAGATCAAACATATCTGGTGTGAATGCTACCAATGAAGAATGGGTAATTGTATTTTAAAACAAAGTTGTAAAAGAATAGAGAATAGAATAGAATGTACTTTATTAATCCCAGAAGGGAAATTCAGGTGTCTGGCAGATGAAATTATAAAAAGATCATACAAAACAGGAAATCTAGGTGTCTGACAGATTAAATTATAAAAAATCACATAAAACAAAAATTTCAGCTCATCTCCCTTTGGCTTGAGCGTTATGGAGCCTTAATGGCTCCAATCACAGTTCCATTTTTTTTCACTATTTTGTCCAGTCGCCTCACATCCTTGAACTTTATACTGTTTTCCCAGGAGACTGCAGCATAGAACAACGTGCTGTCCACCACAGACTAATAAAACATCTGTAGCATCTTGCTGCAGATGTCTAAGGATCTGAGCCTCCTTAAGAAAAAGAGGCTTGTTGTGAGGTAATCTGTGACCCAGGAGACAAAGGACAGGGCAACTCCTATCCCATTCTGGTACAAGTTACCCGAAGACTCTGTTCACCACAATAATCTCACTCCACCTGACAACATCTTCCCATCATTCTCTGCTGAAAAATGTCAATTAATCTTTCTATTCTTCCAAACAAAAATCAACACCATCTATAGAAATCTCAATACCTCCAGCACCTTCTCCACCTCCCCGCCTGGGTCAGTCGTTTCATTAGAAGGGGTATGAAATGTTTGATTCCAGTTTTCTGGGAAACAGTGTCTTGATCCAAAAAGCAGAGGGGACAGACAGAGGGAAAGAGATATACAGACACGGAGTGAGACAGACACAGAGTGGTGCTCTTGACAATGTACCACTTTGTTATTTCACCCACAAGCTCAAAAGTATCAATATTCAAATGAAAAGAGTATTTACTGTTGAAGGAGTTGTCATGACATCATTAACCTTTTGATTATTGCAGCTGAGTATGTGGCTTCTTCAATTGGCTAATGGGGTATGACTAATACTTCAGAATTTAAGCAGCTGAAGGCCAACAAAGGGACAAAATGGGGAGTAAAGGACTTCTGTTGAAGAGGAGTCAATGATTGCATAAATAATTCATTCAGTAAATGGTATTCACAAGTGAAAAACAAATAGTTTTTAAATTGTGTCAATTATGGTGAAATCAGTGACCAATCGTTTTTGGAATGTCTGCAAAGTTAATGATAAATAGATAGGTTAAATAAAATAATTAAAATAAATTATTAAATTAATTACATAAACAAAATAAATATAAGCCCTCAGCCTCCAGTAATTTCAGGAGGTAGAACTCATGAGGTTGCTGGTTCAATACTACTGAAAGGCTTGGACTGACAATCTGGGTTTCCACTTTCATGAAGGAGACAAACATCTGAAACAACAACAGAAGGGTCTTCTTTATCTTGATTTCCAGGCAGAAAACATCAAAAAAGTAAAACTTGTAGACAATTTAGGATTCTTGCAGGGAAAAGACTTCAAGCCCAACCCAACCAGAGAACAAAGCTCTGTAAAAATGGATGGATGACTAGGAACCTGTGGAACAGGAGCCTGATGAATCTTCCCCTATAAACTACAGATACCAGTATGACTTGGAGAACCAGATGCAACCAACTACCAGGACATGGATATCAAGTCTGAACTTATATACCCAGAATAAAGCTTTGAAAAATGAAATATTAACTATGTGTTGTTTCAGAATAAACAGGTATATCAGAGTAGGACCGGGTCAAGGCAAAGGCCATGATGGAAGTCGCTTCGGGAGCCTAGCCCTGAAGGGCAATGTGAGCCTCAAATATTTAAATGAACCACCATATGAACAGCTTTCCTGCTAACATCTCTCTCAGCTTGATCCAACACACTCTGATACTTAGTCAACCTACTCACAACGGACTGCTGACCCGAGTTACAGCAAGATGAAAAGAGACATGACACAGCATTTAGGCACAGTTGGTAAAACCATGTAACATAATGTAATCTTTTCACTATATCAGCAGGGAGGGGTCAGAAGTTAGCCTCTACTTAATTTATCATTTAGCACTATTCATTACACACGATTCTGTGTGGATTTCAGCCAAAGTCTTATTACTGTTATTACACAGACGACGAAGGCCTGTCATAGAAAGTTAGTAACACATAATAAGAGAAAAACTGGGCAGGCAAACTGTGTACATTGTATATGAAAATACATGTATGACTGAAAAACAAAACCTCATATCTCAAATATCAAAAGGAGAAAAATAATGAAACAAAAATTAAACTTGAAAAAAAAAAAAACCTAAGTAATGGAAGTAACAACAACAAGAAAACCTCTCAGTAATTAAAGGGGTGGTGAGGGCTATTTAGAAAAGCTAGTGTTTTTCTGGGATAAAGACTCCATTTCTTGTGAGTGCTTGCACCCACTGTCATGAGGATGTGACTCTTACCATGGTTTGTATTTGCTTTAAAGAAAACACTACTTTTCTTTGTTCAAGACAACTTTTTACCAGATACAAAGCAGCGAGGTAATGTACAATATGAGTTAATAGTTAAAGGGGTTGTGAGGACTGTTTGAAGTGGATCACAGCGACACCTTTTGGCTGGAATCGCATTCACACTGTTGTGATGACATAAGTCTTAACAAGGCGGGTTTGTTTTAGAAATGAATGGAGATCAGATCTTCTTTTTAACACTACTTTTCTTTGTTCAAGACAACATTTTACTGGATACAACGTGACGAGGTAAGGTATTTATCAACAGTTACACAGCGCTGTTGTTTGAAACATGACAACAAGCAAACTTTGTCAGTTTGTTCTGCAGTTTAGTAGCCAGCTTTTAAGTGGCCCTCGCAGCCTGGTGGTCTGAGACATATTGATAAGCTAACATGTAACGTTAGTAAATCCTCTCAAAGTCTCTCAAGCTTGCTCAGATTACTGCAGAATAACTGCTGCATGTGAGCTGGAATGAAAATGATCACAAATAGATTTTTAAGTTGGATTTTCTGGAAATTGTCATCTTGTGTGGAGTCTCTCTCTCCTCACAGAGAGTGAGGGGCTCCCTCCTGCACTGGTTCTACCTGCACTTCATCACTGCAACCACAAGCTCTACTGTGAGGCTTCTCCAGTGCCACAGTATTCAGAGTATCAGAGTATTCATCTCGTGTGGTATTTCAGCCAGTGCTTTAAAGATTTCTTGTGTATTTGCAAGTGTTGAGCTTCCCAGCGTTGGTTGTTTTACCAGTGTCTAATTTAGTTGTCCTCTTTTCTTTTCAGTGACTCAAAAAGCCCCCAGTGCTACCGCCCAGTCTCTGCCATGCTACCACATTCTCTGACTGGATTCACTCACCAGCCTCCTTGTCAAGCCCTCACCTCTCCTTGGATTCCCTTCTTATGCCTCAGATCCTGGATCTCTTCCCCCCACTCTTCTCTCCCTTCAATAAATTCACTTAACTGATTCATCTGCCTCCTGTGGTTGCTTTTGGGTCCAAGCCGACCCGACCGGGAAGCTGAGAAATTGCAGTTAGAAATCACGCAAAAAAGGTTTTTTTTTTTTTGCGTGATTTAGTTTTCTCACATTACTGAAAGATGAGTCACATGAATAAAGGAACAGACTGGCAAATGTAACCGTTCTATATTTCAGTGCAATCACTTACTAAACTGCACATGGGTATTTCATCAATACAGTTTCAACAATTCAATGTATTGTTTTTATAGATATGTATTGACATACTGTGGTGTTTTTTTCAGCACACAGATACATATTAGCCCTGAGCAGAGCAAGGTTTGTGGTCTATCTTTCCTGATAAATCACTCCTGAAGTTAACCTACAAATGTCCACAAAGCACAAACAACTCAAGGCAATGGTTATACAGAGATAAAGCTCCACTATTGCTGCAGGCAGTGAATATATTTACTACAGTATGATGCAGCACATGTTGGCAGCATTTCTCTTTATACTGCACCCAGTTCTTTGAAGCAGACATCAATGTTCACCTCACATAAAGAAAGTGTTATTTTTTTTAGGGGACTATAAAGATCTCTCAGGCTTAGATGCTTTAGATTGGGATTAAAAAGCAAATACTGTAAGTTGATATGTTTTAAGTCATGAAATATGAAATTAGATTGGCTGTTTTGAATTAAGGAGCAAAATTAAATGAACAGAACAATGTGTCATATCACTCAACATCAGGACCGATCATCATAACATCTCTTGACAAGGTCTGGGAAGTATTTCAGGGAGAAACTGTAACATTATGTCATATTATTGTCCTTCAATTTAACTAATTTTAATTTTTATTTTTTTTTCTTTCTCTGGTGGCTTTACATCTCCCCAGTAACCCTGTGAAGATTTGAAAAGCACTGGCAGAATACTAATGCCTCCATTTGGGTGCTCACTTCATTGTTGTTGTAGCACTGCCAACTTGACACATCTGCCAGAGAACAAGTTTTCCAAAGCCTTTATTTCCCTGCAGAGGAGATTTAAGCCTGTCAAGTTATTTTCTTCAATACAGTACCGATATTCTAACATCTCCTCACAAAAACTGCATCATAATCGTTCAAAAGCAACAATTTTGTTGGCTGATGAGGCTGAGAGCTTTTGAAAAACCACAGGCTTTATGTTTTATGCCCTGGTCTTTGTGGTTTGGGAGGTGAGGTTGTGGCTGCTATCGATTGTCTTGTGTTTGGAGACAATAATCAGGGAGGCTGATGTGAAGCACACAGTGGATCTACCTTGAAAGAATTGATTGCCTTGAGATGCTGCCCATTGGTATTCTTGGGGTGGAAGACAATGGCAGACAGACAGAACATGGCCCGCTAGTCTTGGAGGGTCAGTAGTGAGAAGGATGGAATGGGAGGCAGAGAATAGTGGTCAGGAGTTGAGAGGATAGAGAAAGGGCTAAGATAAAAGTTAAAGTAAAAAAGGCAGTTATGTGTCATCTTAACATGCATCTCCCGTCAGTAGTTTTCAAAAGATAAAAGGTTTCATTGCTAGAAAAATTACTTTTCACTCTAAATGTCCAAGACAGAAAGGTTTCACCCCTTCAAAGGAGGTAGAAATAAAGCTGTAAGGCAGTTGCTTGTTATTTACTAATAATATTGTGATAATCCATTATCCTCATGCAAAGCCTTGTCCAACCACTGAACTAACATGGAAGGAATGTAGAGGTAATGGTTCAGTGGTACTTTCAGATTTATGTTTAATGGTATGAGCAGCAGGCTTCAAAGCCAAAAGGGTCAACTGCCAGGGCCAAGCTTAGTGTGGGCCCCTGCCAAGCCTTTTTTTGGCTGAAATGCAACAGCAGGTATTTGTCCCTGACTGACTTCACTCTGCTTGGATGGAAAACCATGCCATTGTCTGCAAAATTACAGGAATGTCAGTAATAACAGTTTGGAGCAAATTGGTTGATCCTGAGCACAGGACCTGTGTGAGCATGTGCAACTTCTGTTTTGGGTTTATGATTGCACAGACAACAGACATGGTGAAGGTAAATTTAGATCAACAGTTTTGAGTACTCTCTCAGCCATTACATATCAGAACATATTGTGTCACAATAGTGCTATACTACAAATGTGATCCAAGGATAAGATGATGAAAAGCTTAAAGAGAGGGGTCACCACAACTTGTGAAGAGGGTTTTCTGAAGATAAGCATGTAGCATCAGACTATTATACCTCAAATACACCGGCTGCATTTGCATTGCAACTCCGCTCTGCTACGTGTTGACTGCGTTTGTCAACTCACACTGGCTGCGTGCTTAGTCCGACAAGCCGCAGGACTGACAGACAGCTGGAGTCGCGAGACTGCGGAATTCCCGCGCTTTCCTCTCTGTTAATAAACCACTCTTCTACAACATCTACAACATCTACAACAAATGCCAAATGACCTATAGATAAGCCACACCCCCCTCCACTCACCCAGACAAACAATGAACAATGTCACAGGCTCTGGCAGGTGTCACAGTAGGAGACATTTCACAGGACGTCATTGATGGTTTTTGAAGACAGAAAGATCACATAACATCTAAAAGACGCCGAAAGGGTCTAAACTCCACATTGGAGGAAAATATGAATCAATTTACTGTTGAAGGTCCATAAAAAGCTTCAGTTACAAGACAAAACTTCCAGGTCCCAGAGCAAACCTGATAAACCACATCTGGTTACCATCAGCATCTCAGACAACAAGATAGAGGATCAGCATCAGTCATGAGAAAAATCTAACCTCCTTTTTACCATCTTTACCAAGAGTGTCTCTGTTAGTTTGGAGCTACAGTATTTACACTGAATCATTCAGCAGAACGTTAGCCAACCTTTGTTATCTGGGCTATTACAGATAAGCTAATGAAGCTAAGCTCCAGAAGCTAACGTTAGTTTAACTAGAGCCCTTTGGACAACAGCTAACAATGATGGACGATCATCAAAGAACAGAAACTAGAACAAAACAGGCCAATGAACTCCAACAAACAAAGAGACATGATGAACAACACAGCTAGGAGCTAATGCTAGGCTAACATTAGCTGTCCATCAGACTGCTGTGATGGTTCTAGAGTTAAAGATAACTTTATATTTCTTTACAGCAAAGTGACAACATGTTGCCTCACATATGATGTTGACTTACCTTAGAACAGACGTAAACATCCTCTTTAATTTTATTCACATTGAGTTGATGTTGTGGTCTACTGCACAACTTTATCCAAAGAAAACACTTTTCTGGGTTGAGATGAGACTTAGGAAAGTGTTAAAAATACACCCCGTAGCCCATCCTCTCAGGAAACCTTGTGTTTGAGTTTCATATACCTCATGAACACCATGTGACCATTTTCAAGCTTAAAATCTTAGAAAAACCTCATAAAGCTGAACAAAAAACTGACTCTGCAATGCATTTCAGTGGCTGTATGGTATTGCTATTTGCACTATGATTGGCTTATCATGTTTAGGGCAGGACTTAGCCATAAGTCAATTGGCGGGAAAGAAAGAAACTAAGCTGACAGCTTTGATGGTGAGTGAAAGCTGCATGATTTGATAATGTCACCACAGTCACTACAGAGGCGCTGAATATGCTAATGAAACAAATGTGATACCTCTGGAATGATGTCTACCATGTCTACTGTAACTGAGTTTTTGAATGGTCCTTTTTGGTTAGGAAGGTTCCTAATTAAGTGAAATGACCTGAAAGTGTCAGCTAAAGAAAGAGATTTAGGGTTAGCATTTGATTTCTCCAAATGGTTAAAAAAAAAAAAAAAAAAACAGTAGCTACAGTGTTTCCAGTATTATTTCTTTACAGATAAAATACTTTGTGCCACTGCTATGGGGGAGAAATGTACCACAATTCTTTGCATCAATAAAACGTAAAGTACTGCTGCTCTCAGCCCTGCATGACAACAAATACTGAGCATGACAGCAGATGAAGGAAACAATCTTAACTGAATTTATTATATCTACTAAATCGAACTTTCATATGTACACTGAATATGTATGAGAGTAGAGCAGACTGTATAATTAATGGACGTAGTCTCTGCGACATCACCCTTCTGTTTCTGAAAAGGATTTTTGAAGCAAAACGGCCGGCGCGGCCATATTGGAAATGAGGCGGGCTGTGAGTCTCCACAGTAACAACCATAGGACGCTCCACAGTCATGTGATCTGAGCTGTGCCTCTGATTGGACGAACTGGCGAGCTTAATATTGTGGAAACTGCTGAATTAGAAAAAAATTCACCCCCCGTACAGTGCGTGCCGTTAGTGAAATTAGCGATTCAGACGGGAGACATTCTTTGTACCAGGCTGTAAATGTGCTTATTTTGGCTGTGAAAACTGCTATTTTTTTTGGCTTGGTGTGTTTGTGACTTCCGGTACTTCCGGAGCCAGCCTCAAGCGGACACTCGAGGAACAGCAGACTTTAGCACTTCCGCATTGACTCATATTTTCAGACTGGAGGTTGCTGCTTGGAGTAGAGAAGGGTGAGTTGAGTAAGCAACATCCCTTTTGTGTATCAGTAGTTGGACTCCACACACTTCACAGTTTATAAACTCATTTTTTCTTCTTATTCTTGACTCTGTGTTGTTTTCCATCGGGGTTAAGGGAAAGTGTTCAATAAAAGACAGTGGTTGGGAAATCAGTGTGTGACAGTGTTCACATTTCATCTCTTGTGGCTGAAATCCATCATTATTTAACAATAACGCACCTAAATAACCTACAGAACGTACTGAAGACAGAAACAGCTGAGAGGAAGTAAAACTATGTATGAGAAAGTCACATCAGTCATCACTGAGCAGGTGTGATTAACCAAACTCCAGCTGAGTTTAAAACATTTATTTAAACATCCGTCCATGATAAAAAGCTATGACAAAGATATGGAGACTCTGTATCATTGATTTTACACAGGTTTACATGTTGTCACACGTAGCCTGGTAGTGTATCACTTGAGTGACATAATGCAGAAGGCAAACTGGAGTGTTACACTGACCCTACTAACCCCAACCTCCAGACTAGCTGACTAATGAGCTCATGTAAATGACTGAATCCTTTGTTCTTAAATAGTCATCTGGTATACACACTCACAGTTAAGATAAATATGATATAAATATTTTGGTTAAAACAAAAACCATATTTTATACGCTAAGGCCCAGTTTACTGTACAGGGCTTGAATAAAACCAGGACTACACTAATCTGGTTTAACTTAATCCACACTAATCAAAATAGTCTCTGAACTGCTACTTAACTTTAGATTAACTAGTTCCAGACTACAGAGTCACTGACTAAGGTAATCAAGGACCAGTTCAATCATGTGTTGGAAAAGAAAAACAAAGTATTCAAACAACTTCAGTGAAAGTGAGAGGATACTTTCAAAGGAAATTATTTCCAAGTACCCTGCAATTAGAGACAAACATCATGACTCAACTGTAGAAATCAAAAAACAAAATGCATGGTTTACAACTGAATGAATAAAACTGAAATAAAGAGGTCTCGAAAATAGTGAAAATAAAGAAAACAAAACAAAACAAAAAAATCCACTCAAACTAACAGATTCTGCAAATAATGTATACAAAGACATCAGAGATATCGAGAAAAAGAAAAATGTATACATAAATATAAACAATTGTTTATATGTACTGTAAACTAAGCAGAAAATTAATGAATGAGTAGCACAGACAGGTTAACAGTTTAAGTTAAACAGGGTTTTTCAGAGCGACTGCTTCAGAGTCTCTTAAGGAAAGAAGCCAAAGGCTTCACCAGTCTCCAGAGTTGATCAGTTTTATGACTGAGGTCAGGAGTCAATTTCTCTCAAGGGAATAAGGCTGAGATTTATGGAATCTACATATCAACAGATGGATCTTCGGAGCAGACCAACATAGCAAGATAAAGAGTGACCCAGCAAAATTTTTATGACATTAGTACTTCCTTTCTCCCCAAAATGAATTCTGATTGTATTATATTGAATTTCTTCTGGATGGCAGACAGGAGTATGAGCTCTCTCAAATCAGTGTCATACTTCAGGTACTTCTGACAATCAGAATTCATTTAGGGTAGCAAAGGAAGAATGTCATAAACTAGCACCTCTATGTGGAATGAAATGTACGTACATGAAATGTACACACATCCAGTTTATACCTGAGTGAAGAATATTTACATTTAAATCATCCTGAATTTGCTGAGTCACATTTTCACCATGCACAGTGAAGCATTCAGCCTGAACTCTGAAGTTAAACCTGCCTCTGGCTGGTCTTAATGTAAGTCTTCATTTAGACCTGAATTAGCTTCAGTCTTCCTTCAAGATAGTAGATTATTTAACTCAAGACTAGGACAAGTCTGAGACTACTTAAATCCATATCTAGGAAAGCTATTTCAATAAATCCTGGATCAAAATGGGGTTTAGTCTAGAATTATGGCTTAATCCTGAATGGGAAACTGGGCCTAAAAGTTTAATTCAGTTACCTGAGGTAAATTTCCAGAGTTTTTAGTTTTTCCTGCATAAATCTTTGACATTTTCTGCATAGATTTTACTGTGTACATGGATGTGTTTAAAGTCACTATAAGTAGCTTCTCTAGTTTTTAAAAGTAAATTAACAAAGAAAAGATACATTTTTTATTTGAAAAAATCTGGTAAAAGTTTTCGCAGCTCAACAAGAGCAACACATTCTACTTGGACCGGTAAATGTTTTAAGTTTGTTTACTTTTTGAACTTCGTATGTCTTTGATTTGAGAGGACAGGATAATGGATAGAGCAGGAAAACAACAAGAGTGGGGAGTGACGTGGAAAAGGTGCCACAGGTTGAATTCAAACCTAGGTCACCAGCTCAAGGGTTTGACTGGTGGGGTGTGCAATCTAGACCGTTAGGCTGAATATACAGGCATCTAAATTTGAATCGCTGTCTGAAAATGCGCTGCACTAATATGATCTAATAATTCTCAGCCACAGAGAGATTAACTTTGCTGCACTGCATCCCTCTCCATTAATAAGCCTCTCATGTTGGGTTGTAAAACCTCAGACCTGTTGACTCCTGGCATGTCTTCACTCATTGTGATGTTTTCTTGCATTGGTTAAGCTAATTACGATCTGGTTTTAACACCATTTGATCTTTTCTACTCTGAATTGGTGTGTCACAGCTTCAGCATCTGGCAAAAATAGGATGGCTGTGGATTAGCTGCAACATGTTGGACCAGCCACGCAGCCAGACTGCAGTGGAACGGATCCAGTGTGAGTTGAACCTTTCTGATCTGGCGCTGTCACGGAGCAGAGACAGACTGGAGATGCATCTGGTGAATTTCAGTTGTTATTTTAAGCTGGTATGATTTAACGTTGAACTGTAACTCCATCACTAAAAGTGTGAAGATTTTGGTGTTCATGTTTGTTTACTGTTGGCCCAGGATCACTAGATCAGATTCTCTTCATCACAGGATAAGGGGTCCAATTTTTTTGTTTTTCTTCTGAGTTTTCACATTAGCATGTGGCTCAAACCGTATAGACTTTTTTGGAGACATCTGCCAATCTTTTAGTCTTTTTTCAGTTGTCATGCACTGAAACAGGAAAATACTGCTGTCTTCCCCTTACCTTGACGTTTTTCCTTCTGCAAGCAGCCTCAAGGCAGGGCTCTGGTGACAAGGGACCAAGCTGCATGACTCATTTGTTTATAAAAAGAAGGTGGCTGTCTGCCACAAATCTGTCAAAACCCATGATCAAAGAGGGAGAGGCTAGTGTTGAAAAAAAAAAAGAACTTTTCATTTGCTGGTACAGCCATCAGCCGCAAAGCTGCCGTGTATTCCCATAGAGCACATTATGAGGAGGCTGTGACAAAAGCTGGTTTGCTGGCAACTAAATAAGCTAAAGTGCACCACTTGAAGATGTGTCAATGAGCACTGTATCCTAATTTCCCCTAAGATTAATTTCCTGTCACTTTGCATACTGTCTGTTTCTCTTAGAAGAGTTCATTCAGTTGTTATTTTTGTCCTGCTACAAAAAGTAAGATAAGCATGTTCAGTTGCCTTTTATTCCCTCACCACTGCTGCCTTTTCCAATTTATTTGAATTCTCCTGAGGAGTTCTTTTCAAAACCAGGTGCCTCAGAGGAGCCAACTGTAACTACACCATAAGAACAAACACAAACCCCTTGTTGTACACAAAAAATGTGCAAAATTAATATTTTGGGTTTATGATCACACAAGAATCATATAGCAATTTTTAATGGTCATCATTTTTATTTATTTAAATAAATAAATAATTTTAATTAAGTTAATTTAATTATTTTTTTATTTATTTAAACAAAAAAATAATAATTAGCATGTTTGAAGAAACAGTGGGAAAAGTTACCTTTTACATCCCAGCATTCTCCTCACAAGGGCTCCATGGCAGTTCTGTGGTTAATGCTGTCACCACAAGGTTCCTGCTATGATCCCCAGCTGGGGCCTCTTTGTGCCGGTTGTCTTGTACAGGTTAAGGCTCTCTCTGGGTTCCTCTCACTGCCAAAAAAAAAAAATAGCTTCATTGGTGATTCTAATTATCCATGATTGAGAGTGTGTCAGGTTGTGTGATGGACTGGTGTCCAGTCACGGGTTCACCTGCCTCACTCCAGTGCCAGTGGGGGTAGTAGGCACTAGTTTCCTCAACCCTTAATAGGATAAGCCACCTCTCCTGCAACTTTACCAACTATTTTTCTTTTTTTTAATCCTTTCAAACCCCCATCCAAACTCATTAAACTATCTGACAATCTACCCTAGCTCTTTATCTTCCCCTTAGTGTCATAAACAGTCTGGCGCCTGCTCTGCAGGTGATTAGAGAGGAGACAGAGGGAGCAAGAGGAGGGGACAGAGAGACAGAGACGAAACTCACCAGGCAGACATCGGACAGCAAAGGCATTTCAAGCCCAGTTTTGAAACCAGCACTCCTAAAATTTAAGGGATTTTTTTTAACTGTTTGTTACTTTGTAACAAGCCAGAAAAGTGTCAAAACCATACACTACTTGGTTGGAATAGAAAATATTAAAAACAAACTTTTGCCAATCCTAGGCCCAGATAAAGGAGGCAGGTTTTTATTTTGACATTAAAAAAATAAGGATCACCATCAGAAAGTTCATTCACAGTTTTAAACACATTTACAGTATTTTTAACAGGCTTTCTGTCCCTCCTGTGATGTTATTCATTTCTCCTTCAGCGTCCACGACAATTACATGCAAATGACAATGTGTGACACATACTCCCACATCAGCGCAGATGACGCCATGTTGTTTTTTTTTATTTTTGATTTTAAGGATGATAGAGTTGAATTTTCAAGGTTAAACACAATTTCAAAACATTAAATTCAGTGTCAGATCATGCTTTTCAAATCCAATATTATAACTCAAATTCAGTTTCTAGTGGCACAAATCTCAGCCCATACTTGCCTGAGCTAAAGCTAATGTACTCGCACCAAACTATTAGAGTATTTCTGGCTTGTTAAAACACATTTTTTGACATCCACCACACTTTTCTCAATTCTTTAAGCAAAAAAACCCCACTTTTCAAACTGCCTTCACTAAACATCTGATTCTTCCTGAATTTCCCTTTGGGGATTAATAAAGAACATTCTATTCTATTCTATTCTATTCTATTCTTCTATTCTATTCCTGTAAAACCAAACAATGTTGTCAGATTATACCCCAAGACAATCAAAATGAAAGACAATCTCTCTCTCTCTCTCTCTCTCTCTCTCTCTCTCTCTCTCTCTCACACACACACACACACACACACACACACACACACACACACACACAAAAGAAAGAAACCCCCCCCCAATGCTCAGGACATGAAACTGTAGAAATAATGTTTATTGTTCACAGCAGGCTAAATGAATTTTGTGGGAAAAAAAATCCCCTTTGACTTAAGAACCTCTACTCAGTAAAAACAAATATAAATAAGAAGCACATTACAGTGTAATCCACAAAATCAAACCCAAGTGCTCTCAGTATTTACAGTCATTCAGCCACAGGGTTATGTCTACATTCTGGGTCAGGCCACAGGTCTTCATCCACTTCACAGGTCACATTCTCCATGTCCAGGCAGTAGAGGGAAAAACCCTGAAAAAACGTGCCGGATCCAGGCTTGGCATACCTCTATACCTATGTCAACACAGACCAGTTCCATGGCCCGCAGCAGATTTCCCCTGGTGTGGGGTTGCCAGTCATAAACCTCCCACTGCTATGAAGAGAAAAACTCTTCTGCTGGGTTCAGGTAAGTGGAGTAAGTGGAAGTCAAACATGATGAATTCCTGGTTGATGTTGAACCACTCTCTGACCTGGATGGCGCAGTGATAACTGACATTGTCCCACACAATGACACAGACAGGATGCCCCGCCTGCTCACAACCCTGCTGCTCATGCCTCTCGTAGATCACTCAGAAATGTCAGAAGACGTAGGGTGGTATATGACCTCAAGGCAGCATGATGGTGAAAAGCCCCATGAATACTGATGGCAGCACATAACTTCATACCGCCACCACGCTGGCCAGGGACTGCAACAATGACCTGTTGGCCAATCACATTCCAGCCTCTTCTCCTCCTTTCGATCAGATCGAACCCAGGTTCATGAAAATATATTCATGTGGTTTTTCCAAGAAATCCAGTTGAAACACTATATGTAGAAATAGATATCGTTTAACCCTCGGGATCCTGAGCACTTTCTGGTCGTGTTTTGCTTCTGTCACATTTTTACACTCTGTGGTCTCATTTTTCTGCACCTCTATAGATTGAGGACAACCATGGCTTTAGACTGATGTAACTCAATTATGTCTTCATGCAGTGTAACAAAATTTAAAAGCTTTAAAACAGAAACAAAGGAAAACAGAAATTAAAATTCTCTGATTAAAATTTGAAAAAATAATGATTCAATGTATCCAACACTTTCAGGAAGCCTCACACCTAAGGAACTAAGGAAAAATCTTGGTGTTGGCTCTACATTCAAAGAATCTTCAGATTTTGCTGTTTGTAAATGTTTTTCCTGACTGTGGTCTGATTTTTCTCTGCAGTATGAAGTCCTGCTCCTCTCTGGGTTCAGGATAACTCAACAATGTCTCCTGAGCATCCTAACATCATCAGAATGAAACAATTATTACAACATTATTACAAGATATTTACTCTTTATTAACTATTTGCAGTCAGTACTGTCACTACTGTTTACACAGTTTACAGTCTACACTGCAGAGGCATCATGTCCATCTGCAGAGAAGCTTCTGTCAGTAATCAGACAGAGAGCTGAGCGGCTCTGAGAACAAATTTAATGCCTGCAAGATGACGCCATGGGAAACAATATCAAAGAGTTTTTGAAGCATGACCACAGGGTGTACGTCCATTCTTAAGGGGTTACTGAAAGCATTAAAAAGCACTGAATTATTTGTTTTTTACAGAATTACGGTTTAGTTCTGCAAATCTTCAAAGAAGGCATGAGAATCAAAGTTGAAGTTGATGAAATTCTCTCGTACTCTCTGCTCTGTTTAGACATGTCGCTAACATCTAGAGTTGCCAGATCTGACTGACAGCTTCCAGCCCAAACACAGCGTAAAACCCGCCCACCTCAATAAAAACCAGCCCAAATCTCAACCTCCCTAGAAACTCATTAAATCATTAAAAAAAAAAATCGTCCGAGGTTTCTGCCCGTTAAAGGGAAGTTTTCCTTGCCATTGTAACTTCCTAAATATTGCAAAGGTCTGTACTCATGGTGGGTTAAAATGAGATAAGACTTCTCATCTTGTCTTGATGTTGGGTTTCTGTTAATAAAATTTTATTACCATTTACAGGTCCAGACCTGTTAACGCTTGGAAAGCATCTTGAGATAACGTTTGTTATGAATTGGCGCTATATAAATAAAGACTGATTGATTGATTGATTGATAAAACCATTACATGCAGTAAAAAGAACACTTCATAAGCACACAACTGCACTAAATAAACAAAGACATGGGTAACACAGTCAGGCTCCCTGAGCAAAAAAAATATTTAAATTTAAATATATAATATAACATTTTCCCCTGCTACAGAGAAAATCAACTATCTTCTCTCTGGATCCGTCTCCCATTGCTTTGTGTATAATTTTTTTGTATCCCCCCCTCTTCAGCATGATGCTCTCTCTGAGGTGCTTCCAAGTGACCAATAACATTTCACAGTGACCTTTGATTGACCAATGACCAATTAACCAATCACTGCTGATCATGATGAGGTTGACAAATTCTCTCCATTTCAAAATAAATGAAGTAAGGATATGAGGGCCGGGACACAACAGTTTATTGAAATGTTGAAGTTTTTATTTTTTTGCCACATAATGGGAACTATTTTGTTGATGTTTTCTTCAGAAATTTTTCTAAAAAAAAACTGTCAAATGTTTGAAAAGCAGCCCAAATTTTGTCAACCTGCCAATGCTTTTTTTTTTTTCCCAACTCAACGTGTTCAAAAGAAGCCCAACTGGGCAGAAACCAGCCCAATCTGGCAACACTGTTATCACTTGTGATACATGTGATACACCCCATTTATTTATTTATTTATTTATTTATTTATTTATTTATTTATTTATTTATTTATTTATTTATTTATTTATTTATTTATTTCCGTTTTTGGATTTGACAAGCAGTTTGTGAATGCTAGTCATTTAGAAATAAGTGGTATTTGGATCCAGGGATTGGGATCCAGGGGTTTACTAAGTGATACAGAAAGAAGACCTGTGTTGTAGAGTAAACTGCAGTACTATGTATACACTCTTGATTTAGGCGACATGCACTGCAACATCATGTCACTTGAAAAGAAGTTCAATTTTTCGTTCGTTGCAGTCTTTTCTTATTAATGAAGGGCCAACGATGGTGAAATTAGATTTTTCAGTTATTTTGAGCACTATATGCAGTAAGTATCTGAACATACTTTCTGTCAAGAAAACATTAAAAAGTCGGTATAACTGTCTATCTTTAGTGGATACATATGGTCACAAAACATACACTCAGTAATCAAAAAGACATTGTTGAAATTTTATGAAAACAATCCAGCATGTCTATTTGTTGGTGGTCTAAGCTGAGGACTCTCAGAACAGGTCTTGTCACAGCCCAGATTTATTGAGCTGGATGAAGAGAGAGACAACACAGCTTTGAAAAAACTGAAGCATTTACTTATCTAAATGAATACAATTACAAAATATAATGAACCTGTTGGTAATTGCAATGATTTATGCGTGTGAGGTGTTTTGTGGGTAAAAAAAAAAAAAAAGGATGGGAAAGAAAAGAGATTAAGAGCTTCAATACACTTAGCCCAAGCTGCCATGGTGCAAGGCATTAAATTAGCTGTGCCCTCCTTTACCTGCAGGTGACTGGGATGGAGAAAAACACACAGCATGAGGAGCAGCAACACAGTCAGGAGTCACCACACACTGCACAGCCTACCAGCAAAGCCTAATAAAGAAAACAGACACAGCCTGTCAGGAAGAAGGGACAGTGTTTCTGTATGGATTAAAACTCCCTCATTTTGCAGAAGGTACAAACAAAGACATACTAAGTATGTAAAACACAACACAAAAAGTTTCTTTGTTTGTGCATCTGGTGTTGTTTAGTACCCTGGCACAATGTGGAGTTTTATTTTTAAATCAGCACAATGATCCAACTGGTTGAGTTGATGTGGGTGAGTTGTTGAGAGAAAATATAAATATATTTCATGGATTTTTATTTTAACTCATGACACAATAATCTGATCAATAATCAAAATAATCTCTTGAGAACTTTACGAAAAGTTATGTGCAGCTGTGACAATCACCAGCAGTTCATTCCAGTCAGACTGATGTAATGATAAATGTAATGAAACTTATTGCAGTAAAAATATAAAACAGATGAGGAAAGAACAATTTCCCTCACGATTATACTTTAACAGGTATACTGACTGATTTTACCACAATATACTCTCAATGCCTTCCAGGTACTTTTAAAAAAACAACTACACACAGTTCAAATCTGACACTTGAAAAATGACACATTTGATTTCAGGGAAACGTGTTAGTTAAGATGTTTTCCGATCATTTTCACCTCATGGAAAATATGACATCACTTCAGTGTTTGGCAAAATAAAAGATAGATGAACGTACTGATTCTATTTCATGTGTTGTGGATATTTAAAGACTTTGCTATGACCTTCCCTCACTGGTTTTGAATGCTGTCTCTGTGCTAGGGTGGATTCTTTCCAGGTGCTTTAAATTTTCCCAGAGTTCAAAGACATAATGGGGTCAAATAGTGACACTGGTGTGTGTAAGTGTGGGGTACCATCTGTCTCTGCGTGTCAGCGCTGTTGTTCATGATTTTTTTCAAGAGGCTTTGAAATAGTGGCCGTTTCTGAGTATGCTTGGTGGAAGTAAGGTTGATTTTGGACTTTGTTGTCCAGTAATTCCCTGTTTTGTAATCCAGCAAGAACCAGTTTAAAACCATGGCTGGTCATTAGCTGATCTCACCGTATTTATCCAGGGGCCAGCTTCCTCACACTGGTTTATCTGGTGATCAGCTGGTAAAATCATTTTGTCAACAGTTATTGTTGTAGTGCTGGTGTAAACTTATTTGTTGATGGCAGGCCAGCATGGCCAAGATGGTTAAACTGGTTGACTGATAGCAGACCAGCATGGCCACAGTACTGGTTAAATGATTGCAGTCCAGCATTATCATTTTGATGGATGTGATCGGGTGGTTTCAGGCTCATGTAACCCAGCTGGTATACATGGGTTAGTTTTTTTTTAATCAATTAACCAAAATGGTGGTGTGTTAACCTTGTGCTTTTATTAATAAAATAAATATTTTAGTCTTAATAACTATGTTAAAGTCAGGTTGGGTAGGACAGGACCAGATTGATGTACGGCACGTTGAAGTCTCTATAACACCACACCATCAGACAATGTTTAGAAGTGTGAAGACAGATCTGTGTTTTTCTCTGAAGGGATTCATTTTGTAGTGATGGTGGACCCTGGAGCTGAACTGTCAGACAGAAAAAGGATAAAAAAAGGAAAAAAAAAAAAAAAAAGACAGAAAAAGGATAGAAGAGAAGAAGAACGCTAAACGGGATACTACTGGCTAAAGGCTAAACCACAAGTTCGAGGCTAAAACATGGGCTAAACTGTGATAATGTTCATTCCAACCCACATAGTAATACCACAGTCACCTGTTCAAATTTGAGAGTTTCAAGGTTGGAGAAGGGGTCACTGAGAGTGGATTACATAAGAATTACACATCATTTCTCTCCACTATCTGCTCTGTTTTAAAGTCCAATTCAAGAAACAAACTGCTCTAATGATACTGAAGCGCAGAAATGCCCACAAAGATGTGTGTCTCTGGGCAGTTTGCTTCAGTTTAGCACCCAGTTGTGATTGTGATGAGCTGCCACATCTCCACTCTGTGCTGATGGTGTGGTATTACCCTGATTGTGCTAATTCTACATAAATTTATAATGAGCTGGATGGAGAAAGAGAAAGGCCTTCCCATTTCATTGAGGATTCGATTCATGAGAGTTGTAACACAAATGTAACAGGAAAGTGATTTTTATGTTGCTGTAAAGCTCTTTGAGTTGCCTTGTGTATGAATTGTGCTCTACAAATAAACTTGCCTTGCCTTGTACGTGCAGAGCTTGAGCCTCAGAAAGCTAGACTGTGTTAAGTCCTGATTATTATAATAAAAGAAATACTAAATAAATATCAATGGGCTTTGTCTGAAGGTATATTTTATTCATAATCCCAAAGTAGAACAATTCTTTTACCCATGCTTTGTAAATTGGACTGTCTCTCTGGCTTGTTTACACAGGTTCTGGCACATCTTTGCTAGCCTGACATTCCCAGGCTGGCTGTTTCACAGCTGCTGAGCCTAATGGCCAAAAAATACACCAGATGTGTCTCCAGTCTGTCTCTGCTCCATCACAGCACCGGCTCTGATTGGTTTCTGTTCAAGTCAATCTGTCAACTCACAGCAGCTTTGCTCCGTTGCGTTCTGGCTGCGTCCCAGCTCAGGCTGGTTGGAGCCATCAAGATCAGATATGCAAGCCCACTATTTTGGCCTGTTGCCAGAGCAGTGACATGTTAGTATGCACAAGAGAGGTCAAGTGAGACAGGAAGTTGTGCACAAAAACCACAGACAGACTTTCAAAATAAAACAAGCATTGTTAAAACCACATCATATGTAGCTTGACTGTAACAACAAACTGACAAAATGAGCAGAGCCAGGCCAGGAGTCAATGGGTTTGAGGGTTTTATAGCCCTTACATGAACGCAGAGAAGCTCATCATTGGCGTGGCAAGCATGGAATCTCCTCAGTCTCCTGACTTCAGATAACTGGCGGTCCTACTTCCACAGACTGTATAAAATATGGACGTAGTCTCTGCGACATCACCTGTCTGTTCCTGATACAGTCAAATGAAGCCAATCATTGGACAGGGCCATTTTGGATATAAAGTGGGCTTTGAGCTTCCTTTCTAACAGCAAAAGGCGCCCATCAGTCACGTGAGCTGAGCTGAGCCTCTGATTGGACAAACCTGTAATCCTAATATCTAATAAACCACTGAGTTAGAAAAATTCAGTCACCATACAGTGTGCGCTGATTGTGAAATTAGCGTTTCAGACCCAAGCTGTTTTTGAACCAGGCTGTAAATATGCTTTTAAATGCCGTTAAAGTCCATTTTTTTTGGCTTGGTGTGAATGTGACCGCCGTCCTTTGTGCAGCCAGCCTCTAGCAGGTTCTTTATGACCAGCAACTTTTAGCACTTCTGCATAGGCTTAATTTTTCTCTGTGCAGTAGACCACAACATCAACTCAACATGAATTAAATGAACAAGGATGTTTACATCTGTTCTAAGGTAAATCAACATCTTATTTGAGGCAACATGGTGTCACTTTGCTGGAAAGAAATACAAAGTTACCTTAAACGCTAGAACTGCCACAGCAGTCTGATGGACAGTTTGGGATTTTCTCTAACCTTAACTTACATTAACCAAGCGTTAGCTCCTAGCTGCGTTGTTTGTCATGTCACTTTGTTTGTTGGAGTTCATTGGCCTGTTTTGTTCTAGTTTTTGTTCTTTGGTGATCATCGGTCATTGTTAGCTCTTGTCCAAAGGGCTCTAGTTAAATTAACATTAGCTTCTGGAGCTTAGCTTCATTAGCTTATCTGTAATAGTACAGATAACAAAGGTTTGTAAATGTTCTGCTGAATGATTTAATGTAAATACTGTAGCTCCAAGCTAAGAGAGACACTCTTGGTAAAGATGATAAAAAGGAGGTTAGATTTTTCTCATGATCAATGCTGATCCTCTGTCTTGTTGTCTGAGATGCTGATGGGAACCAGATGTGGTTTATTACAATAAATACAATAAAACACCAAATATGGGTGTAAAAAGGCAATGTTGTTAAAATTAAAACAAGACACAACCCTCACACTAAAACATTATGTCAGTGCAGACTGTTGTTGAGTAGAGTGATGGAAGTAGGAAGGAAGGAAAGCTTGAATCGATTACTTTTACATCTACAAGCTCTGAACCATTTGCCACAGGGCAATAATTCATATTCAGAATAAAAACCATGAGAAGAATCCCTCAAGATTTTTTTCTGCCTGACTGACGACAATATTTCCAAAGATAGTTTGAAGGGACATGCAGTCAAACGGTAGCTTCAAGGAAAGGAAATCCCATCTCAAACACCTGGAAACATGATTGTTATGTGTTGAAGAATAATTGAACTCAGACACACATTAAGATTATTATGAGGAAAAAAGGTCTAATTTTGACAGGGCCAAAAAAAGAATGCCCTGACAACCCAACACTGTCATTTAAAGGCTTTAAAGACTACAGCTATGAAGTCTTCACTCAATTCTTAAACACAAATGAACTTGAACTGTCTTGCTTGAGTCAATAAGCCTGGAAGTGACTTTTTTTCTACCAGTTTCAAACAACTAGGCAACATAACTACAAAGAAACACATTACCTCATCACTTTGTATGCCGCACAGAGTTGTCTTGAACAAAGAAAAGTAGTGTTAAAAGGAAGATATGATCTCCATTTGCTGTGGAACAAATGCATGCTTTGGCAAGACTCATGTCCTTGCAACAGAAGTTGCTAGTGCTCATAGGAAACAGAGTCTTTATCCTGGAAAAACAATAGCTTTTGGTGTGAAAAGCGAGATAAGGTTCATTTTCCCGTTATTGCAACTCACCTTTCGTGTCTTAAAGGCTCATTTTAAGTCTTTTCCACCTATTTTGTCTCACAAAACAACCAACCAAGAAAAAGATAAAACCAAAAAAGCTGCTTGTTGAATAATACCAGCCAAAGATTTGTAACATTTAATATTAGTAGTACTTCATAAAATGAAGAAAAAATGGATATGTATAAATGCTGATGTATCACAATCTAAATGAAGCCAATTGGCCTTCAAGACAAGTAGTGAAACGTCAATATATTCATAGACCCATAAAACTGTAAAGATGAAACTGTGTCTTTAAGTTCACAAAATATGTCATAAGTTTTCGTAGGATGATAGAAATGATAGAAAAAGTTTTTCAGTATTTTCTTATGCTGTGCTGTGTCACCAAAGCAATGTTACTTTAATAAAGCCTACTGTACGCTGCAAACAGGATGAGCAGTGACATGGCAATGGCTGTCTGACACACTCTACTCACATTTTCATCACTTGTACATAAAACTGTTAAGGAGAAATGTGTGGCTGGCTCTCACCATGATTAGCCTACATATCAGCATAATCAGAGCGTAGACCAAGCTGCCCATACACAATAAAGCTATCGCATTGTAACTTTTATAAAGAGATAACATTTATTTTAAAAATCAGAGAGAGGGGAGATCCCTATTTGATATACTCTGTAGTTATTTCAAAAACAAAACAGTGCAAATTTAATGAATGCATGAACACTGCCTTTTGACATTTTTGTGTAGTGATGAATGCACCAGTGCTGCAAAAGGCCACAATTTCTGTCAGAAATGTCATTTGCTCTGCCTTCCTCTCTACTGTTGCCATGATTCAACACTTTTTTGTGTGCTTTTTCATTTAAAAGGTGCTTTGCATATGGACATAAAAGGGTGTAATTTGAGACTAAACACTCTCGGATGGTTTGTGATTTATAAAGGGAGATGAAAATGTATGTGCACTTGCACAAGGTGTTATAAATCTGAATATCTATTTGTTTACGGGGGGCAATTTCCTGTTCCTGCCCCCCGTAAAGCCTCTACTCGCCAGATCTGATTGATTGCAGGGGGTGGGGGATGGCTGGCATTTTCCTGCCACTTTGCTGTATCCACCATTTTCCTGACTACCCATAGTTCATTGCATTTGCTGGTTTTGCTCTTCTGGTTGGACGTTACCATTACCATTACGTTGCCATTGGGCTTTTAAAAGCAAGAAAGCAACAAAATGAACAAAAATCAGAGGTGAAGTCATGGTGCAGATGTTTGATTAAGTTTACATTGAGCCCTGTCCAGCATTAATGATTTCATGCGAGTTGTTTTGAGCTAGCTTGCTGATGGTGGCAATTGGAAGTTGACAACCGCATGCTGAAGTCAAGAACTGAAGGCTTCTGAAGAAACAAGTGGATACATGTGCTGAGCTTTGCAAACCAATTTGCTTTAGACTGGGAAAGCTGAGCACTTCACAGACTATATATAGGTATATATAAAGTGCTATTGATTTTTAAGAGTACCAGGGCTGACTGTAGTCTTGGTGATGCCAAACTTCTTTATCACCCTGTGTGTTTTATTAGAGGTTTTACCTCTGACTGGTAAAAGATTGGCAAAACCAGAAGCAGGCATTACAGAACAGTGTCTCCACGGGCTAGGGCCTACATAACTGAAATAAACACTGTTGACCACTGCAGTTGTTTTCAAACACAAGAACTTTAGGCTTAAATGTTGTAGAACAGAGAACATCTTAGGAAGGATGTTGCCGGGGGGACAGTAGGACAGGTGAGTGAGGACTCCCAGTGTGTGTGTGTGTGTGTGTGTGTGTGTGTGTGTGTGTGTGTGTGTGTGTGTGTGTGTGTGTGTGTGGTTCGTAAAACCATCAAGGTTGATGTGGCCAGTTTTAATTTATGAAACACTAGTAAAAGTGAAGCTGGTAGTGGAACAGGTGTGAGATAAAGAGGGGTTTCCAGGCATCCACGGGCAGTGGGTCAGGCTAATCACGCAAGATGAAGTGTAAAGATAAGAAGGCTCAGCTGGAGTGACCAGAGGAGCATTGAAGATAACCATGTTAAATTCTTTGTAGGGTATAAATATGGGCTGTCATCAAACCAACTGTAAACAGAGGAGGAACCATCATCATGATGAGTCTGAGCTTTTAGAAAAGCTTGGCTCTGTGAACTGAAAGTAGATGATGACAATTTGGGATGAATTTGGAAACCGCAGCCATTCAGTTTTCAGAGACATGCAAGACAGGAGACAGGAAAGTGTATTTTCAAATAGACACAGTCGAGCCATCAGAATGGTGAATTATGTGAGCCCATACTCCAATAAATAGCATTTGTTTTTGCTTATTTTTACATATCAAAATTAAAGCATCAACAGGCTGCAACTTAAACAAAATAAATAAACAGATTAGAAAAAAAGTCTAACACAAAGTTAAAAAAAAAACAAAAAACATTACAACTAAAAATTTCTCTCCCTTCTCTGACCCTGGCTTTATAAGTAGAATTAGTTTAATCTTATCTAGAGATAATTTATCATTGGAAAGCATAAGTTTAAAGATAATGATGTATCATTGTTGTATATTTGCCCAAATAGTGTTAATAATAAACTAACGTAAAAGTAATCTAAAATGCAAAGATTATTATTGTTGTGCTGGTTCATGTTTCTGTGTGTCAGTGCTTCGAGTCATCTGCCTTTTGCCTCTGTTTTAAAATGTGACTTAAAACCTAAGTTAACTCCAAAGTCAGTCTCATTGTCCTGTAGAGCAAACTCAACACGGTGGCCGACTTTTATCTGTATCAGCCAAGGACATCAGCAGCATTTTGAGTATAGGGAGGAATTTTGAAGTAGCAGATTTCCCGTGTTCTGATGCATTTTATTATGTTTTTAGATTGAAAATGATCATTATTTTTCCTTGGAGCTGGCGTCAGGAGACAGGGAGAAGCATGGATCTTTTTTCATATTGACTATTGAAATAAACTCAATGTAGATGGTTCATGTGAAAATTTCTGTGATGTAGTTAAGACATGTTTTTAGCATATCAAATACACAGTGACGTGACACCAAGCGGCAACCTCCGGTCTGAAAATATGAGGCAATGCGGAAGTGCTAAAGTCTGCTGTTCCTCGAGTGTCCGCTTGAGGCTGGCTCCGGAAGTACCGGAAGTCACAAACACACCAAGCCAAAAAAAGCCGTTTTCACGGCCAAAATAAGCACATTTACAGCCTGGTACAAAGAATGTCTCCCGTCTGAATTGCTAATTTCACTAATGGCACGCACTGTGGGGGGGTGTGAATTTTTTTCTAAATCGGCAGTTTCCACAATATTAAGCTCGCCAGTTCGTCCAATCAGAGGCACAGCTCAGATCACGTGACTGTGGAGCTCCTATGGTTGTTACTGTGGAGACCCACAGCACGCCTCATTTCCAATATGGCCGCGCCGACCGTTTGGCTTCAAAAGTCCGTTTCAGGAACAGATGGGTGATATCGTGGAGACTACGTCCATTAATTATACAGTCTATGCGTGACACCCCCCCCCCCCCCCCAAATTATATTGTTTTGGCAACACCCATGGTATCAGCTATGATTTAATTGTGCTCAAAATGTCCTTACTCTTTCTCCCTTACACACACAAACACACGTATGCACACACACTTGCACAGTGAGGCCATCACACATTGTCTCTGACTTTTGCAATTTCTTGCCAGCAGTCCTGGTAGAGAAGGGGGGGTGGTAGGAGAGTTGCAGGGGTGGGTGACAGGCTCTCTGACCAGCTAAGCTTTGCAGGCTGTAATTGGAGTTCAGGAAGCAGTGCAGGCTGCTGGGTATAATTGGATGACGGCCAGGAACTTGTGTGGATGGTGGTCTGAGACTTGCTCCCCTTTTTGTCAACCATCTCAATTACTCCCTTATGGTCGATCCTAAGGGTTTCGCCCCTGACATATCAACTTCAGCTCTCCTCTAAATGTGTATTTGTGTGTTTGTGTTGGTGGTGGATATCGGGGAGGCTATAATGAGCCACAGTCATCATGAGGACCAAGATGAATGCATCAGAGTGGACTAGTTTGCCTGAATCATCTAGGAAGAGATGGACATGTTCAGTCATCTGTGCAGCATAATCCCAGATTTACGAGAGCACTCTAAGTAACGGCACAGAAGTTTCCCTGAAGACACACTGATACACACACACACACACACACACACACACACACACACACACACACACACACACACACACACACACACACACACACAGCAGCTGCAGTGCTCATGGAATGACTGACAGTGACAAAGGCTGATTGATTTACTATAAAGCACACAGGAATAAATAAAAACTCTGGCCAGAGATGAGCATTTTGCAGTTCAGCCATCAATACCAAGTAAGGTAGTGGGTTCCAAGTGGTTTGTCTTTATTTTAGCATACGGTATCTTAACATCACAGCGACTGTGTGGCAGAGGAGAAGGCACAGTTGCTGGGCAACATGGTTTTAAAGGAAAGAGGGTCATGTTACATACTTGTTTGTGGACACATAAAGATCTGAACCACACTGGATCTCTTTGTGGAGCAAAACCATGGTTTGATCCAAAATGGGACAGCCAAGCATCATTGGAAATACAATCTGCATCATGGTCCTTAAGCCATTCATACACTGAGTGCTAAGAAGAGGAAAGAGTTTTCTTGTCACAGTTTACATTTTGCAAACCATCCTTACTTCTTTTGAAAATTAGGTTAATATAGATAAAACAAAGCATGTGATGACGTTCAAATGGCACAATGACAACCTGTTTAGACTGTTGATTTAGCTGTTGTTGGGAAACGATGAGACAGTTTTGAAACTGAGGCTGGCACCATGTTTTTTAACAACCTTCTGTCTGGCTTCGGGAGTTAGGATACCAATTCCTGTCATTTGGTTTTCATTCTAGCTGTATGTGGGATTACAGCGGCTCATCAGTTCAAGGTCTCCTCTGTTCCATTTTCTCTTTCTTTATGAGCAAACATTTTTGATAGGGGGATTAAGTCAGGGCTGCAGGTAGGCTAGTTTGGCATCAGGATCTCCCTAACAACAGACTCATGCTGTATTTATATTAATATATGAATAAATATGCAGAATAGGTCTAGCCATGTCTTTTACTGGAGAAGTGGCAGCACTACTAGTGTCAACACAAAGAAAATACAAAACTAAACAAAAGTAACCTCAGGAACACAAGCCAATGGTGGAGGAGTGGCTCTGGAAGGAGAAGTCCTGAGATTGACCGCATAGGGAACAGCTGGAGAGACAGTCGGATGGCCCACCATTCAGGAGCATTAGTTCTGGGGGACAGTGGAGAGGCCACCCACGTCAGGAAACAGCTCTGGACAGCCAGGAGGCCTACCACACCGGGGAACAGTTCAGGAGGAAAACCAACCTTGAGGGCAGCCATCAAGGCCCACCTGTACGGCAAGAGTCTTCATGAGGACAGCCAAGGGCCAATCTGGCAGGCAAAGATTTCCTACATAAAATAAATAAATAAACAGGAACACATGTCAGCCAACCTAGAAAGTAGGATGCAGGGAAGTCAGCCTCTGCCAAGGAAACTGAATCACCTCCCAAATACTGACACTGGGGTCACATTCATGAACCAGAGATTACTGTTAAGCTCTGAAAGTTTTAAAGTTTCTCTTACCTTTGCTGTTTTGCCATGAAACATTCATTTTCAGAGAATCCATAGAACTTTCTGTTAGCTCTATGTCTCTTATTACACTCATGCAGCAGGCTGCAGCAGGCTGGGTCTCCCCAAACACCAGCGTTCTACTGATTTTGATTGACTGATAGTTCTGTTAATATCATTTTGGTCAGTTTAGCATCATTCTGCAGTCTATATCGATTTCAAAGAGATTTCAAAGAGGTCTCAATCACTCAAATCGACCAATCTGTGATGGAGATAGAGACGTGCGTATTAATGTACAGCTAAATTCTTTGTAAACAGCATTACGCACCTGAGACGCATCAGGTCCTACATCCGGTACCAATTAAAACAGAAATAAACAAAAGCGTTGTATTTGAGAAAAATCAAATCACAGAGAAGGAGCCAAACTGTCCAAAAAGAGCGCGCCTGAACTCTCTGCACTAAAACTTTGTTCTCCTTCACTCTGTCAGAGTCAAACTTATCAGAGATAATGTTCATATGTTCATATGTTGGTCTTTGGTTTGATAAAGGTTTAGAGCTGCAGCTGCATCATTTTCGAACAGATATTCATCCAGATTTTTTTTTTTCAGGCAAACCTACATTTTTTTTTTTTTTTGCTGTGTGCCAACTTCATTTATTCTTTACCAGTATCACATATACTCATATTTACACATCTCAACAAATCTCACGTTGTGCCTTTACTATGACACCACAAAATTATTCAGATGTACCTTGTGGAAGCAGAGATATACTCATTTTATTATGGGTTTGCAATTCTCGAGCAGAGACCTGAAAAATCAGCTCAGGGTTCAAAGGGTTAAAGGATTATCAGATCTACATAAAAGCAGTCTTTTAATGACTTTGATTCAAGAATAACCATGGCAGAGAAAACCACAGGCAGAAGAAGAACTAAACCAAACTGTTCACATGATTAGGTCCTACTATAAGGACTGACGCGGCCATTATTTTTCAGAATTTCTCCTAAATCAGTGAGTTAGGAGCTACTTTTAGCTTTGAGATGTGTAGTGAAAATGGGCCCTGGTGTACACCTAAGTATTCGTAGGTTGGCACTACGCCTCAAATGTTTACTGACTGATGGGCAGAGCCTGTCCCTTTGGAAATCTACCATCATTCCCTTTGATATTTGATCATTTCCTTGATTTCCTTTGACATGTGATGTAATAGGACGAAATACTACCTTTCCTGGCAGATAGAAAAAAAAATCTGTGCACTGCAGAATTCTCCCTGAGGTTTCATCCTGAAAAGTTAATGTCACTGTCAGGACCTTAAAGTATAAACAGAACCAAAACGTAGGTGCCTTATTGATTCCATGAATCTTGGAAATTTCGGAAGTGGTTCCCAAATGGAACACTTTATTGATACTCAGGCATCTTGATAACCTGTGCTTTCTCACATAAATGTGCGGGTTGACCTGAACTATGACCTTTGAATAGCATCCAAAGTATTAGTATCAGGATTTTTAGAATGTAATGGACAGTACATTGTATGCAGATCCAAGCTCATATAAACCCTGTCTTTTTCTGTTTGCTGAAATGATAGTTGTATTTTTCTTCTTCTTCATCAACCATAATTCAACATTAGTAGATGGAATCTTTCCCTAAAAGTTTAAATGAAGTAAACAGATGAGGTTAAACTGAAATTTGATCCTTTGAATTGATTATTCATTAATAAGGTTTTTTGTCGGTTATTTCTGTTAGCTAAAGGTAGTCTAGAAAGGTATTAGACTTCCCTGATCTCAACTAAAATTTCTGTCAGCTGAGAAATACTTGCACTGCATGCTGCAATCTGTTGCTTTACTGTAATGTAGATCACATTACATTACACTGTATTCAGATGTAAATAAAAGTGAGCAGTCAGGTTTGACAGCACGAAGCAGAGATCAGGAGAGTAAGACGGCTGGGAAATGTGTCCTAGAGACACATCTGATATTGTAGGTCTGGTATCCAGAGGGAACTGGCATAACTCTGCTTCATTATGTAAACCTCCTACAGCGGAGGGAGCAAATCTTTTCAGGCAACAAAAGTCAAAAACTCAATGCAGAGCTTAAACAACCCACATCCTGTGTGATTAAATTTGAATTTAAACATAATGCTTCTATCCAGTAGCGTAAGTAAGAAGGCTTTGCTTATTTGGAAGCTCTTTCTATGCAACAACAACAATCTCAGTTTTGCTCAACTGGATCATCTGGGGGAGCAGCAGAAGAGGTCATCCATCTTCTCCACTCAGGCTTTTATCCCCTTCCTTTCACACAAGCGTCAGAGCTAAATGCTTTGCTCTTTTTGCAGCTACCTTAGCCTTTATTAGAGGATCAGGGAGTGTGCAAACATTGGTCTGATGGGAGCCATAATCAATCCCTTAAGCACAGAGGCTGCTGTTAGACAACAAAACACTCCCACCTTCACTATACCATCTACTCACATACTCACATCTCAGGCAGTGGACCTTTTTCATTTTTTTTTTTTTTTTTTTTTTTTGGGGGGGGGGGGTCTCTTGGGGAAATCAGGTAGATAGCTACAGAGGATTCCTTAATTGGAGGATGTTTGGAATTCTCTGGGGTCTGAACATTTAACCCCAGAGGAAATACTCCCTAGTTAACCTGGGTTAACCTGGCATTGTATGTCCCCAATACTCCCTGCTGTCTCTGCTGATGGAAAATAGAGGGGGATGCTATTAAGCAGAGACAGACCATCTGGGGCTGTTACAGGTCTCAGAGGTTGAGGGGAAGTGTAGTGCTCACCACCTTTCTGATTGTTTTTAGCCCTTTTGTCAAATCAAAGGAGCAAATTGGCATAAAGGTCAAGATCTTCTTTTACTCAAAATGAGCTCAAATGATTTTCACGTGTCTTGGTTGGAATAAAATATTGGACAGTGAAAGCAGCAGAAACATGTAGGTCTCTGATTCATTGAATTGTCTAGTGCAGTAAAGGTATGCAGGCGGCGAGGTGCAATCAATCTTTACAGAAGGACAAAGCGTTGCTTTTCATGTTGCTGTAAAAAAAAATGTAGACAAGAATTTCCATTTCAATCAAGTGCAGATAACACAAATCAGTCACAGTTTTACTGCCTGGCATACTAAAAATCCACATCCAGATTACAACATTCCTTAACATGGTGCACATATGGATAGATTACATTGAAAAGAGATAATCATTAATACTAACTGCAGCTGTCAGTGGTCAGAATGTTATGGGTGATTGGTGAATATATCTCTGCTCGGCCTCGTGGCCTGTTTATTGTCTAGTGGCATCGGAGCTGTGATGTCTAATTGTTTTACATGGGGGATGGCTATGTCCTGGAGTAAGCTAATGTGAATACTGATCATCATGCTACAGTTTGTACTTTGGTAAGAGCCAGACAAAGCCATACAGCTGACTGAAACCTAACCCTGGAAAACAAGGTCTCAACATTTTGACACTGTGTATGTATTTGCTAATACAAGTGCAACACAGTGTTTGACTTGTATGTCAAGTGAAATAACAACCTAACCACTGATGTATATATATATATACTCACAAACAAAACAAAAAAATAAAGCCGGTTGTACAAACAGCTACATGGCGATTTCAAAGCATCAGAGCTGAAACTGATGTGGTTCACCCACATGTGACACTGGCAGACAGCTTCTTCTGGCATGAAACCAGATCTATTTATCATCCTGACATCCTGGTGGCACGTCCTGATGAAACAAGTCAAGCAAGTGTTCCTCAGGAAGACTGAAGGAGAGGGGATGGCTCTTGAGCATGGATGAGCACAAACGATGTCACCAGGCTGTGACCTGTGTGACACTCTGCCTTGCCGGCAATCCTGTCAAGAATCTGGACGTTTGGCTTGTTTCATCTACACTGGTGATGTCTTTGTGCAGCCTGTCTTCCAAGTAAATTCAGAACTTGAGCTCAAGCTTGTAACATCAGCCAAGGCTTGAGGCTTGGGAGTACAAAATGAGGGCTTATCTGGTTCTGCCATCCGGCAAGCCGTCTAAAAGGCTGGCCACTGGCAGCAGGCCGGCAGTGGGTGTCAGGCCAGGCTAAGAGTCGACATGCACACAAGAGAGCTTTAATTTTGTTTTCCTTCTGTATTTTTTTTTTTTTAGTTTTAATTCAAAAGGATAGAAAATTTATGGAAGCCATTATTAAGATTACTATAACAACTTAACAGTAATCCATAATTTCTGGAACAAATTATACAAGTGCCTGAAACTTGACTTGGTTTTCCACGCTCTATATTAATAGCCCAAACACTGTCCTTTTCATAGTCACATTATAAACTCTGATGTGCACCCAGGAGAGCTCTGAATAACGAACAGACTTTTGTAACGTGCCAACCCCAGCAGATCATTCTGAAATTGAATCTTAAGATGCTTTTGACTTTAAGGTTTACCCTTTTGCTTTCTTTGAAGATTATCAGCAATCCAACTGTGCAGAGCTGGATGCTGGATTTCCAGCATATGGAAATTTCTTGAAAAGACCTATCCTACATAAATGTATTACATGGCCTGGATTTCAGTGTGGGACTATGGATACTCCACACAAGATTGCCAGTTTCTGCAAGTCTGACGCTGATAATGTGGGATATATATTAATACCATAGCTCTGTATATCTCACAGCAAGTTTTTGCAATGCTATGGGAAGTGTAGATCGGCTAAATATTCATCAGTCTGGATTTTGCTGTCAAACACAAACCAGGCAGCAGAGGTGACAAGCAGAAGAATAACTACGCAAAAAGTTAATTCTGTGGTGGACTGGTTATTTATTTATTTTGTTAATATAAACTAATTAGTCAGTTCAGTCTGTTTTTCATTTATCCATCCATCGTCTATCTCCTATCCTTTTCAGGGTCGCGGGTGTCTGGAGCTTATCTCAGCTGTCTTAGAGCAAGAGGGGGGGTACACCCTGGACTGGTCTCCAGCCAATCACAGGGCTGACACACAGAGACAACCTTTCACACTCACACTCACACAAGCGGGCAATTTAGAATCACCAATTAACCTGCTGGGCATGTTTTGGACCGGAGAGAACCCACACATGCATGGGGAGAACAGGTAAACTTGACACAGAAAGGCCCACCGAGCAAACCGTACAGAACAGTTCACCTTCTAGCTGTGAGGCTGCAGCGCTAACCGTTGTACTACCGTGCAGCCCTGAGTTCTGTTTTTTACCATCACTCAAATGGCCAAAATTGCGACCAAAACCTAGCCGCAGCCACAGCCGCAGCAGCAGCAGCAGCAGCAGCGGGAAGCTTCAGCTTTGTCTTCACAGATGTGGCTCTGGGAGCACTTAAAAAAGGCAGAGATTTTTTTCTGTGCTTCTTGTGACTTTATGTTTCGGACTCTCTATCTGATATATGAAGTGTGCTTGTCTCTCTGTGTGTGTGCACATTTGTGTCTGTGTGCATTAGGGTGGAACTCTGTCGTGTGAGATACAGAGAGCACAGTTGTCAATGTGGGACCATGCTGACTCAGTAATTACATCCTGTCATGTAATCAAGATAAATAACACACAGATATTTAGTCTGTTAAATATAAGAACACAGTACAGACCTGATCTGTGAGAGAGGAAACCTTAAACTACATCTGCTTTGATCGCTATAATGGAAAATAAATTTAAGTTGAATACCAAGAGGGGAGTGAGTGCTGCTGTATAATGTTAGGGGAAATACAGTGATCCAAATTGTGTCTTACAACAGCTACAAGTGATTTTTTTCCTTGATAAAAAAAAGAGTTATCCCTTGTCTAAAAAAATAACTACCTCTACTAATGAGCCGGTCTTTGAACAGTTCTTTGAAAGGACCGTCTCCTCAAGATCCAGCTCCCTTCAAAGAGTCATAAAGCTCCAACACAGATGTAAATGGACCAAATGGTAAATGGTCCAGTACTTATATAGTGCTTTTCTAGTCTTTCTGATCATCAGTATTACCTAAACACATTCGTACTCATTCATACACCACTGAACAACAGTGGGAGCAATTTGGGGTTCAGTGTCTTGCTCAAGGACACTTCGACATGTGACTGCAGGAGCTGGGAATCGAACCCCCGACCTTCTGATGGAGGGGCGACAATTCTACTACTGAGCCACAGTCGCCTGTCCACAGATGTGAAGACAGCAGTTTGCAAATCAATGAAGTAGGCGACATGTTTTTTTTTACTTTTGCACCCCATATGCAGAAGAGTTATTATTATGCTTTTTAATACAATTTACAAGAGGAAAGAAATATTCTTTAAGTTTACATGCACTTCACTTTTTCACTGTTGATATAGAACTGCACTGTTTTTTACTTTTGTTCTCCATATCCATCCACAGATAAGTTATTATTGTGCGATTTGTGTTTCTTTTTCTTACTGAATCAATATCTAAGCAATTTTGAAATAAATTGAATCACAACCCTAAATAACTGAACTTGAATCAAATCATGAGGTTCTTAACAGTACCCAGCCCTAGTAGTAGTCAGTATCATCCAGTCTACAATGGATCGGTTGTCGGCCACAGTGTTGTCCTGCTCTGCACTTTTATTTTCAATTAATGAAGGAATTTATTAATAATTTATCATAGCAAATTGAATTTTATATTTTGATTTTAATGATTTATTGCTGAAGAACACATGAGGCTCTTTAGCATTGTAGCTAGTGGTTTGTTTTCCACATCAGCGCAAACTGGATGTGACCTTTTATAGGACGCCCACTGTGCCTGTAAGTTCATGTCTCTTGGTCCACTTGACTGCCTACAGTTTGCTGAGCCTTGTAGCATGAATTTTATAGGGTTTGATTTCAGAAGCTTGCACCACATAAAAACCAGTCACCAGATCTGATGATGGAAAAAAAAATGTAACAAGTAAAGTTTCAACCTGGGGTCAGCCACTATGCATATTTCTTCACACAGTATAAGACATTTTAACACCTTGTCTTTAAAAGTCTGGATCCAGCCAATACTGATCAACTACAATGCTAAATACCTGTGTAAAGAGGTTTGCAACTTATAAGAAGTGTTTAGTCGTGTTTCACTGTTTGATTTCACTGCAACAAAACATTCTGCTGTGCTGTTACTTTATTATAACGTATGTGTTCAGCTTGATTATTTATGCTATATTTAGCGCTACTACTTATAAACACTCAGGCTATTATGAAGCATTGTAAACAACATTTCTGGGATATTTGTGACAAAAACTGGGGTCTGTGATGGGAAAAAAAAATCTTCAAGATATTTAAGCTCTATTAATAATTTCATTGCTCCATCTAATAATTCATGCTCTTGGTTTAAGATTTCATGATCTTAAATAAGCAATTAGTGCAGGGCAATCTGAATCAAATTCTATGTTATCAAAAATAGTGATTAGAATAGACTAAATCTAATTACTCCAAATACTTTTTAAAAAATGTGCTCTGGCTAAAGGTTGGAAGACCTTGACCTCTGAATGACCTTAAATAATCGGTGTGTGGGCCTATGTAAATATTATGTTATTAAATTCATAATGAAGAGAGAGGTCAGGGGCTTTCCAAAGCTCCACCAACACACATGCTCGTACACTTTGTTCATGTGTGTAGACGGATATCATGCAAGATACTTATCAGTGATTTATTTGTATTTCTATGTGTCTGAACAAGCTTCTATCAGGTAAAGTTTGTTATGAACTGTGAGATTTGCATGACATCAGCCAAAGATTCCACTTAACAGTGTCCTAGTAAGAAGTGGGTCCCCCTCCCCATCAAGTTCATCATCTATATTTGTACAGAAGAATCTCAAGATAGGAGCAAAAAGCTCAGCTCTAAGCCGAAGAGACGACAGAGAAACTCATCTCTACCATCAGAACAAAACAAGAGCTAACAGCACAAAGCTGCAAAACTTTATGGGTATATTTGGTGAATCATTAGCACAGTATGCTTTGTGAATCAGCTCCATTTCAATCAGTTGAAATGGAGCTGTTAAAGTCAGCTGCGTGAGATTAGGTGATAGCTGGGTGTTGGCTTTGTTTTGATATCATCTTGCACATCTGTGCATAGTGCTGGGTACCAAACTTTGGTTCTTTTATGGCATTGACCAAAAAGCTTCAGTAGTACTGAGTATCAAAATATGCCTTGTCTTTCAGTACCAGTGTCCCCATATTTACTGACTGTTTAGACCCCTCTTGTGACTTTTTTTTTTTTTTTTTAAAGTAACTTTTTTGGAGTTTGGGACAGAGTGAAAGCACATACTGATCTGCAGCACCCGCTGCTTGTTGAGAAGCAGCAGGTGCTGAGCTCCTCCCCTCTCCAAAACACACACAAGCAGACTCCTCACTCACAGCAGACCCTCCAAGCTGCAGCCAGAGCAGACGACTTGTGCTAATGAATCACACTAATAGTTGTCTCTTTGGGTCACTGAAGCACCGATAAAGGAGGAGGGTTGATATTTAGACATTAAAAAAAAAAAAAAAAAAAAAAAAAAAAAAAAAAAACAAGAATCGACTGAAGAAAGTTCATTTAGTTATAAACACATTTACGGTGTACTCAGTGTATATTGACCTGTCACTTGTTTGCAACTGTTCTTTTGCTCTGACTATTATTTGTTGTTATTCCTTTAATTCAGAAAACTGTGCCTAGTAGCAAAACAGCAAGGGTAAAATTAAAAACTTAGGGTTTGTACTGTAATGTGTAATGTAAATTTCTTTTTGTTAGAATTGATATTATAAAATTTGAATCAAATAATTATCGTTCAGGAACCAGTAGCAAAGTGGAGGTATCGGTATCAGTACAGGTATCAGAATGTTTTGATTGATACCCAGTCTGTTCTGTGCATGGCCAAAATGTAGAGAAAGAAGGCCTGCCTATCTTTACCACAAACAATGCACAGTACCCAGCCAAAGTGCACTGTTGACTAACCTTTTGCAAATATAGTCATGCTTACATCTGTGGAGATTGTCCCAAATATGAAACTGTACCATAACACATCTGGTATGCTAGTTAAAGTTAAAGCCTGGTCTTGTGTCTCTGTGGAGAGACACATGATGATTTTATTCTTTGGTGAGGACAGGTATTAACTGTATGAAGTCACCTGCAAAGCTCTTTATTCCAGTCCCTGTTGAATCTGGTTGCAAAAAATAATCATAAATTACAGGCTTATGGTAAAATAATTTAGGGTTAGTTGTGTTAATGACTGGCATTGGATTATGGGAAGTATTTCCTCTAGTGTTACGTTCCCCATGACCTCTGCCTCCCTCTCTTCACTTCTCTACTTTCTTCACATAAACTTGTTTCTGCACCTTTTTGTAGCTAATGACCTGTTTGACGTGTAGTTCTCTTTAAGCCCATCAATCTCCTATAATCTGCATGATTTCCAAACCCTCCCCTGTTTAGGTATGACAAACAGCCAGTTGAGAAAAGCCTGATTTATATGAACATCTTATTTATTTGAATTAATTGAAAGTTAAACTTGAGCCCTCTTGGTCCTTTTCTATACAGAATAAATCTTAATGACATCTAGAAGCCAAGAAATTTTAACTCAGCCCACATGCACCTGGAGCCAGAGCTGTTATGCACAGCATGGCTCCTCAAGCAGCCAACATTCGAGCTATGTGAGGCTGACCTTAGATGGGTTATAAAAGTCTGTCAGATGAAAAGGACATTTTTATGAGTGGATCATTTTACATTTTGATAAACGAGGAGGAGCATCCACAGTTGGCTGCTAGATCAAGAGCTTTTGGCTACAAAGGGCGCTATCTGACGCCTAGCACAAAGTGAGCACAGCTCATAAAAAACCTCATTGTTATTTCTGACCCAAAGAGTTGTCATTCACACCCAGTGCACACATTGTGTAAGTAGCAAATGTGCTTGCACCCATCTGTCTGCCCATGAGCATGATGATCTCAAATTTAGGTCTGGCCAGTTGCTTGATGACACATTGCTTCCTTGAGGCAACATAAAGTAATTGTACCACTGACACAAATGTGTTGTCTGCACTCGGTGAAATTAGGCTGTTTTAAATACACAGTGTTCAGTATGTAAGAGGCCCTCCACAGGAAGATTTGGTACAGGGCACAAACACATCACTTAGTCACACAGGCAGTATTCATCTCCTGATATTGTTATGTCCTTTTATGCAAATATGCCATCCTGAACTCAGAGAGCTTTGGTTCATTTTGGGATGTTGTTTTTGGTTTACTCTCCATCTGCAGAAGAGTGGATCCTTTTCTCTGATGGAAACCTTTAGTGTCACAAAACCATCAATTAAAAATAGGGTGTGCTTAAATAATCTGACACACAAAACACTGCTTATTTCTCTCTGGTTACCCATTTGTCCATTTTAAGTGTGCAAAAAGTTCCTGGTTCCTGGCAATAAAGAATGTGGGTTAAAATTAGCATAATAACCAACTTAGCAACCTTACCTTTAACCCTGCTGGCGATTACCTTCATGTCAGTCAGTACGTTTACATACACGCAGCAGCCCGGCTAAGGTCTTAGCTTGTGTTTAAAGCCACAGCAGGGTGTTTAGTCTTGTCTGTGTAAACGTGCAGAAAAGAGAATCCAATTTGCCCCGGGTACGTCTCACTCCACTTTGATGGGTGGTGCTGTGTCCTTTTTGATGAGGGAAGCTGCGTGTGTATCAAACCATTTTCCGTTCAACCTAAAAGAAAACAACAGTCAAACGATGATGGATGAGATGGATGCAGCTGTAGCTCTTCATGTTTTTATTTATGTATGTGGTGTGTGTTTTTTTTGTGTTGGAGCTTCAGACCGTATGAGCACAGTGACCTTATTTATCATGGTCACCTACATGTCCTCTTCCCGCTGAATTGAGCTCTGCTCCATCCATATTCCGTCCAATTAAGCTGTTTACATGCATTTCAGTAGTCTGATCTCTCGCTGAATAAACTTATCGTCCAATTTCTGAAGCTGCATGTAAAGGTATTGTGAGAAAAAAAAATATCAAGAAATGTTTAACAAGCATACCAAATTACTGCAAAGTTTGAGATGGTTTTAATTTGTTTTTATGACAACATATGACTGAAAAACTGAATTGGAAAGGACACTGCAAAATAGAGGTTTGTTAAACTCACCAGCTTTGTATCTGGCACCTTAACCCTGCCTCGATCATTCTGTTTGGCCAGTGAGTGTAAAGCACACCTTCTGATGCAGTTTCATTATTTACTTTAGACAATAAACTTAAAAGATCATATAAAAAGTGCATTTTTAACTATTTAACTGCACCGTCTTTTAGGTCACTGAGTGTGTTGTCATATCCACCAGAATCTCAGCATTTAATACCTTAAAAATGACTGACAACATGTACTGGGTTATTCCTTAGTTTAAGTTACCTTGATAACTGTCCTTAATTACCGTATTGACTGAATGTAAGACAAGGTTTTTTTCCTTGAAAATAATGTGAAACAGGGTCTAACTATTGACACATGCTGATAGTTGTCTTGGGTTGCTACACAACCGAACCGCAGAGGGCGCCAATGTTTAGTAAAGCCAGTGACCTCACTGTGGCTGCAGTGATCAGCCAATCACAGCAGAGACGCAGTGACAGGAGATGAAAAACGGAGAGGCGATGGATCAAAAGTTGGGCAAGTTAAAAACAGACGACTGAGGTGAAGTTATGATGTTAATTTAAGATAATGATGATCAATGCAGTAGAGACGTTAAACAACTGTCAGACCGCCAAATATATGGAGTTACAGAGAGTGAAATCTGAAGATGGAGCGTCCAGAAACACCGCCTGAAAAATACTAACTGTAAAAGAAAAACTGATCATGGACCTCAAAGCAGCTGTTTCCAAGAGACTGACAGGAGGATGTTTGATTTTGTTATTGAGAAACGTAACAAAATGCATCACTAGCAGAGTTCTTATCAGGATTACATTTGAAATACAAATCTTAGTGGTTGTATTTACAGCCAAAAGAAAAGCAATTTCTGTTATTTCAATGATTTTCTGCCTTAAAATGAAACTACGAGACAGAGGGAAAGTTGATAAAGCTCGGACAATAACGACCCCGCCTTCAGGACATGTTTACCAGTGGCTACCATGACAGATTGGGAGAAAATAATGAGGGTGAGAAATACTACACATAGACAAATACTACAGCAACCTCATGAGTAAGTACAATTAGCATTTTCAGGTGTCATCTGGCCCATCTTCTTCCTTCCAACATCATCAGGTTGACATGTTGATTGGTAGTAGTAGTGAAGAATAGACATTACTTATAGACTACAAGTCAAGTCATGGCACAATTAAATGAATACTAGACAGTGATGCAAGAAAGTACGCCAACCCAAGCCAAAACATGAAACTGTACATCTCCAGGTCACAAAAGCAAAGATTTGTAAAGACTAAGTTGTAACTGGAATATAAACTACAGTTTGTCAATAACTTTCTTGTGTTCCAATGCATGCTAATGGTCACACCTTCACACTCACAAATGCACTTCAACATATGGGCTGGAAATTAACTGCCAATTTTACAATTATTTATTTATAATATATATATATATATATATTTATTTGTGTTTTTCATTTTTTTATTTCTTAAATTTTCTTACAGTTTTCTATATTAATAAATTTTATATCTTAACTTTTTTTTTTAAAATCTATTGTATATATTGTATATCTTCTAATTCTGTGTTGTTTAAGTTGTTGCTAGTATCACATTTTTTCCACTATAATTGCTTATCACCACACACGGAGTCAAATTCCTTGTATGTGTAAATGCATTTGGAAACAAAACCCGATTCTGATTCTGAGTCAGATTACTCAGCAATGTGCTATGAGTCCTGAGTAACAACTGTATTGATGCAGGTTTAACTTTTTGTACATAACCTCATAGTCTCATGGAAACCATGGACCCTAGTGGAAGCTGTAAATCAGCCCATCTTGTAAAGAAAAGAGGGAATTTTTACCACACATTCGGGGTGGCTGTGGCAAAGTGAGTTGGTCGACTCTCAATCGGGAGGTTGGGGTTTCAATCCCAGGTCCTACTGTTCACATGCCAAAGTGTCCCTGGGCAAGAAACTCAGTGTGCTCTGCTGTGAGTGAATGAATGTGGAATGAATGAGTCAATGTGACCTGTGCAATATCAAAGCTAGTGGTGGGCAGATGAATCCGAAATATCGATATATCCATACTAACGTTAGTATCAGTATTGATCAGTACTTGTGTGATAATATCCATACTTAAGTTTCAGTTTCTCTTCTCTCCATGCGCTCCTCTCACTTCACTCAAACACACTCCACCCCTCCACCCCTCCTCCCCCGCTGGACTGTGAGTGTTGCCGTTCAGTCACGTCACTCAGACGTGCACTGCTGGCTGCATGATGGCAGAGAGGATCATCGTTTGGTGTTATTTTACAGCTGAATACCAAAATACTGCAAGCTACAATGTTTTCAGGGAACAAATAAAGTTCCCTGAAAACAAACATCTAATAATCACAAAAAGAGAACCCAGGGTCAAAGTAAACAGAGGGAGGAGAAAACTACAACCAGACCCCAGGATCAGAGACTGAAGTCACCAACAGAGTCGTTTCAGCAGGATCAACAATGGGAGCTGATTTACGGAAATGAAAATAAGATTAAGTCATCTTCTTCTTTAGTTCATGTTATTATGTCTAATTGGTCTTCATAGTTGTAATTTTAGAAAACTGATTTAATATAGCTTACAGAGACAGTCATATAATATGTTCAGCCAGTTTAAATAAATCTAAACTAATTATTTTACTGTAACTGAAAATATGTAACTACATAAAATATATAAATGTTATAGATACAGTGCTTAAAAAATTTATTAGACCACCATCCAGTGTAAGTTGTTTGCCACTGCTGGCCTAAATTATCTGTATATTACTGAGTTACTCAATATTTTTTATGTCTCTGTGATGGTTAATCCACCAGAATGTGCAGTTCTTTGATCAAATAAAATTAAATATTAGCATATTTAATGCTAAAATACAATAATTGTTGCTGTCTATGAATATTCAAATCTACAATTTTACAACAAATCATAAAATATTGAAGCACATTACTATTTTCTGATTGACAAATTAGTTATTTACTTTCATTTATGAACAAAACATTAGTTAAAGTGGTTGTTTGTTTTTCTTGATTAATTTCAACAAGTTGATTTTCTATGTGAAAAGTATCAGTATAAGTTTTGCAGTATCACACACCACTAATAAAAGCCTTCTGAGTGGTCTGAAGACTAGACGAAGCACTGCATAGCACAGCACTATTACCATGGTTTTTCCAGTTTATTTTCACTTGCTAAATATCCTATTTATGTATCTGTGTCTCCTTTTGTGTGCTGAGACAGCTGCCTTAGTCTGTACCTGTCTTCAATCAACCAACCAGCTCAGAAGTATCCCTGGTCTGGCCCTCTGTCCGTCATTGTTGCAACAACAACAACAACAACAACAACAACAACAACAACAACAACAACAATAATAATAGACTTTATTTATTTAGCACTTTTCAAACCAAAGTTACGAAGTGCTTTACAGGCAGCCTAATAACAAGCAATTAATACCCATATAAATTTAGGCAGCAAAAACAAGATCAAAATAAAAAAAGAAATAAAAGTGTATAATAATGAGACAATAAGGTTAAACAAAATTTAAACTTATAGAAAATAAAAAGCATTAAGTAAAATCAGGGGAAGGCTCTTTGATAAAAGTATGTTTAAAGAAGTGACTCTAAAGAGGCCACTGACTCGGCAGACCCATTTCATCAGGCAGACTGTTCCAGAGCCTCGGAGCACAGACTGTAAACGCCTTGTCGCCCTTATTTTTCATCCGAGTCTCTGGCACATGTAAAAGACCCCTGCCCGGGGACCTCAAGGGACACATGGGCTCATATGGAGTTAAAAGGAATAAAATGTAGGGAGGTACAAGGCCTTGAAAAACCATAGTGGTTGAACTACTGACCCAGGCCTGGGCTTCTTTTTCTCCTGTGCTCTGAGATCACTTCACTCCTCTCAAGCTGGTGCAGTTATTCGTTGCTGCCACCCTGTCTTTTCCCTCCGCCACTGACCTCCTCATCATTCCACCATCATTCCTGACTGCTGCTGTGATAAAATATTGTTTCTTTTGTGTCTGAGTTTGTGTTCACTCTACAAATCATAACACCTCGTACAACAGAAAACAGTAGACCTCCCTGGAGCCCACTTTAAAAACCACTGCTCTAAGCCACTTGCAAAGCTCATAAAGACAAAGAAAATCCTCATCCTGCCTGACATGATCCAACTGCACGCATCCCCCCAGCTTTTCCTTTTAATGTTTAATACAAGGCAGCCACTTCATTATTTACTCTGTATAAATTAAGGTCAGATAAAATTGATTAACCCCAACAGCTCACAGTGTTGCCCTTTAGATGTGTATCTGCTTTGGACTAAGAGATATTGACATAGCAAGTCTCTGTTTGCTGACAAGCATGTGGCAGAAGGCAAAGTAGCTGCCACTTGGCTGTTGTAGGAAATACACTGTTGACAGGGAGCAGTGGAAACAAATTCAAATATGAATCCAGTCAGTCTGGATGATTACATTGAATTTTTTTTTTTCTTTTTGCATTAACCGTGCAGGAAAGCCCAAAGGGGAATGGAGAGGTGTCAAAAATTGTAGAGCCTAACATCTCTTATAGCTTGTTAATGTACTTAAATCTTTAAGTGCAGAAACTAGCAGATCATCTGCTCATTGGCTGGAAACATTGTCAATATTGATATAGCTTAAGTCATCATTTTAGAGGATCTAAAACTAATCCCTGTCTTTGCTAAGAAAAGGCTCTTTAACATTTGTATTGGAGGGACACTAAGACTAAAGGGGAAAAGAAATACAAGAACATGTTGCAAATTTGGCTTAGGGGATACAATAAAACTGAAGAAATAGGATTTGTTAAAAGTCAGAACCTTAGAGTGTTAAGAGATTTAATGGGTCCACATAGACTCTAGGACCTGATAGCTGAGTTTTATCAAGGCTAGTTGCATCCTTAGGAGCAGGATTAGGGCTTAGTGAGATGATCAATTGATTCATTTAATGTAACTGAAGACTGTTTTCCTCATGTCAGGTGTTAGCTCTGTCAGCCATGTCTCTGTGCATTATGTTACTCTTCCCTCAGGTATTCCCCTGGTGCTGCGTTAGCATGGCTAGCTTATCCGTATTATTGTAGCTAGATCTTACATCCTCCATAACGATGGATGGGAGGATGGGTCAATGTTGTCTCCTCTGAGCTCGCACTGCAGTACCAGCACATCATCTTTGCCTCCTCCTCACCTCGCAGGCAAATTTTGACTGATTAGCATTGACATGCTCCGGGCTGCTAACAGCTGAGTCTCATGTGTAAACAATGCAATCATGGCTACACGTAGCATCCCCAGACAACTAGGTACAGAAAAGGTAAAAACACCACAGCAGACACAACCAGTTTGGTGTCAATCACCAACAAATAAGCCATAAAAAATAATGATAGGCTCCAAATATGAAGATAAGTAAAAATATAAGAAAAAAAGGGAAAAAAAGAAGAACGAAGAGAGAGCTGCTGCAGGCTGCCTTATAAACTTACTTTACTTAATAATGGCTAACTTACTAGTCTTATTTACCTTGCCAAACTTGCATGAGCATTTATTTACATTTATTTTTATTTGGATTCATTTGTTTGATTGCCTTGAGTTTGTTTGCTTGGATTTATTTGCATGAGTTTACTTTAGAATTTCTTTATTTGGGGTTTGTTGTTTATCGTAGTGGGCATTTTTACCCTGATGTGTCAGCACTGACACATTTGTTCAAGCTCATTTTGAATGATCGTTATTCCTGAATGATCTGTACAATCAGAAAAAATCCAACTGTTTGTGAAAGCTGAGATGTTATTCTCTTAGCCAATATGTAGTTATTATGTATTTTTAATCTGGCATTTAAAATTGCCAAAATTAAGATACTCTGGGGTTATAAAACCTCCACTGAATTGTCTGCATGATTTTAAGACTGAAGGAGCATCTGAAGAAGCAACGTCATGCAAAGAAAAAAAAAAAAAAAAAAAAAGGCTAATGCTAGATGGGATGAATTTGGGATGAATGAAGTTCTCTTTATCTAGTTTTTACTTCTACTTCTTCTTTTTGCCTGTACAATATGTAATTCATTGTTTATAATATGCAGTAACCTTTTTGAACACATCACGTGATGTACATCGCACACACTCACACATTATGGTACTATGACATGTTTCAAAAACGTATAAATGTTATTATACAAATGTTCAAATTTTAAATTTATCCTGTAAAATTTATTAATGTTAAATTGCAGTGTTTTTTCTTCAGTAAACCTCTAAAATCAATTTCTGTTTTTGTTTATTTTAAACTGTTTTCTGTCATATAACATGCAGTAAATTATAAATAACTCCAATATATTGAAAGTTACAAGTATTCCAGAAAAATGGGACAAAGCGTTTTAAGCAAAAAAGGGCAGGCAGTTGTCCAGCAGGGCCGAGTTCCAAAAGTAGCTTAAGATATACCATTGATCACTCAGCGACTCGTACCAATCCTCAGCAATTAACACAGGTCACTGAGTGATTGACAGGAGTCACTGAGTGATTGGCATGAGTCACTGAGCAATCAATGGTATACCATAACCTGCTTTTGGATCTTGGTGTTGAGTTGTTAAAGGGTTGACTTTGAGTTATTATTAGGGGTGTAAAGAAATAGTGAACTCACAATAAGATATGAAATACAGTATAGGGCTTACAATACAAAATGTACACGATAAAATACAACTTTTGTTCACAATATCATAGAAAAGATTCCTGTTCATGATGCTTGTTTTATATTACTTCCTAAAGGAATTGATTCTTGATGTCAGACTGACATAACTGGCATCATTATCTTTAAAATTAGAAGTTATATTAGGATTAATAATATATTTATTGTACTACAGCTCTATAAGTACATGTGAAATTAATGTCCTGTCCTGATGAAAAATGATCCCCATCCACAGTAGCTATTTCACAAACAAGGCAGACTGGGTAAAAGTAATTGAAATGCACCCCTCCCAACACAGTGTGTGTTCATGAAGCAGCTGACGGCTCTCAGTGGATCAGTCTGAAGACAAACAGTGAAGTCATATCTCCTGCTCATCCCCTCAGGATTGAACTAAACCCCTAGAAACAAAACAACCAGCCGTTAAAAACACTAGCACTTGACACTGTGAAGCTAATAGTTTAGCCCAAGTGAATTAGCTCTAGCGCACATGCGCATCAGCTGATAGGAGGGATGATGATTGATAGTCAGTGTTTTCTCATACTAGGATACAGAGACATCATGTTGAAGCAGGGCAACATGATGAAACAGGCGATTAGACGCTGCCTTGCTGTAGTTTTGATCAAACGTAACTAACGTTACATGACATAACTGACCGAATGACACTTCATGACAACATTCATAAAGATGCATTCATCTTCATGACAGATGACATGACATGTATATGACAGTGTAATGTCACTTTTATGCATAACCCTTTAAATTAAGTGTTACTAAATGGTTTTTGCAGAGTACCTGCAGTCACACACTAAAATTTTGGCCCTTAAATAATTTCTTTTCTTGATTTCATTTTGTGCAGCTTTGAATTTTACTATGCAGTTTTTCTTTTTTTTATTTATTTCACTAAATTTGGTGCCATTAAGTTTCATTAAACCCCTAGGTATTTTTATTATTATTATTATTATTATTATTATTATTATTATTATTTTCACACATTTTCAATTTGTGAGCAGTCAGTCTTCACCTGACTAATTTCAAAGAGAACCAAGAATAGTAGTTTCTGTTAGCATCATTTTTGAAAGCATTGGCAGAAATGTTATCATCCATCAGTGTGTTACAGCGGTTGGCTTAACAACATTGATTACTGAATGTCAGATCTTGTCCTGTGTTCCAACAGCAGCGTTCAGTGAATCTAACAAGTGCTTCATGTTGCTGAAAGGATTGAAAATTACAAAAGTTCCTGTTTGTCATGCATTATCCCTTTTCCTGTTACATTTTGTTCTTCTAATCCTGGTATCAAGAAACCTTGATTTTCTGCTTCCAGTGTCGTGTAATTGTACATGAAAACACTTCATGCAATACAAATTCAGTGTGGAGCATAAATTATCTTCCCTTCTGTGTAGACAAACTGAAATGTGCTTTCCTATCTCTCTGACATTTCTTTCCCAAAGCTCAGCACAACAGCAAATGGGTGGTTAAAATGGTTACTTTACTCTTTGGTTGGAGAAAGATTCAGAAATATAGGTGGATGCTTTCATGAAGGCAGGTTTCTGAATTTTGTATGACCAGCTGACAGCATGCAGTACTTTTCAAGGCAGAGACATGGAGGTTGGCTTGCAACAAAAGTGCTTGTTAGTGTGCTCATAGACTTTAGAGATGCGGGTCATTAAATCCCCATCATTTTAAAGTGAAGTTTATAGTATAAGCATTTCATAAGAGAGTCTGGTGATGAGTGGAGGGAAAATGTGGTATAGTATTTGTGTATTTACTGCTGGAGAATGCTTGGGCTCTGTCATCTTCACACTTAATTTAATCATTTCTAGCCTCCACAGCTGGCATCTAACCTAAAAAAAAAAAAAAGCATGAGTGTCTGTTGCAAGTAACACAGCTATTTGAAATGCTGTTACATTGGCTGACAGGACTGTGAAATCAGAGGCCTCCACCCTGGTCACAGTTGAAAATCCCCATTAAGGCTCAGTCACATACCGAGTCCAAAGATTAACACAGAGCAGAGATTCATCACCACAATTACAGGATGACAGAGGGTTTGGACCAGAACCTACACAAGGACAACACCACGTGTAGAATGAAAGTGTCCAGGCATGTACAATGAAACATGCCAGGTGGATTTTTTTTCCCCAATTCAATGGACTTGCACATAAAGATATGTTACATTTGCAAATTTCTCCACAGTAAATGCAAGATTGTTTTCTAGGGATTGGCAAACTCAAAATGCATTTTCTCTGGCTCTTAATTTCACACTTTCTCAAGTATACCACATTCCCTGAAGACTGGTGCTTATTTTAGTGGACATAACTGCTATAATACAGTTCTTTTTTTATTTCCCTGCTTGCTTGTTTAACCTTTCTCTTTTCATCTGTCGTCAGGATTTTAAAAGATTTTCATTTTGCTTTTAAAATTGACAATTAAATTGACAGTTGAAGCAAAGATGTTATGCCACATAAATAAGACATTTTTCTCTCTGTTTCTGGGATAGCCAGATATTAAATTGAAGAAAAACACTATTTAAAAACAACAACAACAAAAAGAAAACGTTCCAATAATTAGTAGGGGAGACCGGGGACAGTTTCAACAGTGGGATGGTTGCAACATGTCATCCCCCCCCCAAAAAAAAGAAAAAAAAACTAGGGTGATGTCACTCACACTGCACATGCTCATTATGAAGCCCCACATTTGGAGAGAAAATAAGAGAAGATTAGAGAGCTCCTTTGTGGTTATAGAAAAAAAAATGTTTTTGAGGTATGAGAGCATTTTTTTTCTTAAGCTTTGTTTTCTTTAATCTATTGTCACTGTTTTTGTGACTCAGCTCAGACTCATATGGTTTAAACGAGTGATGTGTTAACGTTTAGCTAATAATAGTTAGCGTGTGTTGAGTACCAGTTTGGCTAGCACATGTGGTTTTATCATGGCTGACGGGTCAAAATACAGTAATATAAAAACAGACCATTTAACAGTAATTTTTTTTCTTAAATTCCATTGGTTTAACTTAAATATATTACAGTCTATCAGCTTAGAGTAAAGTAATTAAATAAATGACATTGATTGACCCATGAATTGTTCCATTCTTCCTGTGTCATGAAAGCAGAAATATTTTATATCAGTCTGAATCTTTTGCGTCTGCAAATAAGGTCTGTTTATCCAGACAAATCTATAATTCTCATCTGATCAAAGCTGATAAATAAATAAATAACAATGAAATATTACTAACAGTGGAATATATTGCATTATAACACTAAAATATAATGTACTGGTAACATGTTGCAACCATCCCCAAATAGTGTTGCAACTGTCCCTGGGCCACAGTATGCTGCAACATCTGACCTCATACATTCAAAATGCAAACTGTAAGGAATGAACTTTCTGTACTCATCTTCAACTGGGTTTGTCTATTAACAGTCAGACATAAGTTTATTGTAATATGTATATATAAATATATATATTTAAATATATATATATATATATATATATATATATATATATATATATATATATATATATATATATATATATATATATATATATATATATATATATCCAAACCTAATCCAAACCTTGCCTGAGTGACAGAGCCAAATGCAAAATGAGTTGCATCTGTCCCCGGTCTCCCCTACATCTGCGATCTAGCAAGAAGAGAATGGATTGTTTGCAGCAACAATTGGAGTGGTGTATTGACCTTTAAACTTTTATTATTTAAGGTTTTGGATATAACACGAAACACCCTAATTGATAAAGAATTTACTGAACAACCTAAATTTAATTTGAAGTCTTTTACATAATGAAACTTTTTGGTTTACATCGTGAATAACACATTGAGTGAGTTTTGTCACTACTGGCAGCATTTCATCTCATTCACACCTGCTCATTGATGCTATTGAGCTGTATAGTCGTTCTGTCACATGCTTTGAAGTCACCCTCATGTTATCCATTCCACTGTTTGTCACTCTATGTTAGCCCTGTGGTCCCAATGAACTCGTGTCCACAAGCCCAACATCATACCCCTGGGTGGCAGATGTTGGTAGTCTCTATTAATGTGGTCTGATATACATGACAAGAGATATGAGATGGGGATGTGATGATTAAAATATGTCTGTTGACTGGTGTTGGGGGTATTCACTCTGACTGCCTGTGGGATTGTGTTTCAAAGGCGAGACATGTTGTTTTTCCCCTTTCTCTTTGAAGCCATCATAATGGTGTCCCGTACCTGTCAGCCCAGTGACGGCTGAATTGCACAGCACTGGACTGACACATTTAAAATAAATAAAAGAGACAAGTTAGGGCCTTTTAGAAGAAAAAAAAGACATGTTGATGATCTTAAAAGGCTGTTAAAATTTCATATAAACACTTATCTTAATAATAAAATAGACTTGGGGTCATTTTACTGTCTGCTTTTGCAAAAACTTGTTTTGGAATGAGAGGAGTTTGCTTGTTTGTTTGCGTTGGAGAGTCACTGACTTAAAAGCCTTTTTAAAAAGTCTTCCTGTTACATGCAATAACAATGATATAGATTCACAAATGCTCCCCTTCAAAATGCATAATATGGACATATGGCTTATCCAATACTAAGACCTTCTTTCAACCAGTTCTGGTGTTTAGCAAGCGTGCATATTTGACTGCTAATCCCACCAGCTGCTTTGCTGAAGTGACTGTTATAATCAGAATCTGTAAACAGTTTAACCACATTAAATCAACAGAGTACAGTTCCTAATGATAAGGCATGTAAATCTCCATCACTGCAGTCTAACTCTTTGCTTCAGCATACACATGAAGTTAGAATCAATCACGCTCATCTCAGACACGTAGGCAGTGCAGTGTTCATGAGTGTACAGTTATAAAATAGCAGCATGGATGTTAGTTACTAACTGATTTTAGGATAATTAAATTTGGCCCATGAGCTTTTTTTCATACCAAGTTGGATTTCACTAGAGATTTGAGGACACAACAGAATTTTTTTTTTTTTTTCAGATGGCAACAGGGTGCAACAAAAATGAGATGAAATGTGGTCTTAAGTTGGAGAAACATAATGCCTCTGCTAACACTTTATAATCTCTGTGTGGGTGGACAAGATGGGTGTTATAGCTATTTCTCAAGTGCAAGCCATTGTGAAAGAAGAACCCACCAATTTTGAGCTAAGCTCTTCAAACTTTGTGCACCAGCACTACAGTTTCAATAAGTGAACATCTGCTATGCAAAAAAAAAAAATAAAATAATAATAATAATAAAAAAAATAATAATAACAATGTCAGGCTTTTGTAAGACTGCAGTAGAGGTACGGAATGAAAATATCCGACTGCCTTTCAGCTTGTCCTTTTGACATAGTTGGCCTCCATCCATATATTCTGATGGAGATATACCCGATGTTCAGCTGGATAGCTGTGAGAGTTCTTCTACAATGGGCACTTAATTCTCAGAGCCATACCATTGCTATTCTATTGAGATTTACTGCATTAAGCTGTCATTTTACTCAACCTACAGTCCAAACTGCATCACAAAATATTTCATTTGGACGGTTGGCTTTGCCTGATGGCAGACAGTACAGTATGAATTTAAGCCGTACTGTAAAATGTTATCAAAACTGAGATCATGTCATGATATTAAGAATGCTTAAACACACTGGATGCAGCCGTTAACATGAAACATGAGAACATGAGATTCTAAGATCAACACTGTATGGCCCCCCTAATAAAAACTCTAAATCAACACAAAAAGTTAAGCTTTAACTGAATAGGGTCAAAGTGGATATCTGCCAACATTTGGAAGAAAATTCAGAAAAACAAACAACAACAGCTGAAGGCACGCTGTATGGTGAAGCAGCTGTTAGTGATGCTGCCTCACAGCATAAAGGTTGCCGGTTGGAATCCGGTTCAGCAAGGTTTCTGTGCTTGCATGTTGTCCCCGTGCACGCATGGGTTCTCTCCGACATGTGATAAACTTTAATGAAGCAGATAAAGAATGCATAATTTCCCTGCAAACTTTTTACCCTTTACATGCAGAAAACCTGTATAGAACTGTATATACTCATATATGGGAAGTATATATCTTTAAATCAGATATATAGTTAAACTGCAAAGAAAAACATGTATAGGAAAACATAAATTGCTTTGCAACTTTCTTAGCGATCACACACATTTTGACTTGATTCACTCTTAATCCTTTTTATCTTACATGAAAAATGCAAAAGTAGCCACTTTCTACCATGATTTTGTAAATCATAATATTAAACTTACAAGCCTTATAAGATGCACAGTTTATATAAAAGTTGAAACTTCTTATGTTTTCCGTTTCTTTCCCTTATGAGAAATAACAAAATCACAGTAAAATCTGTACATCTCTTCCATTTTTGCAGTGTTGAAGACTTTGATTCCCAAACACTTTACCTGAAAACTGCTTTATAAAATTAATCTTTTGTTGGTAATTGATGTGTATTTTTGTTGTCTTGATGTGCCTGTAACCTTGACAACCTTGAAACAAGGGAAACCTCAGTGATCTCACGGATCAAATAAAGGTTTGAAGTTAGAGCTCAAGCAAGCAGCACGATGGATCAAATGTTTCCTGGAAATTCTTAATTGACATGAACCAAAACAACCTGAAAAGATGCTGTCCTGGAAACCCTGCTGGGGTTAAAACTGCCTTTCTAACTCTCAGAGGCAGCAAGAGATGTGACATATCCATGATGAAATTCCAAAGGCTAACAGTAAGACATCATCACTGAAGTTTTCTAGTTTCTTAAATGGTTGATTACCCTTTAGGTGAAAACATTGTCCACAGCCAACACAAGCAACTCTAATCTCTTGAAGCTTCTAACAAACATCAATTTTCTACTGCATTAGCCAGAGAGCATAGCTCTGTAAGCACCAGTGACCCAGGTGCTGCAGCTCACATTAGCTCCACAAACTAAAGAGGATGTGACGGTTGAAAACCAGCTGTAACGCTGGACCCAGAATCAAGGCGGAGGCTAGGAGCAGTTCTAAGGGGTTTTATTGTCACAGGATGAATACTGAGAATAATGAGGCATGTTTAGTTCTTGGTGTGTGAGAGTTGTGGCTGTGTGGCTGGGAGTTGGGCTGCAGGAGTTCACTCGAGGAGGCACTGGAGAAGAAGAGAAGAGAAAGGCAGGTAAATCCACAGGAATCAGGGATAACAATCATCAAAGTATTATACCCAAGATACTTATTGGCCAAAGTACCACTGTCTAAGAAGGAATTCACTGGAGTTGGACTGCTCTCCAGCAAAGCTTAAGAGCAGGCGACGCTGATTGCAGATCCGCAGCTGGTGTGCTCGAGGCCAGAGCGGGGAGAGTCGAGCCAGGTCGGAGAGAGCCGAGCCAGGTCGGAGAGAGTTGAGCCGGCTCAGCAGGGAGGGGAGGGGGTCTGAGCAGCGCGCCACACAGCCTCACCAGGATCACCACAGAGGAGCCACTCAAGCCACTCAGGAGCCATTCAGACAGCCATGGTTTGTTTTAGATCACCACCAGCACCACAATCTGTAAGGCATCAAGGTCTAAACAAACAGGCAAGTTGGTCAAGACATGCTTCCTCTATCATCTGTTAAGTCTTAAAAAAAAATCACATTTAAAGTGATGCGTGGCTTCATGTGGACAAATGACGTCATCTTAGCAGCCTCATCCCCCCATGCTGTTCTTTTCACGCAGAAAATTTCCATGGCACTCAACTCCAAAAATTTCTAACTTCAAGCTTTTAGTGTCCATAGTACAAAAAATGCTGGCATATATATAATTCACCACACAAAGATCACTGTGATAACCATGTGACGAACATGGTTATCACATGGTTAAAAAAAACTGTAAACAGTGTAAACAACTTCTTCTTCTCTAGTTTGTGGTAGAAGTGTGTTTGCGATACCCCCCCCCCCCAGCACGGATTCATGTGCTGGGATGGCAGTAAGAATGGACCACAAAGTCCCTGTAAGATCACCACGGCAGGGACACCTTGGAGGGTCAAAACTATGTGGCATAAAAGTGTGGAGTTTGGAAAGATGGACCTGTCACGTGGAGAACCACAACATGCTGCCAGGGACAGAGTTCAATGGAGGGGGCTCAACGCAGCATCATTCCCATCAGGGATGATGAGTAATAGGCATAAGAGCATCAGCACTGTTCTGCTCTGCATAATATGCCATGATTCTCAGGAATGGTTTCACTTTTTTTTCTCAATACTAAAGAGAGTCAAGCCTTCACCTTTCTAATGAATTTTAATGTCTCATTTTTATAAGTTAAGATATTTTATTCAAAGTTCTGAAATATTTTGCACCGCATCATTGTGTTGGTATTTGATGAATAGTTCCTCAGAAATTAAAGTTTCACTTTATTTTTTAATATCTAATAACCATGCAGCAGATTTCTATTGTGTTAAACTGCTAAATTTCTGAAGATCATTTCATCGCTTTTACATATTCATGAATTTTATGCCTACATAACATAAAATTATAACTGAACACATTTAAATATATCTGAGATTAAAAAAGCAGATGTTAAATCACATTAATCAGTTAACATGTTCTATGAAATGAAATGAAGGATGACATATTGGGTTAAAGAGAGGATTTGTTTTCAGAAACAGGAAAATATAAGTTCTGAATGATATGATGCAGCTAAATCAATATCAAGACATTACTGTCCTTTAATCGAACCCCTCATATGTTATTGTTTTCGAGAGAGATCTATAACATGCACATGTCTGATTCCTGTGATTAATGAAGATGTACTATTTTTCTGAGGGAGTCTCAGCGTGGTAGTTCCTGGTTTATACAGTATGCAGCCTTGGCCACTAATGCAAGAATCATGGAAATACTTTGCAAGGATTTCTCAGTGTGTTATTAAAAATCTCAGAAACTCTCAAAGGATATAGAAAAACCGAGCGAGGTGTTTCATGTAACCTACTGGGGAACACAGCCTTCCCCTCCATTTATCCTGTAAAAGACAGCTGCAAGTCCCTATTAGGCGTGATACGGTGTATGGCGAGGGTCAGGGATAATGCACCATGTATCACCCAGTGGGGCGCTGGGACGTGGGTAGATAGATGAGAGGGGGTACTACAACAATATACAGAAGGAAGACTTAAGGACCCACTGATAGACGTTGTATTACTGCAATCCATCATCTTGGTCATTCATTACACTGGTGATGAATGGAAATGTACTGTAAATTCAATAGTGATAAGCATTTTATCTGCAGTGAAAATGCCACGTGAGAACGATGGCGGGCCTGCCATGCATTGGTATTCTCTCAACCCTCGTATGTGTGCAGAAGGAAAATGGCAATCCTGACTAATTGAGAAGCATAATTAGGAATCTGATGATGATCTAAAATAAACCTCATTAATGATAGAAAACACGCTCCTTGATGTAACCTTTAACTTCCTGTAGAGTGTTGTGGGTGAGTGCTGAGTAACAGCAGCATCTCCAGCTGCTCCATAGCGCAGAGTTGTTTAAACCTTATTTCTTGGTCTTTTTTTTTTTTTTTTTTACATCTCTCTTCCTTTGTGCAGTAGTAGGGTGTTTTTTTTAACATATAACCAACATATTATATGACTGACTCTGAAAAGACACCAAAAGCTTTTTATCTTGTTTATTCAAGAGAGCTGCTGTTGGCTCTCAGGACAACAGCACAAGCCAGTGTCTGTGCAGAACTTAGACATTTTTAGGAGGTGCGCGATGCAGAAATATTCCACTTGAATAGGACCACGTGAGGGGACGAGGCTACTAAAGTAACGTCATTCTTCCGCATGAAACAGCGCAGACCTCGCAGACACGTCAAGCATAAACCAAGCCTCACTGTGGACCAGGTCAGAGGCAGACTGAGGAAGCTTTGCCCCAGGCAAGCATCTGGCCTGGTTACATGTGCCCACGGCTACTGAAGACCTGAGCTGTTAAACCTGGGGAGCCACTGCAGCAAGTCTTGCAGCAAGTCAAGGAGCGGCTCCTTTTCAGGCACCTCAGGTACAGTGTGCTCAGGACCCCCAGCAGCTTGCCTACTGGACAGAGGTAGGTGTGGAGGATGCCATCCTCTGCCTTCTACACCAGTCTCACTCACATCTGGATGAGGGGGTGGTGGGGCGTACAGTCAGGATTCTGTTTCTGGGCGTTTCGAGCACCTTTCACACAATCCAGCCCACCATGTTACATGACAAACTGATTAGTTTGCAAGTGGACCCGCATTTGGTGTCCTAGATCTCCACCTACCTTACTGACAGACCTCAGTACATAAAGACGAAGAAGATCACGCCTGACATCCTGGTCAGCAGCACAGGGGCGCCTCAGGGTAGACTACCGAAGTCTGGTGAAGGACTTTAGCTGTTTCTCATTTCAAAGTTCATAAGTTCAAACTTGTTTTCTCTGGAAGTCGAACTTGGCAAGTTTGTTCCAGAGTAAGCAGACTTACATGCGTATACGTCACATCCGGTTGCATTGCCAGCAGTTTGTTGATGTATAATTTTGCACAACTCATCCAACATTTCTGGGTTTCAAACAAATTCTGTTACAAATAAGTATCTTATATTTTTAAACATCAGCAACGGTTACTTAGAGTTGTGGTCTTCTCCTCCGCCATTGTTTGAGTTTGCTGCTGGATGGCTCGAATTGCATTATGGGATTGTAAATGTGAAAAGTATGCTCAAGTCACATCTGGCAGCAGACTTGGTAAAAGGGGGCAAGTCTACATCAGGGTACTTCAGAACAGAACTTTGGATTTGATTGATAATGTATCACAAGTCCAGAAGTTTGCTGAAGTAAGCATACTGAGAAACACTCTTTGTCACCAGAAGCCCCACTAACCACCTGCAGCTAAAAACTAAAGGGCTGGTCATCGACTTTGGGAAGTCTAGGGTCCATGCCCTTAAGCATTGCTCATCGAGGGGGCTGATGTAGAGATTGTAAGCACCCACAGGTACCTCCGGGTTTGGCTAGATGACAAGCTGGACTGGGCAAACAAGACGGACCATCAGTACGGAACTCAGATTATAATTATTAATTCATAAACTTTAGTTTGAATATTCTTACAGTATTTCCAGAGAGAACTGTTTACATACAAATATAAGTAAGTATTTGTATACGAGGTGGTTTAAAACATTTTTTTTCCTGCATGACCTCATATCTGTGACTGACATCTTTTGAATGTGCTTTCCTAGTTTCACTGCATTTATACCCCAAGTTAGGTTCTTGCCTCTGATTGGGCACTTCTGTTTCATGTAAGCAGATAACAAGGAAGTGAAATTTTTATAGGCAACTTTGGGCTTGTTTTCTAAAGTGTAGTTGCTTATTCGGGCTTTCTTTGCTGTCTGTATGATCCCTGCCTGATTCTCTTCCAGCTCTCAACAACAACACAAACGCAACAATGTGTCCTTAAGTTTCAGTTATTCTGCTCTCACTCACTTTGCTCCTGCACACTGTGTTCCTCCCCCTCTTCCTAGGCCTAAACTGACCACAACACAATCCCAACAGCTTGAATTATTCATTATTATTTTTAACTATATATTGATACACAAAGGACAAATATAAAACAAAACAAAACAAGTGCTGCAACCATTTTCTTATTGCTGCTGCTGTTTCAGAATCTATCTATCTATCTATCTATCTATCTATCTATCTATCTATCTATCTATCTATCTATCTATCTATCTATCTATCTATCTATCTATTTCTTGCAGATATCTTGAGAAGACATCTTTTTCTAAAAGAAGGAAATGTCATTCTCATCCTGCAGCAGCAATAAAAATCTATCATCCCCCCCAAAATGAAAAGGGCAAGCTAAATCAAATATAACAAAACACCCACAAAGCATCCCCAGCTTTATGCAAGAGTTCTCAACAGTGAGTTAGTTTGAAGCTTGACTGACTGCAGTTACTGTACTTAGTAAGAAAGAACACAAAAAAGGCATACAGCTTTTAAAGACTTGCCCTGGGGGCCAGAGAGGCAGATGGTCTGGAAGAGTGGAAATGAATGGAAACAGAGTGGAAAAAAAAAACTAAAAAGACACTTAAAAAAGAGGTGGAGATGCAGGATGTGAGGCAAAAACACCACGGAAATGCTGCATTAACCCCGTCTCTGCTGTTTAGGGAGTCAGCATGGCCATAATCACTTTAGGGTCTAACAGCAGTAAGGTGCAGATGAGAGCTAACGCACACTGTCATAGAGAATTAAATGGTGGGAGGCCATTTGGTGGCATAATTCCTTCAGTCCCCACCTCCTTTCTTCATGGTTCCACTTGATTGATAGTCCTGTAAATGCTGCTCTACATTTAGATGTAATCAGACCAGTCTTATCAGAAAAGATGAAAGACCCCTCTATTCCTGGGTTCATTCCATTTATACTCAGCAAATGACACAGACACTTAATTTATCACTGTAATATCTCAGGCTTGCCACAGTTGGAAGGTGGCATGATCCAGGTTGCCAAAACTGGCAGTAAGAATGGTGTCCATATGGGTAAGAATTATAACATTTATGAATAATGCAGCAGGGAGGTGAATATGTGAGTGAGCTGAGACTAATGTGACTGCTCTAATTATATTTCTACTCATTTTGTTACTTGTTCCTCAGGCTGACTGTGTTGCTTTCCCAGCCTTGCTTGATCAAACGTTTCATTTCGCAGGCTTCACACCAACTTCACTTTCAACCCAAACGCTCCGTTCAAAAATTGAAGCAGAAATAGTGATGGACTGAAACCAAAGGAGACTGTCTGAAACCAAAGTGGACTATCCCACTCACAAGAGAGATGCAATCCTGAAGTGATGTTTTAAAGCAGTGTAACCTTTCTTTTTACAGTCTTGAAATAACTAAACCACCATCAAGGCTAAATGCAGCAATCATTATACATTATTGATTCAACACAAGTAAAATGTGTTTCATCTACTTTACCCATCTGCTTTGAAACCTGCAGGCAATTACTGAGGGCACAGAAAACAGTAGAGGCAGCACATCACATAGGGACATCTGTTTAACATCTGTCTAAAATTATATCAAAAGTAAGGACTTTGGAACATTAGCCTCAAAATGTGTATGGATTTCTATGGGGGGGGTTTCAGATGCAGCAGGATGGCATTTCAAATTCAACATAACATCACTCGTGGGTAAAGAAAGACGGATTCAGCTTGGGTTGCACCAGTGAGCAGGAGGCAAACATGTTTAAAAATGAAAATGATTCAATTTTGTCCAAACATCTGCTGTTATCCCAAGGCTGCACACATCAACCTCAACAACAGGAATAATAAAAACAACCTCAGATTTGTCATCTGTTTTAATGATATGACTGAGAACAACTTTGGGATAATAAAAGAGCTTTATCTATATCAAAGCCACTGATTGACGGCTATGATAACCAATATTTAACTTTGGATCTAATGTTTTAGTTTTATTGGTGCTACAAGTAACTTGCTAAATATTGCAAAGGTCTGAACTCATGGTGGGTTAAGATGAGATAAGACTTCTTATCTTGTCTTGATGTTGGGTTTCTGTTAATAAAATTTTATTACCATTTACAGGTCTAGACCTGTTAACGCTTGGAAAGCGTCTTGAGATAACGTTTGTTATGAATTGGCGCTTTATAAATAAAGACTGATTGATTGATTGATTGACAAGTCAGTGTTGTTCTACACTGTACAACTTTGGTGTCAATTTACAGCAGAATCTCAACAGTCATGTACTGTATCTTTACAAAAGTATAATACTGTTATAAACAATGCATCCACAGTTGCTTGCAGTCCCCATAGTCCATTACCCCCAGTTACAGTAAATTACATTTAACAGATGAGGATCACTGTCAGTGGAAGACCACTGACACTGACCCTCCTCAGTCATGGTTGCAATAATTCTTATGTTGCAGTTAACAAAGGTATTCTGGGTAAAGCCTGTGAACTGAAGCTCTGCTAAACAGCTGGGAGGTGGTGAGGTGCATTGAGAAGTTGTACCCAGAATGCCTTTGTGAATTGTAACCCAACAGTTATTGTAACCGTGAGTGAGGAGGGAACACAGTTGATGTGAGACCCTGCTGTGCATTAGATAAGTGTATATATCAATGTCTGTGCCCTTATATCAAAAAAAAAAAAAAAAAAAAAAAAAAAAAACATACCAGAATCACAGCATTGAGCAGTGGTTCTCAAACTTTTTACACCAAGTACCTCCTCAGAAAGAACTTGGTTCTCCAAGTACAACCATGATGTCTGATGTTAATCAAGTAGAGCAGTCAGCCTGAGTATTCAGCTAAATCTATGCACAGTTCAATAAAGAGGTGTGAGTTTTATTCTCAATAAGCATTTTAATTCTTCAAACAATAGAAAAACACAGTTTGAACATTAACGCTGTGCGTAAATGTAAGACATTAAAATAAACTGTACCACAAATATGACTCCATTCAAATGTACCTAAAGTTAAATAAAAATTGTACCTAAAAGATGTACCAATAACTGCACATAAATCCAAATGTCATGTAGTTGGAGTGATTTATACCGCTTGTTGCTGCTAGCAGATGTTCTGGTACCTGACTGGTGCTAATGGTGCTACTGTTAGCCCCTTTGCTTGGCTCGCTCTCCTCCTCTTCAGTTTTTGTGCTTGAATCATTCTCAACCCAATCAGCACTTTTCTGAAGCCACAATATGAGTTTAATAACTTGGTCACCTCCAGCCTCCACCATCCTCCTCTTACCAACACAGCCTGAACTACCACACGTTGTAGGTAATGGTCAGCAGCAGGAGACGTAGCTTTATTTACAAAACTGCTGCTGACATCGACGTACATTAAGACTCAAACAAAGCTTTTTCATTTTCACACATAAACTTATTGCAGTCTTATATATTTGATGGTATTATATGTTTTTATTTTGATTATTTATATTTAATTCTGTGATTTCTCCGCGTACCTCTAGCGGAAGCCTGAGTACCACACTTTGAGAAAGGCTGGTAAAGAGAGATCGAAAACTGTACAAAGTATTACAGCTGGTGTATTGTGCGCACTGGTATAAAGCACAACACTACATAGTGTACCAGCTTGAATACTACTCCCTAAATACTATAAATATTAAATAAAAAGTAAACTATCGCACATTAAATTACTACATTTCCAATGTGCAGATAATGTAAAGGTACAGTACAGTACTAGTAAAATTGCTGCCAGTAAAATACTGTATTTTTATATTCATACAGCAATATACTGTAAATTCAATCACAACTACTTACTTTGGCACTTATGAAGCTTTTAAAGTAAGGACAATATAATTACAGTAAATCACAGGCAGCAAGTTTGTCAGTAAATCACTGTAATTTTATGCTGAAAAGTTTTACAGTGTAACAACCACTAACTTAAAGGCTCTGTGAAGACTATCCTTTACATTATCTGCACATTGAGTACAGAGACACCTGTGGCCAAAATAAGTATTTTTTTTTTCAGGTTGTAGATTCTATTTCCTGTAAGTACAATCACCCACAGTCATGAAGAGGAGATTAAGGTGTGCATTTGTTTAGGAAGCACATACATTTAGAACAGATTGTCTTTTTAATATCACAGTTCTTTGTTTAAGACTGTTTTTCAGGATTCAAAGTGACAAGGTAATTTATCTATTTGTAGTTCAGCAGAATCTGACCCAACAACGACTACTGAAAAGAAACATTTATAAATAAGCAATTTTGTTGCTGACAATCTCATTTTAAATAATGAAATCTGAACAGGCAAAATAAAATCCAGACTATTTCAGGATCACTGAGAAAGTCTTCACTGTTCCTTAAATGTCTGTAATGTTACCCCATAGCCTGCTGTAGTTTGTGGCTTTAAACTCTGTATTACAAAAATTCCAGCCATGTGCTTGATCCTAAAAACTGAAGAAGCCTTAAAACAAAGTGAGCAGCAAGAGCAAAGACACAGACATCTGTTGAGATACCAGTGGTGTGCTTCTGTCATATTTTCAACATCAACAGCCATATTATCCAGCCATAATCATTATGGAGTGATTCAACTTTTTGAATATAACAGATTAAAATAGATTTCTGCTTCTCAGATTGTACAAATGCTTTTAAAGAAAAGGGGGGTTCAGGTTACTCTATGAATTGACTTATGGCAATTTGTAAAGTGAAAAAGATGAAGATGTGAATAACTTAAGTACATAGAAATGTACTGTCATTTACTGCACTTTAAAAACATGAAAGTTAGGAAGCTGTGTAAAACCGTTATTCAGAAACAGAAATTAAAACAATATATTTTATTTCTTAAATGCAAAGACAACTGCAAAAAGTCAGAACTAAGGAAGTGTCTTTGTCTTATTTCTAGTTAAACTCATTTAAAGGACTACATTTAAGTTAGATTTCTCCTGGCAGTACAGAAAAAACGTCTTATTTCAAAATATTAATTGCTTTCAGTGAGCAAAAAAAAAAAAAAAAATTGGCAATGGAACAAGAAAACAAAATCTTTTAAGTTTCTTAAAAGAAATAAGAGCATTGTCTTGGATGGGACATTGCTCTTATTTCAAGACACTAGACATGTCAATTTTTCTCACAAGCAACCCTGGCTTTATTTTTTCTTCTAATACCATTAAATTTGTGATTTTTTTTTACTTGTCAGGTGAATGTGACGGCTGCACGGTAGCGCAGCTGTTAGAGCTCTTGCTTCACAGCAAGAAGGTCGCCGGTTCGAATCCCGGTTCGGGCACGGTGTGCCTTTCTGTGTGGAGTTTGCATGTTCTCCCCGTGCATGCGTGGGTTCTCTCCGGGTACTCCGGCTTCCTCCCACAGTCCAAAAACATGCTCACTAGGTCAATTGGAGATTCTAAATTGCCCGTAGGAGTGAGTGTGAGCGTGAATGGTTGTCTATGTCAGCCCTGCGATTGACTGGCGTCCAGTCCAGGGTGTACCCTGCCTCTCGCCCTAAGCCAGCTGGGATAGGCTCCAGCCACCCGTGACCCTGAACAGGAGAAGCGGTATAGAAAATGGATGGATGGATGGAGGTGAATGTGACAAATATTTAAGTGCAGTAAGACATCTTCAGGAGATGAATCAGTTTTAGGAGTTTTGAAGTAAAGAAGCCCATTCTTCCCTGATGCAGGATTTTCACTGCTCAACAATTTCAGAGGTTTGGATGTATTATTTGTGTCACAATGGGCCAAATGTTTTCAACAAATCAGATCAACAAATCAAGTCAGAACTGCAGGCAGACAAGTTTCATACCTGGACTGTTGAGGCATTCTGCTGTTAAACGTATAGAACCCTATTTGAGATTGTACTGCAGAAATATGCATGGTTCTATCTCTGTACAGTCAGGGGCAATAACATAACTGAAGAAACTTAAATGCGTTTGGCCAGTACTCCAAAGAAATGGAGTTAAATAGGTTTTTAAATAGGTTTTCTCACCAATGCCCCCATTTGAAAAATAAAGAGCAGCAAAGAGACCAACACAGCTGTGATAATAAAGACTGCTAACAAGGGAATCAAGCATCAACATCAAGCATTAAATTTCTTTTTTATCAAAATAATTTTCAAACTTTCTCTTAGCTAATGAAGCAATAAAAAAAGAAAGCAACAAGGTTATTTTAAATTGGAAATAGTGGTATTTAATTGGGATAAGGAGATCCTCCTTATTCCACTATTCCCCACACACTGTGCCTTGGGGTCGAAAAAGGTAAACAGTAGCACAGATGAATTACCTCAGGTCCCTATGGGTACAGAAGTCCTCAGTAGCAGATTCCTTGATTCTATGCTGCAGGGCATTCCTCCAGCGTGAAAGAACACTGGGCCGCATCACAGCAAGACAGCAGCTGAGGGAGGCTTCTACATCCTCTTAAGTTTTCACTTGATCAAACCTTTCATTTCTAAACTGTTATTGCAGGCTTCTGCATATCAGTAGCAGTTCGTGACCTTGAATTATTCAAACAGTGCTGGGCTTCTTGATTGATGTACAACTTCAGTTGATCAACAGTCCGGGGTCTCTGTTGTTGTATTTTGTGCTTCATAATGCTCCACACATTTTCAATGGGAGACAGGTCTGGACTGCAGGCAGGCCAGTCTAGTACCTGCACTCTTTTACTATGAAGCCACGCTGTTGTAACACGTGCAGAATGTGTCTTGTCATTGTCTTGCTGAAATAAGCAGGGACGTCCCTGAAAAAGACGTGGCTTGGATGGCAGCATATGTTGCTCCAAAACCTGTATGTACCTTTCAGCATTAATGGAGCCTTCACAGATGGTCAAGTTAGCCATGCCATGGGCACTAACACACCCCCATACCATCACAGATGCTGGCTTTGAGACTTTGACCTGAGAACAATCCAGATTGTCCTTTTCCTCTTTGGTCTGGAGGACACCACGTCCATGATTTCCAAAAACAGTTTGAAATGTGGACTCGTCAGACCACAGCAGACTTTTCCACTTTGCGTCAGTCCATCTCAGATGAGCTCGGGTCCAGAGAAGCCGGCGGTGTTTCTGGGTGTTGTTGATTTATGTCTTTGTCTTTGCATGGTAGAGTTTGAACTTGCACTTGTAGATGTAGTGATGAACTGTGTTAACTGACAATGGTTTTCTGAAGTCTTCCTGAGCCCACGTGGTAATATCCTTTACACAATGATGTTGGTTTTTAATGCAGTGCTGCCTGAGGGGTCAAAGGTCACGTGCATTCAGTGTTGGTTTTCAGCCTTGCTGCTTATGTGCAGAGATTTCTCCAGATTCTCTGAATCTTTTGATGATATTATGGACTGTAGATGATGAAATCCATCAATTCTTTGAAACTGTACGTTGAGAAACATTGTTCTTAAACTGTTGGACTATTGGCTCACACAGTTGTTAACAAAGCGATGGACCTTACCCCATCCTTGCTTGAGAACGCCTGAGCCTTTAAGGGATGCTCCTTTTATACCCAATCATGACACTCACCTGTTTCCAATGAACCTGTTCACCTGTGGAATGTTCTAAACAACTGTTTTTGGAGCATTTCTCAACTTTTCCAGTCTTTTGTTGACCCTGTACAAACTTTTTTGGAACGTGTTGGAGACATCAAATTGAACATTAGTGAATATTTGTGAGATAACAGTAAAGTTTTTTTTAGTTTGAACAATAAATATGTAATCTTTGTAGTGTATTCAGTTGAATAAAGGTTAAACAGGAATTGGAATATTATAGTTTATAGTATTATGTTTTCTGGATAGGCATGCAGGCAAGTTTCCCAAGTTCAGTGATTTTTTTTTTCTTTTCTTTTTTTTAAAGGTGTTTTTACTCATGCTCAACCAGAAAAATAATGTGGACCAGACAGAAATGTTCTTTGAGGCATTTCAGCAAAAGGTCTCTCAGCAGCTCTATCCACGCACAAACTCCTATTACCACAACCTAAGTGATAAACGTAGCGATGTATTACTCCTACAATTGTGATTAATAGCTTGCTTGTCAGATACAGCAGGATTTAAGGCTGTCATTAAATTGCAATTAGTTCTACATGAAGTAACAAGGACCTGGTTACTTTAATCATACATATTTATTAGGCTCAACTTGAAGAAACAATGAGATAAATATACACAGAGGAAGATAATTGGCTGGGAAAAAGATTGCACACACTGTTGCACACAGACTCACAAATGATACTACATGACAATTAGAATGCATGTGTCTCCTAAGTGGTGACAAACAACTCTGAGATAGAATATCTGATTAAAAATAGACTGAATTTAAAGGATGGTGATTATGGCTGTGTATGTCATTACTGTGGCATAACTGTCTCTGGCCAAACCCTCCTCGGATAGAGCAGCCTCTCTCTCTCTGTTTTTATCGATTCAACTTTTTACCGTCTTTATGTTATATATTTATATATTTATTTACTTATTTATATGCTGAATAATAAATCATTCCATCACATCATAATCACTGTACCATAAAGTTGTCCTCCTCTTCTCTGATTACTCTGAGCTGGAGTTCATCAAGTTTGAATAAATTGGAATCTTTATAGGGCTTTATTTTTGAGGGACATCAGCTTCTCTGCATGCCTTTGTTGGTTTGTTGGGAACACATTTATGTCAGGAGCTGCAGATGCTCCTGCAGTACCAAGTGTCCTTGGGCAAGGCACTGAACCACAAAGTGCTCCTGTGGTGAGGTGTTTTGAGTGGTCAGAGAGACTAGAAAAGTGCTTTAAAAACAAACATGTACCATTTTTATGCCTGTACATACACAAACAGATAGATGCAGGCATACACATGTTCAGTAATGAATCAAAAAAACAAAACATTGAAAAACGGTTTGTTTTCAGTTTTGTTTTTAATCCTTTTCGAAATGAAAATAATGAAAATGTCTTCTTCTTTCAATATCCTGTTTGTTAACATAGATCAAATAAAGGAAAGTTGAATGACAGGCCACAGGCTGATTTTGATTTTATTATTTGATTTGTACAATCATTATGACCTGGAGGTTGTTGAGAAGCTTCTCTGTCAAGGGAGCGTAGATGAAGGCTTGATTTAATCATCTGTTTTTCATATTTTTAACTTTCTGTGATATCCCTTTGACCAGTGCTGCTTCCCCCTTGGTCGCTGCCATTTGTACTTTTGCTGCAATCTTCAGCAAATTTCTACTTCCAGTCCTTCCTGGTCAAAAAAAAAAAAAAACGACAAAAAACTGGCACTGCTTCACAACTTTACTCTATATCCACCATGCAAAATTAAAGTCACATCTCACTTTACATCCTGATGCATCTCTGGAGGTCTGTGGGCTCTGAACAGGAAACTGGTTTGATCCTCTGTGAGGCCACAGAGCAAAAAGCAGAAAAGTTTGCCTCCTACCACTGCAGGCTCCTGATGGAGGCACTGAACTGACACTGGTGACTTTCCAACCTGCAGAAAAAAAAACAGCCTTCAAGGTCGCTTTGCATCCTCTCACAGAGGCACTATTCTGTTCTGTCCACACATCCTTCGCTCTGAGCCCAGAAAAGGACAGCTGTCTTTTGACAGTGTACAGCCAGCATTCCTTCATCAGCATCCCCCCACACCCCTCACTCACACACACACACACACACACACACACACACACACACACACACACACACACACACACACACACACACACACACACATCACTCATAACAGGTGATTCCATAATCAGTAGCACATACTTCTCCAGTGCCACCTCTGTCAACATTCCTGGTTCAACCATTTCCATCATCCTGAACAAACTACAGAGCATGCCTTTGCTCCCAGCCTCCATGAACCATCTTATTATGCATTCGGGCACTGTTGACGGAGCTCAATGACATACTGAGCTAACCAAAATCAATTTCAATTGCCTCTCTGACTTTTAAAACAATCTGGAAAATCCAGTGCAGCAGGTTGATTCAGCAGAGCCATGCTGCTGTCTTCAGTCCGCCTGCAGAGCTCATAGCATGGTTTACATTGACAACTTCAATTTGTCCCGGAATCACAGGTTTGTGTTTAAAGCACTGTTAGCATCCAAGCAAACCCACCTCCAAAATGCTATTCTAAACACACCATGCCACTGACACGACAAGTCTTTATCTCCCTGTCAAGCATGCACAGTATCACTGAACTTCCACATTTGGGGCACCAGTGAATTTACTCTCCACCTCTTCTTTAACCCCCCCACCCCAAAGTATTAAATAACAACGTCATCCAATTACTGGATGAATGGCAGACACAGATCAACCTCTCAGAGTCCTGCACCATTTAAATTAAACTCATCACACAATCTAAAATCCAACAAAGCTATGGAATACAAACATTTAATCATCAGGAGGTTTCTCAAACATGTAAAATAATTCACATCAAGCTACAAGGCTTTCAGGCTGACCCACATGTCATGTTTCTGACTGAGTCAGAGTGTTCAGAACTGTGATTCAGCAATAGGTTAAAATCGACAGCTGTCAAGGTGAAGGAGTAGTTGTTTACCTTAATTCTTGTTATTCGGCACCAAACAGTTTTAAATTTATAACCCTCAAAATAACTTTGGCTTCCAATGATTCCTGGATGGATTAAGTGCTGAAATATTTTCCCCCATTTCAAAAAAAATGAATTCAGGCCATGGTCAGTCACGAAAACACACTCTGTATTCCAGTCCTTTTTGAAAGCCCTCCTCAGCAACACTCTGCACTTTTTAAAATGTTTTATAACACTTTATTTGCTACTCAGGGGATTTCACCATTTTCATGCTCTTAGATCTTCGGCTGTCGTAGACAGTAGAACAAAGCTCTCTAATTTCGTGCTGGCATTAAAGATACCACTCTGAAATGGTTCTGATTCTCCTTGGCAGGCACAAGCTTTTCTCTCAGCCCTGTTGCTCTGTACTTTCCTTGACGCCAAGGTTGTTTTCTTGGGTCTGCCTTCCCTTCAAATGTTCCCCTGGGCTGCACAGTGGGGCAGTGGCTAGCACTGTTGCCTCACAGCAAGGTCATCAGTTCAAATCCCAGTTCGTCAGGTGTGCCTTTCTGTGTGGAGTTTGCATGTTCTCCCCGTGCATGTGTGGGTTCTCTCCAGGTACTCCAGCTTCCTCCCACAGTCCAAAAACATGCTCATCAGGTTAACTGGTGATTCTAAATTGCCTGTAGGTGTGAGTGTGAATGGTTGTCTGTCTCTGTGTGTCAGCCCTGTGATTGACTGGAAACCAGTCCAGGGTGTACCCCACCTCTCACCCTAACCCCTAATTCACACATACTGCGTGAACTCCGCAATCCATCAGCGCCGTGCACTACGCTGTACTTCGTTGCTATTCAGGTCAATCAGTGCATTCACAGTGCCAGTGCCACTGTCCGTCTCCGATGCGTGCTACCAACGGCTGCTCGTGGCTGTTCCGCTCCGAGTCTATTTTCGCTGGAGTGCGCTGCAGAGATGCGTCAATCTCTGCAGAGCAGATCGTACCAAACAGGAAAACAGACACAAAAAACGATCAGAGTTTCTGGTCTTTTCAAAATAAAGCACCATGTTCAGCCTGTCGATCGTAAAATTATCCGTATATTAAAACTACGACACTGGCACAGGGCCAGCAGTCATCAGCGGGTCAGACCCAGAGGAAATCTGACGCCATGGACGAGGAAAAGTTTATATTGGAGGCGGAAAACCAGATAATTATATACGATACAACACATCCTTTATATAAGGACACCAAGAGAAACTAAAAGGGAAGGACTGAATTAATGAAGTTCTGGGAAAACTAGGTGAGTTTAACATACTGATTAATTATAATGAAAGTAGTTGTCATGTGATTCCTGCGGGAACATGTGGTTCTCCTGTGATCTTGTGATCTTGCCAGGCGCGGAGCCAGTCTCACATTGCAGAGGGGGCGGAGACTTGTATGGGCCCTTATAGCGTATTGGCTATTTTATTTGTTAACAATTCACATTATGGATCCGATGTGGATTTGAGCTGTATTTGCTGCTGCCAAAAAGGGACTGAATGAACGGCTTTAGCTTCATAATTAAAAAAAAGTCTCACACTTTGAACCATCAAAATATGAAAGAAAATCATAGCTCAACAAAGAGACTCAATTTGCTTCGTAAACGTCCAGATATTCTGTAAAACAAAGTAAACCCAACATTAGACGCTGTGCAGTGACAGCATCCAAAGACACAGCTGATCAATTAGTAGTGTTAATAATGGGAAACGGAGACAGTAGGGCGAAATGGAGAGAGTGTGGATTACGATGAGTTGTGCAGCACAATGTGCGCTATTTCAGCACCATGGACAGTGCCACGGATTTATCAATAAACAGCGACCTGCTGATAATCTAGCACCACAACTGCCGATAGGCTATTTCAGCACCATGGACAGTGCCACAGATTTATCATTAAACAGCGACCTGCTGATGATCTAGCACCACAACTGCTGATAGGCTATTTCAGCACCATGGTTGGGGGTTGAGTTGCTGAGAAGAAGTTTGTCAGCGGAACGCAGGAGGCAACAAGATTCTTCCTCTGCTCTTGCTCCTTACGCTTTAGTGCGCCTGACTTGTGTTTTTTCATTTAAAAGCTATTTAAACGAACACACACAGATTAAGTAACTAGGGCTAACTGCACACTCAGAGACCACGGTGAAAAAGACTGCGCGTAGACCCACAGGGAGAGAGAGAGAAAGAAAGATTGACAGATAGCACAAGAGAGGTTGACGTGGTAAGTATGACGTCACATTAGGCTACCTCCTCATGGTATTTCAGAAACGCTCTGATCTGGATTGCTTTTTCCACTTATATTTACCTTTATTGTTACACTTATATCCTTACAAATACAGCAGTAAGAGACTGACTTTCCGACTTTACGTTGTTTTTGTTTTTTTCGCCACCGGTCTTGCGGTGGGCCCCTTCGTGACCGTGGGCCGGGGGCAGCCGCACCCTCTGCCCCCCCCCCCCCCCCCCCCCGCCGGCTCCGCTACAGGATCTTGCGTATCCAGCTGCTATGAGTACGTTGAGCTGCTCTCCGCTCCTGAGACAGATCCAGGGTGAATTGGCTCGTGCTGATGGACTGTGGTGCTCACTGAGTATGTGTGAATCAGGGGTTAGACAGCTGGGATAGGCTCCAGACACCTGCGACCCTGAACAGGATAAATGGGATAGAAGAAGGATGGATGGACGGATAAATGAATGAATGAATGCTCCCCTCAGAGTCTTTGAAGATATCATATCTAATCTTGGAAGTGGCACAGATGACACATCTACCTTTAAAATGGAGAAACCTTCATTCTGTAAAATCTGTACTGAACTGTTGCAGTGCCATCCATCCATCCATCCATCCATCCATCCATCCATCCATCCATTAAGGCATGCCACTTTTCCTTATCTAGGTTGTGGGAGCTGAGCTGATCCCAACTTTTCTTGGGGTGCTGGGTGGGGTAAATCCCGGACTGGTTTGTAGCCAAGGATCACATTTACACTCACCAAAGGGGGGACCAAATGACCTGATAAATATGTTTTTGAGTCTTGAAGTTTAGACCAAACCATTCCTGTAGTGTAGCCTGCAAATATAAAAACCATGGCTAAATAAAACAAAATAAGTATTTATTTAACATTTTAAATAGTCTTTGGTCCAACCCTGTTACTACGCCTGCTGCTGCCGAACATCAAATTGACTTTGTCCTTTTATGAGGCTTATGAAGTTCATAGGCTTATAAACTTGTTGTAAAAAAACAAAAACACAACATGTCATTCCTAACTACAGTCTAAAGAGTTCAGTAAATAGAATGGGTGTGTAATGATCACAAATTTTGGAGTGTCTTTTTGCAAGTGCAGTGACATTTCGCATTGTGAAACTTTCACATAAGGACAAAGTAACTTTTATCATTATGAACGCCATAAGATTTGTTATTGAGTGTTTCACAAGCCAAGCAATCATCTGTTAATGGCGTGCCTGTGAGGAAAGCACACTGTAAAAGTCTTATGGGACTGCACTGATTGTTCTGCCGCTGGTCCCCAGTTATATCTACAGGTTATTGATTGCAGCCTCAGACAACCTACGATCGATACGTAGCACTAGAGCCATTGCAATTTCATTGATCCTTCGTTGCATTCCACAAAAGGTTACAGAAAGAAGCCCGAGCAAAGCAAGCATGGCTGTGGTGCACAGGCAATATCAATGAGTGGGGGATCTTAAACATGTTGTGGATGCTCTTCGTTGCTTTTATAGTTCTTAATCATTCTTTTGGTAGAGACCATCTGTCATCTTGAAGCAAAGTCATTCCTGGTTTTGTGGTTTGTTCCTTTTTTAACCACTGGCAGGGGAAACCATAAAGGACTAATGAATGTGTGATCAAAAACCAAGCATGTCCAATTCAGAGGCCCAGTCTAACACATTAGCATTCTAGGTTTGGGTCAAAGTGAGAGCATTGTACCCCTCAACAGCATAATGAGGGTGTTCCCCCTTGTACACCACACAGCTGGATACCTGCCTGTGATGTAAACCACTGAGCTTGTCACTGAGCATTAGGGAATGGTCCACTCATCAGAAACAAAAAAGACACAGATGCTGCATGCACTCAGTACATGCCCTCCTCTGCCTGATGCATATTCAGTACATGCAGATTGTAGTGTAGCCCTGATGTAGTCTGGCACATCAGGCCTACGATGAAAGGAACATGTACATACAGTTCTGTCACAGCATAAAAGCCTTTTGCTGTACTGCAGAGGTAAGATTTGCACTTAAAACGTCTGTTGTAAGGGCTGATACATTTAGGTGACCATCACTGCTGAAAGGGTTTTGATGGCGGCATGTTATACAAGAATGATGAACTCAGACGCAAACGCCAGAGCGCCTTAGGTGCAGGGTTAAGAGGGTTACTTTAAAAATATATTCTGGTACAGTTAGTAGTTACCTGTTAAAAACTGTAATCAGTACCACAATCCAAGTACCATAATAGTAAAGTAATGTAACTTCATTACGTTTTTTTATTATTATTATTTTAATTTTGGAACACTTGAATACAAAATATGCATAAAAAAGGACAAAAGAAACTAAATATTGGTAAAATGATGAAGTTGTGTGTGTTCTGTTTGACAGCTGAACAATGTGAGCTTATAAAAGAAACTGAGGAAACCAAGTTTAGGCAGCAGCTTATAGTCCTACAGTCAAAGTGCTCAAGTCTGGACCACATGGTCCTGTTTATGAAGCCAAAATAAAACATGGCAGACACAGTATGCTCTGTTTCAGAGCACCCATCATATTGTTTTAAACACACCCAGTGTTCACCTGAGAAACTTTAAACAAAACATGACAAACAAATGAAAGAGAATGAAAACCATCATGTAAATTCAGGCAGTGGGTTTATAAATCTAGATTAAAGGTATGGGCCAAAAGAACAGTGTTCAAAACAGAAATAAAGGCTCATCCTTACAGAGTAAACACCAAATTAGCTTACTTTAAAAAAAAAAAATCACTGCAATAAATCTCTGTGATTCAAATGCCAAAACTTTATCAGTTTCACTTTTATTCCTGCACAGATGTGAACGTGTAAACGCATATTTATTCTGCTCTCTGCTCTGTGGAGCAGCTAGCTCCACAGCTAACAGCAGACTGTCACTCACTGACAGATCAAATAATACAGCTATGAGGTTCAAATCTATCATATTGTTCAGCATACCCACATATCTTTTATGTTTTAAATAAAATCATTACAGTGGGGAGGAGCAGTGACAATTACTCACACCTCTGTTAGTTTTTAATAATTGCAGAGGACGTCTATGTTTTTAATCCTGTATGAATCGACCATGTCCATAATTTGTAGAGTAAAAATTCCAGGGAAAATCACCTGATTTATTTAGATACACACAAAGCTCCTCTGATAATACTAATACTGAAAGTTCCAACCCATAAAAGCACTTTTTTTTCCCACTAAAGGCCACGCTGGTGCTGTGAGTTTTTACATTTTGGCCTTTCAGGTTTGTTAATGTAACATACTTCAGCATTTTTCCCCTGCAGCTTCATTTGACACTATTAATGTTTATACTTCAGGAGAAATGAGAAAAGGCAAGATACCTCCAAGCCCCACCAATAATTTGTTACTTTTGTCTGTACATTCAACTGTCAGCAAAAGTTTGATGGACAACTATTTACAAAGTAATATTGATAATGCTGTGTTCTTTAATGTATCAGAACGGTAAAAGCAAAATGTTTCCTAACTGCCCATTACTTATTTTGGGCTCAACCACATGATCCTGATATCCTGTTCCTGCTTTCATTCCCATTGCATACAAGCAGTGGTTTGTTTATTAAGTCGTAAAAGATGAAAAATTGTCCTTCGTCACCATTTCGCCCCTAAAACCTAAATCAAATGGCTTCTTGCTGGCAGGATACTGCCAAGGCACTGGGCATGTCCAGTAGGAGATTGTTTGCTTTTAGATTATTGACCAGTGGCCCGTTTCACAAAGGAGGTTCAAAAAACTCTGAGTTAAATCCTGAACCCTGAGTTGATCTAACCTGAGATAGAAAACTCTGAGTTTTCGGTTTCAGAACAGGTGATTTGAGTTAGTTCAATCAACTCAGAGCAGATCAACTCAGAGTTTAGCGCGTGCACCACGACTATAAAAAGCCAACATCAATGGAGCCCCGATTCGACGAGTCACCATGGCAACGGGGAAGAGGAGGGCTGCGTTTTTTACGCCACTGGAACTTGAAATCTTAATGAGCTCGTACAGCGAATTTGAACACGTTTTTCGAAAAAAGAGCAACACCACTGCAGCTGCAAAAGAGAGGGAGACGGCGTGGGAGAACATTGCTGCTCGGGTCAATGCGTATGTTTAAATTTAGTCCTTTGCAATCACAATAATATTACAGGGGAAAACTGCTTGAATGGTAGCTCTTTCGTTTATTTCATGTAGGTGCAATCCCGCAGGGGAGAAGCGCACTTGGCAGCAGCTGAAGATGAAATATAAAAACATTGTTCAAACAGGTAAGACCTCGGCGTAATTTAATGGGGGTACCTCATTTTGATCATGTTTTATTGTAAAGTAAATTTTAAGTGGCTGTTTGATTGTGTAGTTGTTTTATCCCCAACATAATGCTGTTTTCACACACATAATTCTCATCTATATCATATTCTGTTAAATAATTAAGCCTATTTAAACTAACACAGACTTCTGCTCAGCCAACAGAAAGAAAGCAGATGCCCGTAAAACGGGTGGTGGCCCAGCACCACCACCTCTAACGGAGGCAGAGGAGCTGGCTCTAAGCCAGATTGTCGGAAGGCCAGTGGCTGAGGGAATTCCTGGAGGGAGCTCATCTTCAGAGCTCACCCCTCAAGACACAAGTGCCTATATAAAATGTAACATGCCGAGGCCTTTATATCGTGTTTAAGCCTATTCATAAAAACGTTTATTTCCCTTTCATGTCTTTTTTTTTTTTCTTTTGTCCCAACAGATTCTGATGGTGCTATCTGCCTTGTGGAGCCCCCTCACGCCACAACAGACCTTGTAACTGTAAGGAAATACTCCAAAGATTTTGCCAAATGGTAGTTTAAGTATACTGAAACATATCACTCATCCAGGATGAAGAGCACGAGGAAACTGTGTCTGCTGCCTTTACAGAGGGGGATCCAGAAAGGCCCAGAGAGGTAACATCTTGATATGTTACTGATAGTTCTCTTCCCATTTACATTTCTTAACATTCTGGTGGAATATAGAGTGTAACATTTAGCCTACACTGAAGTATTGACACATTCTCATCCTTTTCAACAGGGCATGGCCAGGCAGCAGCAGGAGAGTCCCTCAACTTCCACTGCACAGATTGACACAGTGAGATGGATGTTCAGTAAACACCAGAGGTTCATTCTGTGGAATTCATGTGCAACTGTATAATTTCATGCCCTCCTTATGTATTCCCAGTTACCAGTAAAAGAGATTTATAAAATTCACCTGCTGAAAAAAATCCAAAAAACCGACAAAGAAATGCAATACTTGGACCGCCAGATTAGGAAGGCAGACCTAGAAACTGAAATACTGGAGCACAAATTAGAGGTGAGTGCATGGTCACAGGTGAATTGTGTTAATTATGTTAACTATTGGAACATTAACTAAACTAGCTCTTGTATTTGTAGGAAATAAAGAAGACCAAATGAAGTGTGTTTTATGTCTTTATTTGTCTGCTGTGGTGGTGTTGGTGGTGATGATGGTGACTCAGTCTCTGAAGTGGCTATGGCATATGGTGTCTCTGACTGCTCTGCCGTCCTGCATAGCTGGCAGGTGGATGGGGTCATCATCAGGGTCTTCAGTTTGTAGGGCAGGGTGTTGCTCTCCTCTAATAGTGGCAATATTATGAAGAACAACACATGCCACAATAATGTCACAGGCCCTCTCAGGGGTCACCCTAAGGTGACGGAGGCACTGGAAACGGGCTTTCAGCAGGCCTATGGTCATCTCCACCCGGGCTCTCGTCCTGCAGTGAGCCCGGTTGAAGTTCTGTTGGGGGCCTGGTTCAGGGTCAGGGTAAGGTGTCAGCAACCTCGGTTGGCATGGGTAACCTCTGTCACCCAGCAGAAGGCCATCAAACTCTCCTGTAATGTGTAGTGGACACATCAGAGTATATTAAAGGAGGGAGACAAGTGAATTATATTGTGCAAATCTTTTGGCTGCTTACCATGTTGCAGCCTGTTGCTCAGGTTAGACTCGCGATAAATCCTTGAGTCATGAACAGACCCAGGCCACTTGGCCTCCACATTGGAAATAAGGTATGCAGCATCACATATGATCTTGACAGTGCAGAGAATGACAGATGTTGAACTATGATGCAGTCTTTAACATTTTGAAACAGTAGTCAATCTACATGTACCTGCACATTTATGCTGTGAATGGACTTCCTATTCACATAATCAGCTTCATTATGTGAGGGAGCTGTGATGGGGATGTGTGTGCCATCTATGCAGCCAATCACACTTGGAAATCCTGAAAGAAATGAAAATTACTAATCCCAGTCTGAGGTTGCAGCACGATGTCATCAATGGAATATAATTTCAAATTCATTTGGATCTCTACATCATTCACCTGCAATCCTGTGGAACTCCTCCTTGATGACTCTGACAGGTTTATGTCCAGGGAAAACCACAAAAATGGGTAACAGCCGTTTCAGGGCGAGGCACACTTTTCTGACCGCCCTGCATACAGTTGCTTTGCTTAAGTGCTCTGCATCTCCGACATTATACATAAAACTCCCATTTGCAAAGAAACGGAGCGCAACACACAATATCTGCTCGGATGTGAGAGCATGACTACGGCTGGTAATGTTGCCAATGTAAGGACGGATTAGGTTGAGTATGTAGGTGATGGACTGCGACGTGAAACGGTACCGTTCAAAAAGATATCTGTCTGGAAAAGCCAGAACATCTATGCGCGGTCTGATAATAATCTCCCGACGAATATTTAATTCCCGTCGCAATAATGCTGCACCTTCATCCACGGGATCGTTGTCAAAAGGACATGCCATGCCCAAAAAAGTTTGTTTCTAATACTTTTTCAAATGACAAACGGCAGAACAGTGTTGTGCCAAAACTCGCCTGCTGACTGAATGAATGAGGAAATCAAATACCATGTGTGATTGACAGAGGGCGGGGACAGAGAGAAACTCGAGGTTCATTGAGAAAAACCTGGTACCGACCAGGTTAGGTTCATAGAGTCTGTTACTATGGTAACTGACCGAGAGCTTAAGTTACCTCTCTCTGCGAAACAGGCTAGAGTTACTCCTCTTTCTCTGGTTTGAGTTACCTCCCTTTGTGAAACGGAAAACTCTGAGTTTCCTTCATTTCAGGCTTAACAAACTCAGAGTTTCCACTAAACCTGCTTTGTGAAACGGGCCACAGATGTGTCTTAATGTGTTTTTACTGGGTGCTGTCTTTTGTTTTCTGTTAACAAAGTAATAACCTAGAGATGCAGAAGCTACCCTTCTGCTTGGGTGTCTCTGGCTGGTCTCAACAGCTGATAACAATGGGGTTTGTTTATATTGAGTGATGGGGTTATATGTCTGACGGATACATTGTTGACAATGATCATCTCTTTCTATGCAATCTAATGTCCAATGTTTGTTCGCTGTTAGGAAACACTGTATAATGTTCACATAAATATCTAAAATAAAATAATTAGATTTAGAATGGAAATAAAATAAAAATAATGAGTCAGTAGCGCTCTAAAATCTTCACCTACATATTCTTTCATTAGGCTACAAGGACGATCAGTTTACTTATCATATGTTAACACTTCCTGTTTCATAAATTATTCAGCAAATTAAATAACACTCATTTCCTCGTCCCTTCTCTTCAGAGAAGCCTGCTAGATCTGGCTGCAAAGATGTGGGTGCACATTCTGTAGAAAACATTTCACATCAGGGATTGGAGCTACCCGCCTTTGTGCTCTCATTCAAGGCTTGTTTTAAATATGAATGCACAACATCACTTACACCCAATAACTGATGTTTCTCTGTCTTAACCTTTCATCTCTTAAAGTTTTCATCTGACAGGCCGGGAGACTCTCCCTGTTTTGTTAGAGTAACTTAAAGATGTTTTTTTTTTCCTTTTTTCCCTATGTAATGTAATTTATGGATTTTAGGGGAACAGCCAAACCATTGCCAGTGCATTTGATGGACAACAGGTTAAGCTGTCTCAGCTTAGCTCTTTATGGACTCAGGTGTCTGAGGCCTCAGCAGCTGTTCCAGGGCCAGTCTCGTGTTAAGCAGCCCTGCATGGCTAATGCTTTCCAGCTGAGTCGAGGCCTGTTGTCTGTGCTATATTTGATACCTCAGTGAGTAATTAATAAGATTCTATTAATAACAATGGGGGCAGTAAAGGATCTCTTGTTCTTAGTGCTCCCCACTGCAGCTTTTTGCAAAGCCCGGAAGCCCTGTTCACTGAGGTTATTAAGCTGATACCTGTCACAGAGCAGCAGAGATGAAGGTTCTGTTTTTAGTCTGTTCACTCAACTTCAACACATTTTTATTTCCACTACTTTCTCTGGAGTTAAAGCATGAACCTCCACTCTAACCACTGATCAACTGGAAACTAATGGATGCTGTTTCAGCAGATTATGTCCACAATATACAGCTGCTTAGATACATACAAGACGATTAAATTAACAATGATGTTTATATAAATCCCCATGTGCAATTGGAGCATAATCCTTTCTGATTCAACGGTAAAAGTTGATTTGATGATTTTAAGATTTGAGGTGGAAAATTCTGGAATGGAATACATGCCAAGAATTTCCCTGGTATTTAGAGAACAAAACAAACAATAACACTGACGTATTGATTAAAGGATTAATTAACTTTGTTTTTAGTCATTTGCTTTAAACTAGTGCAACAGCTATAAAGTATACAGTATAAAGTATAAAGTATATATATATATATATATATATATATATATATATATATATATATATATATATATATATATATATATATATATATATATATATGATATTTTGCAAGCAATTTTTCTTCTCTGTATCTTTTTTAGGGCTGTCAAAAATCAACATGTTAAAATCATTTATAAAACTCCACTTTGCAGAATGGAGATGGTATTTAAGCAGTAATAAAATGATAATAACACCTGAAACTGAAATAGCCAAATGTAATTCAAAGGATGGAACATCAGTTATTTTTGGGAAATCCAATTTTCCGACTTCTAAAACTAGAAGTTCAGCAGCTGGTTGCAGCAGCTCCGAGCGACTTTCCTACTTTTTTTTTCTTTTCCTCTTTAGCCTACCAACACTAACGTCTAGAACGACTAGAACTGAACAGTTTCAAGTCTGCAGCTGATGTTGAGGCCAAGATTGAAGCCATCCTGGATAACCCCTCTCACCCTCTTCACAACCACAGACAGGCAGCTCCGCAGCTCCTTCAGTCAGCACATCATGCTACCCAGGTAGAGACAACTCTGAAAACCTGTCCCAGTGCTGAACAGCTGGAACCCCCCCCATTTAAATTTTATTTTATATTTAAGTCATTCTGTTGTTATTCCTTAACTTTATTTTTACATTTCATTATTTTATATTTTTATTAAGCACAGACTAATTATTTATTTTTGTTTTCTTAACTTTATTCAATTTATCTTATTTGTTAAATTTAGCCTATTATATCATACTTATTGTACATATTTCTCTACACTGTTCCTTCACTTTCCCTTGCTGTATGCTGCCACAAAACACTTTCTAACCAAGGGATCAATAAGGTCTATCTTATCTTATCTAATCTAATCTTATCTTATCTTTTCTTTTCTTTTTATATATACCAAAAAGAACGAGAGACAGGACATAGGAAAAATAGATTATTGTAAAACAAACATTAATCCACCTCCAGTTAAAGAAAATCTGATCAAGAATTTGTTCCTTAAATTTGGGTAGAGCAGGCGTTTAAATATTTTTGGAATGATGTGACAGAATTCACCAGATGAGGGCGCTGTCATTTCCCTCTGCAGTAATCATAGAATATCCTGGATTTTCAAACAAAGCTAATAAAGAAGAAGGTGTACTTTCACTCAGGGTTAGCCATGTGTTCATATCTACCTGAAGGATGATTCTAATTTGACTTGGAGAAATTCAGTACAGAATAACCATGTCAGATTTGGTCAGTTAAGAAATGCAGCATAAAATTGTTCATAATGTTGTTGCAGGAAAAAGATGTAAAATAATTAATTCATGCCATCGTAACAATGTGGCAGGAGAAAGTTCCACAGTACATTAAAGCAGTAAGTCACCTCGGGCCAGGTAAACACAAAGACATTAAATATTAAGTAAGAGGTTTCAGATTCCCCACGGAAATATTTTGTATTGTTGTTGTTTGATCTTTTCTGTGCTAAATCTTCTGATATTCCCTAAGCCCTGTACAAGTGGTAAATGTCGACAGGTGATTTGCTGTACTTGACCTTAAGTGACCCATTAGGAAGCCCTTGAGGAGGGGAGAAAAATCCATCTGTGTAGCAGCTTTTTAACTGAGTGAGCCTGACTAAGTCCTGAGGTTATCATCCCTTCATTTTAACCAGACTGGGCATGCCATGATTCATAACCTAACATTCCCTCTGGGCCAAACCACGGTGACCAAAAACCACAAGGGCTCTAAACAATACAGAACTGACAGTAGGGTCAAAATGAAAACAAATTGAAAATGAAACCCATAAAAAATAAACTATAATCTGGTAGATGGATCACTGTTTGTCATGACAGGGCCTTGTTCTCATATGTCTGAATTTATTTTCAGTGGGCAGCTTTCATGGAATGTAAATGCCATTGATAGTTGCCAAGTGCGGGTACAAAAATTTTCAGATGTGAATAGCAGGAAATAAGTGTGGGCTGAGAGAGCTATTGAGTGGTGATGCTGCAGTGACAGTTATTTCTGCCCAGCAATGACTGGCTGCTCGCTATACTGGCACTGAGAAGCCAAATCAGTAAGCTGGCCTTGGGCTGCACAGCACTGCTGTTGCCATGGTGAACAGATTATCTCTGTATAAAAAAACCCAACACTCTTCTCACTTTGTAACCACCCCAGTCGCTGGCCATGAACAGTGTCTTAGCTGGTTATCTGTAAGTGCATCCTCTCCTTCAGTAACTAAGGTCGTCATCAGTTTGAAGAGGTGAACCGTTAAAAACAAAGTCAGCACATCAATTTTCTGTGACAGGGTTCAATACAAAATCCATACGCTCAAACCAGAGACGGGATGAATTTAACACTTGAACTCCAGTCACACTAATGTGACTTGAGGAATGATTTGGATCTTGACTCAGGCTTGAGCTTTGGTACTCATGGTTGATCTTTTTATGTGGTGTTTTTGTCCCATTAAAATAACAAGCTGAATGTCAATCCCTCCCATCATGTGCAATCTTTTGCATCTGGTGTGGTGAGTGGAAACACTCCACAAATAACACTGTGGTGAGCACATCACAAAGCTGCTCATCTCTTGATCCCTCGACCAAAATTTCATTAGACAGCCCAACAAATCCCAGACTGTGATTGGTTATTTGCTTTATCATAAGAGGGACTTGTGTTAATCAATTCCAGCCTCTCCAAAAAGTCATTGTCTGCTATTTGCACATGTGTATGGATAATTAAACAATTTAGTGAATTAATTACATAATGTAAAAATAATGGCGTAGTGTATTTTTAATGGAGCCCCCATGTTATAGAATCTAATTTTATTTTTATCTATTGAAACAATAAGACACTTGACTGCATGGACGTCAGAACTGCAGATACACACTTAAAAAATAATTAAGGATTTAAGTTAATTTTATAATAGCATTAGAGAAATAGAACAAATGAACACAGCATCTTTAATGTTAAGAAAATGAAACTTTGAAAACTAAATCAAAACAGAAAAATTTTCGGCCTTGACTCAGAGATTTTATATTTTTCAAGAACTGAACTTTCTTTCAGTTGAACTACTGATGAATATTTCAAGCAGGGTCAAAAATCACTATGAGTGTTCATAATGGCCAAATGCATTAGTCTGTCCTGCGTCATGCTGTTGCGCAGACAGGTTTTCAATCTGCACAATGCTGCGACAGAGCAGGACCAGACAGATCTTTATGAGCTTCTCCACCTCTGACAGCATGGAGCGGGTTTGAAGGCTGCAAGGTTTGCAGGATGGATGTATTCAGGGAGGCTGTACATCACATCAAATACATTGATCTATGCTTTAATTATATGAAAGAGATACATATGAGTCTGACAAATTGAGTTTAAATTCAGATTCTTGATTTTTCAATGCATCATGTCCTAAAAATCTTTAAACCTGATGGAGACTTGCCCCTCTGAGACTTGAGAGTAGTAGGCCTGCAAAAGGTGACTCGTTTCCATCTCTGCATCGTACCCACAAGCACAACCTGTTTGTACCTGTGCTTATCATACTCTCCGTCAGGAAAAGAGGTGTCTGCTTGTTTGTTTTTCACAAACATATGGTCAGCGCTCGCCTGTCTGTTTAAGGTGCTGGCACTCTTATAAACTGAAAAGTTCACACTTTAAGCACTTTGTTGTTGGGCTTTACTTTTATCTTATTGGTATAATTTCAGTGTGTAAGTGTGTAAGTGTTACCTCTATGTTATTCTAAAAAGAAGAGGAGTGTGTGTGTGTGTGTGTGTGTGTGTGTGTGTGTGTGTGTGTGTGTGTGTGTGTGTGTGTGTGTGTGTGTGTGTGTGTGTGTGTGTGTGGCTCTTTTGATTCTGTGTAACAATCTGTTTTCTGGGCACAAAGATACCGCCATCAGGCATGTGAGAAAAAAGGATATGTGACAGGTATTTTTTTTTATTTTTCTTGGATGTTTTAAAGCTGATGATCAAAGGATAATATGAGAAAGTTCTTCAGACTGTAGGGTCTTAATGTGTCCTAAAGAAGTGGCCTCAGATCATGAACGGTGGCATATTTATCTGCCTTAGCTACAGCGAATAAATGAATAATACAAAAAGTCCTAAAAACTAACAGCTTTTCCACATCAATGAAATGTAATAAAGTTAAAATGTGAAATACAATAAAGTAAGTTTATATTACAACATGGCTTTACTCACTGAGCTCAGCACTAAACAGGTGACATGTCTCAATTTAGCTCAGTGATAATACAATCACATTAAGGACACTGAATTTGTTTTAAGTGGGTCTGTATGAGGTGCTCTCAAACTGCAGAGTATGATATAACAGTCAGCATTAAATTTACAACAAGCTTGTTGAAATTTTACAACTAGGCTAAGCTCTCTCTCTACACACTCAGAAACAAGACATGTACCTACAAAGGTACAGGTACCTTGTTGCTCCAGCAGTACCCTATCAAGGTATGAGCGCTCTACTGTTGACATTGGTAGATTTTTGCACCTTTTGCTTTGTACCCCTAAAATAACATTTCTGTTCCCTCTGGTACAAAAATATGACCTTTCTGATGGCACAGTTCTGTTTAGGACTAGGTGATACTAGGTGACTTGTTTAGTTTGTTTACCTGAGACTCAGGTAGTTTATAACTGTCAGTTATGAATCATTTATCAAAAGGTACATCAACAGTGAGAGGAGAGAAAGGCTTTCAGAGGACTGTCAATTCATATGTTGAACAGTGTCGTGTATTTTTACTCTGTTTCATATATGCACATGAGACGAACTGTGAGCTCATGTGATTTTGCTTTATCGAACTGTAACTCTTCTTCCACTAAACATCACATGACCCAAATCTGTTTAATCTCATTGGTCCACAACATTTCAACACAAGTAACATGGTGCAGGTAACATTCAAAATCACACCTACTGTGTGTTAACAGCTGAAATACACGGCTCTCTCCGCTCCGTTACGGCACAGGATCAGATAGGTTTCCATTCAAGTCAATGTGTCAACTTACACTGGATCGCAGCTAATCCGCAGCCATCCTATTTTTGCTGGATGCCAGAGCTGAGACGCATCAATTCAGAGTGGAGAAGATCAAGCGGGAAAGGAAGTAGTGCACGGAAACTGCCTAAAAAGAGCCTGAGACGAAATAAAACAAAGCGTGTCAAAACTAGATCGTATTTAGCTTTACCAATGGAAAAAAAAGTTCACAATGAGCGAAGAAACGCCAGGAGTCAACAGGTTTGAAGCTTAACAGCACAACATGAATGAAGAGAGGATCATTAATGGAGAGGGAAGCATGGGAATTCATCTGTCTATGACTTCAGCTGTCTGTCAGACCTGTGGCTTGCTGGACTGAACATACATGTTCGTGAATCCTTATTTCCTGTTCATCCACCAATCAGAGTTAACGTAACTTCACGCTTCATTTTATTGACAGACTCCTAATTTTGATCAGATCACTGCAGAATAACTGCTGCATGTGGGTTGGAATGAACATTATCACATTATTAACAGTTTAGCTTGTGTTTTAGCCTTTAACTTGTGGTTTAGCCTATAGCTTACGCTCTATCAATCTCTTGTTTATCTTTCTTCTTCTCTTCTGTCCTTTTTCTGTCTGTCAGTTCAGCTCCAGTGTCCACCATCACTACTAAATTGATCACAGAAATAGTTTTCAGCAGAGAAAAACACAGATCTCTCTTGTCACAATCAAACCTTTTCAGTCGTGTAGTGTTGTCATAGAGACTTCAGTGTGCCATAAATCAATCCAGTCCTGTCTGACCCGATCAAGTTACAAAGACATAGCATTTAGAAATAACTTATATCGGTGCTGAAAACCTCATTTAAAATTGTGGATCAGGATCAGCCAGATATCTAGAAGTGAGACTTTTTCAATATCACTTAGAAAGTCCCCACATTCACTTTAAAGACCATTTTCATACCTTACAGGTACCACTGTAAAAATTCTACCTTAGGGGTACAATTATGATACCCCTATTTCTCTGTGTACAAATGTACGGAGCTTTTTTTTTTGGATGAGTACTTTGACCATTCTTTATGACACAAGCTAAACAGTTTGATATTGACAAAGAATACTTTAATGACTTCTTTCATAATTAATGACTTCTGACTTTATGAGAGAACACAGAAGAACACTGAAAAAAATTAAGGTGAAAACAGTGAGCTAAAGCTAAATATTTGTAAGTACCTGAGGTAACGGACTAAAAACATTTAAAATTATTATTATTATTATTATTAATAATAATAATAATAATAATAATAATAATAATAATAATAATAATAATAATAATAATATTTTTTAAGTTAAAACATAAACCTGTAATTGCAAAAGGCCTTGAATAAATTATTTTGGACTTGAATGCAACTTGGGCTGTCCACCCAGCTTGCTTTATATGGATGTTATTTTACAAAGGTTATACCTTCAGTGTTGCATGCTTCATCATTGTGACCAGATTAATAGAACACACTCCTTGTTGGGTGTCACCCTGAACATAATGGCTTATAGAAAAGCTGTCTACATGTCTGTTACAGACTGTGCCTAATTTCAAAATATCACATACAGTCCATTGTCAGGGCTTTTGGCGTCTCTAAACAGTGCACATAGTAGCAACATCTGCTCATGAATACATTAACCCATCGATCGCCTGTTCTACCACCTCCACCAGCTTTTCTTGGTCTTTCTACTGTGTAAACAAGAGCTGTTATTTTTCAGAGACAGCTCTTACAGCCTCACAGACCCACAAACAGAGTATACTATGTTTCAGTCTGTTAAACTTGCAAAGCAGCATCTTTTCCCAATTCACCTCATCTACATGCTGAAAGTTTCATTCTCTGTGAATCTGCCTCTTATTTTTTGTCATGGATCATCAAATGTTTGTTTGTTTTTCAAAAAAGATAAGTATATGATAAGATAAGATATGTCTCAAAACAATATGCAATGTATAGGACTTCTAAGTGTAGTGAGGAGGGGTCAGTATTTATTGACCTGAGATAAGAAAGCCTATTTAGTACATTCTGTAAACACTCGCTGATAGGACAACCGTGCCAACATTTGTCTAAGTAAATGGCTTCTTCAGAAAGTCTGTGAACACAATCTAAAAATCAATGTATCATCCATTATTTAAGAGAACTTACCAGCAACCAGACTAGTGATCACTTAAATTCACAGTGTTCATTTGTGCAGAAACTAAACAAAATTGTTGTTTATATCACTTTATGTCTTCACTTTTTTTTTAAGTTCCTAACTGCCCTGGTTGAACTTTATTGTTGACTGTATTTTCCAAAGTGTCTGGACCGACATCAAGTCTCTTAGGTGAAAGATGTTTTTAATATACCACAGAGCTTGTTAGAGCCTGATTTGTAACAGTAACGTGAAATGCATTTAAAAAATAATAATAATAAGAGGTGTATTAGGACTCAAAATGTAATAACTCAAGTTATTGTGTTTTAGGCTTAGCATTTTGTTACATTTTGGGTTTCATTACATTTTTCTATAACATTTCTGGTTGTTGTTATTACATACCAGGCTCTAGCATTGGCTTATTGAGGAATACTAGGTGTAGGGTTACAAATTCTCAGCACAATTAAACACAATTAAACACAATTAAACACAATTATGCGTTTTCACAGATGGCTTCCTCTTTGCATGACGGAGCCGTATATTAGATCTGTGGATGGAACGGTGACTGTGTTCACAGACAATGATTTGTGGAAGTGTTACCGACCCCATGCAGTGCAGCCTAGGTCATGGGCAATATTGATTATTATTCTTGTCCTTCGTGCACAGAGAACTGTAGAAGGGGCTGCACAGTGGCACAGCTGTTAGCACTGCTACCTCACAGCAAGGAGGTCACCAGTTTAAATCTTGGTTCAGGCACAGTGTGCCTTTCTGTGTGGAGTTTGCATGTTCTCCCTGTGCATGTGTGGGTTCTCTCCAGGTACTCCAGCTTCCTCCAACAGTCCAAAAACAGGCTCACTAGGTTAATTGGTGATTCTAAATTGCCTGTAGGTGTGAGTGTGAAAGGTTGTCTGTCTCTGTGTGTCAGCCCTTTGATTGGCTGGAGACCAGTCCAGGGTGTACCCCGCCTCTCACCCTAAGACAGCTGGGATAGACTCCAGACACCATTGACCCTGAACAGGATAAGAGGGACAGAAGATGAATGAATGAATGAATGAATGAATCAATCAATCAATCAATTAGTTAATTAATTAATTAATTAATTAAATGTAGATGTTGGAACATTCAATTTTCTGGACAGTTTTTCACAAAACTAATATGAATAAACTTATCATTAACACCTTTCTGATGGTTTATCTATATTGTTGTTGTAAATTGTATAGTCAGTGTTGTGGTATGTCATTAAAAACTTTGTGCACTGGCAGTGTAGTCCAGCTGCCTTAAGAACAGCTCTTAATTACTTTGCTGTTCAGACACACCAAGAGACATTTATGCCAAAGGAGTAAAGTGCCTCTGTTACAATGCACACTGGAGTGGGGCCACAATGAAACATGGCATTACAGAAATCCTTAGAGTTCTCATAATAATGTGTAATCCCTGTAGCCAGATACTCAGGAGCTGCTCAGACACTTCTAGTCTGTTCTTTTGTTTGTTGGCTTTGTGTTGCAATAATGGGGATCTGTCACAGTTTTTTGCCCAGGGATGAAATCTGATGTGGTCCGTCAAGTCCTTAGTCTTTTCATTAAGTACAGATGTTCCTTTTTTTTTCTTTGATAGTTCTGATGGATGAGAGCAGAACAAAAGAATGTAAACTAAAGGACTGCAAGAGAAAGTCTAAACCTGTAATCTTAAATTTCCCATTTCTATCAAAACCTTAATAATATTATATATTCAGTTCCACTGAAGTTCGTACGTCGTGTAAAAAACTAATGAAAACACAATACAATGATTGCAAATCCTGTTTAACATATATTCAATTGAATACACTTCAAAGACAAGATATTTATTGTTCATACTGATAAACTTTGTTTATTTATTTATTTATTTATTTTTTCAAATATTCACTCATTTTGAATTTAATGGCTGCTACACGTTCCTAAAAAGCTGTGACAGAGTCATGCTCACGCATTTGTTCACAAAGTGGTCCATCCTTGAAGTTTAAACTACAGAACTACAGAAGTTTAAACTACAAAATCCTGTTTGTTTTGCTCAAAAGATGTTTTTTTGGAAATGCGTCAATCTCCGCAGAGCAGATCGTACCAAACAGGAAAACAGACACGAAAAACGATCAGAGTTTCAGGTCTTTTCAAATTAAAGCACCATGTTCAGCCTGTCGATCGTAAAATTATCCTCGTCTATCACAACTACGACACTGGCACAGGGCCAGCAGTCATCAGCGGGTCAGACCCAGAGGAAATCTGACGCCATGGACGAGGAAAAGTTTATATTGGAGGCGGAAAACCTTATAATTATATACGATATGACACATCCTTTATATAAGGACACCAACAGAGACTAAAAGGGAAGGACTGAATTAATGAAGCTCTGGGAGGGCAGGTGAGTTTAACATACTAAATATCATGAAAGTAGTTGTCATGGGTGTGATTCCTGCAGGAACATGTGGTTCTCCTGTGATCTTGTGTATCCAGCTGCTGTGAGTACGCTGAGCTGCGCTCCGCTCCTGAGACGGATGCAGTGTGAATTGGCTCGCGCTGACGGTCCGCGGCGACTGTTTTGTAAAAGTAAATTTTCCATCCACCGAGCTAAGCAAGGCGCTGTCATCAGTGTTATCCATCACTCAGTGCGTTGCTATAATCCGTCTGCCAGAAATTCGTGCACTGGGAACCGTTCTGTGTGATATAGACTGTAAAATAAAATACAATAAAATGCGTCATTTTTTTAACGCCGTTAATCCCCCCCCGTGTTAATTATCGAATTAATGCGACAAAGTCCCACCACTAATTTATATACATTATATACAGTCTTTATATAATTAATTAATATATATTAATACTTTGTGAACTTCATGTATGGCCCTATGAGGCATCTCTTTGAGATTTCAGAAACACGAGGAGTGATCAAAAATAGAATAAATGAATAAATAAATAAAATTCTCAAACCCCCTATGGGGCCCTATATGGGGGTGACTATGGGCTAAATTAATGGACAGTAATAGCAATGTCAAAACAGAAGGAGGAGCCCAGAATTTATTCAGCTTCAATTGTCCATCACACAGGAAGGATATGTTTGTTGAGTAGTTGCAGTGAATTATGTGGGCCAAGTGTCCAAACAGTGCAGCTTGAGTTGCCCACCTGGATAAGCTTGCAGGCATTGCTCCATTTGTCTTGGCATAAACCTTACATGGCACACTGTGAAATAGGATGGCCCCCTCATCTCTAAATTTCTGGATTCAATGCTTGAGCAGTGTCTGAGCCAACCTGCTCAGTGATGGACTGTGAGGAACATAATTAATGCACTTGGTTCGTTCACACAAATACTTTTTTTACTTCCTGACAAGTTTTTTTTTTTTTTTTTTTAAATTTCAGAACAAATACTGCGGTTTCACTTTACTCAGTGCATTTTAAAGAAGACATGAGGTTATTAAGCAGGAAACATCTGCAGACAGCAGTGTCTTCAGATCTGTAAAACAAACATCTCAATAATTATGTTTAAATATGGGTGCCTTTTGATTCGGAGAGCCAAGTGAGTCTTAATGGCAACTTCATCATAATCACCAATCTCATCTTCGAGGTCTTTTTTTGTGAACTCATTAGGGATGACTGATGAAGTTCCCAATCAATATGCAGATTAGGAGCAAATCAATTTGTTTTGACTCTGCTTTGATCATAATTTTTTGGCACTGAGCAATCCTGCTGAAATGCCTGGGTGAGGGTGTCAACAGGAAAGATTTCTGGGTGCTCAGTGCTTCAATTGACTGACAGGTTTGTGATGCAATTTGAGTTTGTCTTTCTTTGTTTTTTTTTTTTTTTTTTTTTTTTTTTCCCCATTGTTATGTATTTACCTTTGGCTTGGTGGCTGCCACACAGAGGGGCTTGTTAATTATAAAAGATGTGTGAACTGTCATGGAAACACTGAAACCCAACTAATGCATTTTTATTTATTTATTTTAATGTATTTATTGAGTGAATACATGACTTTTCTTCTCTACTCAGTTGAAAATGCTCTCACTGAATGCTAAGAGTTTTGACTTTTGTCATTTATCCATCCCAAATGTTTTGTCTCTATAGTAAACTATCATTTATTAAAGGGGTTTTGTGCCTTTTTTGAAGCTTCATACTTTGCCTCTGATAACTCTGTAATAGTGTTACATGATTTACAGCACAGAGAACTTCACTTATTTTTTCTAACATTGCTGTTTTAGAAAACCTGTATCTCAGACTGCCTGAAATGTTTCATTTTAGCTGCTGTCTCTTTAAGGTCCCCCCCATGATTGGCCTGGTCAACACTCCACTGTACCCCTGGGAAACATCCTTTAAGTCTCACTTAAGCATGAAGCAGGCATTGGCTCGAGGGGGATTTTCTCCATCTGGGCTGCAAACATTAACGTTAGCAGTGCTAACATTAGCTGCTGCATCTGCAGGTAAAGAAAATGAGGAAATGGCATCACTGAATGAGTGGCCCTCTTTGCTGTTAGCGTCCTAGACAGAGCAGGAACCAAAGGGAAGAAATGATATTTTATTATCGTCCAAATTTTCTGCCGTTTTTAGTCTCTGTCCTTTCTTTAGTTTCTGTTTGGAACTTCCACTTAGCTGGCCAACAGGTTTCTTTGTTTTGGCATTTTTTTCATCAAAGTCTCACTGACTACTCCATTTTGACTGGCATCACCTTTGACCTGGCCAGTGGCCGACTGATCGATGAGGAGGCTCTGTCCCTCAGCGCACACTTGCACCTGTGAAAAGCATCAGCAACACTGGCTGACAAGCTGAAGTTAAAGTGATATTAGAATTGTTTTTTCTTGTACCCAGATTGTTGTTGAAATATCAACAGCCCAAGGCCCCAGTTTCCTTAATGGTGCCTGAGCCCTGAAAGCCTGTTGGGGGCAGAGTTAAGGGCAGACCTTGGTGTGTGAGACCCACCCTTCCAATCTGCCTCAGTAAATTCAGCAGGTCTCGTGAAGATCTCAGACTGTTTTTATGGAGTCAGATCAGTCTCAAAATTTACAAATGCACACAGAAGGATTCACAAATGTATTTCTGACTCACACACAAATATATATCGTTCTACACAAATGTAAAAAAAAATCCACAAAGAAAAAAAACAAAATTCACAAACATATTCCTGATTCACACACAATTTTTTTATTGTTTTATATATATATTTAAAGGAAATTCACAAATATACGTCATCATTTACGAGCTGCTTTTCATTTGTGAACCTCGCTGCATTTGTGTGTGGATTTTTCCAGACTCCCCTGATGCGCTTAGATTCACAAATGCCTTTTTTTTCAACAGGGAAATGTCTGTAGCCAATCAGATGTCTCTCCCCAGTTCAGCCAATCACAGTAGCGTAGATTCAAGAGTGTGTTTTAATGTGATTGCTTTAGTGTTCAACTGCGCATACAGAAGTTCTAACAACAGCGTGGATATCACAGGAGACCACAACTAAAATCTGATCGTAAGCTGTATATATGTTTAAACACATTTCAAAGTGTTCTATTGGAGATTATTCAATAACTTCATATGAATGCTGTACAAAAACAACAAAGTATAGGAACAGGCGGCTCAGACGTGAGCTCTCGAGATTGATAACATAAACTGTATATAGAAAATACTAGGGATGAGCGAGTACACCATTATCTGTATCTGTATCTGTATCTGTTTACCCATCCATATTATCTGTATCCGTAGCCGTACTCGTAGGGGCAGGGCCTAAACCGGAAGTGGGCGCGGGACTTAAATCCGAACATTATTTTAAGTCTGAAACTGGCAAGAATTGATATGAAATGGCTATAGAGACGAGCAGACGAAAACTGAGTGAGTAGTACAGAGATTAGAGCAACGTAAACTACAGTCAACTCAAGCAAGCAAGAGAAGCAGTCGCTGTCACTCGCTGCCTGTCACTCACATCGCTTGACGTGTGTGGAAGAGGAGAGCAGGCACCTCCTCGCTGCAGCATGTGGGTGCAGGGAGGGGGGTGTGCTGTGTGTGACTGGCCGATCACAGAGCATGAAGAGTGAAGACAGTAGTTGTTGATACTCAATGAGGATTCTTTTAGCACGGATACAAATAATCCTTAAAAAAAAAAAACTCGAGTTGTGCTCGGATTGGGCAAAAATGCATTATCCGTAACGAGTACTGGTTTGAAACGAATATCCGGCTCATCCCTAGAAAATACCTTAGAGAACGGCAGCTGTCAATCAGAGGAAAAAAAAATACTACATAACTGTGAAAGTGTTAAATATTGTTGGTTCATGTTCAGTGGATTCAGTAGAGTAACGTAGGGTCTACACCAGGGCTGTTCAGTGGTGACACGTGTTTCTAGTTGTTCGAACTAAAAGTCTGACAAGCTGACTGGACCGAAGGGAAGAAAAAAAACCCCTGAAGAAATAGAAATCAAAGTTTGTTCAATTTTTTTACCACAGCTGATCACAAGATTATAGAGCTTAGAAAATATGACCAAAACAACTTAACTGCTGGAATTAGCGTGCGGTACACAAACATGCAGCACAGTCGATGTCACCTGACCAAAAAAAGTACTTACAGTGGGGGAAATAAGTATTTGATCCCCTGCTGATACTAATATACTTTTTCACTTGATAAAATGCACAACAATTTATAACTTTTATACTGTGTGTTTTTATGCATTTTCAACTGATATTCTGTCTATACTTATAACCAGTAAACAACCATAAAAATTAGAGTGTGTTAATTTCCCAGGGCAGTGGGCAAACTTACAAATTCAGCAGGGGATCAAATACTTATTTCCCCCACTGTATATACTCAAACCATTTGTCCCCCATCTCATATAATCACAAAGTCTTTGTGTCTTACATGAATAAATATAATGTGAGTCCAGTCGGTGTAGAAAAATATTAAAGGAAGATTACACTTCCAACCAGTTAAGCTTTTAGTTTATTGTAGCAGCATCATTAGGATGTGGCTGTTTTCATTAGCAGAAAGAATCAAGGGCAGAGTTATTTGAAAAAATAATGTTAAATAAATGCAATGTATTAGTTCTTTGTGGTTATAATCAACAAAACTGTTGCTGCCATGATCCTCTTTCACAACTTTAACATGCTGGGTCACATGTAACGTAATGTTATGCTGACTCAGCAGGTCCTTGGAGATAAACAACACTTTCTGTTGACTGCAAAATTCTCCCTGTGGTTTAATCCTGAGATTATTTCTGACAGGAGCTGAAAATCAGATCGTAAACACACATGGGCACCTGTGGCTTAGTAATAGAGTTGATTGTCTCTAAATGGAAATCGTTCTCAGGACACAAGCCTACTTGTAGGGAGGGCAGAATCAGTGGTGTACAGGTTTTCTGAGGTCATGCCCTCTTGACACATTAACACAGTCTAAATCCCAACTGATATGTGAAATGTGAAGTGTTGAGACAACAATAATCGATGCAGGGCTGTCTTTACCAAAAAACAAATTTTTAAGAAATGCCAAAAACAATCACATTTCTTCAGTATGGTTAAAAACATGACGAGTACTTTAAACTGGGTTAATTCTTCTTTTGTTCAGTGTTTAAACAGGCATATATCCTGTCCGTGCTCCCTCCTTAAACAAATACACACATGAGATGAGGTGATTCCTTTTAGCCCTCTTCAAAAATACTTGAGTAACTCAGCTACATGAATAACTTGGAATGAGGCCATGTCATCTACCACTCTCAGCAGAGCTGACAAATGACCCGAGTTTGCACTTTGTAAAAACCCCTACGGAAGCTCCTACATCTCCATTACAGGAATTCAAAATGTCAGTCAGTCTGAGAGCAGGAATCTTCACTGGAAACAGAGATAAAATAATCAGAGGTTAGTCTGAGGACAGAGCAATGATAGAATGATTCCTACTTGCAAAAACCATTCGTGACATGTTGGTTCATCTTTAGATCATGCTTTATGTTTCTTTGAGCGTTTATTCTAAATATCCGGTCTCATTCAGGGAGACTGGACTTTCTATGAGTTCATGCTCGGAATCAAACCTTTCATATTAACTACAGAAGAATAAAACTCCTTTCTCCTTCAGCATTCTTCTTTCTCTTACCACAACATGCTATTAAAGGATTATGTTAAGATAGGGAGGCATGCAAACACATAAATACACAATTTCTGTCAACAGTTATCAATGTATCATAGTTAATTCACAGAAAATGGAAAGCTTTATGTATTTCTTGGATGTTTAGGCATTAATAAGTCAAATCCCTGGCTGTAATCCTTATTTGGATTTACCTCTAGAAAACAGCAGGGCCATTAATCAGGCCTATCATGGGGAAAGGGGGGCAGTGTGAGGCCCTACTCTTTGACATGGGTACACAATTATGCATGAATAACAGTCACACAGACTCAGCCTCTAGTTCTGCTGCATGCATTATCCTACTGCAATTTGTTTTTATCAAATAGAATAATAGAGCATAATCATACACATAGTCTCAGTGATTTAAGGCAGGGTTGGTAGTCATGTAATTCTAGCATGAATTTGAATCTCCTCAGGACTCCAATATAGCCTCCAACCCCAAACACTTGGAGCTTCTACTAAACGATGTCCCCGCTCACATGTACGAGTGCCACTGATTTGCGATCATATGATGGTGACTGATTCAAACCACAGACTCAAACTGGTCCTCAGCTCATGGTTTTTGTGGATTTGATTGGTTTAATAAACTGGATCCTAATCTCTAGGATTGGTTGGTGTTTTCCCAGGTTTCCTCCTGCTGTAGACAGCAGATATTTTTCACTGTTTTAAGAACACATCTAGAGGATGACATTTTTCGGGAATTCCCGTGAGTCACATGATTCCTGCGGGAATCCCGCGGGATGGGAGTCATTTTTTTTAATCAATCCCGTGATTGGGACGGGACGGGAAAAAAACCCAGCAGGAGCGGGAGCAACATTTATTGGTGATCATTTTCAGTCGTGTTAACCAACCAGATGTACAGATGCGTCCATCTTCATCGAAGAACTTTCCGCTCACCGGATGTCAGGTATGTGAGACTTAAAGTCAGTGCCTTTTATATGCACTGCTGCACTTTCTTTGAAATAAAAAATGCAACATAATTTCAACATGTTTGGTTTTATTCAAACGGGAACGGGAGTCGTTTTGAGTCATTTTGAGTGGGAGTGGGAGTAATTTCACGGGAGTGGGACGGGACAGGATTTTTCCTCTGAGAGTGGGACGGGACAGGAGTGAAAATCCACTCCCGTGTCATGCTCTAAACACATCATGAATTGATTGACATCAGGACATAAAGATCATTTTAACCAGGATAACAAAAAGTCTGTCTAAATCTGATTAACAACCCTGACTTTAACAGGCATGGCTGCTCTTTGTCAGTTATCATAAATCTGTTAGTGCTGCTGCATTACAGCAAGAAGGTTGTGGGGAGATTCCCGGTTTGAGCACGGTGTGTCTTTCTGTGTGGAGTTTGCATGTTCTCCCCGTGCATGCATGGGTTCTCTCCTGGTACTCCAGCTTCCTCCCACAGTCCAAAAACACGCTCATCAGCTCATCAACATTGAGCATGAGTGTGAAAAGTTGTCTGTCTCTGTGTGTCCGCCCTGTGATTGGCTGGAGACCAGTCCAGGGTGTACCCCACCTCTCAGTCATTGACCTGAGACCCTGAATAGGATAAGCGGTATAGAAAATGAATGAATGAATAATAATAATCGTAATAATAATCAGCAGGATTGCAGGCGAAAGGTGGCGTGAGGCGGGTATGCGGGTGCACAGTTTACATAGAGATTGAACAGAGTGAAAGGTGTAAAACAGAGACAGCTGCAGAACCCCAAAAGGTAAGGTAACATGATGCAATGTGCCGTCGATTCAGGTGTACAATACAGTTGTTAATAAGGTTATGAATAAAATTGTTCATGACATTTTGACACACAGCTTATTGATGAGTTTGTCAGAGTGATGTCAATGATCAGGGTTTGACATTTTGTAAAATGACTCATAATTGGAGGAAGCTTGTTTACAAAACTATTAACATTAATTTCATATTATTCTGTACTGTTTTCTATTTTAATAGATGTTCTACCTCAGAACCATTCAGACTGAATTTATAATTTACTTAACTGATAATAGAGGAGGATTCAGATTCAGTTAAAGACCTGGAAACGTGGCTCCACACCATTTAATTACAATCTTTGTTTATGTTAGTTGTTAAAAAAGGAAGACTTGTTTTTTTTTACCCACCACCTATAGACCTTTAGAATAGTACTGATAGACTCTATGTGACACTGAAGCATAAATAACATAAACAAAGCCTTTTACTTCAACACTTTTCACATTTTTAACACCTTTAAGTAATTTATTGAGTTCTTTTACTTTGAATAAAGGAACAGGACACGGCAGCTACATCCCGACTCTCCATGCATTTCATTTCATAAGAAATGTGGCATGAAGGATTATTCTAGAGTAAACCACAACAAAAACTTTCTGTGCATTTGTCCAAATCAATTTATGTTTCAGAGCTTAGAGGTCCAATTAATTTGCCTGGTATTGAATTTATATACTTACCACAGAGTTCAGTGTAACAACGTTTCACCGTGCTGTATGAATTAGTGTAGGTTTTGTCTGTTTATTAATTTCAGTGTTGTTGGTACAACTAGTGCTGTATTTGTTGCTTGCTGGAACATTCATTGATTAAATTACTAAAATAAAAAAGGCCAACGTTTATCTGTTATCTTAACCACTGGACCCTGTCCCAGCTTTAACTGAGCACAAGGTAGATAAAACCCTGGACAGATCTGCAGTCGATCACGTGGTGACAAACAACTATTCATACCTATGGGCAGGGAGAGGAGAGGAAGAGGAAGTCAGGGAGATCATATAAACTTCACTAACCACTGCATCACTCTGCAGCCAAGGCCACTTTAAATAAGTTCCACCTTTGGTTTTTTCCCACATCTGAAAAAAATATCGCTGCCCCAATCGCTGTTCTTCACAGCTATGTGTCACTTCTAACAATCTCATGCACTGTACTTTTTTCCCCATCATACCACACAAGACAGTAAACCAACAGCCAAAACTGCAGACAGACTTTGAGACTTTACACCTTGATTTGAGTGAATAAAGTGAAACAAGAAAAACAAAACAAAACAAAAAAAAAAACTAGTCTTCATTGTAAGCTGTTTCCCAGAGGTCTGTCTCACCAGCATCCAGTCAAGGATATGGTACACACACACTGGATACACTCATAGTCTGTATAATTAATGGACGTAGTCTCCGCGACGTCACCCATCTGTTCCTGAAATGGACTTTTGAAGCCAAACGGCGGGCACGGCCATATTGGAAATGAGGCGGGCTGTGAGTCTCCACAGTAACAACCATAGGACGCCCCACAGTCACGTGATCTGAGCTGTGCCTCTGATTGGACAAACTGGCAAGCTTGATATTGTGGAAACTATCGAATTAGAAAAAAATTCACAAAAATTCGTACAGTATGTGCTGTTGGTGAAATCAGTGATTCAGACGGGAGACATTCTTTGTACCAGGCTGTAAATGTGCTTATTTTGGCCATGAAAACGGCTTTTTTTGGCTTGGTGTGTTTGTGACTTCCGGTACTTCCGGAGCCAGCCTCAAGTGGACACTCGAGGAACAGCAGACTTTAGCACTTCCGCATTGCCTCATATTTTCAGACTGGAGGTTGCCGCTTGGATACACCGGATACACTGCTTGATTCTCAGTGGAATACAGTCAAATTTATTTACTGGGGTTTTCTCAAAACCATGTTTAATAAACAAGAATGAATGATCGAAACAGGAACACAGATTAATCATGTAGTTCAAACATGTTCTTAATTATAACTAGACAATTTCCACGGAAATCGTGAGAGGGGCTCGGCGGCATGCCAGCTGGCATACATACTCTGTTTCTGGAATTTAAAGGGCTTTTATTTTGAAATGCTACATCAAAATCAGCTGATATTTAATGAATGACATCCTGGCGTGGTATACTATCAGCCTGAAGTGGAATCATTGATTGATTGTTGGTTTTAGCCTTTTTATGCTAATCTGAAATCAGGCAAGACTATAGCTCAGATTCTGGAATTTAAAGGGCTTTTATTTTGAAATGCTACATCAGAATTGGTTGACATGAACAGAGTCACATCCTGAGGTAGTCCTCTATCAGCCTGAATTGGAATCAATGATTGATTATTTATATAAGCCTTTTCATGCTAATCTGAATTCAGGCAAGACTATAGCTCCGTTTCAGAAATTTAAAGGGCTTTTATTTTAAAATGCTACATCAGAATCAACTGATATTAAATGAGTGACATCCTGGGATAGTTCACTGTCAGCCTGAAGTGAAATTATTGATTGATTATTGATTTTAGCCTTTTTACACAAATCAGACTGTAGGCAAGAACATAGCTCAGTTTAAAGAATTTGAAGGGCTTTTATTTCGAAATGCTACATCAGAATTGGTTGATATTGACTGTTTGATACCCTGGGTTGATGTACAATCAGCCTGAAGTGGAATCATTGATTGATTATTTATTTAAGCCTTTTAATCCTAATCTTTAATTAGGCAAGTACATAGCTCAGTTTCTGGAATTTAAAGGGCTTTTATTTTGATATTCTACATCTGACTTGGTTCAAATAAACTGGGTCACATCCTGAGGTGGTGTCATATCATCCTGAAGTGCAATCATTGCTGGATTATTGGTTTTAGCCTTTTTATGCTAATCTGAAATCAGGCAAGACTATAGCTCAGTTTCAGAAATTAAAAGGGCTTTTATTTTGAAATGCTACATCAGAATCAGCTGATATTGAATGAGTGACATCCTGGGATGGTTCACTATCAGCCTGAAGTGAAATTATTTTTTGAGTATTGATTTTAGCCTTTTTACACAAATCAGACTTCAGGCAAGAATATAGCTGTTTTAAGAATTTGAAGAGCTTTTATTTTGAAATGCTACACCTGAAACAGCGGATATTAAATGAATCACATCCTGGGGTGGTGTACTATCAGCCTGAAGTAGAATCATTGATTGATTATTTATTTAAGCCTTTTTATCCTAATCTGAAATCAGGCAAGACTATAGCTCAGTATCTGGCATTTAAAGGGCTTTTATTTTGAAATGCTACATCAGTCTTGGTTCAAATTAATTTCGTCACATCCTGAGGTGGTGTACTATAACCCTGAAGTGGAATCATTGATTGATTATTGGTATTAGCCTTTTTACACAAATCAGACTTCAGGCAAGAATACACCTCAGTTTAAAGAATTTGAAAAGCTTTTATTTTGAAATGCTACAGCAGGAACAGTGGATATTGAATGAGTGACATCCTGGGATGGTTCACTATCATAGCTCATTTTTAAGAATTTGAGGGGCTTTTCTTTTGAAATGCTACATCAGCATTGGTTGAAATCAACTGAGTCGCATCCTGAGGTGGTGTACTATAAGCCTGAAGTGAAATCATTGATTGATTATTGATTTTAGCCTTTTCATGCTAATCGGAAATCAGGCAAGATTATAGTTCAGTATCTCGAATTTAAAGGGCTTTTATTTTGAAATGCTACATCAGATATAGCTGATATTGACTGGGTGACATCCTGAGGTTGTGTACTATCAGCATGAGTCTGAATCATTGATTGGTTATTTGTTTTAGCCTCTATTCTAATCCGAACTTCATGAGACACCTTATCAGTTCCAAGATTTGAAAAGGGTATTATTTTGTTACACTGGCGTGGGTTACAATAAGCTTTCAGTTGAATTGAATTCATTTACATTAGGCTTTAAATTTTAACCAGGATTTAGAGCAGATTATCTCTGTATTATATCTGTCGGGTCAAAAATTTGCCCACACGGCCGAGTTGAAAATGAGTGATCCTTTTCCTGAAAAACCCCAGAGATTCAAAATGAAGTTTCTAGTGAAAAATCTCAAAACTTTGTGTTGCTTTACCTTTGTTTTCTCAAAAACTGTCGAAGATAGTAGAATGCCCCCTAGCAACTTAAGCAGTGGACAGAAATGTCAACATTTTGAAGCAAGAATGACGTCTCTAGCTGAAAGTATGGCGAGGCAGGAGCAGTGGGAAAAAGTGTGTTTTTTTGGTGTTCTCGGACAGCCTCCCTATTCATTGTCTAGGGGACTTTTTCGTCGGTTTTTCAGGGTTTTTTTCAGCCAAAAAAACACCGAAATTCTTAGAAAAGTCATAGCACACCATTCTGGACCGAGCTGCACGTTTTGATATATAATTTGTTGGGGTTTTCTCAAAGCTCTGGGAGGAGAAGCTGTCCAAAATGTTGTCCTTATGAGTCATCTTTCATGTAGAGCTGCATGGTTTCCATGACGATATAACTGAGAGCAGCTGTGGAGATCAAGGGACACCTCTTTGTGACAGCTGCTTTCTGACCGTTTTTTGGGATGAGGCATGTGTCCGAACAAGTGCTCGCTGTGCCAAAACCGTGATAGCTATCAGAAAAACGAGCGCACTGTGAGAATCCAGAGGGTCTGAGGAATCTGTCAATGTGCAGTTTATATTTGTAGGGTCAAGAATTTGCACTCACGGCCGAGTTGAAAATGAGTGATCCTTTTCTGAAAACCCCGAGAGATTCAAAATGCAAGTAAATACAGAGAGGTGGTCAGGTTTGGCTGACAGTTGGCCCTTTCCTGACTTAGAGCTCCATCCTTTGACTTCAAAGGCTGCTCTGACAGAAGCGCAACAGAAATACCTATGTTTTGATGTAATTTTTATGACTGTGGAGTGAAATTTGTGGTCCCACGAGACATTTGTTTGGGAAATTCCTTGTGTGTCATAAGCTGCTGCTCCCACTCTGACTGATGATGTCACGCACTGTGAGAGCTGAGTTTAAGTGAAAAATCTCAAAACTTTGTGTTGCTTTACCTTTGTTTTCTCAAAAACTATTAAAGACAGCAGAATGCCCCTTGAAACTTCAGCTGTGGACAGATGTGTCAACGTTTTGAAGCAAGAATGACGTCTCTAGCTGAAAGTATGGCGAGGCAAGAGCAGTGTGAAAAAGTGTGTTTTTTTTGTGTTCTCGGGGAGCCTCCCCATTCATTGTCTATGGGACTTTTTCGTCGGTTTTACATGTTTTTTTCGGCCAAAAATTGGCGAAATTCTTAGAAAAGGTTTAGCACACCATTCTGGACCGAGCCGCACGTTTTGATATATAATTTGTTTGGGTTTTCTCAAAGCTCTGGGAGGAGAAGCGGTCCGAAACAATAGTGGCTCGTGGCTCATGCCAAGCCCGAGCCTCTAACTAGACAATTTCCACAGAAATTGTGAGAAGGGCTTGGGCGGCATGCCGGCTGGCATACATACTCTTGGTATACTTAGTAATGTGTCCTCTCCCTAACTGTTGAGGGAACATAATAGCTACTCATGGGCTATAGGTGTGTTTGGTGAGATTGATGTGCAAATGCACACTTCGTGCCCACTGTCACATATACAAACCGGATTCGGTTGAAGTTGGGAAATTGTGTAAAATGTAAATAAAAACACAATACAATGATTTGAAAATCGTTCTCAACCCATATTCAATTGAATACACTACAAAGACAACATATTTAATGCTCAAACTCATAAACTTATTTTATTTTTAAAATAATAGTTAACTTAGAATTTCATGGCTGTAACACGTGCAGTAGAAGTTGGGAAAGGGCATGTTTACCACTTTGTTACATCACCTTTCCTTTTAATAACACTCAATAAACGTTTTGGAAGAGAGGAGACTAATTCTCTTAGCTTCTCATGTGGAATTCTTTCCCAGTCTTGCTTGATGAACCGCTTCAGTTGTTCAACAGTCCGGGGTCTTCTCTGTCGTATTTTACGCTTCCTAATGCGCCACACATTTTCAATGGGAGAGGTTTGCATGTGTGATGTCTGGTGACAAAGTTCAACAAATCTAAATCCAGCTCCTCCATCACTGATGATCACCTCTCACCTGTCCGTCACGTGGCTATTTCAGAAACTCAGCCAGTTTTCAATGCACTTGTTCAAGCCCAAGGCAGAGTAGATTTTTCTCACTGGAGTTCAAATGAAGTGAAAAACATTCAAGTCATTTTTTTTTTTTAATTTAATTATTATTTATTTATTGTATAAAGTTGTTATAAAGGTTTCATTATTTGTGGATACTAACAAGCTAAACATAAAATGAAACACTAATGCAATGATTGTTTTTGTTTTTACTGTTTATTACTTCTGTTGTAGTATTTCCCTATTTGACCTGCACCACAATTTTCACATATTTACAGAATTTTCTTATGGTCATTTGTAGCAGCTAATCAAATTAAGAAGTGCATTTTACAATGGGAAAAAGTTAATATTGAGCAGAATTAAGTTCACTTTATTGTTGGTGGGGCCCTCTGACCTGATCGGATGGATGTAAATGAATGTGTGTGTGTGTGTGTGTGTGTGTGTGTGTGTGTGTGTGTGTGTGTGTGTGTGTGTGTTTGGATAGAATAAAATGTAGGTGTAAATGTTCTATGCATTACACCTATATTTTATGGTTTTTTTTTTTATATATATATATAACATACGTACGTACGTTATACAATTGGGAAAAACCTGAGCAACTAGGAGAAAACCCAAGATAAACAAAACAGCAGCAGCTGCTGCTGCTGCTGCTGCTGCTGATGTTGCTGATGTTGCTGCGCTACTGGGGCCGTTTGAGGCACACTACCAAAAGGCAGGGCGCCTTGCTTCAGAGGCTCCTCACACTGTCAGTTTTGTGACAGTTATGAGGCCGGTTGTCGGGAAGTCAACTCTTCTGCCCCGCTCAAGAGTCTGGATGAGGGGGAGCTCTTGTGTAGATTTCTTTGTCACAGTAGGAGGGTTTGGGCGACAAGTAATCTGTCTTGAAGTTATGGGTGGCAGGCGGACACGGCTCTGGTCAACCTTTGTGTCTTCCTGGTACTTCAAAACAAGTTTCCTGGCCTCCTGTTTCTCTCTGATGAGGCGCGTCTTCTCGGTGCAATGCCTTCCTAGAGGCAGACCTGTGAAGGCCTCGCAGATTGGCCCAAATTCAGTACCGGGAGGGGGGTTTGGTCTCCCAAAGGTCTGATGTTTTGGGATAACAGGCTGGACCCGGGGTGGTCTGTTGTCAACAGTGCGTGTTCCGTCCCTCAAAACAAGTTTCCTGGCCTCCTGTTTCTCTCTGACAAGGCGTGTCTCCTCGGTGCAATGCCTCCCTAGAGGCAGACCTGTGAAGGCCTCGCAGATTGGCCCAAATTCAGTACCGGGAGGGGGGTTTGGTCTCCCAAAGGTCTGATGTTTTGGGATAACAGGCTGGACCCGGGGTGGTCTGTTGTCAACAGTGCGTGTTCCGTCCCTCAAAACAAGTTTCCTGGCCTCCTGTTTCTCTCTGACAAGGCGTGTCTCCTCGGTGCAATGCCTCCCTAGAGGCAGACCTGTGAAGGCCTCGCAGATTGGCCCAAATTCAGTACCGGGAGGGGGGTTTGGTCTCCCAAAGGTCTGATGTTTTGGGATAACAGGCTGGACCCGGGGTGGTCTGTTGTCAACAGTGCGTGTTCCGTCCCTCAAAACAAGTTTCCTGGCCTCCTGTTTCTCTCTGACGAGGCGTGTCTCCTCGGTGCAATGCCTCCCTAGAGGCAGACCTGTGAAGGCCTCGCAGATTGGCCCAAATTCAGTACCAGGAGGGGGGTTTGGTCTCCCAAAGGTCTGATCTTTTGGGCTAACAGGCTGGACCCGGGATGGTCTGTTGTCAACAGTATCTGTTCCGTCCTTCAAAACAAGTTTCCTGCCCTCCTGTATTGCTCTGATGAGGCGTGTCTTTTTGGTGCCATACCTCCCTAGAGGCAGACCTGTCTTCGCCTCGCAGATTGGCCCAAATTCAGTACCGGGAGGGGGGTTTGGTCTCCCAAAGGTCTGACATTTTGGGCTAATAGGCTGGACCCGGGATGGTCTGTTGTCAACAGTACTTGTTCCATCCCTCAAAACAAGTTTCCTGGCCTCTTGTTTTGCTCTGATGCAAGACAGGAGGAGTTCATTCCTGAACAGGAGGTCATCCTCCATCTTCAGCTCTGATGGGGCCTCTTCTTCTCTTGGGAGTTTCCTCACCAAGCTTTTCTCCTGGTTTAGAGTTCTTCTTGAAGGCATCATCTTGATATACACTTTTTGTAGAGACAGAGGGTATAGTCATAAAAAATTGCTTGCCTTTGATCTCTTTGATCTCTTTGATGTCTCTTCCTTACATGAAGGCCTTCATCACATGAAGTCTTCCACTTGAAAGCTTGTTTACATTCAAACTTTAAATCTGTGATTCAAATAAAAACGTTCCTTTATCATTGGTGTGTATTGGATGGAATGTTGGTGTTCTCTGTGAGACATTTAAACTTTAGAGTGGAGGGGCAGGGAGAAACAACCTGGAGACTGAACCTGGAAAAACAGCCACCATAAAGGCCTCCTTACTACGGCCGTAGAGCAGAGCTAGGCCAACTCCCTCTGCTGACTTCACCCTTCCTGAATTCCTGTTTTGTTAAAAATATTCATTGTCTATGGGACTTTTTGTCACTTTTTCGGGGTTTTTCCGGGCAAAAATGGCCAAAATTCTTAGAAAAGTCATGGCACACCATTCTGGACCGAGCCGCACGTTTTGAGATATATATATATTTTGTTGGGGTTTTCTCAAAGCTCTGGGAGGAGAAGCGGTCCAAAATTTTGTCCGGAAGATGAAAGAAACAAACGGAAGAACAATAGTGGCTCGTGGCTCATGCCAAGCCCGAGCCTCTAACTAGACAATTTCCACGGAAATCGTGAGAAGGGCTTGGGCGGCATGCCGGCTGGCATACATACTCTTGGTATACTTAGTAATGTGTCCTCTCCCTAACTGTTGTGGGAACATAATAGCTACTCATGGGCTATAGGTGTGTTTGGTGAGATTGATGTGTGGTCACACATCCACACATGTGGTTTCTAGTTTAACTGAGGTCATATTTAACTCATTCACACAAATGCACACTTCGTGCCCACTGTCACATATACAAACCGGATTCGGTTGAAGTTGGGAAATTGTGTAAAATGTAAATAAAAACACAATACAATGATTTGAAAATCGTTCTCAACCCATATTCAATTGAATACACTACAAAGACAACATATTTAATGCTCAAACTCATAAACTTATTTTATTTTTAAAATAATAGTTAACTTAGAATTTCATGGCTGTAACACGTGCAGTAGAAGTTGGGAAAGGGCATGTTTACCACTTTGTTACATCACCTTTCCTTTTAATAACACTCAATAAACGTTTTGGAAGAGAGGAGACTAATTCTCTTAGCTTCTCATGTGGAATTCTTTCCCAGTCTTGCTTGATGAACCGCTTCAGTTGTTCAACAGTCCGGGGTCTTCTCTGTTGTATTTTACGCTTCCTAATGCGCCACACATTTTCAATGGGAGAGGTTTGCATGTGTGATGTCTGGTGACAAAGTTCAACTAATCTAAATCCAGCTCCTCCATCACTGATGATCACCTCTCACCTGTCCGTCACGTGGCTATTTCAGAAACTCAGCCAGTTTTCAATGCACTTGTTCAAGCCCAAGGCAGAGTAGATTTTTCTCACTGGAGTTCAAATGAAGTGAAAAACATTCAAGTCATTTTTTTTTTTTTTTTTTAATTTAATTATTATTTATTTATTGTATAAAGTTGTTATAAAGGTTTCATTATTTGTGGATACTAACAAGCTAAACATAAAATGAAACACTAATGCAATGATTGTTTTTGTTTTTACTGTTTATTACTTCTGTTGTAGTATTTCCCTATTTGACCTGCACCACAATTTTCACATATTTACAGAATTTTCTTATGGTCATTTGTAGCAGCTAATCAAATTAAGAAGTGCATTTTACAATGGGAAAAAGTTAATATTGAGCAGAATTAAGTTCACTTTATTGTTGGTGGGGCCCTCTGACCTGATCGGATGGATGTAAATGAATGTGTGTGTGTGTGTGTGTGTGTGTGTTTGGATAGAATAAAATGTAGGTGTAAATGTTCTATGCATTACACCTATATTTTATGGGTTTTTTTTTATATATATATAACATACGTACGTACGTTATACAATTGGGAAAAACCTGAGCAACTAGGAGAAAACCCAAGATAAACAAAACAGCAGCAGCTGCTGCTGCTGCTGCTGCTGCTGATGTTGCTGATGTTGCTGCGCTACTGGGGCCGTTTGAGGCACACTACCAAAAGGCAGGGCGCCTTGCTTCAGAGGCTCCTCACACTGTCAGTTTTGTGACAGTTATGAGGCCGGTTGTCGGGAAGTCAACTCTTCTGCCCCGCTCAAGAGTCTGGATGAGGGGGAGCTCTTGTGTAGATTTCTTTGTCACAGTAGGAGGGTTTGGGCGACAAGTAATCTGTCTTGAAGTTATGGGTGGCAGGCGGACACGGCTCTGGTCAACCTTTGTGTCTTCCTGGTACTTCAAAACAAGTTTCCTGGCCTCCTGTTTCTCTCTGATGAGGCGCGTCTTCTCGGTGCAATGCCTTCCTAGAGGCAGACCTGTGAAGGCCTCGCAGATTGGCCCAAATTCAGTACCGGGAGGGGGGTTTGGTCTCCCAAAGGTCTGATGTTTTGGGATAACAGGCTGGACCCGGGGTGGTCTGTTGTCAACAGTGCGTGTTCCGTCCCTCAAAACAAGTTTCCTGGCCTCCTGTTTCTCTCTGACGAGGCGTGTCTCCTCGGTGCAATGCCTCCCTAGAGGCAGACCTGTGAAGGCCTCGCAGATTGGCCCAAATTCAGTACCAGGAGGGGGGTTTGGTCTCCCAAAGGTCTGATCTTTTGGGCTAACAGGCTGGACCCGGGATGGTCTGTTGTCAACAGTATCTGTTCCGTCCTTCAAAACAAGTTTCCTGCCCTCCTGTATTGCTCTGATGAGGCGTGTCTTTTTGGTGCCATACCTCCCTAGAGGCAGACCTGTCTTCGCCTCGCAGATTGGCCCAAATTCAGTACCGGGAGGGGGGTTTGGTCTCCCAAAGGTCTGACATTTTGGGCTAATAGGCTGGACCCGGGATGGTCTGTTGTCAACAGTACTTGTTCCATCCCTCAAAACAAGTTTCCTGGCCTCTTGTTTTGCTCTGATGCAAGACAGGAGTTCATTCCTGAACAGGAGGTCATCCTCCATCTTCAGCTCTGATGGGGCCTCTTCTTCTCTTGGGAGTTTCCTCACCAAGCTTTTCTCCTGGTTTAGAGTTCTTCTTGAAGGCATCATCTTGATATACACTTTTTGTAGAGACAGAGGGTATAGTCATAAAAAATTGCTTGCCTTTGATCTCTTTGATCCCTTTGATGTCTCTTCCTTACATGAAGGCCTTCATCACATGAAGTCTTCCACGTGAAAGCGTGTTAAGTTGAAATGCTGAGTCAGCATTTCAACTTATAGATCTTCGACTTTCTATTCACTTCTTCTTCTTCTTTTTCTTCCGTACGTTTTTTGGCACCTATCTCCTTCCACAATTTTTCACCGATTTTCACCGTTCAACTTTTAAACTATTCAGCTACTTTAGGACATGTGTGCTATGACTTTTCTAATCTCTAACTCTTAAAATTTTTGAATTATTTCACTTTTTGTCAAAAAAATTTCCCATCTGAAATGACTGGGGAACTTTGACTTTTGCTCCTAAAACTCCTTCAACTTTGAGCTCCTCAAACTTCATCATACTTCCACTTACAGACTCCATTCTTGCTTTAAAATCTTCACTTATCTTTCCACTTTTCACTCATTTTTCAACTTTTTAACTATCTTTCACTGTTTTTGAGATTTCACTCCTTAAACAACACAAACTTTTCAGATTTTCCACTAAAAACTCAGCTCTCAGAGTGCGTGACATCAACAGTCAGAGTGGAGCAGCAGCTGATGACACATCAGAAATTTCACAAACAAATCGCTCGTAGGCCAACAAATTTCACTCCACGGTCATAAAAATTACATCAAAACGTAGGTATTTCCGTTGCGCTTCTGTCAAAGCAGCCTTTGAAGTCAAAGGATGGAGCTCTTAGTCAGGAAAGGGCCAACTGTCAGCCAAACCTGACCACCTCTCTGTATTAACTTGCATTTTGAATCTCTCGGGTTTTTCAGAAAAGGGTCACTAATTTTCAACTCGGCCATGAGGGCAAATTCTTGGCCCTACATATATAAACTTGACATTGGCCGATTCCTCCGATCCTCTGGATTCCCACGGTGCGCTCATTTCTCTGGTAGCTATAACGGTTTGGCCACAGCGAGCGTTTGTTTGGACCATTTCTCACCCCAAAATCCAGCCTGAGAGCAGCAGTCACAAAGAAGTGACCGTTACACTCAGCAGCTGTCCTTTGAAGTCCCATCACCATGGAAACCATGCAGCTGCCCATGAATGATGACTCATAAGGACATTCTGGGGCATTCGGGGAGAGCCTGGCTATATTATCAAACAAGCACACACTCACACACACAGACACACAGAGTCAGGACTCGTTTTGAATCAAATAACTCAATTTAAACCATGTATTTTTAATGAAAGCTTACACACAAAGGTTTTCTTATCCTTGAAAGGGCATGTAAAGGGTTCAAACGTGTATGTGTGTGTGTGTGTGTGTATTGATGATGTTAAAGGTACATCAGTTCACACAAAACCCCCTCACCTTCAAGTGCACGTAATGCTTATGTCTGTGTGTGTGTGTGTGTGTGTGTGTGTGTGTGTGTGTGTGTGTGTGTTTGTGTTTGTGTGTGTTTATGTGTATGTTTGTGTGAGTGTCTGTGTGCGTTTGTGTGTGTGTGTGTGTGTGTGTGTTTGGGTGAGTGTGTGCGTGTATGTGTGTGTCTGTGTGTGTGTGTGTATGTTTGGGTGAGTGTGTGTGTGTGTACTTCTTTACTTCACATGACTTTAGGCTATTTACACATAACTCATAGATTTTGCTGTTATTTACATTTTTTCAACATTTTATTGTTTAAACAGTCTAAAGACTTCTTCAGTTCTTCTTTGCTCCTTCTTTCCATACAACTTTCTCATTTCTTAATTGTTCTCACTCCTTCTTCTTTACTTCCTTTACTTCTTTTTCTTCATCACCCTTTCCCCCTCACTCCTTTCCTCATCACTCTGGCTTCACTTTCTTCCTCACTGCTTCTTCACTCTTTTCCCCACTGTTTCTTTCTCACGTCTTTTACACTCCATCTTCCTCTTTACTTTTTTACTCACTCTTTCTTTTTCAATCCTTCTACCTCACTTCCTGGTCTTCTTCACTACTACTGATTCACTCTTTCTTCTTCACTTTTTTTCACATTTCCATGGTATGCTTTTTCTTACACCTTTCAGCAATTTTATTTCACATTTTTCCACATTTTCAGCTTTTTTTTTCACGATTTCAAGTCTTCAGCGTCAGCATTTCAACGCATTTTCTGCAAGGAAATGCAATTTCTCTAGTTTACATTCAAACTTTAAATCTGTGATTCAAATAAAAACGTTCCTTTATCATTGGTGTGTATTGGATGGAATGTTGGTGTTCTCTGTGAGACATTTAAACTTTAGAGTGGAGGGGCAGGGAGAAACAACCTGGAGACTGAACCTGGAAAAACAGCCACCATAAAGGCCTCCTTACTACGGCCGTAGAGCAGAGCTAGGCCAACCCCCTTCGCACTTCACCCTGCCTGAATTCCTGTTTTGTTAAAAATATTCATTGTCTATGGGACTTTTTGTCACTTTTTCGGGGTTTTTCTGGGCAAAAATGGCCAAAATTCTTAGAAAAGTCGTGGCACACCATTCTGGACCGAGCCGCACGTTTTGATATATAATTTGTTGGGGTTTTCTCAAAGCTGTGGGAGGAGATGAAGAAGATGAAAGAAACGAACGGAAGAACAATAAGGGCTCGTGGCTTTGCCACGAGCCCCTCTCCCCCATAGCTTTGCTATGGGGGAGAGGGGCTCATGCGAAGCCCAAGCCCCTAACTAATACAACATGTGTCCCAGTTGACTTTTTGAGTGTTCAAAGGTGAGCATGAAACAAAAATTTAAAAAAGGAAGTGCTGTATGATTCATCAAGAACAGTTTGAATTAATTACAGGATCGTTTTAAAGACACTTTACAGCTAAGGCTACAGTGTTGAGGCCATATGACTGTAATTCTCAAGGAGTCTATTTACAAATCAAGTAAGCAATTATAAAGGTAACAGGTACGGAATGGGCTCAGTGAAAGATAGTCGGTAACTAATCTCAATGCTTTGGTGATAAATCTGACCTCTGCATGACCCCACGACTGTAATGGTTGATTTATTATGCAGAGTCCACATGGAAAGGTGACACAGTAATTGCAGTCAAGTTTCTTGTTACTGTGCAGTGCTTTGGTCTGTTCACAAATAAGGCACCACAGTGCACAGGGTCACGCATGGGTGGGAACACAGACCAATCAAGCAATTAGTGCACTGCAGCTACTTGGCAATTACTGAATTTTGCCCTGTTTGCATTTTATGCTCAAGGAGTGAAAGCACAAAGAGTATAACTGATCATTTTCATCACTGGGATCAATTTAGTGTTTTAACATAGGTAATCAGTCCCTCGGCTCAACTCTGTTGTTGTCGTTGTTGCTGGTTTGTTTTTTAATTGCTGTGTGTTCAAAATGTCTAAATTTGTTAGCTTTAATGGAAAGTTTGGGCCAGAGCAGCCACAGTGTAATCCATAACAGATTGTTTAATCAGCTGTAGATTGAATATGGCAATACATCACATACTGAACTTATTTAGCAGAGCCTAAGCAGTGAAATTGCTTTTCATTGTGCAATGCAAAAGCACTCCATTTAACCCTTGAGCTGGTGGAGTTTGTATTTCTGTTAATTGAGCACATTGTTTCCCTGCTCTTATGGTAAGAAGTGATTATTACTATAAAATATCTTCACTTCTCAATAGTTATAATAATAATGTTGTTTTTCTGTCAATAGGAATTTAAAGTGACTTTTTAATAATTGCATACTGGAGCTATTTTTTTGTTTATTTTGTTTAATACAAATCATTCTGATCAATGCATGCGACTACTTTCAACACAGCTCCTGGAAAAAAATAAGAAAGTGATTCAGTTTCTAAACTCAAACTGGACTAAATTAGTGAATGTCTCAGAGTACGCCCAGTATACTATAAAGTAGAGCCAGTGGTGAGACATTCTGCTTTTTAGTAAAAGTTAGTGAACTGCCCTGAGAACAATCAGTACTCTGAGGTGTAAACACTGGAAAGTGACGCTGGATATCACTCTTCCTGGAGCCCAGTATTTTACCTTTAAGTTCAGGAATAAAAAAAAAGATCAATCAGCTTCTTATTAATCTGTTTTATTTTTTAAGCTGGGTTCCATTTGGATACACATTTTTAGCCCAGTTGTGTTCATCCTGGAGTCGTTGTTGTCAGTCTTATGTATTTTCAATAAACTTAGAATTGCTCACATTAATCATATTTTTATTGGTATTATTTGCACTGGTACCTTTTCTCATGTTTTGTCTGTCACTGTCATCTGGCTCTTCACTAACTAGTCTTGTTCTGTTTCTGAGGGCAAAAGAGTTTTTTTTTTTTTTTTTAGTATTTTGGGGGGCTTTTTATGTTTTTATTTGAGAGGACAGGACAGTGGATAGAGGAGACAAAAGGGTGCGAGTGGGGAGTGACATGTGGGAAAGCCACCACAGGTCAGACTCAAACCCGGGCTGTCTGCTCAAGGGCCTGTTAACCATATGGAGGGTGACCTTAACCACCAGGCCATCTGCACTCCAAAAGAGTTTGTTGTTTTTGATTTATGGCAAAGAGCAGCCATGCCTGTTAAAGTCAGGGTTGGTAATCAGATTTAGACAGACTTTTTGTTATCCTGGTTAAAATGATCTTTATGTCCAATCCTAGTGATTAGGATCCAATTTATTAAAGCAATCAAATCCCGTCCTGCCGTTCTGCCCGCCTCCTGTGTGTAAATTTCTCCGGTGTTCTCTAGCCCTGATTCAATGTGCATAACCAAGAGGATCCAAGTACACTGCAGAATGGTAGAAAAACTACCTATACCTTGATTACTGGTAACATAGAGCAAACAAAAACAATGTGCTGAGGACCGGTTTGAGTCTGTGTTTTGAATCAGTCACCATCATATGATCGCAAATCAGTGGCGCTCGTGCATGTGAGCGGGACGTCGTTTTGGAGGAGCTCTGAGTGTGTGAGGGTGGAGGCTGAATGGAGTCCTGAGGGGATGCTACATTCAAATTCATGCTAATTTTCCACGACTACCAACGCTAACTTTAAATAGAGGAAGTTAACACTATTTCACAATGAATCTTCTAAGACTACATCTGAATAGACCAACCTCAGGATAATAAACGCATGTACAAAGAGAAAACAATAAAATGTTTATGCAGAATAGTTTATTAGTTATTCAAGGTTTATTGTAGAATAGAATAGAATAGAATAGAATAGAATAGAATAGAATAGAATAGAACGTTTATCATCTATCCCTGAAGGGAAATTCAGAAATGTGTGAATTATTTCCAATATTTGAAGATCATTTTTGGTCATTGCCTCCAATGCCGAAGACAGCTTTGCACTGAAACCACAGACGGTATAACAAATGGACAAAGTAACCTTGATGTTACCCATCTGTTTCTGACAGGGAATTTTGAAGCCCACCATCAGTGGGTGCCATGTTGGAAAGCTTGACTTTTATTTGGTAGCAACTGGGTGACTACTAATTGGCAAAACTTGTAGGTTTTATAGTTTTACGATGAACTACTGATGTTGTCACATTAACTTGCACCTTGCAACCTCTGTGATTATTTATTTTTCTTTGACTTTTTGAGATAAACACCCTGATTATTTGTTTGTTTGTTTGTTTGTTTGTGTTTTTGTTTGCTGAATAAATCTTTTTAGTCAAGAGAAAAAAGAAATCCTTGTGGAATGGTAAGTTTAATTTAAAAGCATGTGTGAAATGCAGCGTGGTGCTTTAACAAACATAAAACTGCTGCTTAACAGAAGTTTTTTTTTTCTTGCCGCCATGATGGAGGGATTCATGATTGGCAATATGGATTCATGTTGGGTATTATATATGAATATATGTGTGTATATATATATATATATATATATATATATATATATATATATATATATATATATATATATATATATATATATATATATATATGTGTGTATTTTTATATGTATGTATGTATCTGTGCATATATGTGTATCCACAAAATAAAGAGCTTTATGCTCTGTTGTAGTGTCTTGAGATAACACTTGTTATGAATTGGCACTATACAAATAAAGATTGATTGAGTGATTGATTGATTGATTGATTGATTGATTGATTGATTGATTGATTGATTGATAAACCCAGTCTATAAAATATCCAACAATGTTTTAACCAAACTGAATGATACAGTAAGTTCAAAAGGATCACAACTAGAATTTCACTTAATGTTAAGGAAATAATGTGGGGGGGGGGGGGGGGGGGGGATGTCAAAAGCTTTCAAAAAGAAAAAAAAATCTTTAAAAGTGATTCAAAACAAGATACCCATGAAGCATCACAGCTGCTCTTGCAGGTCATTTCACAGCTTAGTTGCACCTGTCCCCTAACCTATTTGAGTTCAAGCAAAACAAGCATCACTGAAGAACAGTAGGACTGCTTGATTCAAGGGTAAAGGGTCAAGCATGGTCTTTGGCTTAGTTTATCATCCAGTTCCCTAAAACAAAACTGTGTAAGTAAAAGACCTTGATGTAGCATGTTATCCTTTTTTTTTTTTTTTCTTACCAGTATAAACAAAGTGGTATCAAGAATTTAATTGTCAGGAGCTGCTTATTTTCTCTCTGATGTTGCTGAATCCTACCTGGCAACAGCACTGCTGTTGTGGCTGCACTTTATTAAGGCAATGGAGTCTTTGGCAGGATCAGTATTTTGGGAAATCCACAGAGGCAGCAGTGATTGAGTGCCAGTATCACACTAAAACCTTTGAATATAGCTGCATTGATCACTGTGGACTGGTGGGGTGGCTTTATTACTCTCAAAGTTCAACTCATCGTAACATGTTTTGTTACCCCCCGCTGATGCCAAGGTCAGCACTGCAATTTGGCACTTTGCTGTCATTGTTTCTTTACCAGGGTCTTTGAATGTGAAGCATCCCCTGTGTGTGTGTGTGTGTGTGTGTGTGTGTGTGTGTGTGTGTGTGTGTGTGTGTGTGTGTGTGTGTGTGTGTGTGTGTGTGTGTGTGTGTGTTTTAGAGGTTCTAAAAGCACATCTTCATCATCATCACAGAGTGCATGGGTCAATTAATAATTGAAAAATTGCCCTTCTGTGTTTTTTTCCCCTTAAAAGGCGCGGCCAATGAAGATTTACTGGGATGTGGTCCCTGCATATGGTTAAAGACCCTCATGAATGGATGGATGAAGGGGACTGCTCATTTCTAAGTGAATGAGGAAGTGACTTTGGAAGCACTTTATAGGATTAACCCTCTCTTTCTGTGAGCTCTTAAAGCATCAACATATGATGAGCAGCTGCTTTGGCCACCCAGGACTGTCACTACACTACCACTAAAACATGGCACACTGCAGCAGAACAGTGGCAAACAAGTCGTATGGTGACAGTCTTATTTTTTCAACTTAGTAATAATTTAAGACAAGCAAGGGCAAATACACATACGGTAATTTAACATCAAATACAAATATGATGAATAAACATTTTCAGTCATTCACTGATGCCACTACTTTGCCACCTATTTTAGACTGTAACATATATATATATATATATATATATATATATATATATATATATATATATATATATATATATATATATATATATATATATATAAAAACCCTCGATTTTACAGTAGAGAACATATTACTATTAGACATACAGTGCCACCGGCATCATTGCTGCCAGTATTTTGTGTGACACATCAGTGCACAGCAGGGTCTCAGGTCGACCGCATTCCTTCCTCATTATCCTTAACAATAACTGTTACACTTCAAAAACTGCTCACAGTGGATATGAGACCCTGCTGGACTTTAGGATGTTCTGTGGGGGCTACAAGTTGTCTATGTTACACACTGCGTGAACTGGTTGTCTGTGCTCCACATAGCGTGGACTGGCTCTCTGTGCTTCATGTGACATTGGCTGAAAAAATAACACTTCATATATAACTGGCCAACATAGCACATCCTCATTTAGTACCATGACATTACCATAAACATTAAACACTATAAAAATCAGGAGGCACTACACATGTGGAGAACACACAGTCTGGCCCTGCTGTGGAGCACAGACAGTGCTCCACAGCACAATATCACAGAGTACAGCAGGCTCTCCTCTCCACTGCGTTACCTCCTCACTCACAGTTACAAATGTCACCGAAGGGGAAAAAAAAAAAAAGTTTTTTGAATTGTAACATTTATTGTTACTGTGAGTGAGGAAGGAACACAGTGGATATGAGACCCTGCTGTGAATTGATGTGCTCTACACTCTATGGCAGGGATCTCAAACTGCGGCCCCCCGAACAATATTTTTTGGCCCCCTGCCTGAAATCAAAGCTTTGTGTTTGTGCGTCCCACGTGTTTTTACTTACATGCATCTGGGCGTTTTATATTTTTTAACACTTGTGGGCTACCATAGCTCAGGCTCATGACAACAACGCAAATTAGCAATTGGTCATTTGAAAGATGTCACCGAGTGGAGGGAAAATATATCCTGTCTTCTCGTGCTATACGGTGTTTGTCAATGTTTGGATCATGTGCCTTTTTTGCAGCACCTATCTGAGTGAAAAGCTTGTCTCCACAAGGAACTTTAATAAGTCAAAGTTCAGGTCCAAACTTAAAGATGAGCATCTGAAAACCACACTGAGGGTCTCAGCTGCTTCCTCCCTCAAGCCAAATGTTCTGAAGAACTGTTCATGTTCAGCATGTTCTGACCCGTTAAGACTGAGACGATTGCATCAGTTGTAATTTTTTTCTTTTTTTTTTTTCAAGTCTTGAAGCCCTTTTTTTGTGGAACACTTGATGCGGCCCAGCCTCACCCAGACTCTACCTCCAGCGGCCCCTTGGTAAGTTGAGTTTGAGACCCCTGCTCAATGGCATAAACAGTCAGTGCCCTTTATGGTTAAAAAGCACAAACAATAACATCAACACATACCTTCAACTGTTGCACTTCCCACTGTTACAGTAAGAGGCTATACTGTAAAATTAGTCTATTGTCATTTGTTAGTCAGTTATAAACTGTAATCTGATGTACATTTTTGTACTATTGAAATAAATCAGTTTTTTTTGTTTCACTGTATGTTTCTGGAAACCACAGCTGCTGGCATTTACTGTTAATTTGACAGGGTTTGTTTTACAGTGTAGATTTCCATTTTTCTGTACTTCGAGGAGGCTATCTGGTCAAGGACCTTCTTGTAAGTGTGATCCGTCATAATAACGGGTTACGTTTTTACATCCCCTCGAAAAACTTTTTTTAAGTAGACAATGTTTAAAATTTTTACAGTGCAGGGAGATCTATATAGTGCAGTGCAGATCTACATATGTGTGTGCGTGTTTATGTGTAAGTGTCTGTGTGTGTGTGTGTGTGTGTGGGGGGGGGGGGGGCAGAGGATAAAAATGTTCAGCTCAAAGGAAAAGTATATAAATAAAAAGTCCTGTAAAATAAATACCAGGTACTTTTTGATTCATGGTTTTTAGGGATCTGTGATGTGTGATGTTGTTTTTCATTTTTGCTGTTTGCTGTTGTCAGAATCACTCAGATTGTAGCTTGGTTGTATTTTTGTCTCTTCAGAGCCTGCAGACCCAAACAGCTGATCAGTGTGCTGCAGGCAGAGGACCACATATGTGGCCCATCGTTGAGTACTGAGAGAAGGACTGAAATTTTTGACAGCATGACAAAGCCCTGGAATAAGCTAACACACATCAACATGGGAGCCTGGGTCAGAATAATTTAAAAATAGCTAAGTGTAGTGTTTGAGTGGGCCCTATCCTCAGAGGTTGAAAACCTACTTTAAGTCATGACTAACACTTGAACTAAGAAGCCAGATTTGTCAATAACATCATTTTCTTCATGTTCAATTAATTCTTGTACACCATGATAGCACTTTGATTTTAACAATGGAGGACACTGACTGTGCCCACTGTGAAGCATCCAGCACCTGTGCCACCTGCTCATCTTCCAATTCACAGCAAGGTCTCATATCAGCTGCGTTCCCTCCTTCACTCACAGTTACAATAACTGTTAGGTTCCACTTCACAAAGGTATTCTGGGTAAAACATCTCAGTGCACCTTACCCCCTCCCAGCTGTTTAGCAGAGCTCCAGCTTGACAGCTTTGGTTTTCCCAGAATGCCTTTGTGAATTGGAATGATAATTATTGCAACCGTGAGTAAGGAGGAAACATGGTGATCCTCACCTGAAGACTGTAAATTACTGTGATTGGAAATATTTTACCATTAGGACCACAGCTAAGTCTTAAGATTCCCAGCTCTTTGCATGTTTTTGTTTCTTAATTGAATGTTTATATCTGTGTTGTTTTTAAATCCTAAAATGTCCAGTGAAGATGATTTGATGATGAAGATGAACCTGCGGATGCTGATGCTGACCATGTCCCAGGTGTGGAGGTGGTCTTTCATGAGGATAAGAAGTTCTATCTACTGCAGAGGAGGTTGATGGTCCTGAAGTGGAATCCATTGTGAGAGAGGAGGACACACAACCTCTTATAGAGCCCATCAACAAGCCTGTGAAAAACAGGCAGTTCACTCTAATGGAGCAGGAGTTACCTGTCACTGTTTAAGACATGGAACTCTTCACTGATCTAATGGATGGCACTGAGCTGATCTGTAATGTCACCCTGTGTGGTCACCTTTGTGGCACTGTAAGACCTGTTTTGTGGACTGCCTGATGTTTTTTTAACCTAAGGTAGACATGATTAAGATGTGATTAAGTCTATCCACTCTAACAGTTGCTTTACTTTCAGCATTTGGCAACCTTAAAGTCTCAGTGGAGGAAAAGTTGAGAGATTAAAAGGTAAGACTTTACAATACTTACACACTCTTTGGTATTAATTAAGCATTAGTTAAGTATCATTCATTTATCCATCTTCTCGCGGGTGTCTGGAGTCTATCCCAGCTGACTTAAGGTGAGAGGTGGGGTACACCCTGGACTGGTCTCCAGCCAATCACAGGGCTGACACACAGATACAGACAACCTTCCACACTCACCTACGGGCAATTTAGAATCACTGGGGTTCAGTATTAGTTAATACTGATGTCATCATTTGTGAGGCATTGTTCATACATTAATTCTCATTTATTTGTACATCATGTCCCATTTGTTCTGTGTGGAGTTTACATGTTCTCTCTGTGCATGTGTGGGTTCTCTCTGGGTACTCTAGCTTCCTCCCACAGTCCAAAAACATGCTCATCAGGTTAAAGGCAGGGTTGGTGGTCACTGAAAACTAACATGAATTTGAATGTAGAATCTCTTCAGGATTCTGGTTAGCCCCCACCCTCCCACACTCAGAGCTCCTCCAAAACAACACCCCCACTCCGTGTACGAGCATGAGTGATTCCTGATCATATGATGGTGACTGATTCATAACCACAGACTCAAAACAGTCTTCAGTGCATCGCTTTTTTTTTTTTTTGTAATCAGGGTACAGGTAGTTTTTCCTGCCATTCTTCAACAGATATATATATATATATATATATATATATATATATATATATATATATATATATATATATATATATATATATATATATATATATATGTATCATTATTATTATTATTTTCTGTTGACAGTCTTTATCTTCTTAACTCTCTTTCCTGATGTATTTTACTATTCCTGAAAAAACTACACAGGGACAGCAGCTGTCAATCAGCGTTAAACGAAATGTAAAACCCTGTTTTCAACCTCTGATAACTAATGAAAAAGATTTTTTTCAGAAAAAAAAGAGGACTTGAACACAATGCAGCCCAATAATATCTAAATATCTATGAGGTGCATTAATTTTTTATAATTTTTCCATCTGGAATCTGGTGGAGTTTTGGACCTATACTGCAGCCAGCCTCCAGGGGGAGCAGTTTTTGTGGTGACTTGAGTTTGAGCTGAACAAGATGACGTCCTTTCTTTTCCTTTTTTTTTTTTTTTTTTTTTTTTTTAAACAGTCTATGGTGTGAGTGTGAAAGGTTGTCTGTTGTCTGTCTCTGTGTGACAGCCCTGTGATTGGCTGGAGACCAGTCAAGGGTGTACCTGTATCTCTCCTTAAGACAGCTGGAATAGGCTATGAAGGTTAGGTTATGAATGTGTTCTTACTTGTTAATATGACCCTCTAAAATGTGTTTTTATACAGAGATGATGATGATGTTTATAAATGCTTTGGAAAGCATAAAAAGTCCTCATTTTAGATCATACCCCAAATCAATGAACAAACAGCTAATAAGTCCTTTGCGACGACCCTAATTAATCATGATTTGCTTTGTAATGTCTCTAACCCTTATTACATGTCAGACTCACGATCTGTAAATGGTTAATAACTGGTTCATAATGGCCACAATAGCTCATTTTTAATTGTTGAATCCATCATTTATAAAGTATGATGAAAGAGTTAATTAACACGGTGTAAAAGGTCATATTAATCGCTAATAAAACATTTATAACAGTTTGAACATTACATACAAGTGAGTGTTCATGTTCATGCCTAGAATGTCTGTGCAACATGTCATGACATTCTAGGCAACAGTTGCTGAGGTCTGTCAGTCTGAACAAAAGATGAGAACTGACAGAAACTTCTTTCCCCAGAGCTGTTCTGCTTTTCACCTGCTCGTGCTCATTATCCAATTCTTGCAAAAGTGACCCAGAAACCTCACATGTTGAATGCCTTGAATTGTAAGATGGTTATTTGCAAGCAAAGACGCTGAATGTTCAGAGCAGGAAACGTAAACATATCCACCAGCTGAAAATAAGTTGAATCACTGTTGCATAGCAATCTGGGATGGTTGCATAACATGTTTGTTAAGATAAAATGTGTCAGATCTTTAAAGAGCTAACTGGCAACTCCGAGTTTACAGCAGCCCTGGTGTTAGGCTAGACTAGTGACAGTGACAGGCTGTGCTGACTCATTTTTCCTCTCCTCTCGGTTCACCAGATTAATTCTGCAGTAATTCCTCTGAAACTTAGGGTGTCATACTCCTGTGTCTGTCTTGTTCTCTCTCACTGTAGCTTGGCTGCCTTGAAGTTGCATGCAGTGGCTGTGTCTCTCACGAGTGCATGTCTGTGTGGTATGAGGTGGGGAAGGGTGAGATTCATGAGCCTGATTGAAATGGAGCTTCACAACCCCCTGAGGACGTCTTTGTAAGCCCTTCATCTGTTGGGGAGAGGCCACAATCGGAGGACTGTAGATCATAACTGTGACCATCGTGGTGTCTTTCTATGACAACACAGTGAGAAACAGAGGCCACATTGAAAGCCAGTCTATAAAGGGTTCATTCAAGCTCCTGGCAAAGACACTCCCTTGCCTCCCAAGTGCACCTGCTGCTGCCTGGGGGACCCATGTGGAACCAGAGAGGAGGGCATTGAGAGAAAAAGAGAAAAAAATCTCTAAAAAAAGCCAAGGGAGATGAATGAGGACTTAACGTGTGGCTCTTATCGCCAGCAGAAGTGACCCTCCTCTGGGTTTTCCAGTTGGTCAGTAAAGCTAGAGAGGGATGCTAGCAGCAATTCAGCACAGAGTAAGTTATTATTCCACTGCATGCCTGCACTTAAATGCATAAAGGAAACACTGTAATTAGGACTGAACCATTAATTGAGACACTTGGCCTACCTCCAGAAGTCAGGAACCATAAGTAGAGAGCCGAGAGTAAATTGTGTGGTGTCAAAATGGTCTAAAAATGGTCATTCTGCCTCTAGTGTTTCAACAGAGTTTTGTAGTCCTGAAAGAAGAGCACAGACGAAGGAGAAATTCACCAAAACCTGGCAGGAAACAGGTTCCCTTGTGTTTATTTAGCGCGCCCTTGTATCTGACTGTACATGTACATAATATTTGAAACTTTATGTATACTGCTAAACTTATTTTTACTTATTTCAAAGAGCCAAGGTAAAGTTAATCTTTATACAGCACAGAGTGAAAGTCTGAGGCCTGTTCTGCAGCAGTCTGTTCAATAAACTTATACACTTGATGTGGCTATGATATCACGAGTGAAAGTTGGTTTTCTTTTATATTATCATAACTGCAAAGTAATTTAAATACACCACAGGTTTAGATACCGAGGCAGACAAGGCATTTAATTCTGTACAGTCAAAAAATGAAACAGTCCAAAAATGGTCATGCATGAGAGGAGCATCATAAGACCAGATCATATTAATTTTGTCATTTTGTTTTAAGTAAAAGACAATGAAGTCTGTTTGTTGTTAAAAGTTGAACCTCAGACATTCATTCATGGCTGGAAGTTATATTATTAAATATGTTTATAAGGAATAATTAACAGGTCGGGTTGGTTCAGGGTGCAAGGGGTTTTCAAATCAGCAACATGTAATTCTGTATACTGTTGCATCAGAGGCCTGGACTATGAAGCTGGACAATATAAACAGACAGCACTCTGATCACTCAGTTTGACTTTATTACAGCACAGACGTTTGGAGCAGAGCTCTTCATCAGTGTCCAAACTTTGCTTTAGATTTTACAGTCACTTCTTTTCAGGCTCCGCCCTCCGTGTGTGAGCGCGTTTAGTGATGGTTTATCTCTCACCATGGTGGCACAAGTAATGTTTCTGCAGTTATGCCTTGTGTGACCATTATTATTAACATCATCATTTAAGATGGGCCATAGATTTGTAACACATGGCTCCATCAGTTGATTAATGTAGTGCAGTCAATCCAATGAAAATCTGTTTCTGTATCTGTCATTCAGGATGTCATCGGGGACATCTAAGAGAGCTGATTGGTCAGGAGGTGGTGCTTTTACATTTGATTTCTTATCCAGATCTTAACCTGCTCTGGAGCAGGTTAGCCATACAGCATACGTTACCATGGTGATTCATCCCAGTAAGAAGTGAACCAGCTTTGTTGGAATAAAACCTAGGGTTAACCCTGAAGTTACCTCAATAAGAGAAAATCCAGCTTTGTAGTCCAGGCCTGAGCTCTAACATAAGATGACTCCCTTTCTCTCTTCAACCCAAAAAAAAAGCATAATGCCCAAACTGGAAAAAATATTGTGAAGAAAATTACATTTTCACTTCCTTTGGCCAGTCACTGGAAGACTGTTTTTGTTTGTCACGATGGGTTCAACAACAAAGAGGAGGATGAGCCATGTGCAGAAAAGGAAACACATTTATGAAACGAAATCTCAAACCAAGAAAACTACTACAAAAGTAAAAAGTAAAAAATATAATACTAATAACACTCACTGTGAAAGAAACATCAGGGACTCTGATAAATCACTCGAAAACAGTATTGTGACAAACTGACAATGAAGGCAGGAAAGGTGTGAGACTAGACACAGGTAAAACTGATGACATGCAATCAAACAGGAGGGAAACACAAGGGCAACCTCAACCAGACACAATGGGAACAAAAACTATAAAATAAAACAGAAAACAAGTAAAAAAAAAAAAAGACAACAAGATAACTACTATCAGTAAAAAGAAAGAAGCTAAGGCACACAGGGTAAATTTATCAAGAAAATAAAACCCACAAAGACAGACATGTCATTGTTTGTTTGACTGAGTATTTGTTACTGCTGACTCACAGTTTAAGTTTTTAGCCTCCCAACAGGCTAACAACTTAAAATAATGATTAGCTGCATTTGGTTGTTTTCATATGATGTTTAAGTTTAAAAAATATGACCAGCAGTTTGATAGGGTCATAGCTAGGCTGTATCCTTATCCTACAGCAAAATGGCAACAACAAAAGTTTTATCATGCACTGAATGTTGTTGACCACAACACAAAGTAAAATTTCACAGATGAAAATATCTCCACTCATTGGAAATTGAAGCAGGAGGTACAAATGAATTTCATTGTACCTTTCTAAGAGGAAGCAGAGAGTGCACTGCTCACTATGCTCCTGGTAAATCATCTGCTTCCTCCGTATCCTCTATTATCCAATCTTTCAAAACATCGCACAATGAAAAACTGTGTCTAACAAAGCACTTTACACCCACTCAGAGCTGGGTGTAAGATTTAGAATATAAATTATACTTGCTTTGGAACTATATCAGCTGGTTGCAACCCTTAAAATGTAAAAAGTGTGTAAACTGTGTTTTTCATAAGAGACTATGTATTTGACTAGGTTTTCACTTTTTCAGAGCTGCACTGTAAAAAAACAAAAAACATCAAAATTTGGGTAAAATACTGGTGGCTGTGTTTACCAGGAATTTTACGTTAAACAAAATATAAAACTTTAAAAAAAGGTGGAAAAGTATGAAAACTGAAAATTCTGTTTTATTTGCACAGAACAATACTGTGTAGTGGATTTCAGCAAATAACTTTTAGAAAAACAATGATTTTAGTGCAAAAATTTAAAGGGGCCATATTATGCAAAATTCACTTTTGAATGGTTTCCTCATAACAATATGCACCCCCAGCCTGTTTACAACACCCCTCAACATGAGGAAATTCTATCCTCTCCCTCTCCTGCAAGCTGCACTTTTCAGAAAATCTCTGCTCCTGGGAGCAGTAATGAGCCGTTTTAGAAATCGCCCTTTGTGACGTCACAAAGGGCGCGAATGCTCCGCCCAGCTCCCTGATTGGCTCCCTACCAAAGGTAGTTCTGCCTCCAAAAGCTTTCCCCCACCCTTTTCCCGGTCCTCAGTCATTAGTCAACACTAGTCTAACATGGCAAAGGTACGAACAAAGCATGGCAAATGCAATGTTGTTGGCTGCATGGAGCAGCACAAACTTTGAAAACTTGAGGGAAGAGTGGATTAATTTTATTTATGCCGGCGAAATACCTACAACAACCCCGAAAATGTTGTATGTTTGTGCTCACCACTTCATGGAGGACTGCTTTCTGAACGAGGGACAGCTCAAAGCAGGATTTGCAAAGACTTTAAAGCTGAAACCTGGATCACTTCCAACTATCCGTGACCCAACTAAGGTAAGAGCTTAAAGTTTCAGTATTTTATGCTGCTTTACTGTAGTGGCCTACCCAGCCTCGAAGCCTGTTGACTTGTTAGCATGGCAGCTAACATGAGTCGGTGTTGGTAATATACACGTCACACAATAAATAAATAATTGAAGAGAAGTTTTGTGTCCATATATGTCATATAGATCTATCTTTACGCAATATCTCTTTAGTTTATGCATGTAACTTTTTTTCGCGGTGCTTTATAAGCAGCTGTTGTGAGCTGTTGTTGTGGACGCAAGTATGGGGGTTGTTTGTGTCTAAAAAAATCAAGCTGATAAGGCTGTATTCAGATAAAAAGCTATACAGACAGAATTCAGTATTTTGTTTATGCATGTAACTTTTTTTCGCGGTGCTTTTTAAGCAGCTGCTGTGAGCTGTTGTTGTTGTGGACGCTAGTATCGGGGTTGTTTGTGTCTAAAAAATCAAGCTGATAAAACTTCATTCAGATAAAAAGCTATACAGACATAGAATTCGGTGTTTTGTTTATGCATGTAACATTTTTTCGCGGTGCTTTTTAAGCAGCTGTTGTGAGCTGTTGTTGTTGTTGTTGTGGACGCTAGTTTTGGGGTTGTTTGTGTCTAAAAAATCAAGCTGATAAGGCTTCATTCAGATAAGAAGCTATACAGACAGAATTCGGTGTTTTGTTTATGCATGTAACATTTTTTCGCGGTGCTTTTTAAGCAGCTGTTGTGAGCTGTTGTTGTTGTTGTTGTGGACGCTAGTATTGGGGTTGTTTGTGTCTAGCCATCATACCGGTGAACTGTGTTTGTAAACATCAGAGCACGCGCCTGAACGCAGGCCACGCCCCCCCCAACTCTATAAAAAGAGGGGCAGGTAGGGGCGTGGCCTGCGCTGAAGAAGGGACAGCCCACAAAAACAGCTTATTCTCGGTAGAGCTCTCTAGAGAGTTTTCAGGCTGGCTAAAGTCCAGTAAAAAACAGTTTTTTGAGATAAAAAACTTCATATTGACGATTCTGGGACCTCTAAGAGCTATATGAACCTGCAGAAAAAGAGCATAATATGGGACCTTTAATGTATATGTCCATGTTACTGTTTGTGTTTTTTAACCATGAAAGGTACTGACTGTTTATTATGGAGTCAGATCAGTCTCAAAATTCATAAATGCACACAGAAGGATTCACAAATGTATTTCTGACTCACACACAAATATATATCGATCTACACAAATGTAAAAATAATCCACAAATAAAAAAACAAATTCACACACATATTTCTGATTCACACACAAATGTTCATTGTTTTATATATATTTAATAGAAATTCACAAATATACGTCATCATTTACGAGCTGCTTTTCATTTGTGAACCTCGCTGCATGTGTGTGTGGATTTTTCCAGACTCCCCTGATGCGCTTAGGTTCACCAATGCATTTTTTCAACAGGGAAATGTCTGTAGCCAATCAGATGTCTCTCCCCAGTTCAGCCAATCACAGTAGTGTAGATTCAAGAGTGTGTTTTAATGTGATTGCTTTAACATTCAACTGCACATACAGAAGTACTAACAACAGCATGGATATCACTGGAAACCACAACTAAAATCTGATCATAAGCTGTATATATTCTAAACACATTTTAAAATGTTCTGTTGGAGATTATTCAGAAACTTCATATGAATGCCTTACAAAAACAACAAAGTATAGGAACAGGTGGATCAGGCGTGAGCTTAAGCTAGACCAGAGGCTTCCAGCAGGCTGCAGAACAGTCCAACGTTAGGTTCAGGAGCACGGACCACAAAGTGTGGAGCTAACTCACATTTCTTTGCTAACTGAGCAGCCAATCGTGTGGATCGTCTGATGCCCCGAAGCCATGCCCCCTGGACTTTTGTAAGCTGCTGATCATCATCGGACATTATCTCGCTTGGCTTGAACTGAGCTCGCCACAAAAACTGCACCTGCCTCTTGTGACTAGCTGCAGTACACATAGAAACCTCCGTCTCCTCCTTCATTCCAAATGGAATAAAGTCAAACTTTAAAAAATGAATACACCTCCTAGAAATGTTTCTATCATCCATGAATCCGTCTGTGTGCATTTGTGAATTTTGAGACTGATCTGACTCCATAGTTTATGGTAGTGATGTAACAAGATGTGCAGAGGCCGAAGCATGTTGAGTAATGGAGGGGGCATCTTCACGAAGCGTGAGTCAAGGCTTGGTTCATCGAGGGGAGGAGCTGAAAGTGATGACGTCCAAAACCTGGCTGCCTGGCTGTACCATGAGACTGCTTTGAAAACTGGTTTAGAGAATAGAGGTTCAGATCTCACACCAGGTTTGACAGCAACTTAAATCCCTCAGACTCCATTCAAAATGTGGGCTTTTGATAGAGAGCTGTGGCCGCTTCGGAGTTTGGACAGCGTTTATGGTTTGGAGATAGATTGTAACTGTTTGGGAATTTTTATTTTTGAATGAAAATGACTAAAATCTCTCCATTTCTGTTCATCATTGTCCAAGTTACATACACATATCAGTATCCTCTTTCTAGTTCCACAGTTTCTCTCAGGTTCTCTGTGCTCTGCCTGGTTGAGACCATGCCATTTTCCAAAAGTGACAGAAAACCATCATTACATTACACAGTCATTCCCGAGAGCCATAACAAACACAAATTCAATGCATCACACATCACACTTTCTCCAAGAATTAGCTCAAGTGGTTCAATGCCTAATGAAGCTTCATCTCACCATCACTAGTTTATGGCGTGGATTTTTTTTTTCACATTGTGGTGTATCTTATAGATCATCCCAAGCTTGTTTTTATTTACAGATATTGTGTGTTGGACCAATGTAGACTATCAACAAAACTGACACATGGACTGAAGCCTCCATCCTGAAGCCAACATATTTGGTAAATATTTTTCTGACCAAGTAAATGTCATATTTAGTATCTGGCTCTCAAGTTCAAGATAAAAAAGAGTACATGGTCATGTTACCAACTCTGTAACGCTGCACAGCAATGCATTGCTTTAAGCTAAATAAAAAATGTACCATGTTCATCTCCATTTAGCATGTTTATGTGCTTATACTTGAAAGCTGAGGTTGAATGTCATCACGGCTCCAGATGTTGAGTTATGAGGGAAGTGTCAAGATTTTTCCCCACAGCTTCCTTTTTGTTTCAGTACTTCAGACAGGGTATGCTTATTGAAAAGATCTAAATATTATTGTCTTGTCATTTTTTTTATTTGTATGACTTCAATTATTCAACACCCGATGAAAAAAAAAAAAAAAAAAAAAAAACTAAAATGTGCTTCAACTGGAAGCAGCAAAGTCTGGCAGCTCTCAGTGATTTCTCTGTTTTTGCTTTGTATTTTTTATATTTTCATCTTATTATTAATGGATATGTCTGTGGGGAGAAGAGTTTATTCAGAGAGGAGCTTCTTGTTTTGTATTATAATAAATCAAATCTGGAGGATATCATCCTATTCCACCTGAGATGAAGAAACATTTCCGTGGATGCCGTGTTGGTGCAAAGGTGAAGGTAAGGAGATGGAGATATAAGCTCTTTCCTCCATCAGTCATCATGGGGAACGTCAACTCACTGCTCAACAGAAGTGATGAGCTGGAGATGTTGGTGAAGACCCAGAAAGTAAACCATGAGTGCAGCCTCATGTGCTTTACTGAAACCTGGTTGAATCCAAACATCTCTGACTCCTGTGTGGATCTACCTGGATTCACTCTGATGCCTTCAGACAGAGATGCTAAAGCTGGTGTCAGGATAGAAGGTAGGGGGGCTGTCTGTATTTATAAATCAGTGATGGTGTAATCCTGCTCACATTACTGTCAAAGAGAAGATGTGCTGTCCAGACATTGAACTGTTGGCGGTCTGTGTGAGACCATACTACCTTCAAACAGAGTTCAGCCATATAATAACAATCCTTGAGTCCATTCAAAGCAACTGCTGAAGGTCCATGTGATGTCATCCATGAAACTGTTGCTAGGAAACAGTGAAACTGTGCTCCTCTTCTTTGGAATCATCTACTGGTTGAGATCTGGGGGCCAAACACCATCTCTACTTTCAGGAGAAGACTCAAAACTTTTACGTTTTGATAAAATTTATTATCTGTCTGAGGTTTCTGCCCGTTAAAGGGAAGTTTTTCCTCTCTATTGTAACTTGCTAAATGCTTCAAAAAGGTCTGCACTGATGGTGGGTTGAACTTGATGTTGAGTCTCTGTTAAAAAGAAAACATAATATTAACAGGTTTAAACCAGTTAATGTTTTGTTAGGTGTCTTGAGATAATGTTTGTTGGGATTTGGCACTATATGAATGCTAATGTTTGGCCACTCGCTTTGGAATGAAGGGTTTGTGATTTCTGACAGAGAGAGACAGACAAAGAGAGAAATGGGTTTTACTAGCTCAAATGAGCACATCTGCTAGCACACGATATAGGCTCGGCTCGCTTATAGTGTAACCATTGATGAATCTGTTTATTAGAAGCAGTGACTCCAGGAAACTTTTAAGTGTGAAATGTCTTTCTTTAATAAATAAATAAATAAATAAATAAATAAATAAATAAATAAATGTGTAACAATACAAATAAATTCAGTCTTTTATTTAATTTTGACAATAAAATCTTTATTTCAACTGAATAAAGCCCACTTACAATTAGTTTCAATCTAGTAAGCTTTGCTACGCTGATGACTTCAGAGTATTTTGAAGCAGATAAACAACTTTTGGTACTTATTACAAAATAACTTTGTAATGGTTTTGAGTGGTACCATTAGCTCACCTCACCTTGGCTGCTGACATATCATACAACCCTATGAACTCAGCCTATGGGGCCCTCGTTAATGACTTTATGAAAAGCATTTGCTTAAAAGTTGACATAAATATTTCAGATGATTAATAGCTGAACACACTGGTTTAGTATAATTACACCACCCACCTTACTTCTGTGGGCATCAGGGTTTAAAATCTAACCCCCTTGCATGTGTGTATACGTGCTTGGTCCAGCCGGTGACCCAAACACCTCCACCCCCAAGCATCACCTCTATTTCTGTTCTACACACACACACACACACACACACACACACACACACACACACACACATATACACACACTCCACCCACCCCCTCTCATCATTCCAGCTTGCATTCCCCAGCGTTTGCTCCTAAAAGTAAAGTGCTATTCTAGGCGCAAGGTAACAATCAACATGGCCAAGATCGTTAGCCTCAGTTTTCCCCGCAGGCCAGACACAGAAAATAACTTTCCCTTTTCCCTGGCATCTGCAGATACTGGGGTAAATGAAGACATACAGCCCCCAGGTCTTGCAGCCTGCTCAAGGTAACCTCTGCTGTCAGCACCCATTTGCTAATGCTGCCTGTTGAGAGACGGGGGGCACTGGAATAGGAGAAAATAATATGCTTCTGAGGTGATGCCACTTGCTTAAAATGGTAATAAATACCTCTGCCTGATCTCACTTTATTTCTATGTGCAAATTTATAAAAGAGAAATACATTTTAAATTCCTCTGTGCCAAGGACATTTATTTTCCAACACAGGAAGACCCACGAGCGGTGACTAACTGCTTCAACAAATCCAAATAGAAATTGTTTAATGTTGTGTTACTACTGTCCCTGATTTCAGTGAGTGTAAAATTAAAATTTGATTGATTTTTTAAATTAATATTTATGTTTTTTTAGACAGAAGCCCAAATTGTATGGATATATACACGTTTACTTTGTACAAAATTTCACTTCTTTTCTGCTGATCACATAATGTAAGTATGTCTTCTTCTCACTCTTTAAAGTTTGTGTAAAGCAGCAATAAATGAGTGTTATGAGTTTGTTACACCACAGAAACATGTGTCATTGACCACTGAGACAAATTTGAAAGATTATAAAATTAGGTCTCAGAATCATGGAAAAATAAGCACTTCTTTCTGCTGTGGAACGCTGGGGGCGTGTCAGAGTGCCGACACGTGGGAAGGGAGCCGCCTCCGTGTACTGCACAAGGACATTACCTACAGTAAGAAATGGAAGCTAGCGCTAGCAGCATGGTGCTAGCCCTACCTTTTTGATCCATCAGAGCCAGAAACTGACTCTGAGTCAGACCCTGATAGAGCTCAGTCTCGTTCCTCACAGTCTCCATCAGAATGATCATTTATTTCTACCATTTATCACATCTAGCAACATGGATTACTGACTAGTAAAGTTATAGCCTAGACAAATACCGTGACACATACAGTGTGAGCGCTGCGGTCCGTCAGCGCAGCGCACTACGCTGTACTTCACTGCCACTCTTGTCAATCGGTGCATTCACACAGCCCGCTCCACGGTCCGTCTCCAATGCATGCTACCAATGGCTGCTCATGGCTGTTTTGCTGTGAGTCTATTCTTGCCGGAGTACGCTGCAGAGATGCGTCAATCTCCACAGAGCAGATCGTACCAAACAGGAAAACAGACACGAAAAACGATCAGAGTTTCCAGTCTTTTCAAAATAAATCACCATGTTCAGACTGTCGATCATAAAATTATCCTCGTATATTAAAACTTCGACACTGGCACAGGGCCAGCAGTCATCAGCGGGTCAGACCCAGAGGAAATCTGACGCCATGGACGAGGAAAAGTTTATATTGGAGGCAGAAAACCTTATGATTATACACGATACAACCCATCCTTTATATAAGGACACCAACAGAGACTAAACGGGAAGGACTGAAATAATGAAGCTCTGGGAGGGCAGGTGAGTTTAACATACTAAATATCATGAAAGTAGTTGTCATGGGTGTGATTCCTGCGGGAACATGTGGTTCTCCTGTGATCTTGTGTATCCAGCTGCTATGAGTACGCTGAGCTGCGCTCCGCTCCTGAGACGGATGCAGTGTGAATTGGCTCGCGCTGATGGACCGCGGCGCTGATGGAGTATGTGTGAATCAGGGTTAAGGCTATCAGTCCACCTGTTTCTTCTGAAGCCTATGGGTGTTGCTATGAGAGATAACTACCTCTGCCGGCGGTTATCAGTTTCAGGTTGCCTTGCAACTATATGACTGACCATCAGTGGCAGCAGCAGGGGGTGGGGTTATCCTAATGATGGCTCTTTGACGTAATGTTGCTATGATTTCCGACCCCGCCATTAAATCCTGAACACAGAGATTTTGAAACAGTTTGTGAAGCCGAGCTCCACAATTAAATCCTAAATGGTTGAATGTCTTTGACATGTTTTAAGGAAATACATCTGTGACCGATTTAATGTGTTTAGAAGTAAATGGATGATTTTGCTTTACATGGACTTTAAGGTACGATTGCTTGGTGAGAGCCAAAGTAAATCAGGACACTTTAAAGCGCTGTTTTTAAATTGTAAAACATCATTTAGTGGAAAGAATTAATGCCTTGTAGTGTGGCACTTAATCAATAGAGTCTGCAGTCTTTTGTGAGGAGTCTTGGTTTAGACAACAAGTGAGGGTGAAGTCTTACAGGCTGACACAATAAGTCTTGGTCTAATCGTGTCTAAATCCACCATGAACTTGGTGGTAATGGAGTGCACCATTCCCTGTAATACATTACAAGAAATTATCAATATTGCATTGTCATTTTCTGTGAAAAACTGAAATATAAAGATAGTGTAACTTGTTGAAAATGTGCAAGATCTCATAATCTCCTGAGAAATGGCATTACATAACTAGCTTATTTATAAAATGACTTTTAGTTTTACATAATGCTTAATATTTAATCAGAAGAGTTAAAAATAAAGTGTTGAAGAAAAACACAGAAACCAAAAGAAACACTTAAAGAAAGAGATGCCTGAATTTGTGGCTGTTAAAACAGGGAAGTCAGAGCAGTTTTCACGTCCAAGCAAGTGTAACCTATAGTGATATTTTTATTTCTACACATTGACATGGATGCATGACTAAACATACTCTACCTTTTCAGAACCATGAACAGCTACATTATGACAGCTGTGGGAAAATACATTGAAACTGTTTTTTATTTTAGTTTATTTTTGACTGTCTATGAAACAAAAAAATACAAAGACAGCTTAAATGTTTTGATCCTTGTAAGGGAAAATTATTTCTGACTTCAAAGCATGGAAATCCCCCCTCAAATATAATTTACACAATATTCCCTCAGGAGAAGCGCTTCCCTTTCAGAAGTATATCAAGTCTTTAAAGGTGGTAATGTATTCCAACAAGCCTTTTCAACCCCTGTTTACACAAGATTGGTGGTTAGCTGGTAAACCATTGTCTGTGATAACTCAGGAAGCCTGTAATCCATTGTCTGCGGCGAGTACAACAACATCCAGGCCTGCCTTTAGTTCTAACAAGATAAACTGACCATGACAGGTAAAATAACATTTCAGTTTAAGTTTAGTATCTGTATCAATGGTTTAATTGATTTGATCTTTTTTTATGCAACATGAAAAATTAGTTTGAGAGATTTTAAACTGTATGTGCAATTTAAACATACCCTAAAACAGATCTTTGCCTGCAGTGTGGAGTCTTTCTTAACAAATGGCCCATTTTCCATTCACAGAGAACTACATTCTTGACCTGGTTACTTGTGTAACCTGGTTTTGGGTGAATGCATTAAAGAATAAGTGGGTTAGAATAACTCATTTTATGATCACGAGAAACACGGTTACTGCCACATTAAATGTCACACTGTGACACATAAAACAATGTTTATTCTTGTAAAATTACCTCTCACTCTGTGTATTATAAGTTCTGGAATGGAAAGGAACATTCCGATGGAACAATACCTGACTGCTCTATGAGAACTGAGCTGTTTGGTAGATCTAAAATAAGGAAAAGACTTCATACTTTGTCTCAGTTCAGGTGCTTGGCTTGACGTTAAACTAAAGTGTGTACTCTAAACATTTTATTAATGCTTAAAAATGTAGGTTCCAACAGCCAATCAGGAGTTTACCTCTGATGATCTGAAGATCTTTGAAATAATTACAGTCACATGCAATGTCAATACAGGAAGTGCACTGTATACATGTTGAAATTTTACAGTAATAGAATTTTTTGTCTCAAGTAACATACATCTTTGAGTGAGTGAAACACATGGAAGGATTAGGAAAATGAAGCAGGTAAAGAATAATCAATCTTAGTATGGTTAGTGGGTGTATCAGGGAATGTGATGTTTGGGCAAGTAATGTGACAGAGGCCAACTTTCAGCATCTTAATTCAACCAGTGCCATACTTCCATGTCTAAAGATCTCAGCCTCTGTATTGTGTTTCAGATTATGAGACAGATCTGTTGTTATGTTCCACACGGTTATGTGATAGCTGTTGTTTCAAGTCTGACAAATCGATGGGTTTGGTTTTTAATGAATTCAATCCAAAAGTAACATGTATGTTATGTCCAATAGCTAGTCAACATCTTCCCTCCACTGCTATCTTTTTTTATTGGACATGTTTTTTTTTTTATTTGGACTCTAATGCAAACTGGAGACAGACTGTATAAAATATGGACGTAGTCTCTGTGACGTCACCCGTCTGTTCCTGATACAGTCAAATGAAGCCAATCATTGGACGGGGCCATCTTGGATATGATGCAGACTTTAAGCTTCCTTTCTAACAGCTATGGGGCGCCAGTCAGTCATGTGAGCTGAGCTGAGCCTCTGACTGGTCAAACCCATAATCTTAATCTCTTCTAAACTGCTGAGTTAGAAAAAAAATATCACTCACCGTACAGTGTGTGCTGGTAGCAAAATTAGCGTTTCAGACCCAAGCTGTTTTTTGAACCAGGCTGTAAATATGCTTTTTAATGCCGTAAAAGTCTGTTTTTTTTTTTTGTTGTTGTTTTTTTTTTTTGTCTTGGTGTGTTTGTGACCTCCGATCTTTCTGCAGCCAGCCTCTAGCTGATTCTCCACGAACAGTAACTTCTAGTACTTCCACATAGGCTTCATTTTTCTCTACGATATGTTCCCCTTTGATATTAAAATCTTTCCCCTCCATTGACGAGATATTCTGTCAAACGTGTCTCTGTCATTCCATGTTTTTACTGTCATATTGGTGGGGGTGGGGGGGTTGAGCATCTTGTGATTCACCACACACTCCTGGGTGCACAAAACAAATGAAGAAGAAGCTCCTCATCCTGCAACAAAGTTACACACATCTGTATCCTGTATGTAATTTATGACAGCGGATATAGTATCAGCGCACTTTGGAAAATACCATCTCCACAGAAACAATTCACAGTTACAGAAGCCTCAAAGCTTTTCATGGACTTAGACCCTGATGATTGAATTTATGATCTCCATTCAGAAGAATATTCAAGGGACAAAGGAAGTGGAGGTGAGGGAGACACACACAATGGACGCAGAGGTGAGGGAGGAGGTGGGAAAAAGTTACACAAAGAGAACGACATGGAGATGGGTAAGACAGAGACAGACACGACAGAGACCAGAGACAGTGGAGACGGAGATGGTAGAGATGGTTAAGACTCCGAGGAAAGAGAGAGAGACAGAGACGGGAGAGACGGTGTTACTATTTGTAAATGAGAAAGCGATACATATGAAAATGACCAATATTCAAATGTTGATTACTCACGAGTGAATAAAGATAGAATAAAATAGTTTTCTGTGTTTAAAAGCTGAAGTTCTGGTCTTTCTTATGTATTCAGAGTTCACATTTTCCAAAAACAATATTTTTAATGGGCCTTCAAAGATTAGTGTTGTTGGAAATGGTTTTCTTTTCATCATCCTAAAAAATATCAATTTGTCTAAAATAACGAATCTGACTCCTAATTACTTTTACCATTTCCAGCATGAACACATGATGTGGCTTGAAGAAGTAGAAGGAGACGGTCCAGTTCTCAGTCTTTGCCAAATTTAATGATTACAATAGATCAAGAATGTGCGACAGAATTCTGGGTTCTTCTTTAGCTCTCCCTCACAGCCCTGATACAATTATGGGGCCTTCTAAAAAAAAGAAGAACCTCCTTTCTCATCCTGAACCCCTATTATACTCATAGCTCCCCCTATTATAGACATTCATTTCCTGATCAGAGACGATGTCCTCTTCAGTGCAGGCTGGCTCCGCGTGTTCCCATCACTCAGCGTCTGTCAGGGTGTACCTAAAAGGAAGTTTTAGTGCAAACTCTGACATCTCACATGTTTATCCTTCCTTCTCAGAGAATACTATCTGCAGTCCTGCATTCTTTTGTCCCCAATCAACTCTCACAAAACACTAACACAGACTTCTCCCCTTATTACTGCAAATTAAAAAAGTAATATTATATACATGGATAAACGAGGTTAATCATTTAGTAATGTATTAAAATGAACCCTTCATATTAATGGTGTCGATTCTCCCCTCATGCTGGATGATCTGTAGCCTTCCAGGAGCTTTCAACCTTCTGTAAATACACACATTAAAACAGGCCTGCAATGATCACAATTATTATTAATTAACGCGCAAAATATAGTTAATAATGCTTAAAATTTCTTTCAGTGTGTATAATCAAAAAGGCTGGAGATGGCTGGCAACTTATTACACTGAAAGAAAAAAGTTCTTTAAACCTACTTAATTTGTGTGTGTAGTGTGTAATTCACAAGATGCTCAGCAGAGCCCCTCACAATATGACAGTAAAAACACAGAAAATCTCATCAATGACGGCGTTAGAGTCATTGAGCAACATGGAGGGAGAGAAACAGGTATCCAGAGTCCATGGGGAGTGAGCTCTGGAAGGAATTGAGAGCGAGTCCTGATGGAGAGTGGGGCAGAGACTGGGCAGCGAGGCAGGAGGTTTGAGGAGGCACTGGAATAAAAGGGAGGACAGTGGAGGTTAGGAGCAGGATCAAAACACAAGGTAGCACTGGAGATGCTGGTAATACTTAGATACAACAAAGAGAGGGCCGATGTTCCACTGTGACAGCGGGAATACTCTGGCACTGGTCCTCTCTCCCAGCAGTGTTTAAGTTCAGATCTTGATGGTAGTAATGAGGCACAGGTGTGCAGGTGCAGCAACAGGAGAGAGGGGGGAGACACCCCGTCAGGTCACCACAGAACAAGTGAATAACAAGGCAATACACTATCACAACATGAGGAAAGCATGTAGAGAAGCAACATCTACTCTGCTCATCAACTCAGTCCGTCCTAAACTTTGACTTATCCAGAACAAGCTAGCTAGCAGAGACCAAATCATCCATGGCCGAAAACAAATCATTTAATAACAGGTTCTAACAAATGTTGTTGATATAGAGTCTTCTTTTTTACTTTTTTTTTTTTTTCTCGGCTTTTGGAAACTTAGCAGCAGACAACAACGACCTTTCTTCCATTTGATAACACTGCCTGCAGGGAGGCAGAGGGAGATGAAGTGGGGCACAGGCTGTGTGTGACTTGGATCATTTACATCTCAAGCTGTAACTTACTGTCATGTTTTATTTAAAGGTCAAAAGTATTACTGTTTATGACTTCAAGCATCTCATATCAGCGTAAGATACATTGGTTTCTGGAACACATTTATGGAACCCACAGCTTTATGTTGACTTCAGGGTGAAGTGAGTTTCAATTTCAGTCACTTTCTAGATTCTGATCTGTTAAAAACAGTAAGGAATACAAAACAGCAGCACCGTAAAAATACAACATGTGTCAGCTGCTTGAACTCAGAAACAGCTTTGTTTGTAGGTGTGACATCACCACTTTACTGATTTCCTGACTCAAACAAACACACGAGGTGTTTCCATACACTTAGGATATGGATCTGAATGTAAGAAAAGAAATCTATTTCTCCTGATGTCCAAATGATTATGTAAGGCTGTTGCCTAAATAATCCAAAAGGTGGCGCTGTTGTGCCGTCTACACCCTCAGGTTATACAGATTATAACTGCTTGTCCTTCATGTTTTGGCTCAGTGTTCGTTTATGGTTTGAAAGGTGCGTACCACAGATCGTCCTCAACATTGTAGTCAAATATTTTAAAGAATGAACAGTTAATGTGCTGATTTGTTTAAACTTTTAGTTTATTAAGACGTTTCATTGTCATCTGATGAACTTTGAGGAGTTTGCAAATTGTTTTTGTATGAGTATGACAGACGTGATTTCTGCTAACTTTTTTACCTGTGTGTTAGCCTCTCTCAGCTACGATATGCTATTTTTGTTTTTACCTGTGGGTTTTCTATTATGCTGATTTGAGCCGAAACCTTGCCTTAAGAGTGTTGAGTAGCTATGAAAGAGCAGTACTATATTTGAAAACTGTAGAACTGTTGTTAAATGACTTATTCTGACGCTCAGTGTTCATTTATGGTTTGAAAGGGGTTTGAGAGGAAGCTGCTGGCGTGGAAGCTCAATAAACGTTGTGTTTTCAGCCACGATCTCGACCAGTGGGTCCGACTCGTCCCTCACCTTGCACCCCACCACCACCAACAGAACTACTAACACAACGCAGAAACTCCGGGTGTTTAGAGGCGCAACATCACACGGGCGTTTGGGTTACAATTACATGGAAATCAAACACTACATCCTAATCTCTAAATTGAAGATTCATACAATTTGTAACATCTATCTATCAAATACAGGAAAAATACTCTAGTTAAAGACTGTAAAAATATAAATTTTATGCTGTTAGTGTTCAAAAGAGTTGTCACAAAGCCTGGCTGTATACAGGGGTAAGTATTCACTGCCTCTTTATGGTCAAAAATTGTTTCTTTTCAATCATAAAGTTTAATTTTTATTTATGTCAGTTACTGTGTCAGTGAGTTGTCACCACTGATGTTAAATATACATTATGTTCCTGTATACAGACAAGCTTTACACTTTATTATCAGTTCAACTAAGTGTAATGAACAGACCTCAAACACTCATTGACACATATTCCCTGTAGTTTTCTTTTGCACATCATGGCTTTAATCCTCCATCGTATTTCTCAGTCTTAATAAATTAAAAGGCTGTTTTATTTCCACCAATATGAAGTTGGTGCCCTATGTAAGACTTCCATTTTTGGCATCCATTTTTGATCATGATGAATTGCTTCTGATAACTGAATCTAAGCTCAGTAGCCCACAAAATGCTGCAGCATCCTTAGACAGCAGCCCTCAGTTAAACCTGTGGTTGGAGAGAGGGTTGTGATCTTACCGAACTAGAAAGATAATTGATGAATAAAAGACAAGTTTTCATCTGATAGCAGAAACATTTTCAGAACACTCGTCCCTGGATGTATGTTTATGTTCTCTCTACATCAGACCATGACCAGCATTAGCTGCTGTACAGTGGGGATAAAAGGATTACTTTTCATCTATTTTTTAACCCAAGATGGGCTTTTGTGGCCGTGGGTGACAGAAGTGCCATGCATTTTTAAAAATCCTGTACTGAAGAAAGAAGCTTTCCACCTGTTTCTCAGAGCTGAAGTGACAGTCAACACGGCACACTGAAGCTAAATGGAAGATCTCTTGGAAGCTTCTTATTTCTGCCTTTCTTATTTCCCCACATTGCTCATTTATCACTGTGTATTGCTGTCTTCCTGTTCCTGTCGACATTCTGTCTTTCTTTTCATCCTATCACCTACTTCGTACCCCCCCCCCCCCCCATCTTGCCCTCACTCCTCTCTTTCTGTCTGACAGCAGCCGGGCTCCTTTGGGAGGTAATTAGGAAAAACTCAACAGAGACTTGCACAGCAGCTGCTGGAAACAAGACTTTCAATACTCTCCTCTCTCCCTCCCTGCATTACAATAGCAAAAGGGTGGGAGCCGGGGGAAGAGGAGGATGAGACAGGGTATGCAGAAAGTACCAGAACATCTTAAGGGATGAAGCTGGGTGGTGCTGCTGCTTTGGTAAGCCCGAACATTCTGCACTAAGGTAACTGAAGCAACCGTCAAAATACATATGCCTGCATGTGTCACCCAGGAGCAAAAGGGTCCCCTCTCCTTGATCTGACAACGTGTCAGCCTGGCTTCAAAAAAAGGCAAAATGGAAAATACAAAAACCTGTGATAGAGCTAATTCTGAGATGTATTTTCGTAATCTAAGACGGAGACAAGGGATATCTTCCCTCTAGCAGCTCGTTCACTCTGTTGATGCACTAACGTATGTACTATTGGTTCCATTCCTGTTGCTCTGGCTAACAAAACGACTGGATAAATCCCCAATTAATGCACTTGATGGTTCTCTTCTCTTCACCAAACTTACCTACTTTCCTTTGGGGTAAATTTAAATTGGTGTTTTTCAAGCTGCATGGTCATGCCTACTCGCCCTCCATGAGTGACCTAGTTCAGACACTGCAGGGAAAAAGGGGGCTTTTCATCCAACACTACTGGTGAGAAAGTTAACCTTTAAATAAAACAAAAACTATTAAAATATACCGTAAAGAGTGGGTGCAGTGTTTCCTTGAAATGCCCCAGTCTTAAAACGAGATCTGTCTCTCTTTTTTTTTTTTTCTCTCTCTCTCTTCTTTTGATTTTAGCAGATAAGAAACAACATACTGGCATATGACAACGAGGTATGAAAGTATATAATACTGTGAATAACTAATAACTCTAACAATAGACTGTTACAGCATCGTTATTACCTGTTATCTTTAGGCTCTGGGTGATTTCTCCAAATAAGTGACCAAGAAACACTCAAGTGTCCTCATAGTTTTAATCCCTCAAACCAGCATCTTTAGTTAGTTTTTTGTTCTTTTTTACGATGGAAAAAGTAAATCTGTCCTAAATTTATTAGAATAATCTGGTTATTTTAGTCTGTATCTTGTCTGTCTGAAGAGCAGCAGCCGCCTGTATAAAAATGAGGAACATGGAGCATCTTGTGAAGTTCTACTTTAGTTTAGGTTTGAACTTGGCCCTAATCCTGCGTCGTAGTGTGGTAGCGTGCGGTGCTACCAAGCGGCAACCTCCGGTCTGAAAATATTAGGGAATGTGGAGTGCTAAAGTCTGCTGTTCCTCGAGTGTCCTCTTGAGGCTGGCTCCGGAAGTACCAGAAGTTACAAACACACCAAGCCAAAAAAAGCTGTTTTCACGGCCAAAATAAGCACATTTACAGCCTGGTACAAAGAATGTCTCCCGTCTGAATCGCTGATTTTACTAACGGCACGCACTGTACGGGGGGTGAATTTTTTTCTAACTCAGCAGTTTCCACAATATTAAGCTCACCAGTTCATCCAATCAGAGGCACAGCTCAGATCACATGACTGTGGAGCGTCCTATGGTTGTTACTGTGGAGAGTCACAGCCTGCCTTATTTCCAATATGGCCGCTCCAGCCGTTTTGCTTCAAAAGTCCGTTTCAGAAACAGACGGGTGACGTCGTGGAGACTACGTCCATTAATTATACAGTCTGTGGGTGCTACGTGTTTCAGCTGCCTTCATCAGAAAGCTCCAGGTTCTCTAACAAACTATTGGCAGAGATATTAAGAAGGCTGTTTGTCAAAGCTGGAACTCAACACAACTTCATCAAGAAGACGCTCTCAGTTCATCCTCTTTGACTGGACGGATGGACGCTCCTACAAAACAACCTTTAGAATAAAGGAATAAATAAAATAAAGTGTTTTTTAAACATGATTTAAATCCATTCATGAATTTAATCTGAGAAATTTACGACTTGTTCTTGTAAATGTACTTGAAAGAAAGAAAGAAAGAAAGAAAGAAAGAAAGAAAGAAAGAAAGAAAGAAAGAAAGAAAGAAAGAAAGAGAAAAACATTGCCCTAATCCTCCATCATACCTTTTGGTTTTTTTTTTTTTTTTTTAATTTTTGGAAATTGTTTTACTTTTTTTCATTTTATTTTTGTCACAAGGCATGGGCAGCATGGCAGTTCTCTAGCTGTCCCTACAGTGCTTTATATCCCATAATCCATTCACCTTTTTACAAACACGGGCCAAACTAATGACAGTGGACATTTTACAGTCCACTGATTTTAATCTAAATTATTCACACACAATCTCACACAGGAGATTATTTCTTTAGAGGTCACACGGATCTGATCTACAGCTTGAGAAATGGAAAGTTGCGTCACCTTCCAAGGCTAACATACCTTCTATAAGCAGGTTGTGAGGAGTTGTTTTTTGACAGGTCTTTCAAAAGAATTTGGGGGGGTTAAAATGTTGTGTTAAGATTTGCATTTAGGAGACGATAAATGAGAAACTGTAGATCTGGAGCATGAGTTTCTTTGAATTTTTCAAAATGATCTGACTCCATGCCATTATTAGTCCCTTGTTGACTCAGCCCTTTGTAAACTCATTTTGTTATATGTGTTGAGAAGTTACACATATGCAACTCTGAAGTTATTATTAAAGTTACCAAAGGTTTCTAGAAAAGTACCTGATATACTTTGGTACACTTACTGAAATTACTCGGAAGTTTCTGATGATTTGTTTTTAAAACCAAACTAAGATGTATGGTGTACTGATGCTAATGTTTGGCCGTAACGTGGTGAAGAGAGATGGATAGTCACATCGAGCCATAGTTAGGTTGAAAGGATAGCTTTTCCGTGGTGCAGAGAAGGGATGGATGGTCAGATAATGCATCAGCATTAAGGAAAGGGCTGAGGATGGATGACTCACCGTTCCTGTCTCCATGGACTACGGGACAAACAGGACAAACATACTTGGAAAGCCTCCAAAAGGCTGTCGACTATTCCCTCCAGTCACAAAGGTAAGTAACTAACTTTTCTGACACAGAGTACAGTATGTTGTTCTTTTGTGTAAGGGTTCATGAAGGCAACTCCAGATCTCTTACTGGCTCATCAAGGTGTTATCTCTCTCTCTCTCTCTCTCTCTCTCTCTCTCGTCCACACACTCTTTTGACAATCTTTTCTGAAGAAGAGATTAGCAAAAATAATATTTAACCTTGATTTTTTTATTGCTGTTCATCACTGCAGCTTTCATTTTTCGTTGTTCTGATTTTTTTTTGTTTATTATTATTATTATTTAATCTATTAATTTATTTAATTTCACAGATATAGTCCTCTGCTTTTTACAGCTTTAAAAAATTCAAGAAAGAGCTTTTCAATGAAAAATACATTTTGTGGAAATGGGATAAGTTTCTCAATATCTAGATCTAGATTTAAATGCTCTCTTCCTCATCCCTTCCATCAGCAACGTGACAGTGACCTTATCAATAAGAAACTGCTCACCTGATGCTTTCCAGACTTATCTTACTGTGAGTGCAGACATTACAGAAAATTCCCTTCATCATCTATCTGCTTCAATAAATAAATAAATGAAATAAGGTGTCTGTTAGGTGCAATGGCAGAAGCATGATGGGGCAAAGATGGTGGCCTGTGGTTGACTGTAGTCAACCTCTGCCTTACAGATTGACAAAAGTCAAGGTATCAAGTCTGTTGGTTGAATTGCATTCTTCTCATGACATTCTTGGTTTGTATTCACATCATTTAAAGGCCTTTTTAGGATATCAACAAAGACAAAGACATCATGTTGTTATTGCTTTTTGAAGAAATAATTATTCTAAGAATTCTTCAACATTTAGGGAAAGAGCCTAAGAAATGGGGTCCACCAGCTGCAGGTGAGGAATGAGTTTATTGCATGTTTGGACAAGGTTGTAGGGGTCCAAGGAACAACAAAAGTTAAAGCATGACTGGAATTTATCACAGCGTTAGAGCCAAGCATAAGGAAAGGTGAGGCTGTAAGAGGTTAAAAGGAAATGTACCCATGCAGGAGGATATGCCAGAATGAGTCTGTCCCACCTCTGTGACAGAACCAACAAACTTTAAGTTTGCTGTATGATGTGTCCTGATGGGCAGAAAGAGAGGAACGTGAGACAGGGCAGAACAACCGGGCCAACACACACACACACAGAGAGAGAGAGAGAGAGAGAGAGAGAGAGAGAAAGTAATTTTTGGAAAAAGGACAAGAAAATCCAATCAACCCACATACAAACCTTTTTAAAATGTGGACAAAGCATTAACAAATCAATAACAGCAGTCAAAGCTCATTTGTACCCAGCCACTGCAAGCGATATGTGTGCCGGTTGTTCAGGTCACTGAGATCAGTGGTTGAGCAACAGGCTTTGATGGGACCTCCCTGGTCACAATTTTAGTAATTTTCATCAACCATTTATAATGCATGGTGGATAAATTTCTAAAGTATGCGCTCTCTTGAAGCACTGCTCTCACTGGCTGTGTAATGATACCTCTGGAGGATCAAACATTAAATAACAGGCAATTCGGACCTTTATGAAATAGATTGTTTAATGAGAAATGTCTTAGACTAACCATGACATGAGTACACAATCAGCACGTTTACATGCAGCTTCAGAAATCAGACTATGAGCTTAGTCAGCATGAAATCAAACTATTAGCAGGACTGAATACAGACTGAACATAGCTTGATTGACACACCTAGATAATGTGGTTGCTATTGGGCTGCGGTTGGATTAAGCAGGACTCAGTACATCTTGAAGTTCAGCCGGGAGAGGAAGTAGATGACCATGATAAATAGGGTGGCTTCGCTCTTACAGTCTATGAAAAAGAAGGACACAGCGCCGCCTATCGAAGTGGAGTGAGACATTTTCGATCAGCAGTCCAATTCTCTTTTCTGCATGTATACACAGACACGACCAGACCCTCTGCTGTGACTTACCAATCAATCTATGACCTTATCTGGACTGCTGCATGCTTGAAAACACACACTGATTATCCATTAACTTCACTAACATCTAAGAAACAAAAACCAAGTGTAGTGGAATACACAGGAATCTGAAAGGGACTACTGCAAAGCACAAGGGTGAAGTAGATGAATGATTTACTTCAGGTACATTAAGAAGTCTTTCTTTAAAGGGTTTACAATATCTGAGGGACTTTAATGTCTTTGGTTCACAGAAACCAAATTACAGTAATTTGGAGGTGAGAACAGTAAGCCAAGCCTAACACCTCCACTGATAGTCATTTGTATAATATGTGCAGGGAGCCACTTTACTGGATCCAAGCAATTGGTGATGGTGGTGGTGGTGGTGGTGGTGGTGGGGGGGGGGGGGGGTGTCGTTAAGTTATTTAATAGTTCATTGAGTCTCTCCAGTTGGCTGGTTATTAAACAACATTCGATCAGTGTGAGACGGGAGAGACAGTGGATGACATTAAGTAGATGAGATGGTTTCAACCCCAGCAAACTGCTAGGATCAACTGATTGGCAATTAATGTCCCCACCAGCTGCCACTGATGAAACCTGCTCAAATGACTTTGAAAAGCTTTAAGTATACAACAACAATGACACTGGGGCTCTCAGACTCGCTCCAGACTCATGGCAGATCAGTTCGTCGCTTTAATGAGATCATTAAGACAGACTGATCACAGGGTTGTGATCAGTCTGTCCGTGAGTGCAGAAATCACAAACCTATCTATGGGGTTGCTATAGTAACCACAATGAATTAACTCACCATATTGGCTCCATCCTGAGACTTTTTTTTCTGAAACACCTCTGAAAAAAATCACATCATGTTATATTTGGGATTGAAAAATAAATGACAATATCTGTTACAGCAGGCAGCAGGTCTTAACCTTTATGTAAAAGGAGTGAGCCCCTCATGACTGAGGCCAAGTGTGCAATATGACAAGTTAACCTTCAACCTTCTTATGAAAGCAGCTATTGGTGCAGCCCAAACAATGAAGAGGTTGACTTTGATTTTCTTTTGGGCATTATACCTACTCTCTGGTAGCCCTGAAGTACCTTTACATAATCAGCAGCTCAAAAAAAATCCCTTTTCCCCACTGGTGTTTTAGAAAACCCTTACTTTAGCCTTTGTCTGAAACACTTTGTTTTAGCTGCTGTCTCTTTAAGGCTCCTGGCACCACAAACTCCCTTTTCTCTGATTGGCAAGCCCTCTAGAGGCCTGTCAGGGGGCAGAGCAATTTGGTTTACCATGGTTTTTAAGGCCCACCCCTCCAACAACCAATGATCTATTCAGAAGACCTTTTTGACTTGATGTCCTCATTTCAGTAAGTCAGTTAGCCAAGTAAGTGATTGGCTGGAGACCAGTCCAGGGTGTACCCCGCCTCTCACCCTAAGACAGCTGGGATAGACTCCAGCCACCCTCGACCCTGAACAGGATAAGCTGTATAGAAAATGAATGACTGAATTAAGTTATCTTTAGACAATCAGATTTGCTCGTCAACATATCTTAAAATAAGTCTTTAAGGGTAACGGTTGTTATCTTTTCACCCAGGTAATCAAACATTTGTCAAGATCTTTATTTTTACCATGGGGCTTGGCAGTGTTGTTTTCATCAGCCATGAGGATGATGAAATTATTTTGTTGACATCCCTTTTTTTCATGATAAAAACTAGACAGTGACAATCTAAACATGGCTCTTTGAGGACTAAAACTTGACAAGACGTTTGTGAGTTTTCATTGAAGAGATGAGACTTGACAAAAATGTTAGTGTGTGGTCTGTCAGACATTCAAAATGCAGGAAATTTTTGTCTGCTGTGTGTGTAATCTGTCTCACACAGATGTGCATTGACACATTGAGTTTACCGACCCCTTCACAACCTACACCATCATAAAGATGCCCACACATACGAGCACTGAAGCAGCATTTAGCTTCATTCATTCAGTCGAGTTCTGGTTCTATTAAAACTAAATTAAAACTGTCAGCAGCATAAAAATGTCTGGTTGTTCTGTGGTTGGTTGTCAGAAACGATACTACACCATGGAGTCAACTTCTATGGAGTTCAGAGTGTTACAGAGCAACCGGTGTTTTGGAGTAAAGAGTGACCGTGCTAACTGGTGACTCTCAGCTGAACGTGTCAGTGATGGTCGGCTGAGAGTCTCCAGTTAACAGGGTCACACTTTACACTGAAACACCAGCGCCGTCTGCAGCTGTGTTATTAAATGTGTCTTCTTTATCCAACCTCAGTGAACCAGGTTTGAGCAGCAATAATCAATATTAACTGCTGATGTTCTAAATCCAGTTTTTACTTTGAGTGTTTGATGAAAAAGTTGGTTTGGAGCTGAGGTTCTGACCAAATATGGACTCACTATGGAGAGGAAATAATAAGTGAAGCTATAAATGATGATGAACAGAAACAGATTTGAAGTTCAACGTTAAACTACGGTATATTATCAAACTATGAAGCAGTCTGATTAGTAATCTGAAAATATCAAAGCATTCATATTCTGATAGATTTGGAGCAGTTCTCTGTCTGGACCTGGTTTTCTGGATCCTTTATTCTGACCCAGGTCTCAGACTCAGCTCTCTGTGAGCTCTTTTTGGTTTGGGAGGGTTTCTGCTTTATTGACACAGTTCATGTCTCTATATTTCACAGTCTGCTCAGTGTTAATGGGTAATGCAGTCATAAGCATGGAGTGACTGTGTGTTTAAACTCCTCTCTGGGGTACACGCTTGATATCGCCATTAAAAAATGTCTGTCCAATTAATTTGTTTTAAGACTAATACTTTCCTCTTTCTTTCCTGTTCCTGGTTCTGTTATAGGCTGGGAATGTTTATAAGATACTGAACTCTCTATTTACTCACCTGCTCTTCACGTGTTGATTAACTGTCTCTTATTAACCCATGTCTTCTTACCACAAGTTGCTAGAAGGATTCTGCTCACCAAGTGATATTTTTGACTCTATTACTGGGATTTTTTTTTTACTTTTAGTAGTATTATCTGTCATTCCTGTAGATTCTTCCTGTGTCTCTGCTCTTCTGTCTCCAGTTCCTTCCTCCACCAAGCCCCAGGGTCTCACCATTCACTGCCCAGCCCCAGCAACATCAAACTGGTATCTCTCAACTGCCTCACCTCAGCCAGTTCCATCTTCACCTCAACAACCCAGCCCCTGGTATACCCAGTCCACTTGTCTGACTGAAAGAACCATACAACACTCAAACCCTTGTTTGAGAAACATAGATATTTTATGAACTCATCATCATACAATCCAAGATGGCGGCGCGTGTACACGCAGCGGCTCCTCTCTGTCCTAACAGAACGGTGTTTTCGTGTTTTTTATGTCGTTTGTCTGCGTGTGACTGTTCGTCCTCGTTGTGCCTTAACATCTCAAGGCGCACCTATTCTCGAGAGTTTCTGCTCGACATCTGCAGAACTAAATTCACGAACATAAACCCAGCGGACGTGGAACAGCTACGTAACTGCGGTTTGCTGCGGAGGCCTGCTCGACCCCCGACCCCCACCCCTGCATCCAGCCCGCAGTGGAGGCGCCACGGACGGAACATGAGGAAGCAGAAGAGGGGTCGACGCGGAGGTATCCGGGCCAGGTTAGCCGCTAGCCCACACCGGCCGGCTATCCCTACCATCACTCTGGCCAACGTACGCTCGCTGGACAATAAACTGGACCATATCCGTTTACTCCGGACATCTTCCAAGACTGTGAGTGAGTGCTGTGTCTTTGTTTTTGTGGAAACATGGCTCAATGATAGCGTCCCGGACCATGCCATCCAGCTAGCCCGGCTAACATGCTTCAGGGCAGACAGATCACTCGTCGAGGGGGGGAAGACTCGCGGCGGGGGACTATGTGTTTACATCAGCGATGCATGGTGCCGCGACGCTGCGGTGGTTTGTAAACACTGCTCACCACTGGGGGAGATGATAATCATTAAGTGCCGACCATTCTACCTGCCGAGGGAATTTACTGCTATTTTGCTGGCAGCCATATACATCCCTCCCAGCTCCACCAACAACAGGAGTGAGGCACTGAATGAACTCCACCAGCACATCAGTGAACAGCAAACAGCCCACCCTGATGCTTTCCTCATCTTGGCTGGGGACTTTAACCATGCTAACCCCAAGAGCATGTTTCCACAACTCCATGGACATGTTAACTTTCCCACAAGAGGTAACAATATTCTGGACAATGTTTACACCACACATAAAGGAGCCTATAAAGCCCTCCCCCTCCCCCACCTAGGGGCCTCAGATCACACTACTGTTATGCTAACACCTGCATACAGACCGCTGGTTAAGGTCACAAAACCAGCTAAGAAGAAGATCCGTGTGTGGCCAGAGGGGTCATCAGAGGCGCTCCAGGACTGTTTTTCCACCACCGACTGGAGCATGTTCAGACAGGCAGCCACCTACAACAACACCACAGACCTCCAAGAGTACACGGAGACCGTCACTGCCTACATGAGGAAGTGCATGGACGACGTCACGGTCTCCAGAACCATCTCCATTCGGGCCAATCAGAAACCATGGCTGACAGGGAAAGTCCACAGGCTCCTGAAGGCTCGAAACACTGCCTTCAGAGCTGGGGACGAGGTGGGCCTAAGGACAGCCAGGGCCAACCTGTCACGGGGCATCAGAGAGGCCAAGAGACAGTACTCCAGGAGGATCGCAGACCGCTTCAGCAACAGCAGAGACACCAGGAACCTGTGGAGGGGGATCCAGACCATCACGGACTACAAGCCCCCCCCACAAACCTGCGACAACACTCTTTCTCTGCTGAATCAACTGAACGACTTCTTCGCTCGCTTTGAGGCAGACAACAGCACTCCAGCACAGAAGATCCCTCCACCTCCCAACGACCAGGTGCTGTTGCTATCTACGGACAGCGTGAGGAGATCACTCAGGAAGACCAACGTAAGGAAAGCCCCGGGCCCTGATGACATCCCTGGTCGTGTCCTGAGAGACTGTGCTGAGGAGCTCACGGATGTCTTCACAGACATCTTCAACACCTCGCTGAGCCAAGCTGTTGTCCCGACATGCCTCAAAGCCACCGCCATCATCCCGGTCCCGAAGAAGCCGTCTCCCTCCTGCTACAACGACTACCGCCCGATCGCACTCACTCCCATCATCATGAAGTGCTTTGAGCGGCTAGTCATGCACCACATCAAATCTGCGCTCCCCCCGACACTGGACCCCTACCAGTTTGCATATCGGTCCAACCGCTCGACCGACGATGCCATCTCCACTGCCCTCCACTCAGCCCTCACCCACCTGGAGACCAAAGACCCACACGTCAGAATGCTGTTCATCGACTTCAGCTCAGCATTCAACACGATCATCCCTCAGCAGCTCATCCTCAAACTCGTCCAGCTGGGACTCAACACCTCCCTGTGTAACTGGCTGTTGGACTTTCTGACGGGGAGACCACGGGCAGTACGGGTCGGCAGCAACACCTCCAGCACCATCACGCTGAACACAGGGGCCCCCCAAGGATGTGTGCTCAGCCCCCTCCTCTTCAGTCTGCTAACCCACGACTGCAAACCTACATCCAGCTCCAACCTCTTCATCAAGTTCGCAGACGACACAACTGTGGTGGGTCTCATCAACAATAACAATGAGACAAACTACAGGAGCGAGGTGAGACGCCTGGCCGAGTGGTGTAAGGACAACAATCTCCTCCTAAACGTGGAGAAGACGAAGGAGATTGTAGTGGACTTCAGGAGAGGACACACCCAGCATTCTCCACTAACCATCAACGGCGCTGCAGTAGAGCGGGTGAGCAGCGCCAAGTTCCTGGGTGTACACATCTCCGAAGACCTGTCCTGGAACATCAACACCACATCTCTGGCCAAGAAAGCTCAACGGCGACTCTACTTCCTGCGGAAACTGAGAAGAGCAAGAGCGCCGACCCCCATTATGTTCTCTTTTTATAGAGGCACCATTGAGAGCATCCTGACCAGCTGTATCACCGTGTGGTTCGGCGCCTGCACCATCTCCTGCCGCAAGACCCTGCAGCGCACTGTGAAAGCAGCTGAGAAGATCATCGGTGTCTCTCTTCCCTCCCTACTGGACATTTACAACACCCTCCTCACCCGCAAAGCCACAAGGATTGCGGGTGACCCCACCCACCCATCCCACAGTCTCTTTAACCTGCTGCCGTCGGGAAGGAGGAGACTGCAGAGTCTCCGGGCCAAAACCAGCAGGCTCAAAGACAGTTTTTTCCACCAGGCAGTCAGGACTCTCAATTCCCTCCCTGCTCTGCCCCCACTCCCCCCCACTGGCCCCCTCCATTGACTCTGGGCCACAGACTCTGCCCATGCTCACCCCTCTCAGGACTGCACACTTCACTTTATGCACACTTTACACATGCTCATTTGCACCATTTGCACTATTGCATTATCTGCATTATCTGCATTATTTGCAATACCTCATGTCTGTTCATTTCACTTTATCCAGCCAAAATTTTGCACTACTGCTTACCTCAGGTCTGTTTATTCTGTTTATTCTGTTATACTGTTTATATTGTTAATTGTAGTATTTAAGGTAGTCTTTATTTAAAGTAGTCTCTATTTTTAAGGTAGTCTTATTTAGCTTAGTTATTGTAACTTTTTTTATTACCCTGCAGCACCGGGGGTCTGAGAGGACTGAAATTTCATTTATGCTGTGTGTCGAGCATGTATAGCATATTTGACAATAAAGTTGACTTTGACTTTGACTTTGACTTTTGATGTTGCTCATCAAATCAACCCATTCATCTGCTGCAGGCCAGTCTGAGGCTGTTTTAATGCACATGTCATTCAGGGTTGTATGTTTCCATTGATTGAAGTGGCCACTTTCCCTCCATTATCCTTTGCACTAGCTGTTCTGCCAATCCAAACAACTCTGCATTGTCAAGTTATCTGAAGACACAGTAGTAAGTAACGGACAGATAAAGCAGTCCAATGACAAGGCCTGCTGGAGGGGAGCCGACAGAACAACATCCTACTTCAAAAATCAGCAAGACAAAGGGAATACCAGTGGGCCTCAGGAGGAAGCAGGGAAGGATAAACTATGTATTCACTTAATAGTAACCAGTGTTCTATGGAGGAACAGGGCCGCTTCAAATGCTCTTAAGTTACATCACCAAGGGCCTGACCCAGTCACTACATACCGAGTCTGTGGTAAGGCATCAACCGTGACATCTGAGATGCTTGAGGAAACTCTGGTTTTGCACTCACATACTGAGGAAATTCTACTGCAACAACAGAAAAATCAACTGTCCCGAGGCATCGGGAATCCTAAAAGAAGCCAGCGCTAAAGAGCTGAAAAAGATGTAATATTCTGAACACAGGATCTGTGTCTCAGCAGGGCTGCTGCTGTATTGATCACAAACAGGGCAGTCCCAGGAAAACAGCTTAAATGTCAAGCTGGCGGGATGCTGTCTGCAAAATATGAAAATCTTCAACTTATCTGTGATTATAATCAAAGCATGCCATCTCATCTGGTGCCTGTAAGCAATTAGCATGTGGATGGGATGTGTCAGACCGAGCAAATTAGCTTCCTAATAGACCTTGATGAAATAGTGAAGTAGCTCCCGTCCAACATGCAGATGACTGATAAGAAAAATCTGTATTTTGCTTCTCCAAATTATACCCATCTTTTTGAAGCAGGGCAAAAACAACACAATCAACTATCAAAAGTTTTAAATGATTTCAATTTCAAAAATTTTACTATAGGTTCTAAAGACTTTCATTCTGATCCTATTAATAGCACCTAAAGGGCTGACACATAAAATGGTAAGAATATTTGCATCAGTGTAGACACCATTGTTGTGTTTATCACACAGCTATGGTGAAAGCTGAAAAGTATTTTTGTTCCATACCCCCCCCCCCCCCCCCCCCAAACAATCTCTCATGAATTCTGATCTTTTAATAAACAGAGTAAATGTGATGTTAATGTCTATGTGACTAAGTGCTAACATCATTGGCTAACAGAACATTCATTCACTCATCTTCTATACCCCTTATCATGTTCAGGGTCGTGGATGGCTGAAGCCTATCCCAGCTGTTTTAGGGCGAGAAGCGGGGTACACCCTGGAGAAAGACAACCCTTCACACACACACTCACACCTCAAATACACCGGCTGCGTCTGCAGTCCAGCTCTGCATGTTGACATCGTTTGTGAACTCTCACTGGCTGCGTGTTCAGTCTGGCAAACCACAGGACTGACAGACAGCTAAAGTCATAGACTGAGGAATTCCCGTGCTTCCCTCTCCGTTAATAAACCTCTCTTCATTCATGTTGTGCTGTTAAAACCTCTAACCTGTTGACTCCTGGCGTGTCTTCACTCATTGTGACATTCTCCTGCATTGGTAAAGCTAAATATGATCTGTTTTTGACACAGTTTGTTTTATTTTGAAAGTCTCAGGCTCTTTTTAGGTAGTTTCTCTGGACTACTTCCTGTCCCGCTCGATCTACTCTACTCTAAATTGACAAAAATAGGATTAGCCAGACCAGCCACACAGCTGAACTGCAATGGAACAGATCCAGTGTAAGTGACACAATGACTTGATAGAAACCTATCTAATCCAGCGCCGTGACACAGCAGAGACGGACAGGAGATGCAGCTGGTGTATTTCAGCACTCACACCTACGAGCAGTTTAGAATCACTCATTAACCTGATGAGCATGTTGTTGGATTATGGGAGAAACCTGGAGAGAACCCACACAGGGAGAACATGCAAAACTACACACAAAAAGGCACACCGAAAAAACAGGATTTGAACTGCAGACCTTCTTGCTGTGAGGCAGCAGTGCTAACCATTGCTACACTGTGCAGCCTTGAAAATAACATCATATTTAATATCAATATATTATCAATATTGTATTTCTTATGTCTGAAGCTACACAGTGACAGCAAGCAGGATGAGCTTTTGCTAACATTTCTTCAAAAGGATTCAGGTGGTGATCATTGTTGAAAGTAACGGGTTACAAAAGTAACACAGTTACAGTTATGTATTACTTTTTTCTGTAAAGCAGTAATATAATGTTGGTAATATTACAACAGTCACAAATCTCAGTAATGTGTGTTACCATTCATTTTAACCTGAGATGTTTTTCAGAAATTCACCAACACCAGCTATTCTGCAGACAGAAAAAAATGCAGTGAATAAGAGAATTTCCAGGTCAGTCTGTGCAAACGGCATATCTGCTCTCTGTCTCTCTCTCTGCTGCTCACTCAGGCACACTTTTGCCCCCTCCCAGCAGAGAGTCAGAGCACTGAGAGCAGCCCATGATGACGTAAAGAAAACGAAGCATCGTAGGGACTTTATTCACTGCAGCTGATACGGACACAGTCAGATGTGATGTGTAAAAGAAAGTCTTTTGCCACTATGGTAACACCACCAATTCACATAAACACGTTAAAGCAGCTCACCCTCGAGAGAACTCTGAGCTTCAGAGAGGATGATCAGAGAGGCGCTTTTAGAGAATGGTCGAACTGTTGTCATATATCTGACTGTGGCTCAGTTGGTAGAGTTGTCACCCCACAATCAGAAGGTTGTGGGTTCAAGGCCAGCTCCTGCAGTCACATGCTGAAGTGTCCTTGAGCAAGACACTGAACCCCAATTGCTCCCACTGTTGTTCATTGGTGTATGACTGTGGTGTGAATGTGTTAACTACAGCTGATGGCTATATTAGTTTCAGTTGGCCGTGAATGTGGTGTGATTGGGTAAATGAGGCTAGCAGTGGAAAGTACTGGTCCATTTACCATTTACCATACATCAACACCTGAAAAAAATTCTTCACCGTTTTACTGGAACTCAAAAATATACGCTTATTATTCCAAGAGAATTATTTTTTATTATTGTTTTATATTGCTGAAGTTAGTTATACAAAATATTTTATTTGCCTAAAGTCATTGCCCTGCATTTTATCATAATAAACCACCTAAAGGAAAAATCACAAATTGTTGCTTGTTCATGACACTTAAAGTAAAAAGTTTTGGTATCGATATCTGTGATACTAACCCTGTATTTAATTGGTATTGGATCAATACCAAAATTCCCAGTATCACCCACCACTAAACTAAATATAAATATAAATAAATATTTTCTCAGTGGTTTTACTGCCTCTAATTGTGTATTTCCCTACAGACTGTAGTATTTTTTTATATAAAAGCATTTATCCAATCATGTTTCAGCCATCATTTGTTGCTGGGGTCATAGAAATCTGCCTGGAAGCCTTCACAGTCAGTTCTGAGGGCCCTGTGACATAAAATCAGAATCAGAATCAGAATCAGAAATACTTTATTTATCCTGAGGGAAATTGAGTTTCAGTTACATCCCGTCCAAGAAACATGAAAACACAAAGACATAAACATGGGAGACAGGAAGAGGAGCACTGTGGGGCAGCCAGCGTGCACAGCACAACGCCCTGTTTCATCAGATGTGGACAGATTACACATAAGGTAAGAATAGGACAAAAAAATCAAATACCAGACTGTGCAAACAAGTGTCCATCAAACTGTTGCTTTAACCAATCAGGTTTTGAGGTCATGACACCAAGGCCATCTAGCAGGTGTACGGTAACGTCAGTGTATCCACACGTTTTGATTGGACAGTCAGAGACTGTGTTAGACAGGAAGAGGAAAACTGATCTGTTGTGAGTTGACTGCAGATGTGAACTCACACCTGCTGTGTGTTCAGTTCAGCATGACGGGCAGAAAGCTGCATCGAGGCGTTTCCTCCATCCTCTTCTGGTTCATGTTGGGCTGTGAAACCTCAAACCTGTTGACTCCTGGTCTGGCTCTGCTCATTGTGTCGGTTTGTTGTTGTAGCTAAGCTAAATACCATCTGATTCTGACAGTTTGTTTGATTTTGAAAGTCACTGGGTGTTTCAAGGTAGTTTCTGTACATGACTTCCTTACAGTGACTATCAATAAAACAGTGGGTCAAAACAGATGTTATGACAGCTCAAAGTGGAACCAAAGAACAGACACAACCAGAAGACTGTAAGGTTTAGTTAGTTTTTAATGACTGGGTTGAGAGGCTGAAGGCTTGAAAAAACTGGTCCAACAGGGGTGAATGATGGCAGCTAGGCAGGGCAGGCAGAAGTGGATCTGGAGCACAGAGGAAAAAATGGGTTAGATTGATGTTCAGGAGAAAAAATCACCAAAAAGACGGATCAAAATTTATCTAAGAGAAAAAGCCTTGATGTCTGTACCACGACGGGAACTGAACGATCTGGCAGAGTCTAGGTGTTTGAGCCAGGGTTAAATACTGCAGGACTTGATGAGGAGATTAGGTGCAGGTGAGGAGAATCAGCAGCTGCAGCCGATCAGACTGGAGGCAGGAGGAGAGGAACCAGAGTCCACGCCCAGCAACACAAAGACAGACAGAGACAAACATGACACACTAAGGAGGGAAGACTAACAGGAAACACGAGGGAAAGGGGAGGCGAGATCCAAACTCTGACAGTACCCCCCTTCTAATGGGAGCCTCCTGGCGACCCACCAGGCCAGTAGGGATGAGACCGATGAAAATCTCTCACCATCTGGGGGTCCAGAATGAAGGAGCGAGGAACCCAGGACCGTTCCTCTGGTCCATATCCCTCCCAGTCTACCAGATATTGGAGGCCCCTGCCACGCCGACGAACATCCAGAAGACGGCGGACAGTGAAGGCTGGGTGATCATCAATAAGCCGGGCGGGAGGAGGGGGTGTGGCTGGAGGGCACAGAGGACTGGTAATCACAGGTTTAAGCTGAGAGACATGGAAAGTTGGGTGGATGCGCATTGAGTTGGGGAGACTTAGCTTGACAACAGTAGGATTAATAATCTTTTCGATGGAAAATGGGCCCAGGTAACGAGGTGTCAACTTCTTGGAATCTGTCTTTAATGGAATGTTCTTAGAAGACAACCAAACAGTCTGACCTGGTTTGTATTGTGGAGCCGATGCTCGGTGCCGGTCAGCCAACCGCTTATTGTTGCTGGAGGTTCGGAGGAGGGCTACACGAGTGTCTTTCCAGACCTTCTGGCATCGGCGAAGATGATGCTGCACTGAAGGTACCGCCAACTCTGTCTCCTGGGAAGGGAACAGAGGAGGTTGATAGCCAAGAGAAGCTTCAAAGGGTGACAAACCTGTGGCTGAACTTGTCAGAGAATTGTGTGCATACTCAATCCATGCTAAATGAGTACTCCAGGCAGCAGGGTTAGAAGCAGCAACACAGCGTAGTGCTGACTCCAGATCTTGATTAGCTCTCTCAGTTTGGCCATTTGTTTGTGGGTGAAACCCAGAGGAGAGGCTCACTGATGCACCAAGAGCATGACAGAAGGCTTTCCATACTTGAGAGATGAATTGAGGGCCTCGATCTGATACAATATCCACTGGGATACCATGGAGACGAAACACATGACTTGTCATAAGGTCAGCAGTTTCTTTGGCAGAGGGAAGCTTAGGTAGAGCAATAAAATGAACCGCCTTAGAGAATCGGTCAACTATGGTGAGTATTGTAGTGTTACCATTGGAAGGAGGTAGGCCGGTGACAAAATCCAAGGCAATGTGTGACCAAGGGCGACTGGGAACAGGTAGAGGATGGAGCAGACCAGCTGGAGGACGATGAGAAGACTTTCCTCGAGCACAAACTGTGCAGGCAGCAACAAAGGCACGGGTGTCTGAATCCATAGTTGGCCACCAGAAATACCTCTTGAGCAGTGTAAGAGTTCGATTAATCCCAGGATGGCAAGCGAATCTTGAAGTGTGAACCCACTGCAGGACTTGTGAACGAACGGAATCCGGGACAAACAGACAGTTAGGGGGTCCAGTTCCTGGATCTGGCTCATCCTTCTGAGCTTCTCTCACAGCAGACTCAATCTCCCAAGTTATTGAGGCAACTACACACTCAGCAGGTAAAATGGTGTCAGGACTACAGTTAGAGTCTGCCCCCATATGTTGGCGATAGAGGGAATCTGGTTTCACGTTTCGGGACCCAGGACGATAAGTGAGGGTGAAATTGAATCTACTGAAAAACAGTGCCCAGCGAGCCTGACGTGAGTTCAGTCGCTTTGCAGACTGAAGGTAGGAAAGATTTTTATGGTCGGTCCACACCACAAAAGGTTGTTCTGCCCCCTCCAACCAGTGTCGCCACTCTTCCAGAGCTAGTTTAACAGCCAGAAGTTCCCGGTTCCCAACATCACAATTGCGCTCAGCTGGGGACAGACGTCGAGAAAAAAAGGCACAGGGATGGAGCTTTTGATCGGGTTCCAGGCGCTGAGACAAAACTGCTCCAACTCCTGTGTCAGATGCATCCACTTCAACAATGAACTGCCGAGATGGGTCAGGCTGCATCAGGACAGGTGCAGAGGTGAAGAGAGTCTTTAACTTTTTGAAGGCAACCTCTGCCTCAGGGGTCCAGGAGAATGGAACTGAAGAGGAGGTAAGTCTGGTTAGTGGAGCAGCGACACGGCTGAAATCCTTAATGAACCTCCTGTAAAAATTTGCAAAGCCAAGGAATCTCTGAAGATGTTTTCTGGTGGTGGGTTGTGGCCATTCAGCAACTGCTCTGATCTTTTCTGGATCTGTCTTAACCTGCCCGCTCTCAATAATGTATCCCAGGAAACTCACAGAGGTGGAGTGAAAATCACATTTCTCAGCTTTAACAAACAGTTTATTCTCCAAAAGTCGCTGCAGGACCTGACGTACATGGGAGATGTGTTCGGATTGGGTCTTGGAAAAAATCAGAATGTCATCCAGATAAACAAAGACAAAGCGATTGAGAAAATCTCTCAAGACATCATTTACCAGGGCCTGGAACACAGCAGGAGCATTTGTCAAACCAAATGGCATCACCAAATACTCAAAATGGCCCAGTGGAGTGTTGAAGGCTGTTTTCCATTCATCTCCTTCTCTTATGCGAACCAGGTGATATGCGTTCCGCAGATCCAACTTAGTGAAGATGGTGGCACCTTGGAGAGGTTCGAAAGCAGAAGTGAGTAATGGCAGGGGATACTTGTTTTTAACAGTAATATTGTTCAAACCTCGAAAGTCAATGCAGGGGCGTAAGGACTTATCCTTCTTGTCCACAAAAAAGAAACCAGCTCCCAGCGGGGAGGAGGAAGGACGGATTATACCAGCTGCTAGAGAATCCTTGATGTACGTCTCCATAGCCTCTCTCTCAGGTTTAGACAGGTTATACAAACGGCTGGAAGGCAAGGGGGCTCCAGGGAGGAGATCAACTGCACAATCATAAGGTCTGTGAGGAGGCAGAGAAAGAGCATGATCTTTATTGAAAACTTCACCAAGGTCATGATAATCAGCTGGTATAGAAGACAAATCTGGAGGCTTAGGACTGGGTGATTTACCAGCACCCTCAGTGGGAGACAGAGCAGACTGCAAACAAGACGAGTGGCAAAATGGACTCCAACTCACAATCCTTCCAGCGGACCAATCAATGTGGGGATTGTGACGCTTTAACCATGGATGTCCCAATAGCAACGGAGTCTTTGGAGCAGATATAATGTTGAGCCTGATTGTTTCTCTGTGGTTACCTGAGAGTATCAAGGTGATGGGTACAGTTTGTTGAGTGACTTGGGCCAGCAATCTTCCATCCAGGGCATAGGCAGAGACAGGTCCTTCCAAAGGCTCCAGGGCTATTCCAGACTGAATGGCTACTTCATAATCTAAAAAATTCTCTTCCGCTCCAGAATCAACTAAGGCCAAAAGAGGCAAAGAGAGTTGGTTAAAACAGATTGTGGCTTGTATTTGTAATCGTGGTTTGGTTGGGGAGGAAGATCTTGTCTGGCCCACCAGTACCCCCACTTCTACTGATGAGCCCCGTCTTTTGGCCGAATGGGGCAAGTAACCAAAAGATGTCCAGCTTTACCACAATAAATGCACTCACCAGCCCTGATTCTACGAAAACGTTCCTCAGGTGTTAGACGAGCATGTCCTATCTGCATCGGCTCCTGCTCAGGAGGTGAAACAGTAGCTCTAACAGTTGGACCCACAGAGGGCTGGGCTCTTGTAAGAGTCGAAAGTGAAGGACGTGAAGCAGATTGCTGCAGGGTGCGTCCAAACCTTTCAGTACGACGTTCTCTACGGCGATTATCTATCCTAATGGCAAGGGAAACCAAAGAACACAAGTCAGCAGGTTCATCTCGGGCTGCCAATTCATCCCTCATTTGATCACTCAATCCTTTAACAAATACTCCTCGCAAAGCCTCCTCATTCCACTTGGCTTCAGCAGAAAAGGTCCAAAAATCAACAGAATAGTCAGCCACACTCCTGTTACCCTGCCGAAGACTCAACAGGCGGTCAGAGGCATTGCCTTGATAATCAGGATGGTCAAACACAGCTTTCATTTTCTGAACAAAATCATCATAAGACCAGGTTCCCACAGATTGACTAGAATAAATTGCCTCTGCCCAAGCCAAAGCTCTTCCTCTTAATAACCCCAGAAGATACTGTACCTTAGATTGGTCTGAAGCGAATACTTGAGGTCTTTGCTGAAAAACCATGGCACACTGCAGGAGAAAACCTCGGCATTTGTCCATTTGTCCAGAGAAAGGTTCTGGGTCAGTGGCATAGGAGTCCTGAGATGGAGGTGGCATAGGGGCTGGAGCAGGCTGAGTGGACTGAAGAGGTTGAGCTGGGGACACTGAGGGAGTGAGCAGTGAGGTCAGCTGAGACACTTGATGTGTAAGTTCGGTTATTTGATTTACCATGCTTTGGCTATTTTCAGAGAGAGCTCGGAGATGTTGCTCATGTCGTCCCAATAACTGTCCATGACTGGAGACAGCTTTCTGCAAACTTGCAGTCTCAGGAGTTATGTCTGTTGGTTCCATAGTTGGCCAGATCGTTCTGTTATGACAGCTCAAAGTGGAACCAAAGAACAGACACAACCAGAAGACTGTAAGGTTTAGTTAGTTTTTAATGACTGGGTTGAGAGGCTGAAGGCTTGAAAAAACTGGTCCAACAGGGGTGAATGATGGCAGCTAGGCAGGGCAGGCAGAAGTGGATCTGGAGCACAGAGGAAAAAATGGGTTAGATTGATGTTCAGGAGAAAAAATCACCAAAAAGACGGATCAAAATTTATCTAAGAGAAAAAGCCTTGATGTCTGTACCACGACGGGAACTGAACGATCTGGCAGAGTCTAGGTGTTTGAGCCAGGGTTAAATACTGCAGGACTTGATGAGGAGATTAGGTGCAGGTGAGGAGAATCAGCAGCTGCAGCCGATCAGACTGGAGGCAGGAGGAGAGGAACCAGAGTCCACGCCCAGCAACACAAAGACAGACAGAGACAAACATGACACACTAAGGAGGGAAGACTAACAGGAAACACGAGGGAAAGGGGAGGCGAGATCCAAACTCTGACAACAGACAGCTGACTTCAGCTGTCTGTCAGTCATGTGGCTTACCGGACTGAACAAGCAGTCAGTGTGAGTTGACATCTGTGGTCAGCATGCAACAGAGTGGAGCCAGACCAGAGATGCATGGTGTATTGAAGCCGTCGGCTGTTATTGGTGCTTTTTTATGTGTCTCAGCTGTAGCTGCAGTAGAAGGAGACCTGTGCACCCTGGGTTTGTGTCTTCAGTAAAGGTATTTATCCTGCTACATGAGTTATCGATCAGTGATGAAACAGTCTTCATACTGCATTTCTGCATAACAAGATGGCTTCTATAACCATGCAGTAGTTATTGAACGGTGGATATATTCAAACAGAGCACTACTGAAGGCCTGGGTGTGAAATGCACGGCCTGCTACTGAGAGACTTTGAAGTCTTTGAAGTGTATTCAATTGAATACAGGTTAAAAAGGATTTGAAAATCATTGTATTCTGTTGGCGTTTTACACAATGTCTCAACTTCACTGGAATTGTGGTTGCACGTCATTGACAGAATGTATTTGTTGTAAAACACACAAAATTAAGGTTCCTCACAGCCGCTTTTATCAGCTGTAGAAAAATCTTTGATCTTGTCAACCTCTACAGTTAAAAAACAGGGGTCTAGAAACTTCTTTTGAAGTTATAGACGGATCATGCTTTAAATTCATGTAAGGCACCATCTCATGTAGCTGCCATTACTGCAGTGAGCAACTCAGCATCTGCTGGCTGCTGACAGTAGTAGTAGTGTAGATGTCTGAATTAAATTAATTGTGGCATATTAAAGAATAACACTGAAAAAAAATAAAATAAAGAGGAACATCATCAGAAGAATTGATACTTTGCATGCAAGCAGCAGCTTTGTAGAATACTAAAAACGGCTGTTCCTGGAGATTCCTCTGGGGACTGGCTGCAGAAACAGTGGCTCCACATACATACAATTCAAAAAGCGCCGTAGCTGTCTGGAAGCAAAGTAGTGAGTTCAGCTTTTCCAGTATGGCCTCCAATGATAACAGGCTTCAAAATCCTGGATCAGAAACCAGCTGGTGACGTCACTGATGCTACATCCATATTATACAGTCTATGATTTCATGTCATGTTAATCCATCACACTTCCCACCTTGAACAGAGTGTTTGTGGTTCTGAGTACTGTAACATCCCTGTCATGCAGACAGGGACGCTACAGCCGCATGCAGTCACTACTTTGCGTCTTGACACTAACAGGCTGAAATCTGAAAAACTTAAAGTCACGTTTGCTGAACTAAAGCAGAGTGGACTTCAGTTTTACTTTTCATTGACAATGTTGTAGACGTTTGACCACAATGTAAATGCACTGTAAAATTATTCTACAATGCTATTTTCATTAATCAATTAACAATTAGCATTTTCTTTTTCTTTTTATATGAAAAATCATCAAGTATGCATTTTTTCCATTATTTATTCATTAGGGGTGGGAAAAAAATTTGTTTCACATAGATTTTTTGTTTTACAATTTTATTTTATTTTTTTTAAATCAATGTTTTTTTTCATGATTTGAATCATTTTAGTCTTTGTTTATAAGCTGGGTTGAAAAAACATCTCTGCTTTTCTCTGACTATCTAGTAACATGACGTCAGATCCTCTGATTACGTCTTAAAAACTGACTCACATGTGATGTTCATTTTTTGGGGAAATATGGCTCCTGATATCGTCTGTTGACATCCTCATCATTCAACTTTACATGAGCTGGTGTTAAATAAGGGAAGTAAAATTGAAAATATAGCCAATATCAAAGAATCACAATTTAAATCGAATCGGCACCTCAAAAATCATAAAATAACTGAATCAGGAGGAAAGCGTGTCGTCCCAGCCCTAATATTCATTACCTCAACTGGACCAAAAAGATTGCATTCATCTTGTTGATTAGCTTGCTAGTTTACATAACAAAATCATATAAAATCGTCTTTGAAATGGGTCGGGGCTGATAATCATAAATATTAAACTTGTTCAGTATTTACGACCAAAAATCTTCATGTGTGTGGCGACAGCCAACAACTCCTGAGTCATGACTCTGTGAGTTGTTACATGGAATAGCTGACTCAAGGAAGAGGAAGCAAATGTAAACAAAAACAAGCATGGTCCTAAGACCACCATCATTCCCTCTTCTATGTTCTCTTCCATGTTGGGTTTGGTGTTAGCTGGTTGTTGCTATGTGTTGCTGTGTTTCTTCTTCTATCTTTTTGTAGATCCCGTTTGGTCAGGTGAGATTTCTGTCTTGGAGGACTAGATTCTAGATCTGTGGTGGGACAGAATGGTTGTGTGTGTGTGGTGAGCTGTGTTGATATTATCTGAGCACACCACACACAGTATGATCAAAACTGTTCAATGTCTGATTTTTGATCTTCATGTGTGGGCTCTCTGACAGATAAAACATCTCTTCACATTTAGAGAATCCTGACGTGTGGACCCTGCTTTAGTCACCTGTGAACACAGCTTGCACTGAAATGCACAGATGTTACAGGGAGTACTGAAGGTGGAACTTCTCGTGGTTCATCAGAATGGTATAATAGTAGGCTAAAATAAACATTTAAAGTTTAAACCAACAGTACTGTATCACCGTATGATGCACATTGAAAATGCTATTGAAATGTGTCTTTCTGCTTAAATAATGAGGAGAGAGGAAACTAAAAAAAGAAGTGTAAAGAGTAAGGACAGAGCTGTATAAACTCTTCCAAGTCAAATCCAAAAATGATTTTCACTCTCATAGTCACTTCTGCCTCTTTGATCTTCACTCGCCTAGTTGAAAGAGAACTCAGCCAAAAAGAAAAAAGTCATCTTCCATCAGCTGAAAGAAAACAGTTCCCAGATGGCAGACAGTAAATCTAGCAGGAGCTCTCTCAGACAGCGACCCCCCTTCCCACTCCACACACACACACACACACTCCCTGTTTTGTTGGACTTCTTACCTGCCAGTCGTGGGCATTTAGAGCCACTGGGCTGAGGGAGGGTAACCAGGGGTCTTTGGGATAAGAGGTGAGGGACATCAGCAAAGAAGAGAGCGAGGAACCTCTGGAGATAGATGGGTAGAGGTGGGACCCAGTGTGTCCTAAAGTCTATCTGTGTTCACTTCAAAGAAGAAAATGAAGCAGGATGGTGGGTAAGGAAGCATGCTCAGAGGAAGACCAATTTGCCTGGGGGCACCCCTCCTCTCCTGCCAGTGCTGAACTCTTCTAATACATTTAACATTTCCAGGGAGAAAAATCAATACCCACAGGAGGTGACTTCCCTCTGTTCCTATTAGCTGCTGCTGAATTGCTGAGATCATTGGGCAGTTTAAAATGGTACAGTGACAGCTGTGTTGTTTGCAGGTGCACAGCAACGGTGTATTGCTGTAAATGATTTTTTCTTCTTCAAGTACAAACACAAACTTTATGTCCTGTATTAAACTAAAGCAGACTGTGTCCAAACAGGTGACATTCAAAGCTATGTGCCAGTCATTGACACTGACAGTAACTTGGACATCAGAGCTCATTGTGTTTGACTGGAAACAACCAAGCACACACAAAAATCAACTAGACAAGATTTCTATCAAGGCTTTTTCTGCAGCTTCCACTGATAACTCAGGGAGTAAACTCAGCAAATGGAGCAGCTGTTTCCAGAAGATCCTTCCAATGATATTGTATTTAAAATAGGCAAATATCTGTCAAAGATATTGTGAATGTTTTTAAATAAAGGAGCATCATGGTTACTTTTGTAATTTAAAACTTTTCAGCACATTAAATTATGAATACATGTTTAATTACATCACAGTTTTTCACTAACAATGTTCTGTTATGTAACACTGTAACAGTGTGTCAGGCTCAGACTCAGACCTGCTGGTTAGAACCACAAGATTTTAAAAGTGTTAACTGATGTGAAAGGAAAGGTTTTACAAGTCGCTCATGTTTTATTCTGAATTTCTTTGGGTTAGCTCTTTATTGAATTCCTGTTTCTTTCAGTTAATTTACCCTGTTTCTTAGCTTGTCTCCCTGTCTTGTTGAGACTTTTCTTATTTCTTTCTTGTTGTTTATCAGTGACACATGTTTCGTGTTGAACTCTTCGTGTGTATTTTCCCTTCAGTTTCTGGTTAAGGGTTTGGTGTTTCCAGTTTAATTTTGTATTCCTTCACTCTTCCTTTGTGCCTCATATTTTTTTTTCTCTTTGTCCTGAATCCTGTTGCTTCCTTTAAATGTACTTGTTCATTTCTGTTTCATACTTGAACCTGAAACTTGTCTGTAGAGGTTGTAAGTTGGGTTTTTACCCATGCATTCTTGGTTGTTTAAAGATGAACCGTGTCATCACCATCTCATTTAGATTTAAAACACAAATACTGTCTTCATACATGTGGGCTCACAGTTTTTGTTGTAAGCTTTGTGTAATGCTTTGTCAGGTTAACCCTAACATTTTTGGCCTTGGTGATGCTCTCGTGGTATTTTGGTAAGTTACCATTAACATAAGTGAACCTGACTGTGGTGGGACAACAGGCACAGTGGGGTGTGTGTCAGGGGTGACTCTGCAGTCAGCACAGTTTTGAGTCAAGCTGTGGCTCTCGCTCAGTATGAAAACATCTAATTGACTGTTGGAATAACAGTATTTTGAAAGCAGGCAGAATACTTTATTTACTGAACTGTAAATGAAAATGAGGAACTTGGCAGCTTAAACGAGATATTCATTCATTCAATTCATTTAGAGCTGTTCTTCTCATCAACCCATTTACATCTATTTATATTTCTTTTGTTTTTTAAGCACCCATCACAACAAAAGTTATCACATACCACTCTACAGATGCAATAGATCTATGCTGTTACCTCTGTATGGCTGAAAGGTTTTAGGTTCACCATACTGTAAAAAAAAAAAAAAAAACATTCTGAATTTTAGTTTAAACTCAAAGCAAATATTTCAGTTTTCAAAGGAAACTCATAACATGAAAATGTCTGAATTCTAAATCAGTGCTCACAAACACTGATGATCTTGGGTTGATGTCATGGTAACTTTACAAAAAAAGAACGTTAGTCTCTTTTCTGAACCTAAATGTCTTTATTTCCTTATATTTTTCCTAAATACATTTAAGGACAAAAGACACAGTGCCCCACTCTGCATAATGCATTATATAAAAAAAAAGCTCTCAACAATATGGCGTCCATCATGATTGACGACAGTTTTTTTTTAACAACACCCCCTTTTCTTTGGGGGTCAATAAAATACTTTTATTCTCTTCTGCTAATCCATTTGATAAAGTACTTAATAAAAAGGAGGATTAATTTTAATGTGAAATAAATCAGCCTTTTATTTTATGAATATAATATTCATCTGAATGTTAAATTTGTGCCCCAGAACAACATGGTGTACCAACATTACTCCTTCACACTCACAAAGCAGGGGCCCTGAAGCAGCATTTTGCATAGGGCCACTTTCAGCAGGAAACAACTCCGTCTGTTATGACTGAAAACTCCCCAGAATTATTTGGCATTTTCAGTCTTGTGTTCTCACGCAGGTGACATGAAATAAAAACACTTTGTATAACACACAACTCATCCCGCACAAACAGATTTTTTTTAATCAAACAAAGTGCTTTGGTTGTTGTACAACATTTTGTTTGTGTGAAGTCAAAGCATCATAGAACAGAACAGAGCAGCTCGGCAGGGCAAGCAGTGTGTGATGAAGCTTTTCTTTCATCCAGCAACTGTGTGGAGTTATTGCATCTGTTCTGCGTCTGTGAGCTCGATCTGTAAACTTAGCTAAGAAACTCTGGCTCACTGACAAGCCCATTTCCAGGGGATCCAATCGCTTTTTGGAAAACAAAGTGTCATGGCTCCAACAAGCGTATCAAAAAAAATGAGGCGGTTCCACTTTAGTAAGGAGCTTGTGCATACACAGTCTCTATGTAACGTTTATAGGTGATGTGTAAGAGGATGCTATAGAGACAGACACAGAGTGAGCTCATGTGTGCTTAAACAACATTTTCAACGCTTCCTCAAAACAAGCATTTATATTCTTTGACTTGATATCAAGAGTGAATGTGTGAAGACTGATCTATATTTAGTCATGCAAATGTGGGGATTAAAACTTCAGGCAAAGCTGGAAAGAGGAAAATCGTTTGCTGCTGTATTAACCATTCCCTGAAAATGCTTCTGCAAGCACATGTGTACCCACACTCACAGAAGTGCTAAAACTAAGAACTTTTTTATTATTATTATTTTGGTCTTTGATGGAAAAAAAAAAAAAACATCAGTCAGTTGAGGCACTGAATCACCCCCAAAAAGCCCATTTGTGTTTTTTTTCCTTGATGCATTTCCCTTAAAGGTGAGTAATTTGTTCCACACCCAGACACTCTCTAATTGGATTGTAAATCTTTGGTGACAATTATTCATACGACCTGCTTCAGAGGTGCTAATGAGTAGCTATTTTAGCTTGATGACATCACCACAAATCACCTCTGGCGACTCTGGGCTCCAGGTTTTAACCTGTTTTGAGTGTCTTGCAGTTGAAAGAGGGATTAATCTCTCATTTTTGTGTTTTTTTCCCTGGTGAGCCTTCTCTTGTTGCAAGTGTGTTAAAGGAGAGATAAGACTAATAAATCAGAAATCTGTGTAAACTCTCTGAAACTCTGGAGTCTCACAGCTCCTTGAAATGAAAAGTTAACTTGGCACCCCAAAACATTCAGTCGTTCGCAGATATGTTCTGAGGCAAGTCAAATATGCAGATAGTTTACATAACATGATGAAACTCTGTTTGTGATAGTCTGCAGCTCTTTGTCAATTTCTGGCTGTGTGCCTAAAATATCTCATAGATCTATGTGGAGTTTAAGTAGCATAGCAGAAGTAGCATATGTGTGGTCAACTACAGCCGCTCCAATACCAATTTGATTTGTAATAAAACAATTTGGGGAAAAAAAAAAAAAAAAAAAAAAAAAAACAGACTTGAGATACTATTTTGCCTTCATGTTCATGTCTCAAACCAAGATAATCAAAGTGGTAACCATAGTAAAAGAAAAAGAAGCCCAGCCTGTAAGTGTATGGGTTTAGCCACAGACAACCCTACACTCATTTAAACCTTAAATATTATAATGATTGTAATGTTAAACTAACATTAACGATTAACAGATGTATTATATTAAGATCATCCTGATGTGGGGTTGTTCTCTTGATCAGCTAAAGTTCAGGCAACACTTATTGTAAAACACTACATTCAATTTCTACCATTTCTCTGCAGTCAGTAAAAATTCCACAGTATCTGTGCTGAACTGCTTTATGTTGTCGGGCCCTGAGTTTTCATATTGTTTGTTTAATTATCTCTGCATAATTTGTCCATTTATGTTAAACCTGACTCTCCAAATGAAGAAAGGGTCTCCTCGAACTGCTGCTGTATGGTTCAGAGCACAGGGGAAAAAAGAAGCCATGGGTTTAGTTTCTGGAAACCAACGAGTTGGACAAAATCTAGTTGTTTGCCCTAGAAATATGATTTTCAAAACATTAAAAACCGTTAAAACACTGAGCCCCGTATCACAAAAATATTATCTTTTCAAAAAGGTGCCTATGTCATATGTCAGTGTTGCAGTACTCAAGTCCAGGACTGAGACTACAGACTTGGGTTCGGAAATCATCGGACTTGTGACTCAACTTGAACTCATGCACTGATGGCTGGGACTTGGACTCAACCTCTGGCTGCATAAGGACTTGGAGGACTCAGGCTTTTATTTATCAGTGAATGCTTTGTTCATTTTTATTCATTATTTCTCCTGGTATAAGGTCCTGATAACAGATCAGTTTTCAGGCTTCGGCTGACGTGTTTGTTTGCCTGCATGCATGTTCATTAATGCAGTGTGACAAGATGTCAAAGGAGGTGCTACGGGTTGTGTGGTTGGCTTTAGAATATTTTTTAAAAATAAAAATAAATAGTGAAGCGTGGACGGGGACATATTTTATTTTCAAATTACTGCAAAAGAAGACCAGCTTACACTAATATCCTTTTCTGTTTTTTGTTGGATTGTTGTAAAAGAGCACTGCCAATTGACGATAGCCCTCTGTTTTCATCTCTTGATGCCTCAGATGATGACACAAGTGTGTGTTAGCTCTTGTGTCTGTGGAATCATTACTACAAAGATTAAATGTGTGGTCTAGTGGTTCTAATGGAGTCACCCGGTGTGAGTTCAGGGGATTGTAATGTTAAAAACTGGTGGGAACTGTCATTATGTGTATTCTGCCCCATGGTTTCAAATGGGTTAAGGCCTAAAAGGTGTCCAGTGTCCAGCCTTTCCTCTCTCCAAATGAACCAACTTCAGGATTGGATTATAGAAGGCTCCCAAATTTGCTCAGGAAGTAAAAGAATGGCATGGAGTGAGGATATGAACAGGATAATCTCTGTTGAGGAATGGCGTAGGGCCAGCCTGAAAGCACAAGCACCATCAATAAACACCCAATTTAAATGAATCCAGTATAAGAGGCTAATGAGACCCTGTATAACACCAGTTCTCTTGAACAAATTTGATCCCATTATCCAGATGTTTGTGTCAAATGTGAAGCTTAAGGTACCATTCTTCACTGTCATTGGGGCTGACCTGTCCTTCAAAATTTTTGGAAGGAAGTTTCCAAAAGTTCTTTCATGTGTCGCAGGTGTAAAACTATCGTTATGCCCAAAGCCATGCATCCTTGGAATCTTTCCTGAAAACTTCAAACTAAACAAGATGGATAAGAAAATGACAGTTTACAAGCAAACCTCTCCATAGCCAAATCCTGAAGACCTGTCACCAAACCAAGTTAGCAAGTCTGGTTTGCTTGTCCATCACATTCGCCTGTCCTTGAGAAACTTCGTGTTATACTCAAAGGTAAGGACAGAATATTAAAGAAGATTTGGGGGAATTTCTCATTATTCTTGGGGGAGGGGAGAAAGTTATAGATATCTTCTTACCTCAACAAACATGTCTTTATAAGTCTTCTGTTTATTTTCAGATTCTCTATCACAAGCTTTTATTGTTTGAACTTTTACTTTTGTTAGAAAAACAGACTGAAGAGCCCTGCCTGTAACACTTGTAGTATGACTTTTTAAAAACTATGCAAGGAAAATAACATATTGCTACCTTACGTGTTTTATCTATTTATTTATTTTGTTTATTATTGTTCTAATCAGTGTAATGTAAGGGAGGAAAGGGAAAAAATTAAAGAGAAAATAAAAAAGAGACAAAAAAAAGGGAAAAAAAATAAAATCAGTGTAATGTGATGGGTAAAAAAAAAACACTTGTTAAAAAAATAAACTAAAATATAAGAGTGTCAGTGAGGTCAATCCTTTACCTAAGGTGTCACATGGTTATTTTTGATGTAACGTGGCACTCATCATCAGTAGTAGTCTGCTGCCCTCACCTGCACCATCTGCCCCTCAGATGTGGCCGAGTCCATCCACTCTACACCTGACAACCAAAGAGCTTATGAGCTCTGAGTGTGCTGTCCAGGCTACGTGGTGCCATAGTCTTTGACAGGTGCAGGTTTGTAGCAGGGATTAATCACACTGTACCAAAATATCTCCGGGCAGTTGTTGACATGTGATGTTCACCTCATTGATTTGGTCCGTCTGAGACGGCAGTGTTACAATATTCCATTCAATGTATGAGAAGCAAGGGAGCTCTGTGCCTGTCACAGCCAGTGCAGACCAATCAAACCAGTCTCATGCTAATGTGGCCTGCCAGGCCTCCCTCAGGAGAAAGGCTGGCTCCAGGGAGGAAGGAGGAGGACTCATTCTGCCCATGCCATTTCATCAAACAGGAGAGGAGAACTGTATCTCCAGGTGATGCCAAAAACAGCCAGATAACATGTCAGAGAAAGGGAGGGCAACAGAGAGAAAAAACAACGTGAGAGAATGAGAGAAATGCCTCCAGTATAACAATTATTGAGGGAAAAATGCAAGAGGTATTTGGGGAACATGCATTAAAACAGAATTTATTTTCTCAGACTCTTCTTATGACATTTTAGCAAGACCTTAGGAAACAGTAAATTTATCACCCCAGTTTGAGCATATAAAAATGAAGGACATACAACAAATAAAATATGTGCATCAAAACTTAAGGATATACTTTTAAGCCTCAATAGTGTTTGACAGCATCATTCTTGTCAAACAAGGTTGACTAATATTTGACTATTATGTGCACAAAGGCCTCAGACTTTATGTCAACCAGTTTTTCCCCCAGTACCAATCACTTTCCTTAAAAAAAAAAAAAAAAAAAAAAAAAAAAAAAAAAAAAAAAAGATCAGCTGGGAGTATTTGTAAATTTGAAAAGCACAGGGTGCTACCATCGACCAAGTGCAAATCCAAGGGTCAGTGTAATTTCCACTAGATGCAGTTGTCATTTTTGCTGTTTTAACATAAATGGACATGAACCCATGAGCCCGCTGTTGTAAAATCACATGCGGTCAGCTATAAAGGTGGTGCATTGTTAGAGTGAGGGTGCAGAAAGCAACTAAACCATTGACCAACAAAATCCAAACCTATGACCAAAATTCAATGTCAAGGTGCTGTCCTGCTATTTACAAATTGGTGAGACGGTATGAATGGACATGCAACAGTGAGTCAGCATGCAAACACAGACATGGAACTCACTCCTGCTCATGAGAAAATATCAGTGTATTTGCTTTGCAATGAAACAACCCTTTTAATCTATGAAAATAAGTACACACAGTTGGTGTCACTTTCCATGGGATCGTTACCAAAACTACTGACATGTCTTGAGATTTAAATAATCACTGATGTTGATTATTATGACATGCATGTCTCCATTAATCTGGAGGAGTATGTTATCATTGTTTCTTCTGTAGCATCAATCCATGCAGTGATGTAACACACAGATTAAGCAATTTATGTTCAGTTTGAAGGGGTAAAAGGGGTAAAAGGAGAGAAGTTAGGTGTTCTGGAACGAGACCAGTCCTTTTGAGCACTAAGGTTGAAATCTGTAAAAGTAATGTGCCTGCCTGTGAGTGCACCTGGCTCCTAAATAAAGGAAATGAAAGCTCTCACTGTGATTGGATTAGTCCTTTCTGCCTGCAAAATGCACCTATAAATAATTAGGTTAATTTAGCTAGCCATACTCTGGGCCTCATTTTTCACTCAGATTTTGCACACCTGAACCTGCTGAAGACAGACGGAGATGCCTTCATTCACTTTGTGCCATGTACTGTTTGCTCCAAGACTGTTTAAAAGGGCCTGAGTTCTTATGAAACACTTGTGCTTCAGTTGTACCTTGGAGTAAAAAGGATGTAGCTCATACAAACAGTTGAAGTTTATATTTTAGGTATTAAACTATGGTTATGGTAGATATTCAAAGAGGAAAAAGCGATACATGTAAACACATGGTTTCTAATACGCTACATTATTTCCACTTTTCTTTTTTTTCAGTGTTTGTTTCCCCACCTCCATCCATCCATATTCTATCCCTCTATCCTGTTCAGGGTCGCTGGTGTCTGGAGTCTATCTCAGCTGTCTTAGGGTGAGAGGCGGGGAGCAGTTCGGGTACACCCTTGACTGGTCTTTTTCCTTTTCTTTTCTTTTCTTTTCTTTTCTTTTCTTTTCTTTTCTTTTCTTTTCTTTACTTTTCTTCTCTTTTCTTTTCTTTTCTTCTCTTTTCTTCTCTTTTCTTTTCTTCTCTTTTCTTTTCTTTTCTTCTCTTTTCTTTTCTTTTCTTTTCTTTTCTTCTCTTTTCTTTTCTTTTCTTTTCTTTTCTTCACTTTTCTTTTCTTTTCTTTTCTTTTCTTTTCTTCTCTTTTCTTATCTTTTCTTCTCTTTTCTTTTCTTTTCTTCTCTTTTCTTTTCTTCTCTTTTCTTCTCTTTTCTTTTCTTCTCTTTTCTTTTCTTTTCTTCTCTTTTCTTCTCTTTTCTTTTCTTCTCTTTTCTTTTCTTTTCTTTTCTTTTCTTCTCTGTTCTTTTCTTCTCTTTTCTTTTCTTTTCTTTTCTTGTGTCTTACATTAGTACTGGATAAGCTCTTATCCACTTTCCGAATTTCCCTGAGAGCTGCTTTTTTAGGAGGCAAATGCAGTCAGATTTTTTTAAAAAATGGCTTAAGCCCCAGCCTGACAAAAAAAAATTCAAAATATTTGCCCCAATCAGTGCTCTCTCTGACTCATTCCAAGAAACCATCCAAAGCAGCAGCCAATTCTGTTTTAAATTTTATTAATAGCAACATCAGAGTACTAAATGTACAGAGGACGAATTCAATGAGAATCGCATTTACAGTGCTTGCAAATACAGAGCTTAGTAGTACAAGAGTAACCAAATCAAAGTTACTTGGAAATTGAAACGTTTACCAATAACTACAAAAGGAAGAGATGTGGTTCATAAGACACACAAAAAAAAGTTATACAACACTTAGCTGTCACAGAGACAGACTGGAGTCCCTTTGTGTAGTTGTGTTTCATGTGTGAGTGTGTCTGTGTGTTTGTATATACTATAGTCATAGGTTTTATACAAAAGTTAACAGAGGTACTCATTGATATATTAAACACAAATATAAAAATTTTAAGAGTCACAAAGTACAAACTCTTCATTTTTATGGCGACAACACAACTCAAATCAGGTTCCTTCATGGTAGGTATGCATGTGATTGTATGTCGGCTTCAATGAGCATGCCCCAATGTGAACCCCCCCCCCCCCCCCCCATACAGACACACACACACAAGCCCCCACCACCCACAACCCACCCCACAAAAAGAAACTTCCTGTAAATCCTCCCCATCCTTGGAAAGTGAGACTAAAGTTGATGATTTTTTTCTTTTTTTTTATCACCTCTGTCCACTCTGACTTTGACCAATTCACAGAAAACAAGCAATCATAGATAAACATTCTGATTTTATCCTCTATTTCTCTGCCATGTCGCTCCTTCTGGGGTTACACTTCCTTCTGAAAGACCTTGCACAGCATCAGAGGCCTTCAACACAAATCTAATTTCAAAACAGCAGTTTTGGGTCATGCAGCTACTCTGCATCACGCAGAAAAACAATAGAATAACTGAAATGTTGCTAACAAAGTATGTTTTTTTTATTAATGTTTCTCTCTTTTCAAGTCTTTGACTTATTGATGAGCACCGACAGTGACAGTGCCTTAGCTCTTGTACATAGAAAAGTAAAAACATGACCCAAGAGGAGAGCCACAGCCCTCCACTTTAGATACAGTAAGCGCACAGAATGTGATTTTGTGAAACGATGAGGAGAAACAAAATGAGGAGCTACAGATTTCTGACAGTTAAAAATGTATTCAGTACAGAGTCTTATTTGTTTAAATATCTTTTGCCCTTCTTTGTCTTTTCCTCTGACTTCAACTTTACATTCCAAAATTAAGTGTCTGCTTAGTGCTGAGTCTTATCTTCCTCTCTGAGAAACCTGCTATCATTTCTTTTGAAAACTTGAAGTTATCACCATGTCAGCATCAAGCTGTGAAACACCTCTGTATGCTTATCACAGAGCCTACGGCCATGATTAACTGGAGTGAAAGCACTGATTATTTTCCACCCGTGAATGCTTTTGATCATCTCTGAAAAAAAAAAAAAGAAGGAAAAAAAAAGGCTTTGAAGGTTTTCTGCCATCATATAATGCAAAGTAAACATACCTTTACACTTTGCAAGTCTGATGTGCAAACAGGAATCACAGTCCTTGCAAATAGGTGTGCAGTGCAACCTTCTTTTTGACAGAAAAATCCATGCTGATTGATAGCTTGTTTGTGCTAGAGGGGGCTTCTGAGGAGACAGTTTTACCGTGGAGAAAAAGGCATATGTAGTCTTTGGTGTCTGTTTAAGATGTTTCTACAACCCCTCCCTTTCCAAATCTCCCTGCAGCCTTTGATTCTTTGACTTTACTTCTGTGAGAGAACGTTTTGGGGGTGGATTTGGACAGATGAAGAGTTGTCATTGTCCTCCTTCTTAGGTATAAAACAACAGTAATCGCCTGAACTGAACCTGTATACATGGGTGTTAGCTGGCAGCAGGGATTTACAACAAATGCTTACCAGGTTTTCTTGTCTAAGCAAAGTTAAGGTCAAAAGATTCTGCTCAACTAAGTTAACGTCGAGGTTTTGGAACTCAAGGTTCCTAATGGGAGAATGTATGTGTATCATTTCTTGGAGGTTACTGTTGACGGACTAATTAAAAACACAATGTGTCCTAGAGGTGGAAGAATGTAAACTTATCAGTACTGTGTTGTTTAAAGCGACTGTGAGGACTTTCTAGGGGCGTGGTCACACTGACCAATCATACCATATTCAAGCTCACTTCAGCCTTAAAGTCCACTTTGTTTGGCCAGTATGACTGCTAGTATACCGTGCTTGAGCGCAGTTCTATTCTCCTTTTTGGCTCACTGGAGAGGTGTGCTTCAGCTTGGTACACCTCATGCACAAGCACACGACATGATCGCTGTGACCGCTCCTCTAAACAGTCATTTTTAACTATGGCGGGAGTGTTTGAGCGCTGTGTCAAACCAAAACGACTTCACATGAGCCAATAGTCACTCAGGTTGTAATCCTTCTCTCTCACACTCTCATTGTCCTGACTCTGATGAGACCGCGCTTCATATAAACAGACACTTCATGGTGACAGGTGGACCATGTGTGTGCCTTAAGTCTCATTCATATTGGAGTAGTGTGACCACAGGCCGTACTGGCCAGGGAAGGAGCAGCGCTGGGGGGATTGTGCTTGAGTACAGACATTGATGGCCAGTGTGACCGCGCCCTTAGTGATCTTGAAAAAATCTCTCTTCTGAAAATCTGCCTGATCCTAATCATCAAATTAAAATGAGATTATCAGCACCAATATAGGTTATTTCTTTGCTTCCCTATTGGGTTGGACGACCTGATTGATTTAGAGCACGTTGGAGTCTTTATGACAACACCACACCAGCTGACGAAGTTTAGTAGTGAGAAGAGAGATCTGTGATTTTCTCTGCTGAAAACGATTTCTGTGAAAAATGTTGTATTAATGATGAACGCTGGAGGTGAACTGGCAAAAACAAAAGAACAGAAGAGAAGAAGAAAGCTAAATGGGAGAGTGACAGAGCACAGGCTAAAGGCTAAACAATGAGCTAATCTGTTTGTGATAATGTTCATTCCAACCCACATGCAGCAGTTATTCTGCAGTGATCTGATCAAACTTGAGTCTGTCAATAAAATGAAGAGTGAGGTTACGTTAGCTCTGATTGGTAGATGAACAGGAAATAAGGATTCGCCAAGGTTACAGTTACCGACATGTTTTTGAGCTAGAAATGTAGCCGGCTACGGAACTACAGTACAAGTGGGGAGCAAGTGCTCATGGGAAGCGGAGTTTTTATCCCGGAAAAAATAATCTCGCTACCCTCTAGATTTTCCAGGAATTCCTCACAGCCTCTTTATTCCACATTTTTTAAAAGCAACGTCTAGCTGCATTTGTTTATTTTAGGTGTTATTAGGCATGGAGTTATCTGTGATATATAAAATGATCAACAGCTTTGACTGCCCAACGTCAGCATTCAAGAAAACAGTGCAGAGCATTTGATCTCTGGATGCTACCGCATGCTGAACTTGGAACTCGACCTGGATGCTGGTCAGGTTCACCGTTCTAACAACAAATAATACCACAAGTTACAAATTATTAGCAGTGGCTAATGCACCTAAATTTCCACAGTGTGTTTTGGGTTTTGGCCTAATTTCTAACAGATGAAGATGTGAAGCTTCCTTCTTTATAAGCAAGAATTGCAATGATGAACAGAGGCACACATTTTCTGTTTGTGTGTGTTAAACAAAATAAATAATTATTCAATGAACGTCAGGTCATATTCCTTTCCTCTTAAACTGAGTACAGGACCAAAACAAAGTAGAAAATAAAATCAGCCACTCTGCACTGATTGCATACTTCTTCAGTTTGACACATTCAGAGAGTGAGAATCACAGGGAGCCTTGGATGGACTGAATGCAAAAGGCCAAGGCCCCATAATCAGCAACCAAAACTATTACTGTCTGTAGAAAACTTTTCGAAAGGACACCTCAGATGCTGGAACTACATCCTATCTGCTCATGGCCTTACCCCTTTTTTTTGTTCTGGTGATGGAAAAATGAACATGACTTTGTGTACAGACGTTTATATGTTTCCCAGTCAGCCCTAAAAACACTGAAACAGAAGATGTGATTCCAACTTCTCTCTGATCCACTCAGCACTAAGTTACCATCAGACACTTTCCCTGATAAACACTCTCTAGTCTCTGAGCTACTGCAGCGTCTACTAAAGTATTATACTGGTTAGCTGAATATATAATACAAGTACTGCTTCAAAGTGCAGGTAGGAAGCTTGGCACAAGGTTAATTTTGTGTTTTAAAAGAAATACTGTTGTACACATGTAAACAAAGACACTATTCCCAACCTAGTTTAACCTTCCCAAAAATGAGAGGTCTTAAAAATCACACCTGTACACAAATAGAAGCAAATATATAGAAAATACATTTACATGTGTATAATATACAGTAAGTTTTCATAACCCTCTGACTAGTAAGATAACACTCTTCTTTCAAAAAAATATATATATGTCAAAGAAGCAACTCCACAGCCTGACACACAAGAGGCTGAATTGGTATGGGTCATTCATGAGAGTGGTTTCCTGTGTGAATGGGCAAATCAGAAGTTTGCACCACAGTGTTTATTCTTCGCTGTCTTGACACCTCCATAATGGCTCACATTTACAAATTATGATCTCTGTGGGACAACCTATTCTCTCAGTCCTTTTTATGACGGTGAGCCCAAAAACTCCTGTAAGCCAAAAACCATTGCTGACACCCATTAAAACAGCCTTTTCCATCTATACATATTGCTGTCTGCAGCCAACAACATTTACACTTACAGAGTTTAACTTGTGCTTTTGTACGAACCCACAGCACAATAAAAGGTGGATTCATGGGTGGCTTTCTCAAAAGCTTCATAGCACAAAGGTTATCTGGCTTCCAGAGCTTGGGGTTGACAGCAAAATTATTGGTGCTAAAATTCTTTTAAATCAGTTTCAGTGTTCTCCCTGCCCATAGGGGTTTCTCACTCTGACTAAAGAGATAGTTTCAACCAATTTGGCACCAGCTTAATGTTGTTTTTGTTTTGTTTTTCATAATCCCCCCCCTACCACAGGAATATACTGACATTGTATGAGAGTTTTAGAATATCTGAATCCATCCTCAAAAGTCTGGACTTCAATTCCAGTCTGCTTTCTTAGGCAGAATCCAATCATTTTGATTGTGCACAACTGCCACTTCCTGGCTGTGATAGCTGAAAGTCTGATATGCTAGTGATATTGTCCTCAAGTATTGAGAAGATCTGGCCCTTGAGAGAGCTAGCCAACACTTTTGTACACACTTGATGATGGAGCTCCTCCCTGCTTGTACCTTGAATGAAAAATACACATTCCAGTAAAGCTGAAATGCCTTTTGCAGTCCCTCATTTATGCTTTTGTTCATGTATATTCCCCAAATCCAGGAGAAATTCTAGTCTGCCTTCAGCAAACAGGTAAGTGTTCTTCTCAATCACATTAGACATTTCAGTTTTAGAAATAATTTATCAAAAATTGAGCAGGGAGATTTTTCTCTCTTTAATTTCTCGGTTACATTTATTTAAACTTATCACAGAAATGGTTTGTATTTCTGCCTGAATCTGTTCTAATCTTTCAGTGTCCAAGCTCAGATCAAAATCCATCAGTAGATTATTTTTTTGTCCTAAACAGCTAGAGCTCAACAGACCTGAGGCAGTATGAATGTCCTGTCTAGCTCTATGCAGTTTGCCCTTACTCAGTCTAAGCATGAATTTACTTCAGTGGGATGTGTCGCATCAAGTGATCTTGCTCTACAGTACCCTTTTGTTTATTATTTCATTGAGTGAATCAGGTGCAAATCCTTAATAATAAGTCAGTGGAGTGCCAGTGGATTGGCTTTGCACTATTCACGTTCCAGTGATTTTCTTATTAATAATCTCAGTTTGGATTAGAGTAGAAATTAAAGCTGGGGTAGGCAGATTAGGAGAAGCTATTAAGAGTAGGATTTGAATATCCAGCCACAACAGTGGAACAACAAATGTAAACAAATGTTGGTGAACAGCCCGAATGCTAGTGGGGAATAATTTTAGCAGAGGGGGTGTGTACAGGAGTGCTCTGATTGTTGTCAGCCCTAAATCAAGAACCACATTGCACACCTGAGCAGAGCCTGAAGTTTCTGTGGCTACCACAGTAAGCTTCAAAGCTGCTGCCAAGCCTTGAGCCCGCCTTTATTTATTGCCTTCAATAAGTTTTCTCCAAAATTTCACGTCTGTGGCAGATTAAACACGTGCAGGCATTTGACTCTCCACTAATCATTCAAAGTGTTTGATTTATTTTTGCAGAGAATTCTATGAGGTATGATTGGTAAACAACCTGTTTGCATTGTGCTGCAGCAGCAGTGAGCTGAGCCCAGGCAGCACATTTGGGCACGCTGCGTGGCTGCTCTCACATGTCAACATGCATGCAGAAATGACAAGCAAGAGGTTCCATGACACACCGGCTGCTCTGCTGGGCAATGTGGACCAAGCTTAACCAAACCAAACCTCGTCTGAGACCAACTGGCCAGTTTTAAATGATGAAAAACTGCCTGTATGGAGGTGCAAGTGGACTGGTACTGTAGGCAGATAAACCAGGAGGTAGATCATTTCATGCAGGTTGAATGAAATGATCAAACAGGCTTGTTACAGCACTTGGAAAACCACCCAGTGGATTATTAATTTATCATTTTTGTTAGGATATAAAGAGAATTTTACAAATAGCAAAAAAAAAAAAGCTTCTCAAGAGTCAAGAGTATACTGCCTACCCAAGCTTTAACAGTGCTGAATCCTCAGTGCTTCAGACCTTTACTGTAAGGTCTGTGGTTGACTCTTCTGTTTAAAAAAATAGACAGACCTATTCTGTTTTTAAAATGGGACCCATAGAAACAACTCTCCAAAAGCAATACTTCAATAAAGCATGTACCGTTTCTTTTTTCCATCTTCCCAGACTGATAGAACAGTGCTTGATATAAATATCTTTTACACTCCTTTATATCACATTTCTTAAAACTATTTCAAAACATATTCAAATACATTTGTCACATTTTTATCGTTCACATTTCTTTAAAAAAAAAAACAAAAGGAAAAAAGAAAAACATGTAGTTGAAGTTGATACAGGGTTATTATAGCACTCATTAAGTCCATAAGTTGTGGTTGTATCTTCCTGCTATCCATGTTGTGGCACATAGTGGCATTATTGGCACATTGTTCAGAAATACAGTTCATCTTCCACCCATCTTCTCCTTTTTTCAAATGTCAAGTGTTTTCTTCTTGAGACCTGTTTGAAGTCCAAAGTCTTGTCCCCCTCATTCTGTAAATATACCTATATATAATCTATAACTAAATGACTGTACGTTCCTGGAAATATGGAGTGGCAGCGATGTGGCTGCTCTGCTTGTCATCTCTAAAAAAATAAATATCTTAACCAGTGTCCAAAGAGTGATCAAACTATTTTACAAAAGACGTTGTTTTGTGTTTCTTGTTTCCAACCGGATCCTGTGGAGACAAAGCTGAATTACTACTTATACACAGATTTAAAAACCAGGGCCTGTATCCACTAAACATCTGAAAGCTAAAAGTAGCTCAAAACTTGCTGATTAAGGAGAAACTCTCAAAAATAACTGGTGTGTCAGTCCTGATTTTAGAACTCCTAAATTTCTAATCTTTAAGTTTTCCACAAAGTATTTTATCACTAAAATAAGCTCCTAAACCTGTGAGGAGTTAGAAGCAGTGAGGAGGACTCCTGAGTCACTGAGACCAGTTCAGAAAGAGTCTCATCATGACTGCTGCTGGAAATCAGCCTCATGATCACATGAACAGTTTGGTTCAGTCTTTCTTTTTCCTGTGGTTTTCTCTGTCATGGTTATTCCAGAGTTCCAGTCATTAAAAGCTGCTTATATGTAGATCTGCTCATCCTTTAACCAGATACAGCTGCTCACAGTTAGCTGAACAAATGCTGGACTAGTCAGTATGTTACTCTTGGTTTAATGTTTAGCCTACATTTTTTTCTTTTATTTTAACACTCAAAAGTCTGACCCATCAAGAAATAGTCCGATTTTTTTTTTTAACTGAGACGTTTATTGACCCTTTTAACAAAATAAACATAAAAAATGTTGATATTTTTTTGTATCATATTTCATAAATTGGATGGTTTTGGTAATTTCTTTTAGTAAATATGCATCCATTCAATGCAGTAAATACTTATTTTCAAAAATAAGTAGCTGTTTAGATGTTATTCTTATCTAAACTTCTTGAAAAATATCAGTGATTTTCCTGTAAAAAGTGTGCAGATAATTTAATGAGAACAGCAATTTTATAATTTTATATTTTAATTACAAAATATTATAATTTAATTATTATTATAATCCTCAATGGGAAATATAAAATAAATACAATTAAAATAATCCATATATATATATATATATATATATATATATATATATATATATATATATATATATATATATATATATATATATATATATATATATATGGCACCAACATGGCACCTTTCTCTAGTCTCCTGTCAGCCAATCACTGCAGGCATAGTAAGTCAAGTGGTTCCTGAAACATGAAACGGGGTTAGCTCCTCCCCTTTCTTTTAGCTTCAGAGTTCTCTGAATTTCCTAAGTAAGAGTTTGTCTGAGCAGCTTTGTGAAAAGGTTTGAAGAGAAAACACTTAGTGAGGAACTTTTAGAGTCATTTAGGAGTCCTTCTAGAGGGAAGATAAAATACTTTGTGAATATTGGCCCTGACTGCTTCACTTACATTAAAGACATTAGTATCTAGCGTCTGCTTTAAAAAATGCAGCCCTAAACCTTTTTATGAACTAAAAGAAAATGACTTTGCTGCACTAAATTCTGTGTTAAGTCCTGCTGTTCCATGCAGTCAAGCCTCAGAAACACATTTAATTTGCAGCATAATGATAAGGGATCTTAGAACTGCAGCATTGGGAGCATGCAGCAGAGAGCTGAGATGACTGAAACTAATGTGTGTCCAGATAACAGCAAGGCACTGTCCTCTCACTGCACTACCTGAAGGAAATGTGTTCCTTCTCAAATCTGGGTCAGTGGCAGACGTTACACTTCTCTTCAGTGTCCAGCAACAACACTGTGGGGCCAGGGTATCTGTTCAACTTTAACACTTTGTATTACTGCATCAGACTGCTCAGGTGTGGATCAGCCACACAAAACATACACATCATAATAAAATGAACGTAATAGACTGAACATTCATAAAAGTGTTACAGAAACATAGCACAAGAAGTAAGGAAATTTGGTAGGATATTTCTTAGCCCTAAACATGCTTCCAGGATATAAATCCTGTAGCGGTGTGAAGCCTGTTTATGTATCTCTTTAATGGTGCCACATTTGTAAGGAATTTGCAAAGCTGAGTATGTGTGATAGGCTCATGAAAAATTTGCCAAATCATGCCACTGGTTGCAGAATTTCCTCCTGATGTCTCTCTGCATTGGGATTGTCTTCAGTGATGATACGCCTCATTTTTTCCACGGCAGGAGATGCGGCCCCACACCATCACTGCCTCCGCCAGAAAGATGTTACTCTATCAGTGCAACAGTTAGCATAGCGTTCTCTGCACCTTCTCCACACTTTGACCCTTATGATCCAAGAATCGTAGGCAGAAATTAGACTCATTGCTGATCATTACTGCACATGTTCAAGTTCATGTGCCAACTCCACTGCAAATGGGCCTGTTGGTGAAGGGCAGTCATGGCAGGTCCTCCAGCAGCCCTGTGGAACTGGTGATTGGCTGTGTGCAGTCCATTTTGAATTGTCCAGAAAAGAAAGCCATCAGCCGTATCTTCCTGCAAACCTTGACTGCAAATCTTCTGAATACAGCCTACGGTTCCTTAGTGCTGACAGGGTGAGGAAACAGTCTCCTTCGGTTGTCGCCTTCTTTGGACGCCCACTTCACGGCCTGTCACTGATATCCCCACTTATATGGAACTTTGCCTTCACTTTGGAGCAGATAGAGATGACTCCAAATAATGCCTCAACACCAGCTCGAAGATGCTCTTTTGCACAGGCCTTATCGGTCAATCCTGGCATGCGAGTTCTTGGAGCAGACACCTACTGACCACTGTTGCACAGCCCATGTTCACAGGTGCTGACAATCAGGTGCAAATCCAGCAGCTGGTTTTCAGCGACTGGTTGTACCAGGAGATTAAAACAGCAACACTACAATAAGCTGTTTGGCACTGGCAGAGAAAATTTGGTAAATTCTTCATGGGCACAACATATTCCGCTCTGCTGCTCATCACACAAATTGTTCAAAAGGGAAACAAACAGGCTTTCTAATGGTAACTAGAATTATTGCCAAGAAGGACTGTAACAACAAAGATTTAATCTACCAAATACAAATTTGCTCACTTTTTGTGCTAAGTTTATAGAACTATAAAAGGCAAAATCATTAGTTGAAAGAATGGCTTTAATATTGATTTGATCCCATCTCCAAACTGCTTATTATTTTCCTGAACTAGCCTTTGAAGTCTTTCTCAACACAAGGAGCATAACTGTATCAGATATTACTAACATATGGCATGTTTCCTTCTATTCTCAAAGTGGGACAGGTGACCAGGGCTCACACTGATTTAAAATGCAACAAAGAAGCACAGTACCCACCAGAATGTGAAAAGAGGAAGTCTCCTCCACCCACAGGAAGTCAACAAAGCTCTCAGCTTGTCAACATGAGATCTCAAACCACTTTTCTGACACAAAGGCCACAGGAATCAGTTGTCTTTCAGTGGGGGAAGGCCTGTGGAACAGAGACAGGAGGGAAGAATGTAAAGTAGGCTGAAGTGCTTTGATCTGTTTGAGTTCTACTTTATTTTTAAGTTTGTAGCCAGTTATTGCTTTGAATTTAATAATCAAAAATAATTTAAATCACTTCGTTCTCCTTGCTCTCTTTCACTGTCATCCATTTATTCTTCAGTTCCTTCAGATTTCTCTCACGCACGAGGCATCCTCTTTCATCACAAGGTAGCTCGAAATGCTTTCAAGTGAAAATAGGTGTCGACCAGTGTGCACGTCACGTGCAGAAGAACAAACAAACAAAAACATAACAGACTCTAATTTTGTCTCTGTAGCTGCTTTTTGTTTTGTTGTTTAGCATTTTTATTTCAGGCGTAAATGTCAGATGTGTAGCATTTAATAACAACTTTCAAGGGAAATGACATCAGACAGAAAAAAGGTTTGACAACACTCGTCTGTCACATGAGTCAGAATGACAAAGGAAAATATAGAAGGACACCAATATATATATATATATATATATATATATATATATATATATATATATATATATATATATATATATATATATATATATATATATCAGTGGCGGCTGCTGGTCAGTCAAGGAGGGGAAGCTCATTTTTTTTCTGGCCTACATCATAAATTTGTTTATTTATTTAAACGTAAATTCTACCCTCCGTTCCTATTCAAGGAAAAGAGAGTGAATCTTTAAACACAACGCTCGTCGTTTTTAAGAAAGGTAAACTCGCTGGGGATCGATAAAGCCTTCGGATCAGTCCAGAACAACTGAATGTAGAAGTTAGAAAGTCTCCGGTAGAGAGTTTTACTTCAAGATCGCTGATTGGCTCATTTCACTGTCAATCAAACAGGGATTCAGCCTCAGAAAGATCATCCAATCATCATGCAGAAGCTGTGCGTCCAGGCCAGCCCACTGCCTCATAGACCCCCAGAGACGCTGAGCGTCCGATGGGCGGGACAAAGCCCAGCGTTTATCCAATGACCGTCCAGTTTCCACAGTGGAACAACCCACTCTACCCTACACTGTTGAAGTCTGAAGACGCTCAGCGTCCGACTGTGTTAAAGCGCTCAGACGCTGCGGGGATGAATGAGAAGGAAGTGGCACCAGTTACCTGTGATAAGTAGCTGATTCAGAACAAAAGATGAAGGTATTCTAGCGCATATTGAGGCAATGAAATGTACACACAGCAGGACATATCAACACTTTTTTGGGGGACATTTTAGGGGAAGCTGAGCTTCCCTTGCAGTCTTAGAGCAATCGCCACTGATATATATATATATATATATATATATATATATATATATATATATATATATATATATATATATATATATATATATATATGCAGGCCAGACCATTTATCCTCCCATTAAATGATCATAATGAGGATGTAGTCAGTTACTCTTTAAATTTGTCTGTGTCATTTCACTTCCACGAGGTTTAAACCATTAGACTCTCATTATATCAGTGATCAGTGAACAGTAGAAAGAAAAGGTTCGTTGGACCGTCAGCACTGACTGACTGGTGTCAGCCCATCCTCTTTGAGGAGCAAACAGTCCTGAGCAGCTTACCTGTTTCCGTTGTAAGCAGTTTTGTACACAGGCGTCTGCTGGATCATCTCATCAGTGTAAATCGGCACGGCAGTCCGAACGCACTCATGTGAGCACTGTAGGCTTTCATTGTAGGCAGTGAATATGTCCACCTTGCTGGGAACCCGAGCTGGGGTGAAGTCGGTCAGGTTTTGGCAACTTTCTTCCTGCTGGTGGATCTTGCGCTGATGGCTATTGTGGCGGCCATTTCCTGACTGCGCACAGCTACAAAAACACGCACCAAAGAGAAGAAACAAACATAAAATCATACCTTGTACCTTTAGTCTGATATCGTAGACGTCTACATGAGTAAAGGAATCTTTCCTACCAGTTTTTAAGGACGAGTGTTGTGATCAAGGCTGCGATAACCATAATGAGAGACACAGTGATTGTGATTATCTGGTGAACTGCCAAACCTGTGAAAAGACAAATGATAAAAGTAAGAGTATGTAATTAGAGTCACTTGTAGGATGAGTGCTTTCACACCTGTTGTTCACATCCCAGAGCCACACATTCCTCTCATCTTTGTCTTCTGTACTGTACAAACCCAATGAACTCCACAAAGCACCGAGGGCAGCTGACTACCCTGAACAATTTTGCTCTTCAGTAAATATTGATGACACGCTCAGCTACTGCTTTTCATAATTGAAGCATGACATGAATTATTCCATAGCAGCACGGCTAGCTGTAACAGATAACTGAGTCCAATACGTACTCAGACGTTATTCTTCTGAACGAAATCCAAATTCATTCATTCATTCATCCATTCATTCATTCATTATTTTGGTACTATGGGAAGTATTACTGATGTATTGATGGAGCTTATACAGAGGGCAGCTGAGGCCAAAGGAGTGTGAGTGTTTGTAAGTCATCCATACTGATTGGTAGCTGTAGATTTGGAGCAGTAACCTCTGCTGTGGACTCTGAAGTGAGATGCGGTGTCACAGCCCTTTGTGTGACCAGAGACGTGGAAACACACTGCACAGCTTCATTCATTGTTTACATCATCCCTCAACCTCCCATTTTTTATTTTTCACATAAAATTGACCCCTTCATACCAGCCCCTACACAGAAATACCTCAGGTGCTTTTTAATAATATTACAGCAGTACATTTTGCCCAAGGCTTAGATTATAACTTTAACTGACTGAGAACAAATTACTTGATACGGTAGATCAAAAACTATGTGATCAAATGTGATCCTGGTAGGTAGTCTGGATGCTTTGAAAATAAAGTCTGTTAATAAATGCAGGCTGGAGGAATGAGGATACTCTAGAGCATCGACAACTGCTGGTTAATGCTAATCCTGAGAACAAAGAAAGACTCATTCATTGTTTTAACACCCCCAGTCTTAAAATGTCTCAGAACTTAAATGAAAGACAAACGGTTTATGTATATAAACAGTATATAAATGAGTTGAGACTGTATGTGTAGCATAAGATCAGAACAACAGCAAAACTTCAACTGTAGATGTGAAGAAATGTAACAGCAGTGCAAACATCACCAGTGTCTCAGTGTTTCAGTCGATGACACCAATCATTTTTTACTTTTGTCAAACAATATTAAGTTTATATTATATTTTATTTTGAATTGGGTTTGGTCTGGTCTAAAAAGGGGAAGTGTTTTCAACCTAATGTTTCTACATTAAAATGCAAATTCCATTGTGAATGTGTTGTCTAGCTGCCCTTTCCACAACATTAGCATGTGATTGGAAGTCTGGGAACAAAAATTAGGACTAGACTGAAAGATGGTCCTTTTCACTCCCTTTAAGGCTCTTATTTGGTCCTCATGTCTTTGTGAGAAATGGTTTTACATCCGGATTTTTCTGTTACCATTAGTATGTTTGTCTGTTCTTTGGTATATTGGAAATGTAAAAAATGGCTTCATTAGTGCTTTCACACAGAAAAGAGCTGCTCTACGGTGGCCCTGAGAGCTCACAGCACTGCAGCTTAAGAAAACACATACAAAAAGACAAAACACAAGCAAATTAAGAAAACAGCTTCATCAATTTGACAACACATGAGCATTTAGAAAACGTGCTGCAAGTAGACCGCAACACAACACAACGGAAGTGTTTCCAGAGGACACTTAAAAGTGATGCACACGTCCCAACACGCTTGTCACTGACATGGTTTTAAGTCACAGTCCTATTAACCCTAATACTGCTGGCAGGCAGCAGAAGCATTGATATGGGTCCTCACTATAGTGACGACCTGCAGTACCAGGGTTAAAGTTTTCTTTCCATCAGTGGTGTTGGACTTTTTTTGTAACACTGTGATCCCATGATTCAGACATTAGCCTTAGTCAGGTTAGGTTAGGTTACTTTATTTGTTCCTGTAAGTTGATTTGTTTTGCAGAAAGAGGATGGCATCCACTTTGACATTTAGTCACAAGAACAAACATAAACACAAAATCCTACATAAACAGTCAAAATTGACACTATTCAGACACAAAAACATGATTTAAAAGGTACCCCAGTTCCACCAACCATAATTATGTGAAGAGAGGATATCATTAAAAGACACATCTATAAAAATAAATAAAATCATACCATGAAGAAATAAAAACCAAGGTAAAGGCAATAAAAAAATAATTAAAAAAAACCCAAGATGAAAGCCATGATAAGACCAAACAAACAAACAAACAAACAAACAAACAAACAAACCTGTACCTGCCTGGTGTACAGGGATGCTGGGTAATGCTGTGACTCACCAATCAACCGACTGGACCATTTAGCTATTTGGTTCAAAGAATTTCTCTCTCTTAAAGATGTGTTGCCAAACCTCGACACCAGAAAAAAGGACCAAACAGACTCAATGAAAGCAGGATAAAACAGGTCATGATGGTCCGCTCAGTATGAGAGAACGAGAGCTTCCTTAAACAATGTAAGCACTGCCGACCCTTTTTGCACACTGCTTCACAGTTTGCCTCAAAGTTTTTAGCCTACAGGCTAATGCTGGACATGTACATTCCTAATCAACCTTTCACCATACAGCTAAAACTTTAGAAGAGACACTGTTCAGAAAATGGTACAGCAGAGATTTAATCTGCTATGTTTTAAAACATCTAATATTCAGATGAGTATGAACCTGTGTAAGAACTGATGAATCAAACTGGTCTTGTCTTCACCTTTGTATCATCACACGTTTAACCTAGCACTAACCTTTAGCAGTGCAAGCTATTTCACCATAATTTCACATGACTTGTCAAGACTCCCAAGCATCCAGATTAAAGCCTTGTTTCATTAAGCAAGTAATAAAATTCAAGTTTTTCTAAAATTAGAAACTACACAGCTTTTGCTGATGCACTACAACATAACAAGCTTCCAGATATGAAAGTGCATCAAAGCGTGCTTGCTTGCTGTATTTGTTCTGAATGAGTAAATTACAAAAGCATTTTTCCTCTTTAAACTACTAAGAGTTGTGTGCTGATCTCTCACTCTTGCCAGAGGATAGTAATTCAAAAACAAAACAGTTCAGCACAAGTCTCGAGTAAGGATTAGTGAGTCTGTTCAAATATGCTGAGTTTTCGTGTTGTGGATACGCCACAGAGCACCTCAGACAGGATGAAACACTGGGTGGGTGACCTGCGATGGGAAGGAAAAAGAAAAACAGAAAAAGAAAAGTGGTCACAATGAAAATGCACAAATATATCTTAATCACATTACTTCACTATCAGTGAGCTGCCTGGTTGTGATCCAAAGCAATTTGTCTTCAGAATGTTCAAAAGGAGGTGCTGCCCTGTCGTTTTGGAAATGCACATGGCGTCTCCTATTCCTGCCGGCTTCTTGGACAGCTTCCTCCTGGATAATAAACTTCGGCTGGCAGGCCCATGCAAAAGGCAGGCCAGGTCAACCTTGGATTAACGATATATCTGGCTGTCGCTGGGAAGCTTTACCTTTGCAGTCCAATCAAAGTCCCTTCCACTGCAAATGCAGATTAACTTATCTGACAAGTACTTTGCATTTTTCTCATATCCTCCGTCTATCCTCCTCTCCTTTTCTCTGCCTGTCTCTGGCTGGCTGTCAGGGCTGCTAAGTTAAAACAGTTTGTCACATTATGACACAGGTCAAACTCCAAACATGACACAGCGTGCCTCTGACCTTAATGATTTGCTTGGGTCTGGAAATTGTTTCATATCATTTATGTCAGTATTACATGGGAAACCTCACATCAGCAGGTTTTAGATCATAAGCCCCACTTTAGCAGATTTTTACAGAATAAAAAAAAATAGAAAAGACGGTGTATTGGTTACTGGTATTTCAATTTGTGATGAATATAGTTTACAACACCGCTCTCAACTAGACGCCATGTTTTTATTTTACATTAAGTTTTGCTGCATTATTTTGCATTATGTTCATGTGGATAGCTCTCTGCTGGACTGTGCTGCAGTGGGTTGTTACTTATTGCGTTTAAGAGCCTGATGTGTGTGTGTGTGTGTTTTAGTTCCTTCTTTAGTGACACAGCCTGCTCTTCTGTCACTCTGATTGGCTTTTCAGCTGACACCACAAACAGACTGAACGGAGACGCATCTGGTCGTAAGCTGCTGGTGACTGTACTCACTGGCGCATGTCTAATATTGCCCAGCCACAAATTGTTAATGGACTTGTACTTACATGGTCTTTCTGACCACTCAGAGTGCTTTTACACCGCAAGTCACACTCACCCAGTCACACTCACCCAGTCACACTCACCCAGTCACACCACATTCAGGCTTTATAAGCTGCTACAGTTACAGTATAAACTAATCCCATTCATACAGTTTCACACACCACTCACCAAAAACAGGAACAATTTGGGGTTTTCCAGTATGTGAGTGCTTGGACCGGGATTGAGCCCCAACCCTTGAATATGTGTGTGTTACAGTTGTCTTTGAAAATCTGTAACTTAACACAAGGAACAAGGGAAACTGTGTTTCCTAAATTAAATCAGGTGCACCCTACACATACATTTTAACCCTTTACTGATAAATGGAATAACAGTTATAGTTGGCACTAGGGATGTAACGATTCATCTTTTACATTGATGTATTAAATTATATTCTTATGATCCAGCTACATCGATCTATGCTGGCAAGTTGGCTTTCTGGACGACATAAATCGATCTGAATCGGAAGTAACATGTTGGATTTAAACATGGCAGACTTTATATGGATGTGCTTTTGTGCACTTTTAATGAAAAAGACCTTAAACATTACTCCACTGAGTCTGCCTGTCTGTGACGTCATCTGCACATGCTCAGCCTGCAGTCCATGGATCAGCTCAGCAGATAGAAAACTTTTCATCTTAAAGTTTCACTGAGGAAGCTCTGTGAAACTGAACACACGCAGAAATCTATATTCAACACATCCAGCATGTTATACATCTGCTGTACCAAAAACACAATATAAAAAAAATTATGGTAGCTTGTTGCTAACGTATATGGGAAATCATGTAAATATGTTAGCGGTTAGCATGCATCGATATAACTTAGGTTTTCAAACAGAATGTCACAGAAACATCACGGTTACTCTTTGTAAACAATACTTGAAAACTCCAAATGTCAAAATGCTCACAGGCAAATGTTTCCAAACAGGAAGATTAAAGAAAAAAAGCTCCAAATAACGTAAAGCATTGATGAAACCACTCTTTCCTTGAATTATATCAGCAACTACAAATCATGATGCGAATCCAATCGTTGTTTAAACACATCGTTACACCCCCAGTTGGCACTATAGGCTCCCTGGGTTTGCAAAGCAGACTTCTTTGGCTTTTCGGTGCAAAATCCCCCCAAATGGGTAAATGCATACACATAGACCTTAAAGGAGAAGGCTGGGGTTGAGTTGACAAAGTTTAACCAGCAGTTGCAGAATGTGAGTAGCATTGGTGTTGCAGGGATTAGTAAGAGTGAAGATGTGTTTAAATAGACATTAGACAGAGCTGTGATTGGTTAAGTGAGGCTGGAAACAGTGATTTGAGCATCAGCCTGTCAGCTGATAACAGCTTGGCCTACGACTTCCATGTCCTGCATGAACTTACACAAACTCCATTTACTAATTCATTTTTTTGTTTGTTTTGTTTTAGCAATGCTTCTCTTGAGAAATGTGCTCAGGAAGGTAAAAATAGGCTTGACTTTCCTTGTACTGTTCTGAAAGGTTTACAAGCTTCTTTACACATTAATCCTCCATTTGTTTTTGATCAACTTTCATCCATTAAGAGCGTCTCTGGCAAAGCTCGATAGGAAGAGGGGTACCTGTTTCTTGTTGCAGAGCTGATAACTGTAATGTTGTGGTTTCTAAATGCCCTGTTTTACTGTATTACCTCACTTTGAACAGAGGTAAACAAAGTAACTTTAAGCTGTCATTTGCAGCTAAGTATATACATATTTTTCCCCAGTGCAGCTCTTAAATGAAAGAAATGAACCTAAGAAGGTAGATTTTTACAACACAAACACCAAAATTAGGATCATTATATCCTTGTTTTCCAAACAACACATTCAAGGGTGCTGGAATAACAGAGTGTTTAATGACATGGGTGACAAATCTGAGTGCAGAGGCTAGATCTATTTTCATCCAGAGCTGCCAGTTAGGGGCAGAGAAATTTGGCCTCACTGTCTTAGACTCATTGTGTCCTGACAGCCTTTTGAAAGACTGCCTTTGGCAGTCACCTTGCTTTATAGATACTCAGATAGGTTTTGTTTGGTCAAATCTCTGCTGTGACTGAGAGGGATAGAGAGGAAAAGAGACAGAAAATGAGGATAAAGAGAGGAGGGGACAGCTCGCTTCTGACCTCATTGGCTGCAGGATTTGAGCCCCCATCACTGCACCCAGCATGGAATAAATGAGATTTGGGCCTTCACGGCCATAGCAGTTTGATGAACATGTCAAAGAAAAACATAGGTGGTAAATTAAATTTCTCCTGGCTGCCAACTATTAATAAAGATCTCCAGCATAGACACAGAAGAATGGTCTAAAAATAAGATGACGTCTGATTCATAGCACATATAAAAGCTCCTCAATATATTTTTTAAAAGTATCTTAGACACATTATTTATACTTAGTCATACACTTGCCTGTCTGTCTTTTTCAGTCTTTCTCTTTAACCATCATGTCAGGTCACCTTTACTTAAGTACTGCTTAAAGTTTCTAAATGATAAAATGACCTGCTCCCTTCTTGTTATTGATAAGTCATCCTTTATGGTACAGTTTTTTGGGTCTCTGTACACAAAGACATAAAGTAGTGTAGCGTTTTACACAGTGAAGCCATAAAAGAAGCTACACAGGCTATCGTGGATCATATGGAACACAATATCAACAGACTTCAGTAATGAGACTCTGTGTCACTCACTTGCATCCCTGTTTCTCCCAACACACCTCCGACATTCATCTGCTCTAACCCTTCCTCCACAAACACCTATGTTGTCTTGTAGAGATCACTGGTATCAGGGATGACTGGAAGGATAACAGCCCCTCACAGATCTCTGCTATCAGGTCAACACATTAAGGAAAACTCAGTAGCTTCAGTAACAGTAACAATCTAACAGTGGCAAATAGGTGGCGATATGCTGAGGGGAGAATTTGCTAGGACTAAATTTGAGCTACTAACAACACTGAGAACTGTGCATTATTTGCCCCTGTTCAAATTGCCCACAGTGTACAACAAATGCCCACTATGTGCTGTTTACACAAAAATGGTTTCAGGATAAAAGGCAAAAGTATGTTGTGTCTCAGCCTCTTGTTTACACATCAACGCCCTCCAGAGTGGAATTTTTCGGATACGCTGCAGCGTCTGTCGCTGTGTGAACCACAAGCCGGTTATATCACCACCTACAGGCCTGGTATGTATACTACAGCTTTTTAAATCATTCAGTTTTTTTCTCTGCATTTTTTTGCATTTTGGAGCGAAACGTTGTCTTGTAAACAGTGCTTAAGCGGTAAGCAAGCGGCAACCTCCAGTCTGAAAATATGAGGCAATGTGGAAGTGCTAAAGTCTGCTGTTACTCTAGTGTCCGCTTGAGGCTGGCTCCGGAAGTACCAGAAGTCACGTACACACCAAGCCAAAAAAAGCCGTTTTCACAGCCAAAATAAGCCTATTTACAGCCTGGTGCAAAGAATGTCTCCCGTCTGAATCGCTAACTTCACTAACGGCACGCACCGTTCGGGGGGTGAATTTTTTTCTAATTCGGCAGTTTCCACAATATTAAGCTCGCCAGTTCGTCCAATCAGAGGCACAGCTCAGATCACGTGACTGTGGAGCGTCCTATGGTTGTTACTGTGGAGACTCACAGCCCCCCTCATTTCCAATATGGCCGCGCCGACCGTTTGGCTTCAAAAGTCCGTTTCAGGAACAGATAGGTGACGTCGCGGAGACTACGTCCATTAGTTATACAGACTATGTCGGTAAGCAGCTCTGTGCAGTTTGCTCCACTTTTACACCCAAATGTGACATTAAGCGGCTACATCTCTTCTCTTATGCTGCAATCCTGAAAGGGCTAAATTCTATCCACATACATGATAAGCTGACTTCAGAAAGTGTAAAATATGTGAAATTAGAGTCAGTTCATGGTATATATGACCAAATTTCCACAGTATATATTATGTCTCTTTATTTAAGCTAGCAAAAAATTTGGATTACTTAAAAAAATTGATAATTATAATAATATCAGTACTTGTGCCCTAATGTATGGGACCAAGCCTCAGACGTCTCCAGACTGATTTAAATCCTGATTATCATATTAATATTTATAGACGTTATTAACAGACATGGACATTTTCTCTCAATCCCCATAAATTTGAGCAAAACAATGCTAAAAACACTGTGAATAAGTTAGTTCATTACAGATGGTTGATATCTCACTCTAACTTGGCAGAACTGTTAAGTGCCAGTGTTAGTGAATAACATACTTTCTTGCAACAAAGCTCATCTGCTTAGAAAATATCCTTTTCTGTTTCTGTTTTGCTTTAAAATGAACGCAATATTTAAAACCATACACATTTATGGAAACAGCACTGGTGCACTCAGAGGCTTTTTGCACTGCAGAGCAGTTTAAGAAACATCTCTGACATGTTAGAGCCATATGAACCAACTCAGGCTCTGAGAACCACAGGGAGGGGTCTCCTTCTGGTGCCCTGAGTCAGGACTAAACATGGTGAAGCTGTGTTTCAGTTTTATGCTCCTAAAATCTGGAACAGTCTTCCAGTAGATGTGAGACAGGCCTCAACTCTGACGATGTTCAAATCCAGGCTGAAAACAGGTCTGTTCAGCTTTGCATACAACTGAAAGTATTTTATCTGCACTCCTCATTTTAGATCAATTGTTTATTTTAATGAAATGTTTTATTTTATTCTATTTCATTTTTTCTAATCTTGTGATTTTTATGTTGCTGTAAAGCACTTTGAATTGTGCTCTACAAATAAACTTGCCTTGCCATTTTTACTCTTTGACGCATGTTTTGAGAAATAGAAAATGTCTTTTTGACTCATTTGCACACATTTAGCAACCACTAAACTGGTGCACTCCTTTTGTAAATCAGGCTCCAAATGTATAGTCCAACAGATGAACGTCTGCTGTGAAATTTTGTGGAAAAAAAAAACCCAAACACTTTTATTGATGGCACCTTTCACAGGGGGCTCTGCCTCAGTACATTTATTCATTTGAAGATGGGATATGCTGTTAAGAGCTGTGCATGCTCAGAAGACTAGAATGGCACTATACTAAAGAAATCCAATTTACCATTTTTCATAGAAGCCATTTTCTCCTGTCATGAAGAGACAGGAAAGCACAGGTTTAAATGGCTACATAATTACATAATGATGCCCCTGTTGGACCAAAGTGATCAGGTATGCTATGGCACTCTGACAGAAACAGAACATAAGCAATACCAAGAATCAAGAGGAGCAGGGGGATAAGACCTGTGCTTTTAATACTGTGACATGTCAAAGTGTCTTCTGTGAAATTACAAAAAAGAAAAAGAAAAAAAATCTCATTATTGAGTATAACAGTTGGAAGAAGGTGAAATTAATGGAGGCTGTATTTTCTTGCACTGCAACAGGAGACAGATGCCATATCACATGATATTCCTAGAGACCTTTCAAATATGCAGCTCACCAAACACCACCACATTTTGCTTGGATAAAGTGGGAACCTGGATGATATGAACAGACAAAGTAGATATCTTCTAAAGGAGGCTCCTGTTGTGGCTGTTTCTGTTATAACTACCACAACATGTCTGAGAATGTCCCCACAACACAAAAGTGAAATGCAAAAGAATACAGGCAACTGAGGTATATATAGACTCACCAACCAGTTTATTAGGCACACCTGTCCAACTGCTCATTAATGCAAATTTTTAATCAGCCAATCACATGGCAGCAACTCAATGCATTTAGGCTTGTAGACATGGTCAAGATGATCTGCTGCAGTTCAAACCGAGCATCAGAATGGGGAAGAAAGGGGATTGAAGTGACTTGAACGTGGCATGGTTGTTGGTGTCAGACGGGCTGGTCTGAGTATTTCAGAAACTGCTGATCTACTGAGATTTTCACACACAATCCTCTCTAGGGTTCACAGAGAATGGTCCAAAAAAGAGAAAATATCCAGTGAGCGGCAGTTCTGTGGGTGACAATGCCTTGTTGATGCCAGAGGTCAGAGGAGAATGGCCAGACTGGTTCGAGCTAATAGAAAGGCAACAGTAACTCAAATAACCACTCGTTACAACCGAGGTATGCAGAAGAGCATCTCTGAACGCACAACACGTTGAACCTTGAGGCAGATGGGCTACAGCAGCAAAAGACCACACCAGGTGCCACTCCTGTCAGCTAAGAACAGGAAACTGAGGCTACAATTCACACAGGCTCACCAAAATTGGACAATAGAAGATTGGAAAAAAAAAACCTTGCCTGGTCTGATGAGTCTGGATTTCTGCTGCCACATTCGGATGGTAGGATCAGAATTTGGCGTCAACAACATGAAAGCATGGATCCATCCTGCCTTGTATCAACGGTTCAGGCTGCTGGTGGTGTAATGGTGTGAGGGATATTTTCTCGGCACATCTTGGCCTCTTAGTATCAATTGAGCATTGTTTCAACTCCACAGCCTACCTGAGTATTGTTGCTGACCATGTCCATCCCTTTATGACCACAGTGTACCATCTTCTGATGGCTACTTCCAGCAGGATAACACTCCATGTCATAAAGCTGGAATCATCTCAGACTGGTTTCTTGAACATGACAATGAGTTCACTGGACTCAAATGGCCTCCACAGTCAACAGATCTCAATCCAATAGAGCACCTTTGGAATGTGGTGGAACGGGAGATTCGCATCATAGATGTGCAGCCGACAAATCTGCAGCAACTGCGTGATGCTGTCGTGTCAATATGGACCAAACTCTCTGAGGAATGTTTCCAGTACCTTGTTGAATCTATGCCATGAAGGATTAAGGTAGTTCTAAAAGCATTTTTTTTCTCAAATAATGTAGCCACAATTAATAATTCACAGACTTTACATAACTATCTTCTTAGAGGCTGGTGGAAAAAAAACGGCTGCATTCACACATGCAGAGAGAGAGAGAGAGAGAGAGAGAGAGAGAGAGAGAGAGAGAGAGAGAAAGAGAGAGAGCTGGCTTGTATATACACAGGTGTAAGCCCTTTCAAAAATCCACTTGCGAAGAGTTATTAAGGACTAGTAAGTCCTACACCCACACACTGTTTGCTTAAGAGCTTCTGAAACATTTTGGACGGGTCCTTTTATCAAAATTTGCAGGTCATGGAGGCTGAGCTACCACAGCCCTAAATAAAATAACAAAAGATAAGATAAGATAAGATAGGATAAGATACACTTTTTTAACCAAGAAGGAAACTGTGTTGCCAGAGTACAAAGTACAAAGTACAAAGTAAAAAAGGCAAAATATAAAATACCTGTTCTGGTGTATTAAGTTCCTGCTGCATAAAACAACAAGCAGGGTAGGTTGTTGGGAGACTACCATCAAAGGTGAACTGCTGATGGCTAGAAATTGCCAATTAATGTCGTTGTCAAGGTGTCAGTCTAGGCTGATTTCCACTGAGTCACCAAGCAATCTGAAACACTTATTGAAGAAGAGGGTGCTTGGAGAGGGAGGGGGATCAGAGAGAAAGAGGAAGGGACAGTTGAAAAGGGAGGAGATCAGAAACAATTCACTAACCAGCCCTTTGCGCTCAACTTTAAAGGCATTGCTGCATAATTTATTCAGGTTGGCAGACAAGAATACCCCAAAAAGTAATAATCAGTGTATTGATTCAATGATTGCACCCCTTTTAGGAGGACACTTTGGCTTGTGAGCCTGTCTGTTTCTGCTATATGGGAAGACTCATCCAAACAGACTAATGACAATGTCTCCAGTCTTTAGTGAGGTGCAAAATGACTTTACTTTAAAGGGAAGTTCCACCCCAAAATCTGTGCACTCTCACATTGTTGACTAAAAGAAACAATTCTGAAAAGGTAAAGCTTCAGCTGAAGTGTTGGGCAAGTAAACAGGCAGGTGAACATGCCATGCATTTTTTTTTATTAATATTATTTAAACCAATACTTCTGAATGCCCAGTCTTTATGACTTTCCTTTAGTGATACATTTATGAAGCCAACATCTGAAAATATAAACTTAAAGCGAGTTCAAATAAAGCAGTTCATGTCTATGTTCTCCCCAACAGTCTCCTGTAATCACTTCTGTGTTTCAGTCAGCATTTGCACTTCTTTCCTTTTGCAGTCCATGAAGAGATGAGCAGCATCTGCTCAGTCTGGCCTCTTCATATCCTCTTGGCTTTCAGGGAGAGGGGGTTTGACTCTGCACGCCTGTCACCAGGAATCATCGTTTAAGTCGATTTAACGCTCAAGAAAAGGAGATTCAGTTTTACCCACTTTATTGAGAGTCAGTACAGAGTGTAATGGTAGATTTATTGGATTGCCATGGTAACAGTTGGAAAAAGTGGTTTCTCTCTTCCTCTATTTGTAACTCTTGGTGTTGAAGCTGGTTATACGCCTCTATGGGTCTAACGCAGGTCAAAATACTGCATTACAATGACCACTGGGCTTACTTCTTTGGGTATAGATTCCTGAGACACTTATCATACATTTCAAATGAGTGTACTTCACTATGTACTCCATTTATTTAACACTCCCTTCCATACTAAATTGATAATATGATGAGATTTACTGGCAGAAAGATTTATGTATTCAAAATAAGCTATGCTGTCAACATAACCCAAAAGTTTCTGAAAGCCAGGAGAAATATGTTGAAGTCTTCACTGCATCTTTCAAGAGCACACAGTACTGTTTGCTAATTTTCACCACAAACACGGCTGTATCCTCAGAAGTCTCCGATCATCAGACATGACCCAAGTTACCAGTACTGACTTCTGCTTCTACTCACTGCAGTTTAAATCATCACGTATCTGTAATGGAGCTGACAGCTACATCTGCGTACAGTCACACTGACTGCTACAATCATCAAGAACAATCAGTGAGCATCTGGAGGCAACAGAGGCATCAGCTCCATCCCCCACCCCCGCTCCAAGTCCTCAACAATAGCCAGAACAATGTGGGAGCAGGAGCGGCCCCACAAACAGCACTCCAGAAAAAAACACTAAGATTATAACAGGAAGATAGAGCTTACACTCAGAATGGTGTGCAACATTTCATTTGTGTTATTAAAGGGCTGGTTGGCAAAATATTTAAAAAAAAAAAACTGTCCTTTTTTGTTTTACAAAAGTTATTCAGTTGATTTCATCTTGAAAGGCAAATTACACACTGACTTACATTTCCATCCTTTACTAAGCAAGGCAGCCACAGTAAAACTTAACAGTCAAGTCATGTGGTTCATTTCTCTTTAGAGTCTAGTTGTATAAACGAAATAAAGGTTAAGTTAAACAATGTTAAAATTCCTCGTCACAGCCATATGAGCACTGTTCAGGTTCTGCCTCTTGGTCCAAAGGCAGATTTCACAGTGCAGACGGAACATCAGAAGAATGTGAAGAGATTATATATATATATATATATATATATATATATGTGTGTGTGTGTGTGTATGTAGATATATATATATATATATATATATATATATATATATATATATATATATATATATATGTGTGTGTGTGTGTGTGTGTGTGTGTGTGTGTGTGTGTGTGTATGTAGATATATATTTATATATATATATATATATATATATATATATATATATATATATATATATATATATATATATATATATATATATATATATATGTGTGTGTGTGTGTGTGTGTGTATATAGATAGATAGATAGATAGATAGATAGATAGATAGATAGATAGATAGATAGATAGATAGATAGATAGATAGATAGATAGATAGATAGATAGATAGATAGATAGATAGATAGGAAAGAAAAAGTCTGATGCTTCATTGAGGAATTAAACATAACATCAGCCAGAGTAAAATTATAACCTGGAATAACAACCCTTTTTCTTCTGTAAACACACACAGAGCGCACACACGACTAGAGATTATTACCCCTCTAATACATAGATGCCTTATAGGGCTTAACAAGTGCACTACTCCACTACTGGTCTGCACTTGCACAGCCTACAGTCTCCATGAGTCATAGTCTTTAGTCCATGCAGCCTGTTTACTTCAAGGGTGAATGCATATACAATAATCTTTCACAAATTTGGACTGATACCCTTCAGAGTGTTTTTCAGGTTTTTCAGACAGAAATTATTTGGACTGGAAAGGGAAATTTGGTTCATTTATTTCTTTGACTCTATTGATTCTTTTACTGTCACTTGTGACTTTTAAACGTTCATTGGGTCAAAAGTCCAGTGGAACAGTGAGCATTAGTCACAGCTTTCTGCTTTATTGAAGTATACAATTATTCCCTTTCAGATGTGCTTCTCTGTGAAATGTAGAAAAGCATGACAGCTGCTCCTGTGCACACTGCACACAAGTATGATTTCTTGCATCTTAAATAATTTGGTTTATTAATATTTATTATATTATTATAAAATTTATATTTTATACTTTATATATTGTTTTTTTAACCTTTTATGTTCCTATTTGTTCCATGGTTACATTGTTCACACACAAGACTTCAGCTGTTAGCAGCCTGTAGCATAACGAGAGGCTAAAACTCAACAAAACTTTTGTATTCTATCCTACTACTGTTGTCGTATAAACGGGGCCTGAGTGTGAGTGTGAAAGGTTGTCTGTTTCTGTGTGTCAGCCCTGTGATTGGCTGGAGAACAGTCCAGGGTGTACCCCACCTCTCGCCCTAAGACAGCTGAGATAGACTCCAGACACCTGCAGCCCTGAACAGGATAAGCTGTATAGATAAGAATGAATATATTTTCGGAATTTTTGCACTTTGCACTTTGTTTGCTGCTGTGACCCCTGAATTTCCCTTCGGGGGTTAATAATGTTATATTCTGTTCTATATAAATACAGAATGATGCTCTTGTATCTGTGTCCCTTATGTGTTATAGCACTGAAAACAAAATATGTGACTTGTTGTAGATGGTGAATGGACTGCTCATATAGCATGTTCTCCAGTCTTCAGACCACTCCAAGCACTTTTTCATAGCACGTCATATTCACCTATTCAAACCACATTCATACACTGATGGCAGAGGCTGCTCATAACTAACCCCTTTCACCCTAATAGCACAGAACCTTGGGACGTTTCGGGTTAAGTGTGTTGCCCAAGGACACTTCAGCATTTGGGCAGTGAGACCCGGGATTAACCCCCCAACCTTCCAACTGAGACACCATGACTCTACCACTAAGCCACTGCTGCCCCTCAACAGCTGCCTGTAATGATACTCACTCGCCTCATTAAAACATTTTATGCACCCAGTCAAAAAAAAAAAAAAATCATAGATTTGTTCATTAGCTTTTGGATAACAGTAATAACTGGTTTTCTAACAGATACTTTATCAATCAACTGTATGATTCTGAATAATGTTAATGACAGTAACAGATCCAACAGATTTTTGAGTGTTTGATATTTAAGGTAAAATAACTTAAGAACACTGAAACAATTTGTCAGAATATTTACATTTTGTCTGAATTCGTATCAGACATGGATTTATTATAGTGTTATTGATCCTTTCACTATGGCCTCATGATGGTTCTCTATACTGACCTCACATACTCACACTGTCAGCTTATTCAAGTTGATTGGACTTGTTTATGCTTGAATGTTATAACATATTTAATGTCCATGGTTTGAACCACAGACTGATTATAATATGGTTGTAGTCTTTGTGATGACACCCACTGGTTTTGGGAGATGTGTCATGGGCTCAATGATGGAAATGCTTTCTCAACTTAACTTTCTCTGAACATGAAGAAACAAAATGGTGGAGCTGAGACCTGCTTTGAGCATAGTGGCAAACAGTTACCATGTATCCACCTGTCAGTCAAATAACCTTTCCCCTGAATGAGCATAACTCTTAAAACTGATATTTGTTACTCAGATGAGAAACCAAAGAAACTGACTCCTGGTCCATTGTTTAAAAATAGAGACTCAAGTTCGTCTATATTCTTTTTAACATGTTTATCCCTGCTGTCAAACAAGGATTTTATCACAGCACCTTGTGAGGGGTCCTTGGCTTTTGGAGCCAACCTCTGGTGCCTCCGTGTTTTTCACTGCAGTGGCTCCAGTTTTCAACACCAGAGGTTCTCACATGGTTACAACCAAAGCTTGAAGGACCACCACACTCAAATTGACAGACCTGATGAATGTTATTTAAACCTCCTCCCCAAAAATCAAGGTGTATCAGGTCAATGCAGAAAAGCATTCACCACATATCTCCTGACAGTATTGCTCTCAGGAGAGAAAAAAAAATAGATATCCAGCTCAAACATGTATGATTTTATTTTTTCATTGGTGCAACTTCTCCTCTTTCAAGCAGGTGTTACCTTTTCTCATCCTCTGTGTCTTCAGATATTTCTCACTTTAATTGAGTGGAAGCTGGCCAAGGACTTTTTATCAACCCTACCATTAGCTGCATAATTTTATGACATTTATATTAATGCACCAAATGGGAAAGCATCAATTAGCATAGTGCTTGTTCCTCAGTTGTTAAACATGACTTATAGTTTATGCCATCCTGTATGGTCCATTTAAATACTGTGCTCCTCATGGACTTAATGAAATGTTAAATCTAATGTGCTCCACCTGGAGGTTTGTGTATCCACAGAAGAGAGGGGCTGTCCATAAAAACCTCATATGCCTATGTAGTATTTCAGGCATGATAGCCGCAGCGTGGTCAAGGACATACCTGGTGAAATTTCCCCACCTCCACAATAACATGAATGATCAGTGGATTATTTCTGTGCTACAGTGAAGACAGTGGTAATATTGTACTTACTAAATCAGTTCAGGGAAAGAGGAGAAAACTGTTGTTTTATGTTAAACATTATTTGTTGCAATTCAACCTTGTATTTACGAGGTGATCCAAAACTGGCTGTACACACCACAAACACCACAAACAACAAATTAAGGTCATGGTTTATGCAAGTGGTAGAAGCTTAGTTTGCTTATATTTACCCATGCTGGTTTCACCTTTCAGTTTTACAGGCATGTTTAACGTCTCTGAGTTATCCCTGTATCTCATTCTCATTCTCATTCCATATTTGCAATCAGCAATCATAAATGAACAATTCTCCAGAGTTTTAATTGTTTCAAATTTTGATACTGGCCTAGTTTGGATGTTAACTTGGGGATTCAAGAAAAGTGTGTTTTAGCTCATTTATAGAACCCATCAACTTCAGCAAATATTCAGCAAGTATGTTAAACACAGATGGCTCTTTCTAACCAATCTAAAGCGCAGAAGGCTCAGAAGGCTTGTGCCAGTCTGCCCACAACACACTCATATAAATGTATGACCCATGTTGATATTGAGATTGTTTAGTTATCTATATGATTAAAACAATCCCTCTGCACAGCAAAAATAACCAATGACTTTAATTTCAGAGGATTAGTAGAAAGAAGACTGATTTGAGGGAGTGTGTCTGATTGTTTGTGTATGATAGTGGGAAACGTGGTGAAAACACACAATCAGGAGCTTTGTATCAGTCCCACGGGCAGGGTAAAGGGCTGGAGTTTTTGGCACATACTGGGCTGAGTTAAAGTATGTGTGTGTGGAGATCCAGGGGAGAGTGTTCTTGTCTTTTGACTTCTATAGAGCAGCAACTGTAAACATTGAAATGATGTAAAAAAACAAGTGAAAACAAAAGTCAGCTATATCAAATAAGTGCACCCTCAGTATAGTAGGAAGAACAACTGCATGGTTGATTCTACACCAGGTTTAGCAGCTGGTTTTCTGTTGTGGTCCCCCTCTGTGTCTGACAGATAGCAACACTCCACCTGTTGTGAATTCAGGGTATTTTTAAAGGTTACATGAGGAATCTCTGAAAACCCAAGTAATTTCATGAATTTGCTTGCTTGATAAAACTGTACTGAGCTAAGCTACATTCAAATGACACTGATCGCAGTTTTGTTTTTGTCTTTTTTCACTCAAATGAAGCACTTAAAGTCAGCCTCTACGATAAGCTATATCTTATTTTTATATACATGTTTTACCTTGTGTTTCCCCATATGGCTTTGGTGGTTTGACAGTTTCCCCGACGCTAACAGTGGCCTTGGTGGTGCTTTGCCTCTTGGGCTCTGGTGTGGTCACCACAGTGAACGTCCTTTGGGAGAGCCTGGTTGTAGTGCTAGTGGTTGTGGCCACTGTAGTAGTTGAGACCCTGGTGGACAGTGTTGCGTTGGGGTCCAGTTTGCTATCGTCATCTATGCTATCTGTCCCTGTGGGTCCCCAGTCGATAAATCCAGCCACTGTTGTAGTCCGGCCCTCCTGAGACTTGTCATTTTCCCATTTGAGCTGCCTTCTGGCTCTGAGTAACAACCTCATGGTGTCTCCTGTACTCCCACTGGATAAAGCTGCTGGAGAACCAGCTTGTATAGCCAAAGAATTACTTGTTTCCTTTGGAGAGTATCTCAACTGGCATTCCTTACATGCTGGCCTCCATTGTACTTGACTCTTCACTTTTGGACCTACCCCTGCCCTGGTGTCTTGGGGTGGGGGAATAGAGTTCAGGAGGCGACGAGCCAATGGGCTTACTGTTCTCCAATGAAGCTTGTTGGGCATGTCCCAGAGAAGCTGCCAGCGAGGTCGTGAGCGAGGCACCGATTTAGGGGTGAGTTTGATCCCCAGACCCTGACTGAGTGGGCTGCAGACAGAGAAGTCCAGAGTGAGGTGGGTCATGGCCAGCAGAATCCACACCCGGTGCCCCATACAGCTGCCTGGCCTCATGGCAGATGGACTGCAGAGAACAGAGAAAGTAAATGAGCAAACACATTTTAGATGTAGAAACATTTTTTCAGGATACATTCAAACCACACAATCTACTCCCCACCTCTTGATTGATGCCTTTTGAAGAGATCCCCAACTGTATTTTCCCTCAACAGACAACCAATACTGGTAAATTATCCCCCCCTTGATGTCTTTGACTTCTTCTCAGTTGGGTTGGCATCATAACACACTTCCCAGAATGCCTACTACTACTACTACTACTACTACTACTACTACTACTACTACTACTACTACTAATAATAATAATAATAATAATAATAATAATAATAATAATAATAATAATAATAATAATAATAATAATGGAGCAGAAGTATGACTCAGAGTGAATGTTGTTAACCCTGAAAAATGAACTCTCAGCTGTCAGAAGTAGTGAGGACTCTTCAGTGTAGCAGTTCATATCAATCCAAGGATAAATACACTGACGTACAAGGTCAGCCCTGATTTAGCTGATCATCATATTCTGCATTATCTCCCTGGGACCCAAAGTCATTTGATTCCCCAAAGGGCAATTTGATTATGCAGAGGAATGATCAGGGCAATAGCTGGTGATGCTTGCAGAAGACTGCATGACAAGTATGTTCCTAAAATCTCAACCCATATGATTATTTCATTCACAATTTATTCAGAACCAGAAAGTGTCCCAAAATGTCCTTTTTACTGTATATACCTGTTCATCATCAAGATTGCAAGGTGATAGATAGTTGGGCTATTGAGGACAGGACAATGCAATGGACTGATTTTTCAGACAACCTTCAGTGCCCCCTGGGACAAAGCTCCTCATTGATTGCTGAGGGAGAAACCTCATTATGGAATATCTTTCATCTCTGCTGTCCTTGGCCACTTTAAGCCCACACAGTGGACTAGAGTTGAATGCATCACAGAGGTGATGACAAATGGAAAAGGTTTTTTTTTTTTTCTTTTTGTCATTTCAGTGGTGTAGTTTTCTGCAATATGCAGACCACATATGTACACACAGCTTAAAAGACAGAGTAACACAAATATTGCCTTTGTACTTTTAGTGAAATGAAAAAAAAAGAAAAAAACAAATGCTGAAATTTTACATGATTAAGACAAAAAGGTGCCGCTAAAATAGACTGCAGTGACAATTTCCTGATTAGATCACACCAATACCATCCAATCAAAGACATCTATATAGAAAATGGAATTTAGGGTAGAACATTATATCAGTTATGAAGGTACAAACGTAACAAGATGAAAACGTTTGGGCCTTGGAGAAGTAAAATTTTTTAACTTAAAAAAATGGACCTAGGATGACCTTTCTTTACCACAGGAACCATCAAGAGCTTGTCATTTTTAAGTGAGAGTCTGATTCTAATTGAGTTCCACTATTCTCGACAGTATCAGGAGGTTAGATTTTGTTGTGAACCTGATTTATTTGAACCTAGAAACAAATTCTCTCATTCACCACTGGCATGAAGCTCAGTTTGAATTCAGCACTTATTCAGATAACCAGTGTAAGAACTAATAGATGCTAATCTTCAAGATTACTGGTGATGACTTATTTATCCACTGGTCTTCACAGCTCTTATAACATCTTCCTCAGTTTTCACTTGTGATTTGAAGGATCAGCCAAGAAAAAAATCGAAATAATATAATTTAGAGAGGGCTTTTAATTGAATCATAAATGGTGATTTATGTGCTCATAAAAGGGGAGTGACAAGGTCAGAGTAATATTGACAGTAAAAAGTATGGGTAATGATAAACCTTGTAGTGCTTTTGGCTCTGACCTTAGACTGTAATGCTGGCATGTTGCTCGTCAACACTGTGGTGACTTCATTTTCAGGTCAGAACTACTGCATTAACAGAGAAAGAATGGGATATCCCTGAAATCTGATAATATGACGGGGCAGTTAAATAAAAATGTGCTGTTAAATGTGAAATGGGTGTGCTCGTTTAAACACCTTGATGGGAAATCTGTTTTTTAACTATACATGTTAGTGTTTATATGTTGTGTACAACGTCATGGCTCAACATGTTAAGTCTCTACCAGACAAGAGACTGTGAAATTGATCTCTAGTAGGGAGAGGTTCTAAACTTCTTAAATGTTCTCACATCATTATAGCAGCATTTTAAGCATGGTCATTACTAAAGACATGTATTGGCCTATTCTCATGGGGGCCAAACCTAAGCATGTTTGTCAAATCTTTTACTGAAACAAATTATGAAAAACGCTTCTTGGCTGCAATATTTAAGTATTACAAGTCTATGGCTGCAAACACTTTGATACAAAACAGATGTCACTTCTCCTCACTCAATACAATGATGCTAAGTTAATGCCATGAGATCACTCAAATCATGTACAAATACATTTACAGCATTTTTAAAGCACAATTGAGTCACTCAGATTGTCTCAACACGATAAGTGTCATTTACAATATGTATAAATAGAAAGCAGAGGGGTTGGGGGGGCGGGTTTAGTCCCTGAAGCCGAGGAATGACTCCAGTATTGTTTGGCATTACACTTAATGAAAATATTGTTTAGAAATAATCTGCACAGATGGCAGATTAAGTGCAGTATTCACAGAATCAACATACCAGATTGCTTTGGTGGGATTGAATGCATGGTACTGTATTTTATGAGCAAATGTTTCATCTTTCCATCAATACTGACTTTGGTAAAGTTAAATCTCAACAATATGGCAGGGAATCCCTTCAGTACAAACTGTGACGTCTCCTAAATCCAGGCCTATGCTGTTCCCGCCTCACGGTTTTAATAACCCAAAGCATAGTATTTACCATGTCTTTGGGGGAAATTTTGATGGATAGCATCTGAAAAAGCAGAATGTTTTCAGATGCTATCCATCAAAATGATTTCATGATGTTTATCAGCAGAGCACAGGGGAAAGTTAGCATGAGCTACTGTACATGAATTATTTGGCAGTATTTTGTGACCCAATAAGCTGCTTTCAAGTCCTGGTTTCAGCAGTTCATACTGAAGCCTGACATACATGGAATGAAATTACTTTGTGAATTTATTCTGTAAACTGTTAATTAGCGTGCCTGTTGGCCTGGTTTGAAGGCTAGATTTAGGCCTGCTGGAATAAAGATTTCAAACAGGACCTGACAAACATCTAATGAAAGCTGTAGCCTAAGCTTCTGCTCCTAAACACAGCAGAGGAAAGAAAATCTCTATTCATCACAGTATACACTCCTCCCAAGATAAAAATACACAAGAAAACACATTTTTTTCATATGGCATGTTTGCTGTTATTGTACCATGATGTACCATATGATCCATTTGTTCTGTCTATGCTATTCAGTAATAGCAGAGATAAAACGATCCTTTATGTGAGTGAGTGAGTGAGGTAGGTAGGTTGGTGTGTGTCTATGTTTCATCTCAACCTCTGCTGTCCTTCATCAAGCCCAAGCAAAGTAGAATTTCAACAGAATGTCAGTGATGTAACAGAATATGTAAGATGTGATACTCAGAGCAATATATTTGGATTATACTTCTTGCGCTGGAGGAGAGTTCACTGAGCTTGACTTTTCTCTCTCCACAGAGCCAGTTTAAGCTTTACTATATTCAGTAAATCTACTTCCAACTTATTCTGCAGCTCCCTGCAAATGCCACTGTCACAGGGGTTGGGATTAGGCTTTGACAGGCAAATGAAACACATGATGTTGAAGAACCACATTTGTAGCACTAAATTAATATATGCCCGCACATGCCTTAAGCTCTGATCTATACTGCTCAGTTTCATTTCAGATGAAGTCATAATGTTCCTTTCATTTATCTAAAACATGCCTGTAGTCAATAAGACAGTCTGGCACAGAGCATGTAATGTCCTCAGACATTTAAAAGTAGTAGAGCTGCCAGCATAGTTACACTACACATTGTTTATCTTACCAACACCAAGTGGACATTTTTGTGATTTCCTTCCACTTTCCACTTCTAAAGTCATGCTGCACTGCTGTGCATGCTGGGAAACATTGGACTAAGTAATCCATTGCACCCATAACTTAATACCATTTACCGGCCCTTGAAACTGGATGCCTCACATAACCAACATAATACCTTCAAAAGGCCAAAATGAATGAGGAGTGGCCTTTGAAGTCTATGAAAAAGATTCACAGCATTATCCTGAATTAAATGCTTCAGCAAAGGGTGGGAGCGGTTCATAAAAAAAAAAAAAAAAAAGAGCCATTCATACAGACAGCTCTGCCTTGACGATACAAGTTTCTTTGCATAAGAGGATGTTGTCCACATCCCCCATGTCAGACAGTTGACATGTGGGATGTGAGCGAAATCCTCTTATGCAAACAACCTGAATCGTCTTGTTAGAAGGGCTCTTTTGTGGTCTGCACTCTTTTAAGATCACTAGGTTTCAAGCCTATTGTTTTCTCTCTTTCAGGATCTGTAAATTCAACCATGGAAGCAATTGAGGGCCCTTACCCAGAATAAGGCACCGGCTGAGGCACTCTGAGTGAAGCATTCATGTCTTTCACCTCAGTTAAATTGTAACCTCGACTGAAGACTTCAATATGAAGACTTGAATACATTGATGAACCTTACTTTAGACTTTCCTATTAATTACTTTGTCTGAGCAGCAGGCACACTCTTCATCACCTTATCTTAGTTTAAAACTTCACAGTTTTTTTCACATATCTTTAAGATACACACAAAAAAGGCTTCTTTGAGTTGGTTTTGTTCATATATTAAAAGAAACGCCTCAGACTTATGCTACACTAATAGGTCTCAAGGGCATATCATTTCATTGAAAGCTTCTTATCAAAGGAAAATACTATAAAATATATTGTTCCCATGTCTCTGATTAAAGGAAGATGCTGGCAATAAAGAGATGTCGAGATGTAGAGATGCATAACTTAATTGCAAGTTTGAATTGTTTCAGAAAATCAAGTCATTAGCTGGGAATGGAAAGATGGGACCATATTACAGCTTCACTGTCCCTTTGACAGGGAAAACTATGAGTCATTGTAATGTAGAAATAATACAACAATATCCAACAATAATTTAACATAACATTCAACCTAAAATATTTGAGATGACTTTTTATGTTCCCTATACCACATGTGGTTTGTTGATTATGTCTTAGAACAGTGGTCCCCAAACTACGGCCCGCCTCCACATTTGGCCCGGCCCCCTGAACAATACCAGAGACAAATTATGATCTTCTTTCGGTGCCAAGTTTTGGTACCCAAAGGGTTAATAATGCCGCCTGTGATTGGCTGTAACGTTACACATGGTTGTGGTATGCAGGAAGGTGTTGCCAAATTAGCGTCTCTGTCTCTATATTTAGTGACTCTCAGACCCCTCTAGCGACTTTTTTTTTCCTAAGAAGCGACAAATCCAGCGACTTTTCTGTGGTTTGGGGACGGAGTGAAAACATGTTTTGATCTTCGGCCGCTGCCTCTCAACGAGCAGCGGGCGCTGAGCCCCTCCCCTCTCCAAACACAGACTCCTCCCCTCACAGCAGACCCTCCAAGCTGCAGCCAGAGCAGACGACTGCTGCAAATGAACTGCGCTAATGTTTGTTTCTTTTCGGTCACCTTTGCCGGTCAAAAGCCCGGATAAAGAAGGAGGGTTTTTATTTTATCATAAAAAACAAGAATCAACAGAAGAAAGTTCATGAATAGTTGTTACCAAATTTACAGTTTTCTCAGTATAAACTGACCTGTCACTTCTTTGCACCTGTTATTTTGCACTGGCAAACATTTTATGTAGGAAAACTGCTGAGAGTAGAAAAATAGATGTAGATGGAAGATAAAACTCCAGATTTGTACCATAACATGTAATGAAAGTTTCTTTTTGTTAGAACTGATATTAAAATTGCTATCCAAAAAAGTATTGTTCAGGAACCAGTATTAAAGTGAAGGTATCGGTATCGCTACAGAGCCCTACATAGAATGTGACATTCTATTCCACCCTTCTGCAGTCTGTGCCCCTATCAGTGTTATTTATTTCATTAATAGTGTTTTTATTTATTTCCTGACTTTTTTTCTATGAAGATCCCACATTTGGTTATGTGTGGCTTTCTGGAAAACAATAAATGTTTACCTTTAGGCACCCCTGCAATCGTCACGCTTTTTCTGTCTCAAACTGACCCCGGCCCTCCATCAGAGAAGGGTAAGGTTATATGGCCCTCACAGGAAAAAGTTTGGGGACCCCTGTCTTAGAAGATTAGCTTCCATTGGTTGGTAAAATGCCATCTGATCACAGCTGCCAGTAAGAGAATCTACCACCAAAGGACTTCATACTTCCTGAACAAACATGAATAAATTTGTCCTTAAAGCATATTTCACATCATATACCCATCGTGTACTCATAGACAGTATAATTAATGGACGTATTCTCACCTGTCTGTTTCTGGAATGAATTTTTGAAGCAAATCAGCCTACACGGCTATATTGTAGATGAGGCGGGCTTTGAGTCTTTACACTAATAGCTACAGGACGCCCGTCACTCACGTGAGCTGAGCTGTGCCTCTGATTGGGCGAACTAGCAATCTTAATATCTTCTAAACTGCCAAGTTATTAAAAAAATTCATCCTCCTGTACAGTGTGTGCTGTTAGTGAAATTAGTGATTCAGAGGGGAGGCTGTAAACATATTTATTTCTGCTGTGAAAAAGGCTATTTTTCTCTGGGTGTGTATGTGACTTCTGGTACTTTCAGAGCCAGCCTCAAGCAGACATTTTTTCACTTTTGCATATATTGCATCATATTTTCAGAGCTGAGGTTGCCACTTGAGTATACTGCATGCTTTTGATTGTAGTCACCATGGGAATCTAAAATGATCTGCTATAACGTTTAGCTTGTGCATATTTAACATCAGTATATAGTATAATGATTTGAAGTACATTTGCAAACAATTCATCACTTATGACCAGGAATGCTGAGACACCTGACAACTGACTGGCATAACACAAATAGTATCTGGGTCCCAAAGACCATAAGCAGTAAACAGGCATAAAGAAACTCAGTTTGTTTCTCTCAAAGTGAAAAAAAACCTGTCTTAGGGTGAGTGTTTCCTTGGAAGTTGGGCTGCGTTCAACTCTGCTAAATCCACCATGATTTGTAGCCTCTTTGCTTTTTCATCAAAGCTAAATAGTCCACACAAGCTCAAGATGACCGCAGCCTCTTTACTTTTGGCTTCAGAATACAACAGATTGATCAATTTTAGCTCCTGGGGAGCATGCTCCAGCCCCGTCTGGTCTGCGGTCCATCCACAATAGTCTCACAAAATGCAGAAGGAAATACTGTGCCAATACTAAACAGTCTGCACTCAGTGAGCTGATGTGAATTAGTCAGCATGATTTGGTTCAGTGTATTAAATCATGCATGGCCATGAGTTACAAGCTGCCATGAAATCCCCATGATGACCCAAGCATTAATCACCGTCTTGCTCATAGTTCACAGTCACCATTGTTTCCTTTAAATCATGGTGTACTAACATGGCTGTAATCTCTGTGTGCTGATTCAACTGTATAACTCCTATCATGACTATGTATGAAGGAAGCAGAGATATGACGCAGAGCTGTATAACCTTTTGGCGTGATAGTGTTACACTGAGCAGAATCAAACCAAGGCATCACAGTTCATTTATTTAGTAACTATGTTCAGACATGTATTGAAACACAAAGTTTTTATACTGAAAATAACAGAAACCAACAACTCAAGATTACTTCTTTACAGACACAAGGTTGTTTTTTTTGCCAACTCAATCTTTTGGTCCATAAACATGGAGTCAGATCAGTCTCAGAATCCACAAATGCACACAGATGGATTCACAAATGTATTTCTGACTCACACATATATATCGTTCTACACAAATGTTAAAAAAAATACACAAATAAAGAAACAAAATTCACAAACGTATTTATGATTCACACACAAATGTTTGTTTTATATATATTTAATACATATTCATAAATATACGTCATCATTCACGAGCTGCTTTTCATTTGTGAACCTCGCTGCATGTGTGTGTGGATTTTCGAGACTCCACTGACGCGCTTAGATTCACAAATGCATTTTTTTCAACAGGGAAATGTCTGTAGCCAATCAGATGTCTCTCCCCAAGTTCAGCCAATCACAGTAGCAGAGATTCTAGAGTGTGTTTTAATGTGCTCGCTTTAGCGTTCAACTGCGCATACATGCATGGATATCACGGAGGAACCACAACTAAAATTTGATCATAAGCTGTAAATATTTTAAACACATTTCAAAGTGTTTTATTGGAGATTATTCAACTTTATATGAATGCTGCACAAAAACAACAAAGTACTGCACGCAGTGCTTAATTTGTCCCCAATCAGGTGCCGGGTCCCCCTTCGAAATTGTGCGCCGAAAGAAACCTTTTTTTCTTGGGTTTTAACGCGTTTTTATCTTCTTTTTTACCTTAATTTCCGCATTTATCTAGTATAACATTTGCAGAAACATTTGGCACACCATGTGGTCCATCAGAACACTTGGAATCAATTTGGAATGAGCAATTTAAATAACTGACATATTGCAAATAAACACATTTTATTGCTAATGGGATTTTTTGTGTGTCACTGTCATGTAAGAACCACGCCAGAAAAAAAATATGTACAATAAATTTAACAAAAGCCTGAGAATCAAAAATCAAGAAAGAATTAGAAAAAAGGTCTGTATTTGGAAGGCTGTCTTGTCCTCACTCCATATGTTTTCCCTTCAGATGGAGGGGAAATTGAATTAGGACTGAATATATTATTTTAAAAAGAAAGCCTGAACAGTGTCAGTCTGTCACTGTCAAGTGTCAATCACGGTGCAACTGTGTACACACACACTCACGCACACGCACAAACAACACCAAGCAGCGCAGCTCGCTCAGTGACTGTCCAAGGTGCTGATTGGAAAACGCCGATATACAAATGAAGCAATGATGCGCTGATCATGCCCACACAATGATGGGACTTTACACCACGTTTTCACTCGCACTGCACAGACCACATCTTCAGCGGCTATTATGCTGTCACCACCCGTATCTGCGGAGCCGGGCTCTGCCTCCGGAACAACTTTGGCCAGTTTGGGGTCTGGCTGACCGACTGGTTTAAAGAAACTTGAGAGTTTTGATTGTCGCTTTGACATTTTAGCAGGCCAAGTGTAACAGCGTTGTCAGTCACCTGGCTGTTAAGTGTCGTTCGCGCGGTGCCGATGCGGAAACAATACCTTCGCAATGCGCATGGCGTTGTGACGCGTAACGGCATGAATCACTTTTCCCCCCGTTTTACCTAATTTCTGAGTAAAATGCATAAGAAATAAGCCAACAGGCGTCACTTCAGAGAGGATTAAAGCGCAGAGAAAACACAGCTAAAAACACAGTTTATTTATTGACAGGAAAGGTGACGGAGCAGATCAGAGAGGTGCCGGAGCGGATCAAATAGGTCCCTGATCCGATCCAAGAGGTCCCGGAGCGCGCTCCGGCTAGCTCCGGCACAAATTAAGCACTGAGTACACGGCAAAACCTCTCTCTCCCCCTTCATTCCAAATTTACCACAGTCAAACTTTAAACTATTAATACACTGCAGGCTGCATTGTGTTCAAGTCTGATGACTGACAGCTGCTGTTCTCAGCAGTTTTTTACTATATACAGTTTATGTTATCAATCGCTGAAGCTCACGCCTGATCCGCCTGTTCCTATACTTTTTTTTTTGTACGTTGTGACTAAATGACTTCATTTTTAATCAATTCAGAAAGTAAAGGACTATTTATAAGCGTTTTTTCATCAACTAATTCATTCCCAAATAGAAAATTCATCACCCTACATCACACGTGAAGAATCTTAGAGCAGAGTTACTGCAATATTTTATCTCTGAGGAGACTCATCCAACAGTAAAAGCTTGAAACATGACAAGCATCCTGAAAAGGTGTGTAATAGCCATTGCTGAATGGTTTTGCTCTTCCCTGCAAAGATCAAAGTAGCCGAATGCTGCGTTGGCAATTAAACACAGCAATTCTGCAAAGCACGTGCCATGGGGCACAGATAAGGAAAGAAACAAAGAGTAGGATACGGTCTCTGAATGAGGCCAACACAGAGACACTTCTGAAGCCTCTTCCAAACGCTTCAAAAAGCTGATGTTTAAACTAGCGTAGGAAGTTAAGTTTTACAAAACATGGAATAGATTAAAGAAGAATTACAAATAGGGAAGAAAGACGAAAGCCTATTAAGAAAGCCTAAATTTAGAGCAAGGTTCTGCCTTACAGCGTATTTAAATTATTGACACAAGACTCAAAGGGGCTACCAAAGGATTATCATAGTCTTTGAACTCATCTTTGTCTCCATGTTAGACCCACTAAAATGAAACTGATCTCTTCAGCAAGTCACAAATTTGCACCCTGTTAATGTCTTAAAGTCGGGGTGTTGAGGGTGTTGCAGCATCCCCATGCAGCTGTGGGTTGACTGTTTGATGCACCAGCATTCGTATCATTCTACCAGGACAAATTTATGCTTAATGTTGAGTTTTCTTCCTTTGATAATGTTGTGATTGCTGGTCTTTATTGGGTAGCAGTGTGTGAAGGCTTTAGTTTCAGTTATCTGGTTTATTCCAATAGAGGTGTAGATCTATTGGTAAAAAGTACCTGAGCACACCTTTGGTGCACGTGCATAGCCCGCATGTGGCTCCTTTCTAAAAATGTGTAGCCACTGGAAAAGTTTTACATAATGTACAACTGTGAAACAGACCATCAACTGCTTCATGAGTAGATACATCAAGCAGAGCCTCTCAGCATTATGACGATGTTTTAAAAATGAAAACATAATCGTGATGGTGCTCCTGACAGAACATTGAAATAGACTGACAGCAAACATGCACATGGAATATTCTAGTTTGCTCAGTGTTATGTGTTAGGACCAAGGGGCAACTTCAGAGAACAATGAAGCCTATGCAGTACTAAAAGTTACTGTTCATCCAGAGACCCCCAGAGGCTCAGCTCAGCTCACATGACTGATGGGCACCTTATAGCTGTTAGGAAGGAAGCACAAAGCCCGCTTCATATCCAAGATGGCCCTGTCCAATGATATATCCAATGGTTGGCTTCGTTTGAATGTATCAGGAACAGACGTTGACGTCACAGAGACTACGTCCATATGTTATACAGTCTATGGTTACGAACTACTTAATAATCATCTGTTAAATGCAGAAATCAGACTGAGGGAGAAACTACAAGATGAAGCACACAGATAGAGGATACTTTGCTGTCTTTGCATAGTCACTGTAGTAGTGGGACAAAAAGTCATAATTTGTCACATAATACAGGCTGCATGGTGGTGCAGCGGTTAGTGCTACAGCCTCAGTAAGAATGTCACAAGACCAAATCCCAGTTTGTGCAAACTGAGCCTTTCTGTGTGTAATGAGCGTGTTCGCCCCGCGTATGTGTGGGTTCTCTCCAGGTTCTCCAGCTTCCTCCCACAGTCCAAAAACATGCTCATCAGGTTAACTAGTGATTCTAAATTACCCGTAGGTGTGATCGCTAGTTTGTCCAATCAGAGGCACAGCTCAGATCACGTGACTGCTGGGTGCCCTATGGCTGTTACTGTGGAGACTCAAAGCCCGCCTCATTTCCAATACTGACCAACCGTTTGTTTCAAAAATCAGTTTCAGAAACAGACGGGTGATGTCGTGGAGGCTACATCCATTAATTACACAGTCTGTGCTTTCCACACGTGAATATCTTGTGCTCAACTTGTGTGTGTGTAAACCAGTTCAAAACTGTGTGCCGTTTGTCTCAAAAATAAATGCATGTGATGGTTGATCCACAAATGCACTTTCAACAATTCACAAGCAGAAAGATTTCCAAATGGTAAGTCATGGTAAATGCACACACAAAATTAAAAAATAAAACATGCGTAAATCATTTTGAGACAAATCTCCTCCCATACAAATTTTTACTCTACGGGTTCACATTTTTGTGTCCTCCATTTGTGACATCGAATTAATTTCACATGTTTCATTTCCCCTTGCCAACAGTTTCATTAGCTCCCCCTGTTGAAATCATGTTCCTGCAGCTATGCTTGAGAGTTTACAGAAGTGAGGTCCGGACAGATGGGCCTCCCACCTGAGGGAGGTGAAAAAGCCATGGCTTCTTTAATCCTGTTATCCCTCTCTGGACCACCAACAATAGAAATTTTATCAGTTTGGTCTTGACTGAGTACACATCATTTTCCAGCCCACACAGCCATTGAGAATTGCCTTGTTAAAGGTGACTCCACATCTGATAGAAAGCTGGTTGTGATGGAAGACGCTATCTGCCCAGCAGGGTGTAGACTGAATCTGTGGTTTGCCTTTTTAACCTCTCTGTCGAGGTTTCCTGTGTCACAGCAAAAAAAAAAAAATCACAGCACGAAACATAACCAATGGTTTTATTCAGGGGTAGAACGAGCAGAATTGATAGAGCATTTCCATGCTGAAATACAGTGTCCATGTGCCTCCCACACACATCTAAAAACAGCACTTTGAAAAATACAGATCCACTGGGGAAAAAGGTTCACCAGCAACAGTTCAGGAAGTTCTGAGCTGCAGTGGGTGGTTTTCTGTGCTGGATCCAAACAGACACATCAAGAGGTTAAAATGAGATTTTTTAAACATGTTCAATATCTTGACAGCAAACTTGTATTCCCTGATTTGACTTCTTGTCATTGTGTAGACTTCCATAAAGCTTATTGATGCATTTACTCCCTGGAATTATTTTTAATAAAGTTCATACAATTAAAAAAAAAAGTCAATGAAAGGTGCAATGTTTATAAAATAATGTATGTATGTTTTAACAAACATACATTTAAAAAAAAACTTTATTACCAACTGAGACTGTTCATTTGATGAGTTAATTATTTAAGATGAAAAAGTAAACCAAATTAAAAATGCAAATGTATGCAAATACTGTAATATGTACAAGAGAGACAATCCATTAGCAATACTGAAAGGCATTGTTGAGTTTAACCTCTGGTCATTAAGATGTCAGTGATGTGTTTCTGACAGGCAGCTAAAACACTAACACAGACCTTTTCACAATGTTTTTCTAATTTATTAGTTAGTTAGTTAGTTAGTAAGTTAGTTATTTCCTTCCTTCCTTCCTTCCTTCCTTCCTTACTTACTTACTTACAGCATTAAGACATTTACTCCTGATACCAATTCTGTAGTTGTATATCCAGCACTATCATGTTGCACAAAGTTGGCTTCCAGGGGGGAAAAAAAGTAAAATGAAACAGCAGCATGCAACTGGAGACAATGCTGATATATTCCTATTAATACATATGTTTGCAGCTTCTATAAATGTTATCTTGTAATCCTGCCTGGATAAAAATTCAGTTGAAGTCTAGACATAAAAAAACACATCCACAAATTCAGAATAAATGTCTTGAAAAAGCATGAATATTGTACTGAGCTAAAAAGCTTGACTAACCGCTGCAGATCCCTGCAGCAGGCACAGGTAGCTTCACAAACAGGAATTCAGTGACTGTACATGTACAGTGATACTGTGGTATTTGAACTGCAGCTGTTGGTCCAAATGTACTAAAGTGAATACTTGAGCACACATTTTGGTTAGCTGTCAGTGTTCATGACTTCACTTTCCAACTGTTTCCTGTGTTTTTTGACCTTGCATGGGGACTTGATGGTTATATTTTTGCTTGTTCCCTAACTGGGTTTGTTTGCTGTTCTTGGACTGACCTCCTGTGTACAACTGCCTTTTTGCCAGTGACAACTGAGCAGTGTTCCTATTATTGTCTCTGCTTGTGCCTGGTACTCTGTGATGCATACCTTACACACAATGAAACAAAAATGGGCCATCCTTATTCTTACTTTTTCCAGTCTTGATACCACTCAGAGCTTTAACTCTGCATGTAGCATTAACTCACTATCACCACAGACTTACACTGATACAAAAGGACGCCATGTGGAGTCCCCATCATTATTGGTCAATCCCACATGCATTAACAGACAACCATCGCCAGCAATTTGGGGCTCGTGGTCTTGCCCAAGGACACTTGAACATGTGACTGCATGGACTGGAATAAAATCCACAACCTTTGAGACATTACAAACCCAAACACTAAGATACAAATGTACTTTTGGTTAGCTTCACTAATAGTGGTGCAATGGATCATCGTTGATAAGTGATCTGTACAGATGCTTCTTCATGGTTTGGCATGCACGCATGTAGTCCATGGATCGGTTTATGGGGAAAAAAAAGTTGTGCGTGTTCACATGAGGGCTGCATGTTCAGTCCACACTCACAGTCAAGTGCAACAGCTAGAAAGCTCATGGCTAGAAAGAGACAAACACATGAGTGATTCATTTACATGCAGTCGCCTGCTCTGGCTGCTGTTCAGAGGGATTACTGCAAGTGAAGAGGATTTGTCTGACTGTGAGTGTTTTGGATAAGGGAGGGTCCCACAGCAGCACCCGCTGCTTGTTGAGTAGAGTAAGATCTATACATGCTTTCATGTCAGGGTCTCCAAACTCCAGAAAAGTCACTAGATTTGTCACTAGTCGCCTTTTTGGGAAAAACAAAAAAAGAAAAAAAAAGTCACGGCGGTTTGAAAAGTTGCTAGATATAGAACCAAAGTCTTTAACCCATAGAACCAAAGTCTTTAAGTTGGCAACACTGCTGCTCAAAACATCACAGCAGAGTGGGAGGAGCCCTGTGCTGGAGACACACCCCCTCTATGACAGTCACAGACACAAATCTGGAGCAGGTACTGACAGAAGCAGTGGCTGAGTGAGAATGATGAGGACATAGGTGAGTTTTTCATTCACTCCCCGTGTTTAAAGGAAGGAGATGTGCCTTAAATTGCACTGTAAGATGTTTTTGTATAATTTAAATGACCATATTTAGCATTTGAGTTGAATGTTGTTTTAATTTAATGGGGAAAAGTGTTTACAAAATAAATGGAGGACAAAGCTATATTTATTTGGTCTTCCTTTTTTTATTTTTGATCTGAAAAATGATCCAACCCATGATTCAAAACTGTGACATGACCCGAACCATGAGATTTCTGATCTGTTGCACCCATACATACTAGACAATGGACAGCTGCACCATGTTTGCAACCTGCTTTCAGAGCGCCTGCATGGCACCATATGCTCAAGTAAAACTCTAGTAGAAGAAAAACCCAGTGTCATCTCTGGTTTGTCTAATGACTCAGCAAAGAGCAAGTAAACTTACTGACGTATCATTACGAGTTTAAGTTTGTGATTGGTTGCAAATAACTGGGGGACCTAGTATATTAAATAGGCAGTTGAAAATGGAATGCTATATTGTTTGCAAAATTTTCTCAAAGCTGTTGGCTATTAAGGCCAGAGAAGGCCATTTTCTTCCATCAGTCATCATGGAGAATGTCAACTCTCTGCCCATCAGAAGTGATGAGCTGGAGATTCTGGATAAGACCCAGAAAAAAATATCATGAGTGCAGCCTCATGTGCTTTACTGAAACCTGGTTGAATCCAAACATCTCTGACTCCTGTGTGGATCTACCTGGATTCACTCTGATACCTTCAGACAGAGATGTGGAAGCTGGTGTCAGGACAGAAGCAACTGCTGAAGGACCATGTGATGTCATCCATGAAACTGTTGCCAGGATACAGACTCAGCATCCTGAGGCTCTCATAATGATATCAGGAGACTTCAATCACGTTACCCTCTCCTCCCACCTGACTGGATTCATTTTACACCTACTATAGGTGGGTCAGACTGCAGCCTAGTTTTCCTGCAGACCTGTTGTGGACCCTGTGTACTGAGGCAGCCTGCAACTACCCTCACAGTTTTTTATATTTTCCTCTGCCAGACACCTGAATTTCATTTTGGGGAATAATAAGCAACATGACTGACTGAACAAAACAATCACATCTGTATAGATATTCAGTAATGACTTTATGTATAATATTGCTGTTATAGAATCATTGCACTTGATGCATTTAGTTCAAACATAGTAAGCAACAATCAATTTAACTGTTTCTGTTTATTTTATCCTTCATTTGATTCTTTGGAGACTACTTGTTCCCACAACTTAAATATAACTGGACCGTTGCTAAGCAACCCCCCAAAAATCCATCTATTATGGCATATTTTTGCACATAGTTGCTTTGGAAGACTGTGTGATTCCAAAGTATCAGTTATTCATATTAGGACAAAGATCTACTGCATTCAAAACAAAGAAACAGTCAAATATTACCCTCCATATTAGCTTTAATGAATTACTCTTTTACAGACAGCATGATTGAGGCAAACTACTTTCCTAAATAATCAGATTCTTGGATGCAACATGAACCAATATATAATGTGAACACCCAGGGGTGATATTCATTTTGTCTTCTGAAGTGTCAGAACAATCCGTGTTTCAGGTTGGAAAACCTTTTCCTGGCATTCAGTGTCAGTATGGATCAGTGTTTCTGATTTTATCTATAGCCAACATGACACTGTCATGTTTCCATGCAAACCTTCAGGAGTCGTGGCTGGTCAAGAGTCAAACCACAGCTCCAGTAAATGGCCAGTTGGAATCATTTAAAAGAGGATACATTAAAGACAGAGGGATGCTAGCGAGGGCTCACACAATGTCTTTCCATTCAAACCAGTTTCCCTGATTCTGCTCGCCCGAAGCTCAGCTTATTCACACTGGATGAGATGGAGATGAATCTTAAAATAGAGAGGGGCAAATATGGAGTATGCATTTGCATTACCCTGGGAGAGCAACAAAGATGGAGAAAGAAAAACGAGAACAGGGAAGGAGCTGTGTGGCAGTTTACCCCTCAAGGGGGTAAAAATTCTGTTAGCATTCAGGCCACAGAACAAGGACACTTCTCCTCTTAAATGGAGGATAGACCCTAGCGGCAACATGCATTTGACTGCTTCATCAAATTACAACAACGGATCCTCTGCTGTGTTATAAAGGGAGATAGAAGAGTATTATATGGCTGTACAGTAGTACTACAAGTAGTCTCTAACGGTTCATGATGTCTTACTTTGAGTTGTTGTACGTTATAAACCATCTTCTAGTTTTTTACACTGAAAGTGTTTTAAAGCAGGATTTAGAACAAGCAGTCTTCACTGTATCTGTCTTTGGAAAATGAATAGATATCTCAACTCATTTGAGACCAATTTCAGCAGCAATCTGGAGAAAGCAGCAGAAGAATGCTTTAATCCGAAAGTAAAAAATAAATAGATATAAATAAATAAATAAAAATCAAAGTCACCTGGTGCATAAAAACTCCTTTATCAGCAAGTATTGAAGTCTAATGATGACTATTTTAGCATGTTGACGTATTCTTTGACTTAACCAGCTCTTAAAGACTCTCTCTTTTTGTGTTTACATAAAACAACGTGCAACAAAGTTAAATAACCGAGGAAAGGCTGCACCACTGTGTCTGGGCTTTAAAGGAACAGACAGATATCCACAGGGAGAGCATCCAGACGGCTCAGAGAAGAAGCTACCTTTCACATCCCGTCCCACTGTCTGTGACAACATGTGAGGTGATTGAAACGTGATGTGACTTGGTTTCACATCAGACATTTGTCTGGTGTTCTTGCTGAACCATGCAGCACAATGAAATGATTCCTTTACTTTCCAGATTCCCATGGTTCAGGTCAGTTGAAATTGTGATCTGGTTTGCGGCATAAATAAACGTTTTAATGAAAAGAGAAAAAATATGACATACTCACATTAGTGTCTAATATTTATGTTCATTGCCTTGCACTGTCTCATGAGAGTTGCGTGTAGAGCAGCCTCAGATTTTAGCATACTGTGTTGCATGCACACTAGTTCAGGTGTCTTATACAGGAGATGTTTTTCAGTTAATTAGGGTTAACGGAAGGATGATACTTTTAATTGTAATCAATGACCTCAAGACTTATTTTAGCTATTTTTTATTGTTCATTGTTGGTAAAAACACAAAACAAAAAAAGTGTGCAACTTCACTTTCATACCTCTTAAGCAAAGTTGATCTTGACAAACCCAAGTATCAGATTAGGACTCAGAATTGGTTGATATCCAATGCTGACTGGGACATCCCTATGTCACAGTATGTTACCCAAAACACATTAAACTTGACACTGACTTTCAGATGGACCTATCATGTTGGTGAATCAGTGTTTTAGAAAGGTTATGCAGCCTAACAACATCCCTGTGAGCCACACGAACACTATCCATTTCTGCTTAAACTCTCCATGTCTACAATGTGTGCACCTCTGTTCTGTCCAGGAAATGCATCCATCTTCTGCTCTACAGAGCACTGCTCGGTCAGCTGAGACTGATGGGTAAACAGAACACAAATGACATCATGCACTGTCACTCTGTGATTACAAACCTGAGCGTTCAATGGGAGAGGAGGGTTCATTAGCATCACAGTACATAAATACTGCTTAGTCTTCCCAACAACTACTCAGAAAAAGTGATTCACAATGCTGGCACATAGTAAATAAGTAATACCATAAGAATAGTACTATCAAATAATATGATCAGGTTTCTCATGTTTTCAAAGGACTAGTCACTTCTATTTATTCAGTAACATTAACACCAGGTGGTCACTGAAAGGGATGATAACACAGGATGTTCTACAATTTTACAATTTCATTTAGCAGATGCTTTAGTCCAAAGGGACGCACAACAAGCAAGAGTTTGGGCTGAAAGTTTGACAGCAGAGGACACATTGAGCCCCCAATGATACAACAGCATTAGTTTCTGTAACCCTGGACTACTTTTCCCTTGATGTCAGAGTGCAAGTTTTGGAGTCTTTTTTTTTTTTTTTTTTTGCTTTGAAATAAACTACTCATGTCTGTGGTTGTTACATGTAGTGAACATGCTTCACCATATGTGCAAAGAGGATTCCCAGAATTTTGGCTTAAGGCACCAGTAGTCTGCCATGTCGATAGTTTGGCAAATCATAACTTGTGTTTTTTTTTTTCATCTTTCAGTGTCAAGAATTATCAAAGTTACGCATCATAAGGCACAGATTAAGAAATTTCATCTCACAACATTCTGTCAATTTCTGAAAAAGCTATCTTAGTCAATCAAAGGAGTGAAATCCTAAAATGATCATTTGGATTGGATGACGTATGAGGCTGTATGGCAAACAGAGTTGGATCTCTCAATGGGCTTAACAGATGACGAGATGTAACAGCCTTCTAGTGGCATTGGCAGGATATAGACATAGCCTGTCAGTTCATAGACATTGTGATATTCCTTATAGACCTTTATGGTTTCAGTATAATACTCTATCCATTTATTTACAGACCACTGCAAGACAAAGAAAAGGAGAGAAATGTGTCATTTGTCTACTTTTTGGACTGCTTACCTCATTCTTTTGCCATCAGTCACTTGCCTTTACACAATTAACTTGCCAAAGTTAAATATTTTCAAAGGATTTTTTATTTGAATATATTTCTCATGCATTGACTGAGGATCAATTCATCCATTAATAACATAATGATAATGAATACACCTTAACAAAATGACATGTACTGTATTCCTCTCATATTTGAGTATATGATGTAGCATTTTCAACTGATAATGATTATAATGAAAAATGAGTGTAGTATATATCTTTAATATTGGCACATGAATTTATTCTCTTATTGGACTTAGATTGTTGGAAGTCAGTGTTAACTGAAGTAAAAGTCTTTGAAATCAATATAACAAAGAAAGAGGTGACATTTTTGAATCAAAATTATATATCATATCTATAATTAATTATATCCATTAACTATCAAATTTGTGTGTGTGTGTGTGTGTGTGTGTGTGTGTGTGTGTGTGTGTGTGTGTGTGTGTGTGTGTGTGTGTGTGTGTGTGTGTGTGTGTGTGTGTGTGTGTACATGCATTTATTCATACTGTAGCCAAGAGGCACCAGGGATCAAGAATGCATGGGATGGGAAACTAGTAGGAGGGATGTCAGGCACAATTACTTCTTAATCCCTGGTGACCTGAGCGGGGTTTAGTGGTAGCAGCCCTGGGAGTCTTATAGCCAAGCCAGCAAGTACGCAGCATTCACCAGCTACAATCTGCAGTTAGTCGGACAGCTTGAGTTAAAATTAGCTGACTGTGACGGTTCTAAGGCCATGTGAACATGGGCAGGTTGGCTACAAAGCTGCAATAGCCGTTTAGTTAGTGCTAACTTCAGGCATCCAGGAGCATTCTAATCGAGGTCCCACACAGGTCTCTAGAGATGAAGAAAAAACAATGTCTGCTATGACATTTTCCTTATTCCTTTCTCAACCCCATCATGTTCTCACCATACACCACTACCTGAGTCCAGGTAAGATTATTTTATTTCCCTGGCTACAGAAATTTAAATGTTATTCCCTGGTTTTAAACAACCCAGTTTCCCATGCAGTGTCTTTACCCTTGGGGCGACTGTGGCTCAGTGGTAGAGTTTTGATTCCCAGCTCCTACAGTCTCATGTCGAAGTGTCCTTGAGCAAGACACTGAACCCCAAATTGCTCCCACTGTTGTTCAGTGGTGTGAGAATGAGTATGACTGGTTTAGATAAAACTGATGGCTTTCAATAGGTAGATTGTTCTGCCATCAGTGTGTGAATGTGGTGTGGATGGGTGAATGACACCAGCAGTGTAAAGCACTTTGAGTGGTCAGACAGACTAGAAAAGCGCTATATAAGTACTGGTCCTTTTACCATTTACCATTTACCCTGTCATGTCATTAATAAAGCTGTTTTGGGTCACTCTCTAACAGAATCTAAGATCTTCCCTTAAATAATCTCAGATTATAGGGTTAATCTTTGCAGTTAGCCAGCACAACACAGCACAGAACTTTCCATTTGCCCTCTTGGTCGGCATGAAGCTGTGTACACACCAAAAGTGAACAATTGCTTAAATCCTCACTCTGGTCTGTTGTCATCCAACAAGACTGGGCTTCACCACATTGTAATGTGAAGTCTGTCGTGCTGACAGTGGCTGGGCTAACATGCTAGTTCAGTCGCTAGTTCGACTGAAGTGACAGACAAAACTTACCAGATCATCCAACCTCCTCACTAACTTTCCTCAAAACGAGCTCCTCTTCTTTCTTTTCCCATAAAAAGGGGCTTGATTTCAGCAAGCTAAAAGTCACTTCAGACCAAAGTGTTAAGTACACACAGGAAGTGATGCTGGAGGGTAGCATTGTCCAAAATGCTGACCATTTAACCTTTATCTAGTTCTCAGTCAAACCATCTTAATACTTCATAAAGAATAAAGTGCAAGTGCTTAATTTAGTGGCTGACATCAATAAATTGGAGAGGACAAAGATTTTTCTTTGAACTACTCATCAACAAATAAAGTATTTTGCCTTTATAGGGAAATTCACAAACTAACAGAGTATGCTAATAATTGCCTTGCACAAGAAGTATAGAAGAATGAAGCCACTTCTATTTAAATAGGTTCAAAGTATTTTATACCATGTTACAAAATACTTGATCTGACCAGCATAACCCAATCATATTGTTGAGTTTTTAAAAGCAAAAATAAGGCCAGAACCAATTCACTATACATATCCCATCAAAACCATCCATTGAAAGGAACCAGCACATTATTTCTACCTGTTCAAATGTGGTGAAAGTGAAAGCTTATGTTTGCATCCACATTTAGTAAACATTTTAGTAAAAATCTAAGTTTCTGTCCCAGGCTGGTCTTGAGATTTAAACATAATAGCAGTTTTGACACAGATGTCAGAGCAGTCTGAAAAGCTGCTACCTTTGATAAGGAAAAAAAGAGCAAGACCCTGTCCTGCAATCCAGGAACGAACAAGAGCTGGTGACAAATTTTCTGAGTTATTGGTTCACTACAAATTGAACTAAACTAGAAGCATTAGGAGCCGTTTACATGACAACATAAACGGCGTATATATTGAATGCATTCGCTGAGTGCAGAAGTGGAGCAACAGATGCACATTATACTGAAAGGCAGTCAGCAGATTCAGCAGCACAAACACAACACAGTAGTCCACCATGTAAACAAGAGGCAACAATACCATTGCGTTTCACTCTAAAACCGTTGTGTAAATGGCCCCTTATTGATGGCAGTACTGTTTAATTTTTTGCACTGTCTTGTTTTATGCTTAAAGTTTTAAAGGTGTTTAAAGGTGTTTAAAGGTTGGTCAATGCCAAAGACTGAAAAAGAAAGGGACCTGGATGAGGACAGACATGTCAGCGTAAGTATTCCTGTAGAAGTCTCACCACCTGTTCTAATATTAACTTCACAAAAACCTTTCACTGACACACAATCAAAGAAACATTTTTTAAACAGTTACATTTTTGAATTTCGTCTAATCATCTATGAATAAGTATTTTGTGTCAACTTCTCTGTGTCTATGTGGCTGTGTATTAAATGGGATACTGCTGTTGGGGTTTTACTCAACTTTTCCAGACTCTTGTGGCGTGAACAGGTTTACCACATATTATCCCTAACTTCTCAAATTGAGTCACATTATTACATTATTTAGTGATGAATGGATAACAAACTTTTTTAATGTGTCAATGAAAAGAAAAAGCTTACATTTACTTAAATCTCCCAGACTTGCACATGTAAAAAATCCCTTTAATAGATTATAACCTTTCTTCCAGATGAGAATATCTAACTGCTATCCAGGATAATATATGATCATCACAAAGGCTGGACTTCTCAAAGAAAAGTGTTAGCCTTCTAAAAAAATATATGGATGGGCTGCCTTTCCAGTCCAGTGAACTCAGTTAAGTGTTAATGATGAAGGCTATTGAAAGTGTCAAAGAGTGTACACAATGCTGAAAGGAGCCTCTGAAAACTTGATGAATGGTGCTGCATCATGGATATTTATGCATTATGTGTCTTCATGATGCATCCCATTATTGTATTTAAAAGAGTCTTCAAAAGACGACGGTATAGACCAAGGGGAGGTAACCTTTTTCCATGACTCACACCACTTTCAAATACACTCAAGCCCAAAGTGCCAATACTTACCTCTTTCATAAAATCATTGGTAAATTATCTGTTTACTGAATTTTTGCAGTATTTAAAAATGCTCACTTTCCTACTAAGTGCCTTATTTGACTCTTATATGACAGTGCACATCTATAAACCAGTGTTGTGTAAGGGACACACACACACACACACACAAAACTTACAGGCATGAAAAGTAACAGCAGTTTATTGTGATCCCTGTCCTTGTCTATCACGGCTCAGCTGTGCGATGTCTGGCCTGTAGGTGGATAGTTTCAGTTAGAGACATGCCTCTGACTGTTCTGCTGTCAGACGGCTGTGAGATGGACTTAGCACAGTCTACATGTAGGAGAAGAGTAGAGCCAAGGACACTTTCTTCTTTCTGGCAAACTCTTTCAACAGGCCACAATTGATGCTTCCTAGTAGTGCAGCAAGCTATTGGGAAAAAAAAATCATATCGCAATATTTTTGTTTCCTGCAATATATATGTGATATTTTTTTAAAGTTTACTGCTTCACTCTGTCTCTCTGAAATAATGACAGACTCTAATGGAATTGCCTCTGTCTCTCTGCCTCCGTGAGCAGTATATACATGGCAGGTCTTAATTGTGTTGATATCTGTTAATTATTGATATTGATAGATAATATTTCCTGAGACTTTTTTAAAAACATGCTCCTTCACAGAGGTTTCCATTATTTAAGTTTCCCGCCACGACTAAATGACATTACGGGGATATTTATTAAACATGATAACCTGCTGCGCCCCTCCATCCTGGGCACGAGACACAGACACACACAGCTGGAGTGCGCACATACAGGCTGGGCAGGCACGCAGTGGTTCATAGTTTGCTCTTTTTGTAGACTTGAATAATCTTTTTCCAGAGATGTGAATCAATGTGAAATAATGTTTAGAGACATTTCCAGAACAAGCACGATGTATTAAGTGAAGATGCTCGGCCTTGGAAAGAGAAAAAGGAGGATTTCTGCAGGAATCAAAACAAACCTAAAGCAATACATTACTTCCACATCAAACTACGACTGTTTCAAGTTTATGGCGGCTCATGAAATCATGAGGCGTGGGAAGGAGGAGGTGAAATAAACAATAAAATGGGTTATAAGATGATCCAAACTTAGAGGTCAAAAACAAACAGAGAGCTCCTTCTGACTGAAGACAAAGTTGAACACACAGATCTGGAAGCTGCTGCCTTTAACCCTGAAAGGGTTAAATAAAGCACCTTGTGTGATTTTAACTATAAATTGTCAGATTGTCTGAATCTCTGCTATGCTCCACTCACGTTCAACGCTCCCTCTCTCCCTCTCACTCGACCACTCACGCTGCACGTCCCTCTGCCCGACCCTGATAACAGCAGTGAGATGACAGAGCACAGAGGAGGAGCTCTAACTGTGTGAGTTGTTGCTGTAATGTGGTAAAACATGAATGAATGCTCATTTAGATCTATTAGTAATGATGGTCACTGGTCATAGACAGGCTACATGGAATTAACTGGAAGGCTCAAATATACTGCATAACTGGTGATATGAATACTGCGCATGTGCACATCACGATGATGATAATGAAACAATACACGGTGCAGCCCAGCTCCCTGGTCTGTTTCACATTTTTACAGAAGAACATTTATAGTGCGCTCTATTTAAGTGTTAAACAGATTACAATACCCTTTTTTCATTTATTTATTTTGTCCTCCGTTTTATTTTATTTATTTATTTATTTATTTTTTGCGTGCCAACATAAATAGCCTCATGTGCCAGCAAAGGCACCCATGCCCTAGGTTGCCAACCCCTGGTAGTGACACATATAGTAATGACTTTTAACAGTGTATGCATAATGCCATTCCATAAACTGTTAAAAGTTCTTAGGTAGTGCTTCACATTGTGTCAGACTCAAAGGTAAATTCTCAACCAAAAGAAGGAAAGAAGTGTTTCTCAGTATTGTCTGCAGGCCTAATGTCTGTTAATAAGGAGCCTGCTTCGGAAAGGAACTGAAAGTCAGCAAATTGTGCTGTCACATATCATGCTCCCACAGTACAGCTTGCAAAGCATACTGACAGAGGACATCAGCACCTTCCTTATCAAGTAAAACTCCCACATTTCATATTTGGACAGCAACTCAAAATGAGCCATTAGTAAAATGCTCTATTGTTATGTTAATTTAGTTCCTATTCAGTTTTTGTCTGTCTGGCACTTTACTCAGCTTCTCTTCACAGTGCCACCTTTATGAAAAGCACTCCTCAGGGACGAGGCCCAAACAGACGTATTATTACAGAGCAGAGATCAGGGGGAAGCAGATCCTGGGAGGTTAATAGGGTCTAGGGTTGAGTTCTGAGGGTGTGTTTTCAGGACCAGATAAGATTTTGACAGCACTCAGCAAACACAACTTGAAATGCTTTGTGAGATAATCACATTATCCACACATTCATATTAACTTGAACTTTCTGTAAACAGTATTTATAGACTACCCCTCATTTAGAGGTTCAAACTTAAGCATAGCTATCATTTTAAGTTGTGGATTAGGATGGAGCAGATTTCTAGAAGAGAGACTTTTTCAAGATCACTTAGAAAGTCCTCAGGAATTTTAAAGACAATTAACCCACATCAAATGCCAGAACCACTAGAAGACAATTCAGTAAATCATGGAAACTCATAAATCCACCACTAGTTGGCTACCCTCACATTCTATATTTAAAATCCCAATGCTTTTAAAGTTTGATGTCATACAATGAAGTGAAAATTCTGTATCGTTTGCAATGTTCTCTATGGCTCTCTATGGTTCTCTGATAGCATGTTTCAGTTTATACTAGCCTATGTTTGTCTTAATGTATTTTGATGGAAAGGGGGAGTTTAAATAGTTTTATTGACCAAAGAGGGGCCCTGAACCACCAGCCACCTGACTTCTCTCAAATTAGCCCAACTCACAACTTATTTGAAGGATTTCCTGCTTTTTTAACTCAATTGGTGGATGAATTCATGTTTCTTATGGTACAGCTTGGAATGCCCTAACCCTAACCACTGAACCACTGAGCCTCCATCTGCACCACGCTGAACATATGATCATCGTTCCGTTCAATACAAAAGACCTGTTTGCTAAAGCTCTCAAACTAAGCAACAAGACAAATAGAACCAAACATTTACACATGCATATGCACTCAAATACACACAGACAGAAGCCCTGCAGTGTTATTTCCAAGATAAACATGAACCAAATCATTTCTTCCTGCCTGTATTGCTGTGTCATAATCTCCATACACCCTGCTCTGACCGACTACTGCTGTAAAACACCTATTAGGATACAGTGCATCATCTTGAAGACTATAAAAATAAACAGACCTCCTGGAGGCTAAAACGATGTGTAGAGGAAATTAAAAATCATATTTGTAGAAACACACTTTATATTTGACTAATTCTTTGGAGAATGTAAGTCTAAATTTGTTCACCATAAAACGATGCACACTATGTATAATTGTGTTTTTAGTGTATCAACTGCATTTGGTTGTGTATCTTTAAAAAAGAAAGCCTCTGAGGTGTTGATGTTGAGCTCTCCTTGGTAGGATCCTGTATCAAGAAGGTAAATAATACAGATTTTCCACGGACATGGAAACTACTCCCTGAAATCTTACTTGTGCACACACACACAAACAAAGATCACGCGCTCATACATACAAAGAGCTTATTTTGCCTGTAAAACACTTGCTTTAAACTGCACCATGGCTAGGACATGATTTCTATTTCATTCATTTCCTATCATCCCCCAAAACTGCTCAATGCAAGAGACCTGAAAGGACAGGGCATGTCTGATGAAGTGTGGTCGTATAAGGGACAAGGGGACAACAATGGGTAAAGTTTTAAAGTGTGGCAAATACGCCAAGTCCACAGCAATACTTACCTCCTCAAGTGTTGCCTTGTTTATTATTTACAGAGAGGCTCAGGAAGAGCTTCTACCCTCAGGCCTCCAAGGATGCTAAATGAGGTCACTGCTTCAGACACCCCCACTCCACTCTCCCTGACATCCACAGACATAATTCAGTTGTAATCATGAGCAACTGGAACCCTTAATGCAAACATCTGAGGAAAAGTTATTTCTTTAATGATTCTGTGAGACGTGTTTCAGTATTGATTGAATAATGTCAATTCAACAGTTACACGGATTCACTGGTGAGCTCTGTATTCCTCTGGTAACGTATCAAGAAAACAGGCAAATAAAAATGGTTTAAAAAGTGTGTTTGAAAGAAAGCAGCTCTTCAGTCCAAGGCTGAGCTGCAGAAAAAGATGCTACAGTGGCTATAATTACAGAAACATCGTTGTATTGCTAAGGAGGAGCATAATTCAGAACTGTCGGTGGTTCATGGGGGGCTAAGATGCACACCCAAGGGTGTTGCATCATCCCATTAATTACTCCCACTGTGCAATGTCCTCCACTACAGTGTACATGACCCACATGTCCAGAAAGATAAGCCGGACGGAAAAGAGCATGGGAATATAGTGAAAGTGAAAGAAAAAAGGATCAGCCAAACAGGACAATGCTCCAAGCAGCTCAGTCCCTCATTGATATTTTGCTTCCACCATGACTCCATTCACATCTTAACACACCAGCTGGGAATAATAAAAGGTCTGTTCTTCATATATGAGCTATTTTCAAAGAAAGCAAACGAACAGAGATCAGATCATCTATTTAACACTACTTTTCTTCATTGGGATGCTGAGCGATGAGGTAATGCGTTTACTGTAGTTACTTGGCTCTACTGTTTGAAATGTGACAGCGAGCAAATGTTTGAATTCAGACTGTACCATAGTTAAGTGTACAGAAGGTGAGCAGAGTGTTAAATGTTACTAACAGCCCAGTAGAGGGAATCATTGTTATATCCTACAAACTACAACCTCACCAAGCACAACAAACATAACCTCCCTCTTCCTTTAACTGATAGCACAGGCACAAATTCTTGGAGGGTGGGGGGTCCTGGTCCTCTCCCTAAAAATGTTCCAGTTGTATAGTAACGATTGTATAATATAAAGACATGAACTGTGTCAATAAAGCAGAAACCCTCCCAAACCAAAAAGAGCTCACAGAGAGCTGAGTCTGAGACCTGGGTCAGAATAAAGGATCCAGAAAACCAGGTCCAGACAGAGAACTGCTCCAAATCTATCAGAATATGAATGCTTTGATATTTTCAGATTACTAATCAGACTGCTTCATAGTTTGATAATATACCGTAGTTTAACGATGAACTTCAAATCTGTTTCTGTTCATCATCATTTATAGCTTCCCTTCTTATTTCCTCTCCATAGTGAGTCCATATTTGGTCAGAACCCCGGCTCCAAACCAACTTTTTCATCAAACACTCAAAGTAAAAACTGGATTTAGAATATCAGCAGTTAATATTGATTATTGGAGCTCAAACCTGGTTCACTGAGGTTGGATAAAGAAGACACATTTAATAACACAGCTGCAGACGGCGCTGGTGTTTCAGTGTAAAGTGTGACCCTGTTAACTGGAGACTCTCAGCTGACCATCACTGACATGTTCAGCTGAGAGTCTCCAGTTAACACGGTCACTCTTTACTCCAAAACACCAGTTGCTCTGTAACGCTCTGAACTCCATAGAAGTTGACTCCATGGTGTAGTATCATTTCTGACAACCGACCACAGAACAACCGGACATTTTTATGCTGCTGACAGTTTGAATTTAGTGTTTATAGAACCAGAACTCGTCTAAATGAATGAAGCTAAACGCTGCTTCTGTTGCCAAAATGCATGCTCATCTTTATGATGAGGTAGGTCGTAAAGGGGTCTATACACTATTTTATAGCTTTTGACAGACAGATTACAAAGATAATATCCAGAATTGTCATGCAATTTGAACATCTGAGGGACCGCCCACTAACATATTCGTCCAGTCTTCTCAACAAAAACTCATAAATGTCTCATCATATTTTAGTCATGAAAGAGGTATGTTCAGCTTGTCACCGTCTCGTTATCGTCAGGAAAAAAAAGGCGTCAGTTGAAATAATTTTGTCATTGTCATTGTTGATGACTATCGATTTAACTTTGCAATGGTAGTAATGGTCCAATTCTGCTCAAGTCTCTGCTATGCTAATTGGTGTGGCAGTCAATGAGGAGTCATTTATGGTTCATCACCGTCCCACTGTCAACCACAAATATCCCTCTTGCTTCCTTACCTCTCTCTCTCTCTCTCTCTCTCTCTCTCTCTTGGGTGTATTTCCAGTTAGAGGACCCAGAATACAAGTGTCATTTGTCTTTGATGCTATTTTCGAAGGAGAACCTATTCTGATTCTGCTGGATTTGATAGGCGACTGAGCACAAGGTGTTTACATCTGGCGAGCACACACGCATACTGTACATATACACACAAAAAGATAAATCTTCAGAGAATAGGATCTCAGGGATGCAACACAGCAGCAAATTAGGTTAATCACGCTCGAGAGAGGCCTGGTAATAACCCTCATAGAGGCTTTTAAGGCAGCACCTCAATCACAGGAATATCTATCAGCAGTATAAGTCAAAGTCAGCTGGGGAGCTCTTGGTGGAGCCAGCTGTGAGTACGACGACTGGTCATGAACACCCTTAGAGAAAAACACCTCCGTGTAGAGTATAATATCATTTGAAACCTGGTTCATGAATCTTGAAATATTAATGAGAGTAAGACTCAGATAGAAAACGTTTCCCTCTTTTATGTCCAAGAAAGAGCCCGCTAAGCACGTGAACACTACAAATCTTAATATGAAGACTTTATTCTTTAGCAGGTCAGATTCATTAACATCTGTTAACTGTATACTCCAAGAATCTTCTTTTAATACTCCAGACTCCACACATGAAACAACACCCAGTCCCTGTGTCCAAAATCCTGTCAGGACCAGAAAAGCATAAATCCATGTCTAAACAGGCACCTGTGCCTAGCAGTCCTGTTAGACACCAGTAGAAGCTGGTAAATGAAGTCTTTCTGAGAGCTGCAGTGTGCTCCGGCCTGATAGCATCGCTGGTGTCTCAGCGATATGAGGGCTCACTGTGGGGAACCTAAAACTGTATGACATCCATGAAAGATAGAGCTGGGAGAATCTGAACCCGAGAGAATGAATCCCTGCTGGTTAACCCTCTGGTGACTCACTCTGCTTTTTGATCCTAACTCTGTTTCTGATTAATTCTGTGAACCACTGGGTTCAAATTAAATGTTTTTTTTTTTTTCTGTCTGAAACCCATCGATGCACGAAACTCACAAAATTATAACACTGAAGTAAAAAGTATGCCTTTAAATACTTCTCGTCCTATCCGTTTTTCATTTTGTTCTTTCCTGTGCATTTTTAGTCTTGGACTTGAGTCGTACTTCATATTGGAAGGATCTGGCTATGAACCCTTTATGAAATCCTCAATTACCGTGTGGAACCACTTTGGCCCTTTTAAAAAATTATTATTATCATATTATTTTTTTAAGATTTCCATTATTCCATCTTTCTCTCAGGTTTGCCGATGCATTAACGCCCACACACACACGAGGTTTCTGTAGGTGGCCTGTTGTAACGAGTACATCAGGTTTCTCTGCACGTGTCAATTTCCCCTTTCTCGTTAATGTTGACATTAGTTATATTAAACACATCCTGTATTTTAAGTCAAAGAAGCGTTCTCCCACACTGTGTTGAGGAAAATGTGACATGCATTTTTCTGTCTGGTTATAAATGAGAAGCACCAACACTTCAGCCCTTTTAGACAGTCACAGTAAATTCAGAACATTTAGAATTTAATCAAAGAAGCGGTTCAACATTTTCCTTTAATGCCACATCATTTCAGCACTCATTCGTGTCAGCAAGTCACAGAAATTTTTTATGCCCAAAAAAAATTATATATATATATATTTTTTTACTCATATCAGATAGATAAAAAAAAATTCATCTCATCCCATACAAGTGAAGTGTCTAGTGGCACACATTATCATAACCCTGTGAGGTCATATCTGATATATGGAGTGTGTGCGTCAAACATAATAAATGTATGGCTGCAAAAGAGCAGGAATTAGAGCTTCTGGTGGGAATAGGATCCAGCAGGCAACAGAGGGATCTCACTGCCTGCAGGTTTGGTCTCACTTTGCTCTGTCATTACATTCAAACAAGCTGTATTTGACTTTTATTTGCTCTTTTCCGCCAAACCAGATTTATAACATTTGCACAAGTTTAAGTATATGACTATTATTTCTCATCAAAGAAATAAAAGGGGGAAAAAAATCTCATTTGCATTTTCTGATCATGCCAGTGATTGCTCTTATTAAGATTTGAGAGCAGTCAGGATCAGCACCAAAGTGTCAGCTCATGTTTCCACAAATAAGTAGGACAAAGCTCTCAATCCCACCCTAACGGTACGTATTTCTAGACCTGATAACTAAATCTCATGTCATAAATAGCACATCTCTCTTTTTTTTTTCCCCTGTGAAGAATTTTATTTGATCTCACCAGTAAATTCCTCTGTAATTTTTTTTTAGCTTTCTGGCACATTCAGTTTTTGTGCACTTCCCAAATTGCGCAGGAGCTCATAGACAGGCTGTATATGAAGGACTGTCTCTTAAGTTCTGTTCGTGTGTTTTTAGCACAAGAGTATCTAAGAAGCTTGAGCCATACTGTTGGCGACCCCCAGCGTATAAGATGTGCAATTTTTGGATAAAAATTCTACCTTAAAACACCACAATTCATAATCAGGTAAAGCCTTAGCGTTAACCCTTTTAGTCTATACGGAAAACAGTCGTGTATAAGAATAATTATTATACAGGATCCATAACTTGCATTCTCCGGCATATCTTTTGATGAATGTTATTCATTCATCAATCCCAGCAGACTCGAATAACTTGCAGTGGCGTATATTGAAAAACTGACAAGATGCTGTCGAAAAGCTGATTCTAATGTGTTCCAGCATGACAGTGAAAGAAAGTATTCTTTCGGTTTAGCATTAATAGGCTACTGTGGAATAATTTGTGACATGAAATAACGCTGTTGGTGTCTTACCTGCGCGCAGCACTCCGTTTAACCCACATTTTTTCTCGACTTCCAAATCAGTCCTCCAGGTATCCTCCCATTTAGATGGGTTTCCACCAAAGTCGACAATATCTGATAAAAGCACTCAGGGGACGGACCTCCCTCCAGCTGTCAGTAACGCAACCATTATTTAAGCCATATCCTTTAATGTTGCGCACATCAAATATCTCCAACCGCTTTTCCAAAATCCCACTGAAAATATACCCAACAACAGTCAAGTCTCTTCTAACTTGCCCGTCACTGGTTCTTGTAATCTTCCTCCTTATCAGTTAAATAGAGTGAGGTGCATGCGAGCAGGCGGACAGGTAAGTGGGAGACCCAAAAAAAATACCCTCAAACTTTGCCTTTGCGCAAATCTGTCATTACTCTCCTACAGGAAAGACAAAGATGAGAGCAGCGGAGCGCAAAAACAAGGCGTGTGGTTGGCATCCTCGCCGCTGAAATGTCAGCGCACCTTCTCCCACATTGTTGAAAGGCAGATGAACGTCCAAAATGTTGAGGGTGGAGAACGAAGAGTGTCGACTCTCTGAAGCATGGGGTAAAAGAAGTCACCGCTGACAGTGGGTCCTCGTGATCTGCTCACATATCTGCACGGGTTTAGGGATGCGGGGGGTGAGAAAAGTAAAGAATGAAAAAAATAATAAAAATAAAAAGAGGAGCAAATGAAAAAAGAAAGAGCGGAACGTTTGAGGAGAATCCTGGAGGTCGCGAGTTTTTCCTTAAGAGTTTGGGAGAGGGGGGATGAGAGCTTGTCATCAAAGAGGAGAGGAGGCTCGTCCGTCTCCTGCTGCTCCTAATCTTTCAGCCTGACGAACGACCTGCCTGCTCAGCCCCACGCTGCCGTGACGTCATTTTAAAGCCAAATATGTCATGTGCTAGGGTGTCACACGTCATGTGCACGAGTGTCAGATCGAGAAGGCAAGGGACGGCACCGGCCAGTGAAGTACTGGGGCTGTCCAAGGCTGAGTGGTGGTTAAGAAATGAGGCACTCAAGCCCCCAGTGGCGTGTGTTAAAAAAAAAAAAAAAAGAAATGTATGGCGATGAAATGAGAAAGAAAATGCAGAAACTTCACCGCGTTCAGTAAATGTCACATCTTTCACTAAGAACCCGCTGATGGAGCCAGTGGTTTTTATACTGCTTTCTGTTTAAGCCTAAAATATAAATATAACTTTGATTCCTTTTAAACCATTTCATACAACCTTATCCTGGCAGTTCAAGGTCTCAGTTGGTATATTAACAAATAAAAATCCATAAATGTTTTGTTAGCATCACATTCCAAAAGAGAACAGAACAGAAGGACTTAAGAGATTTTATAACTTTTGACCATTTGAAGATAAAAATCAATGTACAGAACAAAAACAATAACATCCTCAATAGAAAGTCAATTTGAGCCTCAAAAGAGTTCATGTCTTATTTTTTTTTCTAATAATTATGATGTCATACTTTTATTCAGAAAAATGACACACAGGTAAAATGAGGGTATGAATGCCTTCAGCCAATCTGAATGTCCGTTTTTTGAACATATGTCAGTAGTGTTGGTGCTGAAGTGTCATCTTAATGTAACCACTGGGGGGCACCAAAGTCAAAAAGTTCTTATTTCCACACTTGGGGGGGCTTGTGTTGAATAAGGTTTGTGGTTTGTGTGAGTCCTCTTGATTGCAGAGAAGTGAGTTTTGTCAAACTTGTGTGATTAAGATAAACTGAGAACATCCTTAGGCCTGTGGGGCGCTGCATTTTGGCTGGAGTCTGATACAGCTCTTTGCTGCAGCTCGAGGCGTATGGTGTAAAGCATGAAAAGTTACAACAGCATGTTCGTACAATTAGAATGAAAAAGATAATATGCTAACAATTTACCTGTATTGTATTTATAATCATCTAATATCAGGATGTCAGTGTGCTTCAAATAGTTTCTTGAATCATCCACAGGTTGAGTCTAAAGGGACGTCATTACCAGACAGACTGCAGTACGTACCTGACACCTCTTGTGACCTCTTGTGAAAAGTAATGTAATCATTAAAAAACTATAATTTGATGTTAGAGGGACATAAATGCTGCTCTCTATGACCAACTGTAATAGTTCATAAAGCATAGCTTTTTATACAGAGCAAAGTCACAATGTGCTCCACAAAACATTACAATAATTAGAAAAAAAAAAAAAACAATAACAGCAACAATAAAATTAAACTACAGAGGAAAAAAATAGAAAATAATATAAAATGATGAAAAGCCAAAAAAAAAAAAAAAAAAAATAGAATAAAGCTAAGGAAAAGAGTCTTGACCTGCCGCCTACATGACATGAAGATTTTTCCAAGTGTCACACATTTAAGCTCCCAGCCACTTTTGTTTTGAGTTTGACATGAGGTACAAGTGGACTCTGATTGGAGGACCTAATAGTTGTGGATGATGTTGATGGAGGAAAACAGCAGGTCACATTTTGTTAATTAACAGCTTCATATGTTAATGTGAGCATGATGGAATTAATTCTGTATTTCGCTGAAATCCACTGTTAGGGGGTAATAAAAAAAAAGAGGATGCCATGTGAGATGTCTTGCTGGATCTGGTTCACAGCCTTGCAGCAGTGTGGAGCATTTGTAGACAATAAAGGATCTAGGATTTAGGATCATGGCAGGTGAAAAGGAGTCTGTATTATTGAGCCAAACGTATACAAAGGTATGGATGAGCATTTATGTGACTTGCTGTTTTTTAAAAGGCACGGCCTTATCAAGAACTTATTCCAAAGGTGAAATGTCAGCTGTTAGTGCTGAAAGTTTACAGCCAACTATCATCTATAGGGCTTCATGGTGGTTGTTTGTCTCTACATGTTAGTCCTGTGATAGGCCCGCCACCTGTCCAGAGAGTACCCCACCTCTTACCCAATGACAGCTGAGACAGGTTCCAACCCAAGCAACCCCACCGATAAGAGATGGATGGACGAAACAAACAAACTTAAACAGAAAAAGTTGTTTATCAGAATTGTCTCTGTTAGACCCTGTTAGGACAGGAGAGACTTAAATATAGATTTGGGTTATAAAGAAGACAACAAACAACCAGCATGAGGCCCAGCGTCAGCAGAAACATCCAACCACAAGCCACCACAACAATGCTGACGAATAGTTTTTCAGAATTAAAACAGATAGAATGTATTGATACTTGTATTTAGTGCTTACATCACCAATCATTATCCCTCTGCCCATTACTGCTTAACCTCCATAAAGCTTTACAGCACGGCTGAATAAAGCTCTCATTTGTCTGCCTGTGTTTTAATGTATGTTGTTGTCAAGGCTGTGGTTCGTCTGGAAGTCCTTGAAGGTCTTTCTAGCAGAAGCTGACAATAAAAAAAAAGCAAAAAAAAAAAGAAAGCTCACAGCATGAATGTCTCTGGCATCAACACTACAGCCAGTAACTACTGAAACGTCTAAGCTAACTGTTGCTAAACTTACTTTCTCTTCTTACTGTAATCAAGAGAGGTCAATAAACTCAACCTTAAAGTATGAGCTTCACCTAAGCTTTGAGCTTTTGTTGCTCTGTCGAGCTTTTGCACACACTCTGCAGGACGGCTTTAATCAGGGTAAACTGTCGAAGTGTAGACGGTCCTCTCAATCAGAAGAACTGCATCTGTTTATAGACCGAACGCTCTGAACATGATGAGGCAACTTTCCTCCTGAAATAATTGTTACCATAAAGCGCACTTCTGATAAATACCCTCATTACTGCATTAGTGTGTATACATACACAGGGATCCAAGTGGATACCTCTGTGTGAGAAGAACATGAGTAGCATCCTGGCAGATGGGAGCTGTCATCACCCTTTTCCTCTCTGCTTCCTCCATCTATTTCCTTTTTGTAAACACTCTTTTCGTGGATGTCACACTCATGTATGACATGTTTTTGTATGTATTTTTAGCTTACCCACAAGAGGTTTAGTATACTACTAAAATACACTGTAATATAATGCTGATGAGGAAATAGAGTATTAAGAAGAATAAAGGATAAGAAAGAAGAAAAATGAGACTTCACATCAGAGCAAGTCTGAAGATGTCAAAGATTCTGCATGCCTTATCTCCTCAGGCAGGTCATTCCAAAGTTGAGATGGAAGAAGCACAGTCACTTTCTGGGAGTAGGGAATTGCAGTTGTCCCAAGAAAAGATGAGTGCATAACAATCTTTTATTCACGTCAGTATGAGACGGAGTTGATTTTATTCTAAAGACGGATGAATAAAAGAAGACTGAGTGTCTTTCTTGATGTTTGAAGGTTAGTCCTGAATCAAAAATGCAGTGGCTGCGATATTAGAAGTGGACTGATGCTTGTTTTATTTGGGTACGTGTGTGTGTGTGTGTGTTGTGATTATAAGAGAGTTTGAGTTTAGATTTTTATCCACTGAGCTGTTGAAAACTTGGTGTCATTCAACTTTGTGATTTATGTGTCACATGCATATGCATGAACGAACATCTTCTCACATCGGATTATAATACTAAGTGGACGTGTATTCAAATCATATCCACAAAAATGGAAATCAGAAATTTGAACTATCTCCCTGTTTTACTGTTTCAAAGCAGCACAACATACACTAGAAAAAAAGAAATCTGTCAAATTTATATGAAAATACCGGCGGCTGTGGTTGATGAAAATGTACCGTAAAAAAAGGTGGGAGACTGTAAAAACCATGTGGCACGGACCGGCTCTCTGTGCTCCACGTGGCATGGACAGTCTGCTTTATGGTTTCAAAGCGTGTTTAATGTGGTTTATGTTGAAAGATGTTGATGCCTTACATTGAATTTGTTTATTTGTTTATTTGTTTGTTTGTTTTTAACTTTTTTTGCATGTAATTCCTACACATTCTCTTCAGTGTCTTATGCTAATGTTCAGAGTATTTTCAGAAGAGTTGAGCAGTAAAGTTAACAGGACTGTGAGGACTTAACAAGTGATCTCTAAAAAAGTCTCTCCTCTAGATATCTGCCTGATCCTTATCCACAAAATAAAGATATAAAAAAATGAAAATAAGATAATCAGTGTCAATACAGATTATTTCTAAATGCTGTTTCTTAGCTACCCTAATAGGTCGGGCAGGACTGGATTGATTTACAACACATCGAAGTCTCTATGACAACACCACGCTGGCTGATGAAGTTTAGTGAGAAGAGAGACCTGTGTTTTTCTCTACTGAAAACTATTTCTGTGATTAATTTAGTAGTGATGGTGGAGACTGGAGCTGAACTGACGGACAGAAAAGGGACAGAAGAGAAGAAGAAAGATAAACAGGAGAGTGATAGAGCACAGGCTAAAGGCTAAAACCGAGCTAAATTCTAAAACAAGAGCTAATCTCTTTGTGATAATGTTAATTCCTGCCCACATGCAGCAAAATTGAGAGTCTGTCAATAAAATGAAGAGTGAGGTTACGTTAGCTCTGATTGGTAGATGAACTGGACAGAAGGATTCAACAACATTACATGTTAGCCTACAGATACCATTCATAGCACCGGGCTGCAAGAGGTACTTAGATATCCGTCTACTAAACTACAGAACAAACTGACAAAGTTTACTTGTTGTCACATTTCAATCAACAGCGCTGTGTAACTGTTGATAAATATCTTACCTCCTCACGTTGTATCTGGTAAAAAGTTGTCTTGAATAAAGAAAAGTAGTGTTAAAAAGAAGATCTGATCTCCATTTGTTTCCAAAACAAACACACGCCATGTTAAGAGTCATGTCATCATGACAGTGTGCGCACAAGTCCAGCCAAGAGGTGTCGCTGTAATCCACTTCAAACTAAAAAGAGGTATTGTACTTTTTATGCTAAACTGTCCATCTGGTGCCCACTTAATATCTTTATATAATTTACAACTCAAAAGATCATTTTTCCTCATACAGCTGCAGTGGCGGCTGCTGGTCAGTCAAGGAGGGGAAGCTCAATTTTTTTCTGGCCTACATCATAAATTTGTTTATTTATTTAAACGTAAATTTTAAACACAACGCTCGTCATTTTTAAGAAAGGTAAACTCGCTGGGGATCGATGAAGCCTCCGGATCAGTCCAGAACAACTGAATGTAGAAGTTAGAAAGTAGAGTTTTACTTCAAGATCGCTGATTGGCTCATTTGACTGTCAATTAAAAAGGGATTCAGCCTCAGAAAGATCATCCAATCATCATGCAGAAACTGAGCGTCCAGGCCGGCCCACTGCCTCATAGACCCCCAGAGACGCTGAGCGTCCGATGGGCGGGACAAAGCCCAGCGTTTATCCAATGACTGTCCAGTTTCCACAGTGAAACAACCCACTCTACCCTACACTGTTGAAGTCTGAAGACGCTCAGCGTCCGACTGTGTTAAAGCGCTGAGACGCTGCGGGGATGAATGAGAAGAAAGTCGCACCAGTTACCTGTGATAAGTAGCTGATTCAGAACAAAAGATGAAGGTATTCTAGCGTATATTTAGGCAATGAAATGTACACACAGCAGGACATATCAACACTTTTTTGGGGGACATTTTAGGGGAAGCTGAGCTTCCCTTGCAGTCTTAGAGCAATCGCCACTGTACAGCTGTTTTAGAAAACCCTTTATGTCAGCCTCTGTCTGAAGAGCTTTGATTTAGCTTCTGTCTCTTTAACAAACCCCTCTCCCTCTGACTTGTCAGCCCTATGGAGGCCTGTCAGGGATGGAATAAGGGTAGTTTTGCTTGAAACATGCTGTACATCCTAAATATCTTGGCATTTATTGAATATTTGAAATTCACCTTGATTGTATAGTGAAGTCAATGTGGAAGCTTCATATTCTAGAACTTCTCAAATAGCCACCTGAGACTGTATTAGTAATCCAGCCCCATTTTATGGAGCAATGAAATCATGATATTTATTGACAGTGTCAAAAAGTTAGTGTTTTTGATTTTGTTTGTTTGTTTTTTGGGGTTTTTTTTCTATTTATTTTTTTTCTGCATTTTGCAGCTGCAGAGATTTTTCTTGTCATCTTTGCCAGCAGACTTGTTTATTTCTGTTGAAAGTCACTAATTCTGAACACTTTATTCTATGTGAATATATGTGGATTCCTTAGGTAAGAGAAAACAACATTGAGTTAGAGGATAACTTCCTTATTTGATCACATTTTGATTTTGTTAAGTTGACAAAGCAAGATAATCAGATCATGCCCTAAATACATATTCAAGTTTCTTGAAAGTCAAGGCTGCTTCAATAGGAAATCAGATATTCTTCTATTTTATTTACTATACATTATGTGATTTTCTAAATGTATTTATCCATTCATTCATTTATTTATTTATTGCATACTAGTCTATTCTGGGATGGTTCACATTCCATCACGGACTGTCAAAAATCTTTGTGTACCAAGCTGGACGTTTATTTGGGCATCCTCATTTATCCCCTCACAACATGTGATCGTTACCATTATCTGAATGTTAACTGTTTGTGTGTGTGTGTGTGTGTGTGTGTGTGTGTGTGTGTGTGTGTGTGTGTGTGTGTGTGTGTGTGTGAGAGAGAGAGAGAGAGAGAGAGAGAGAGGTTGATATTCTATAGAGACTGTGCCTTTAATCAATCAATCAATCAGTCTTTATTTATATAGCGCCAATTCATAACAAACGTTATCTCAAGACGCTTTCCAAGCGTTAACAGGTCTAGACCTGTAAATGGTAATAAAATTTTATTAACAGAAACCCAACATCAAGACAAGATAAGAAGCCTTATCTCATCTTAACCCACCATGAGTACAGCACTTTGCAATATTTAGCAAGTTACAATGGCAAGGAAAAACAAGGATAAACTTTAGTTTACATGATATTTCACCAGGTCAGGAACTCTTTCACAGCTCTCAGTTTAGGACTGATTTTTAAAGAATAAAGATTAGCTATGAAATTTCTTTCCTGGTGACACTCAAAAGGTGAGGCCCATGGGAGGATCAAAGGATAGATAATAACATCTTCAGAAGTTTAAAGTGAACTGGATCTGTGATTCTTTGTTCAGAGGATTGGTGAGGGAAGAGGATGGGCTGCAGGTTTAAGAGCCACCTCTTTAAATCAGTTGCTGTTCATAGCTGCAATATTTGACCCTCCACCAACTAGACTTTGGAATTAGTTTTGACATTCACAGAACCTCTCTCTTATTTAATTTACTACCCTCACCTCAACACACATACAACCCCCCACACAAAGGTACCCTGTCAGCACACTGAGTTGTTGGCCAGGATCCCAGAAAGTGTTTTCAGGAAAATGTCATATGTATTTACTCCAAGACTAAAACAGATTTTACTCAGTACCAATTTGGTCAAAGAAAGCCATAACTGCATTTCAATAAGCCATCCTTGGCAGCATGGCTCTGTTCAGGGTCTTCACCCACATCAGAAAAACGCTTTGGACTGACAGAGCAGCAGCACAGACCCAGCAGAATAGATGAAGAATATGACAGTGATAAATCAGACAGCATTAACAGGGGGAGCTTGGTCAACAACATTTATGGCACTTTAGAGGTTCTTTATAGCAGGTGCTGCTGATTAGAAAATGAAACGAGTTTAATATTCTGTTTATACAACACCAACAAACGTGCAGCATCAAATCTGTGCATTGAATATATAAAAGAGAAGAAGAATGCAACAACAACCACAGGCAATCACCATCCACATCACTGTCAGCAAAGAATAAGAGGGTACTCACTCTGCTGTTTAAGAAAACCCTCATTCCAGCACCTGTCTGAAATTCACTGTGTCGGCTGCTTTAAGGGTACCTGCTCCACGAGCCCCTTTCACTCTTGTTAGCTCTTTGAAAATCTGCAGACATTTAACATGTACATTAAGTATTGTTACTTTGCTTGTTTGCTTGTTTGTCCCCCCCCACACACACACACGCGTTGTCACCATCCTTACTCTTGGAATGAACAGTGAGTGAACAGCTGTCAACATCTTCTCTCCCTCAGTACTCCCTGATCATTATCAGACCATTAGCATAACAGGTAAGAAGACAAAAACTCACTGTTCACTTGGATACACTGCGTGTGGAGGGGTGGTAACTGAGTTAAGAGGCATTGGAAGCTTTTAAGACCAGGCCAGGGCAAGAAGCAGAAAGCAAGGTGTGCTAGTATAAACAAGGCACCTTCTATTAGATTATTATAAATTGTGATCTTCTAATTTGGGCTGAGTCAGTTAAGCTAAAGGAGTTGATATACAGTATGTGGTGAGTCTGACTTTGTCACCTGCCCAAATTAACCCTGTGCTCATTTTATCACTTGTGTTTCACAATCTATATTTCCTTTGATTAACATGGTATTTAGGAAGGAAGCTGGTAGTTTCATTGAGCTGCACAAAAGTGAATGAGGAAATCTTTAACAGAGAACTAGCAGTTCATATCTTATTTTACTGTTTGAAGATGAATGTTGAGAAAGGAAGTGATCACACCTGGAAAATTTAACTATTTTCCCCTCAGCTTTTTTAAGCAATCAGTAAACTTTTACGGTAATGTATCATATCGTATCATGTGATATCATATCATTTCATGTCATATATCATCTTATCTTATCTTATCTTATCTTGTCTTGTCTTGTCTTGTCTTGTCTTGTCTTGTCTTGTCTTGTCTTGTCTTGTCATATCACATCATATCGTATCGTATCGCATCATATCAGTGAAGTCTTTTCTCTAAATAAAAGAAAGTAATGTAGGAAAATTACTGTCAGTCACATTAACTGTTTTAAAAGGTTATCATGTTAATTCACAGTTTGGGAGGCTGTTAGACCGTCTAGCATGGCTTTCCTTCTCGTGCTCTGTACTTCCTGTTATTTTTTGTCGTTGTGTTGAATCATTTACAGGCTGTTTGATAAACCTAGGGTTTGAGCAGTGTAAGCAGAGCATGTGAAAAGGGGATGCAGCAAGTAAAATGGGGAAGCTGACCTTGAAGACAAAACCAAATTTGTGTAAGACATTGGGGCTGAATTCTAGTTTAACAGTTTTACTAGGAATCAAAGGATGGCAATATATTGAGTGATTAACCATGCAACAAAAGCACTACAAGAAATACAATTCTTTTCTGTTTGTTTTTGTTTTTTGTTTTGTTTTTTCACTTTTTCATTTCCTCTTGATGTTTATAAAACATGTATAAAAGCTACCCATGTCTGTTTCCTTTATACTGTTATTGAGCCCTTTTTGTTCTGTATTCAGCAGAGAGACCAAAGTGAAAATGATGCCTGAGAGAAGAGAGAACAAGATATCACTGAAACTTATTGGAGCACACTCAGGGACGACTGATGAACTGCTGGTATGTCTCACTTTGGTTGAGCACAGAAGATGTAATGATAAGAAATCCTTTAGTGACACGTTTTTACCCCAGCAGTGCTTACCTTGAAGGAGAGCGGATGGGAGTCATCACCATAGAAACAAGCACAACACCGACTTAAAGATCCATACACAAGGCATAACATTAGGAAGAAACTGCACAGCAGAAGGAGGAACGCTTTAATTGATAGTGCTGGCGAAGGTGCAGAGAATTACTTCCCAAGACAATCTTCCTAAGTCACGTGTAATACATTTTCCTCATGTCTATTAAAAGAAAAAAAAAAACATCCTCAACCTGGAGTACGCTCAAAGCAATTTCAGCCCACAGGATTTTTTTTTTTAAAGATCTTGTAACTGGTAGAATAAACTACAGCTTGAGCTTCCTCACCAGGTTTAAATGTAATTGTTGAATGTGGTCCCTCTGGGTACCTGCATGAAAAGTGGATACACAGGGGCAGAACCACTTAGAATGAATTGCAGCTGCAATAGCACAAAGTACTTTCCATCATTTTGCTGGCATGTCGGTGATGGGTGGGGATTCTACAGGTGAGGATACACCTGTGGGGTCTCCACCTGCCATTACCTTGTCTGTGTGCCTCTGTTTGGCTACAGGCAGGAGAATTTAACAGCATCCACTGTGTAACGCTACATCATGACAAACATTAATTGTTATTTTTGCAATGAGTTGCATATCTTTGAAAACCATAATAAAAAATTGATGCAGAAATAATAAAAAAAAAAAGAATTCCATAGTTTCAATTTTTAAGCAAAAAGTGGGTGGAGCAAATTATGTAAAACGTTCATTAATCCCTGGGAATGGCAGTTTGTCTGTGCATAAGTTGAGAGCACTGGCAATCTTTGACCATCTTTAGGAAGTTACGCTAAACAGAGATACCTGTCAGAGAGCAGTAGACATTCAGATACAACTGGTCTTGTTTCCACATGTACCAAAGTGATAGAGGACTTCCTGAAGCACGTTTCCAGCCAGAAGTCATAAGCACAGAAGGTGTAGACCCAGGTCTATACTCTGGTTCTGCTGCTTCTGGGTTCCTCAGGCTTGAAAGCCCTTGTAGTGTCTTACTTAGGGCATGGTCACACTGGCCAAATGTTCCATGCCCAAGCACGGTTCAGCCCCACGTCCGTGTGCCTAAAGTCTGGTTCATGTTGGAGTAGTGTGACTGCAGGCCGTACTGGCCAGTGGAGGAGCAGCACAGCTCTGCTCCGTCACGGCTCTGGATCCATTCAAGTCAATGTATCAACTAACACTGGATCCATTCTGTTGCGGTTCAGCTGCGTGGCTGGTCCGGCAGGTCGCAGCTGATCCACAGCCATCCTATTTTGCCGGATGCCAGATGCCGGAGCTGCGACGCATCAATTCAGAGTAAAGAAGATCGAGCAGGACAGGAAGTAGTACACAGAAACTACCAAAAAAGGGCCTGAGACTCTCAAAATAAAACAAAACAAAACAAAACATAAACCAAATAAATCGTATTTAGCTTACTAATGCACGAAAACCACACAGTGAGTGAAGACACGCCAGGAATCAACAGGCTTGAGGTTTAACAGCACAACATGAATGAAGAGATGTTTATTAACAGGGAGGAAAGCGCGGGAATTCCACGGTTTGCGACTCCAGCTGTCTGTCAGTCCTGCGGCTTGTCGGACCAAGCACCCAGCCGGTGTGAGTTGACAAGCGCAGTCAACACGCAGCTGCAATGCAGACGCAGTCGGTGTATTTGAGGCGTAATCATGCTGGAGTTCAGCATGGTACGAATGGCCAGTGTGAGCGTGCTCTTAGTATTGGTGATAGGGGTGAACAGCACTTAACCCAGTGTGGCAGCACAAGGGTGTTGACAACGCCACCCTGGGAGTTTCACCCAGGGAAATGTTAGAAATAATCTTCAATCGACCAAAGGGGATTACCCACCAAGTTCGGTATGTTGTACGAGTACACTTATATCGTTGTACAGAGGAGCTCGAGACAGGCAGTTCACAATAAAACAATCATTCTTTATTATTATTTGAGTAAAATTATTCGTTAAAATTAGAAAAACCAAAACAAGTCACAATCATCCATAAAAGGGGAGGAATAAAGGGAATGTGGCTGAGGCTCACCAGGTGCGATGGGTCGAGGAGGGGGATCCCAGTGAGAGAAATCAAATTGAAAACACCCCAGGCATACGTGAAGAACCTACACACACACTCTCGTGAAATAACTCAAAATAGAACACACAGCACACGAAAAAGATGAGAGGAAACCGCCACCGATCACCAGCGCCACCACCAGGCTCAGCCACTGAAAAAAAGCAACAAAAAGAAATGTTAATGAAACTGAAAACAAACAATAACAAAATCATACATAACCAAAGCAATATAATTGGCAGCAACTGAAAAATAAGAATAAATGACTTATCAACAAAAGATACTCAAGCTGCCCCAAAACAACTAAATCAAAATAACTTCAATAACTCAACTAGTAAGTCAGATAAATCAAATGAACACAATACTAATGGCAAAACACAAAAAGCCAAAATAACTGCCACATAAAGGTAAAGGTGAACAAAGAATAAACAATGCAAAACAAGAAAGAAAAACAATCAAAGCAAAGAAATTAACCCCCCAGAGTCCATTCATTCCAACTCAGAAAAAAATGAGAATAAAATAGTTCAGTTCGGGCTGCCGCTGCGGAAGAGAGCAGCATGCAGCAGCGCCACCTGTGGAAAGGACCACCAGCCCCAGCTCACAGTACGGGGTCGGCGCGGCTCACTCCGCGAGCAGACAGAGCAAACTCAAACAGCCCAAGCACCGTTCAGCTTAAGCAGCCCTGCTGAGAGACAAGGCTCGCGTAGGCTGGGTAGCGGATAGCAGGGACAGGTGGGCATGCAAACATGCAGGCAGCGGACAGACAGGCAGACAGTCAGGCGGAGAAGGCCACCCACAAACCATAAACATGCACGAAACAGCGGCGAGGCAAACCAGCAGCGCAGCAGCGCAGCAAAACAGCAGTGGATTCTCGTCCCTCCTACCACAAATAGGCTATCACGTTGGCCTAACAAATAATAAAAAAGGCTATTTTAATGAGAGCTTCACGATTACATTAATGAATGAATCGAGTGCCGTGTGGCGTACATACCAATCAGGCGCGTCGTTGCGCAACAGAGGGAGAGGCGTGCGTCCTGCTCCTAAGGCTCAGAGCTGCAACAGCAGAGGACACCAACAATGGAGCAGGCTAACAACCATGCAACGCGTGATTAAAACAGATGCCGCAAACCTACCTGCATCGGTGACCACCAGGAAGTGAGGCAAGCGGGACAGAGCGGAGCCGCCCACCGAAGAGCAAGAGGGGGCAGAATCATCTCTGCCTCCCTTTTATAGAGTGCCCCCAGGTGGCGATAGGCCAGCATTACTCCTAATGAGGAGCAGCAGGGCTCATCCTGCTACATTCTACCCCCGCTAATTGCATCGTCGCCCCGACGATGGACCATTTATAACCATTTACAACACCTAGTCCCATGGTCTAAAGATGACAGAAACTGCATTGGAGACTAGACCAGGAGAGTTTTGCACCACAGGTCCCAGGGCCCCTGCAGATCTGGGGAGGTGATGGACGTTGGAATGCTGACCAGCAGTTGACCTTGCTGTTCGTCGTCTTCCACCCTCACTGGCATCAAGATTGGTTGTGGGTACCACAACCAAATGGGCTTGTGGTGGTTTGGGCCCAACGGCAGATGCTGCTGAGGGGCCCGACTCCACAGGGACTGGGTCAGGGAGTGGCAGCGGCAACAAAAGGTTTCTTTGAGTCACTGCAACCGGCTGTGTACTGGTCGCAGCAGGACCCTCCTGTCTCCAAACCAACAAGTCCCCATCACAAGAAAACTCATCCTCGGACTGTGATTGGTTAGTAGGAGATGGGACAGAAGCAATGTCATTACCTGGAGGACTGGCACCAGCCACAGCTCTCAACAGAGTCTGATGTACCCGTTTGACTTTGCTAAGGTCATCCGCAGGTGCCACAGTGTACACAGAGCCTCCTTCTTTGGGAGCTTTCAGCACCGTGTACACAACTGAACTCCAAAGATCTTGGATCTTATGACGCCCCCTTACGCTAAAATCTCGCAGCAACACTGACTGGCCCTCAGCAAATTGAACACCCCGGACATGCTGGTCGTGATTCCGTTTCCGGCGCGCTGCTGCAACTCTCAGCCTCTCTTGGGCACCCTTAAAAGCCATGTGCAGCCGGGTCTGGTGCTCCTGAATCCACTCATGGACACCACCACCAACAGGATCTGGAACTCTACCCAGCAGAAAGTCAACAGGGAGCCTCGGTTCCTGCCCAAACATGAGGAAAAATGGGGACTCACCAGTTGCCTGATGGGGGGTGGTGTTGTACGCATAGAGTACCTGTGGCAAGCAGGAGCTCCAGTCCCGCTTCCGGGAAACTGGCAGAGTGCGCAGCAGATTGTGAAGGGTCCGATTGAAGCGTTCACACTGACCATTACCTGCTGGATGATAAGGAGTGGTGCGAGACTTCTCAATGCTGTAGAGGCCACAGAGCTGCTGAATTAGGGAGCTCTCAAAATTCCGGCCCTGATCGGAATGGATGCGAGCTGGAACACCAAACTTGGAAAACCATTCTGTGACCAGAACCTGAGCCACAGTGGAAGCTCTTTGGTCACGGGTAGCAAAAGCCAGCGTGTACTTGCTAAAGACATCAGTCATCACAAGAACATTTTCCAACCCGTTATGGGTGGGTTCCAGCACGGTATAATCAATGGCCAGGATCTCATTGGGCCTAGAAGCTAACAAATGTCCCATGTAGCTTCGAGCCTCTGGTTGGTTGTCCTTGGCCACTTGGCACCTCTCACAAGTCTGGCACCACTGTGCCACATCTGAAGAAATGCCTGGCCAATAACAGCGCTGCCTAAGCAGCTCTAAGGTTCTTTCAACACCTTGATGACCATGTCTCTGGTGAACCTCCGTTAACACCTGCTCCTTCAGGGCAGCAGGCAAAAGCAACTGCAACACAGTTTCAGCACCGTCCGGGCGTAAAACCTGTCGATAAAGAATTCCATCCCTCTCAACTAACCTGTCCCACTGCCTGAGCAGAGCCAAAGCAGGTCGAGACATCTGCTTGCGCTCATCGTAGTTGGGACGTCGCTTCTGGCTCCAGAACACCAAAAGTTCCCTGAGGAGAGGGTCAGCTCGCTGGAGTGCCCCCATGTCTGATGGCGTCTGAAAGGGCAGAGCAAAAACAGCTTTCTGGGTTGCGTTAGCCTTTGGCACTGCCAGGGCTTGTTGCAAAGGCTTAGGGAGTGACGTGCCAGGTAACATGGCTTCCATGTCCGGGACACCAGGAGAATGCTGGCGAGACAAAGCATCAGCATTTTGATTACTTCTACCAGAGCGATACCTGATCTCAAAATCAAATGAGGCAAGCTGGGCAGCCCAACGTTGCTCCATAGCTCCCAGCTTGGCAGATGACAAATGACTCAATGGATTGTTGTCTGTAAAGACAACACATTTGTGCCCCAGCAGATACTCCCTGAATTTTTCAGTCATGGCCCACTTAAGGGCCAGAAACTCCAACTTCATGGAGCTGTAATTAGCCATGTTTCGCTCAGTGGGCCTTAAGCCTCTGCTGGCATAGGCTATCGGCCGTACTCTTCCACCCTGCTCCTGAGAAAGGACTGCACCCAGGCCACCATGACTCGCATCAACCTCCAGAATGAATGGAAGGGAGAAATCGGCATAAGCCAACACAGGTGCGGAGGTTAGCTTAGTCTTTAGTGTCTCAAAGCTCCTGTGACACTCTTCAGTCCAGCCCTCAGCTATAACACACTTTGACCTTTTAGACTTAGCTCCTCCTAGCTCAGCCACCAGCCTATGTAAGGGGGCAGCCAGCTTGGCAAAACCCTCCACGAACCGGCGGTAATAACTAGCAAAGCCAAGGAATGACCGCAGTTCTGAAATGGTAGTGGGAGGCTTCCAGCTGGCTACCACCTCCACCTTACTGGGATCTGTGGAGACACCCTGGTCCGAAATTACATGACCCAGATAACTCACTTCTCTTTGAAAGAAAGAACACTTGGCCAATTTAGCCTTCAGGCCCTCAGTCTGCAGCCTCCCAAGCACTACCTCCAACCTCTCCAGATGTTGTTCAACTGTGGAAGAGAAAATCACGATGTCATCAAGATACAACAACAGAGATTGGCACTGCTGATCGCCAAAAATCCGCTGCATCAACCTCTGGAAAGTGCTGGGAGCATTGCAGAGGCCGAAGGGCATACGGTTCCATTCAAAGAGACCAAATGGGGTGCAAAATGCTGTTTTGTGACGGTCTGCCTCAGTCACCGAGACCTGGTTGTACCCACTGGCCAGGTCCATGGTGGAAAACCAGCGGGCACCTGTCAGGGCATCAAGGGACTCCTCTATGCGAGGAAGAGGAAAAGCATCTTTCCTCGTCTTGTTGTTAAGGTGCCTGTAATCTACGCACAGGCGCAGACTGCCATCTTTCTTTTTGACAAGAACAATTGGGGAAGCATAAGGACTGCTACTTTCCCGAATCACCTGTGTTTCCAGGAGTTTGTTAATGTGCTCCTTGACCACCTCATACTCCGATGGCGGGATACGCCTATAGCGTTGTCTGACTGGGACGTCATCCAGGAGTGGGATGTCATGGGTGATCAAATTTGTGCAACCCAAATCGCCATCATGGGCGGAAAAGACAGGAGTGTACCTGTTTAAGAGAGCCCTCACCCTCCCCTGCTCTTCAGCAGGCAGGGAGGACAAATCCATGGACCCAATCTGATTTGGAACAGAATCAACAACCGACTGTGATGCCATGGTGGCCACCCCAGATGGTACCTCAGTGACACCAGCAGGAAGACTGACAACGTTAACATCATGCAAAGTACCTATCACTGTGCGGGGATAGAGCAACACATCAGACGAACCCACGTTCACAATGGGAATGTAGGCGGTGCCCCTTTCAACCCGAACCAGTGCAGGAGAGGCCAGCAATCCTGCAGGAAGACCTGAGCTCACAGGCTCAAACAACACTGTGCAGCCAGAATACTGCTCTGAGCAGGTGACGGGGACAATTTTAATTACCCCGCCAAAGACACGACAAGCTTTGCTGCCACGCACCTTCACCTTACCAGAAACCTGAGGGGTCTGCCCCGTGGCCTGTTGGCACTTCTGCAGGGCCCGAACAACAACCTCTGGGGCCCCAGACACAGAGGGCAAGTCAAACAGAGCCAAACCATGCTGTCCAAAGAGCTCCTGGTAGCATCTTCGAATCACATTCATCCCCAGGACACCAGGGGCATGGGAAGAGACACCATTAGGGGGATCCTTAACAACCAAAACACCACACTTGGCCATCGCTTTGCCACAAAGTTCAATGTCAAGCTCCAGGTACCCAATGTAAGGAATGGCCAATCCATTGGCTGCTCTGAGCTGTAGCCAATGGCAGGACCGAAGTTTTTCTGGTCCCAACGGCTCAAAATGCTGGAGGAAAAAGCTCTCCGTGACTGTAGACACCATGGAACCAGTATCAATTAAACAGGGAACCTTAACACCTTCCATACTCACATCCAAATGAGGACAAGCCGACATGAGCTTAGAAGATTCGTCCATGTCGGCTACCCCTGAGCCAGTGGCTGCACCCCCCGAACTGTGGCTCTGCAACTCGGCGGGTGCTAGTTTTCCGACGGCTGGCTACCTTGAGGCTGCCTGCTCGACCGAAAAGGAACGGACGATCGAGCACGAGGGGCAGCCCGTACACCCTCACACTCCCTGGCAAAATGACCAGGCTGCTGACATCTTCTACAGATGATGGGGCCACGATGAGAGGGGCGACTATGCTGGGGAGCATTCTGCAACTGAAGGAGGCTCTGAGTGAGCTGATTCAGCTGCTCTTGTTGAAGTTTGAGCATCTCCCGCATCTCACTCAACTCGGATGCTGGAGTTGGATCTGCAACCACCTGAGGACCACCCCTGACTCCATACTGCAACCCAAGAACCAAAGGGACAGAGTGACTCCTACTCCTCAAGCCTCCCGGCAAACCCTCACGCTCCCACCTGATTGCTTCACCTCTAACCTCCAGCAGATCAGCGGCAGGCTGTCTGCGCACAAACTGCTTCAACTCACGACGCAGTGCACCGTCGATAACATGCTCCACAAATTGGTCGCGCAACAGGACCTCAGCATTGTGCATGTGGCCTGGCGCAGCTTGCTCTACTGCTGCCATCAGACTCCTTAAAGCAAGAGAAAACTCTAAAAGGGTCTCTCCTTCTTGCTGACGTCGCGAGAAGAAGGCCTCTTGCAAAGCTACATAGGAGTCAGTACAACCATACAGCTCTTGTAGCACAGAAATAATTCTGTCTGGATCTTCCCTCACAGCCCTAGAGCGATATTTTATCTCTTCACGAGCCTCTCCCTCCAGGTGATCATACAAGAAAAACGCCTGATCGGATGCAGCCAGATGACGCGCTCTCATACAGGCCTGTACCTCTTCTAGCCACTCATTTAGCCCTATGCCTGACTTTCCCCGGAAAACAGGGCACTTTCTATCTCGTGGCACGAACACAAGTCTCTCCACTGAAGGAGCACTAGCAGCGGAGGAAGCTGAAGGGGGCACTGCAGAGGTAGAGGGCGCAGCGCTAGAACCAGGCACGGCCGCAGCCTGTTCCCGCCGCAGCTTCTCATTATCTGCCCTTAACTGCAAAACTAAATCCCTCAACTCCTGAAGCTCCTCCTCCATTGCTGCACCTTAGCTTACAAATGGGAGACGAGTAAAACTGGACAGCAAAGTGGACTAGGCACTACGATACTTACTACAGGACACCACGAAACCCACTGCTGTTTTGCTTGACAGGACCACAAGGAGCCCACTGCTGCTTTGCCTCTGTAAAGAAAAGGAAAATGACAAAATGAACACACACTGTGAATTGCCTCCACGAAGGGTCACAATAAAACACACAGATGATAATAATTGAAATACTGGAACATGCGTCTCTGCTCAACTCTGTAACATCCTGCCGACAACGCCAAGTTTGTGGCAGCACAAGGGTGTTGACAACGCCACCCTGGGAGTTTCACCCAGGGAAATGTTAGAAATAATCTTCAATCGACCAAAGGGGATTACCCACCAAGTTCGGTATGTTGTACGAGTACACTTATATCGTTGTACAGAGGAGCTCGAGACAGGCAGTTCACAATAAAACAATCATTCTTTATTATTATTTGAGTAAAATTATTCGTTAAAATTAGAAAAACCAAAACAAGTCACAATCATCCATAAAAGGGGAGGAATAAAGGGAATGTGGCTGAGGCTCACCAGGTGCGATGGGTCGAGGAGGGGGATCCCAGTGAGAGAAATCAAATTGAAAACACCCCAGGCATACGTGAAGAACCTACACACACACTCTCGTGAAATAACTCAAAATAGAACACACAGCACACGAAAAAGATGAGAGGAAACCGCCACCGATCACCAGCGCCACCACCAGGCTCAGCCACTGAAAAAAAGCAACAAAAAGAAATGTTAATGAAACTGAAAACAAACAATAACAAAATCATACATAACCAAAGCAATATAATTGGCAGCAACTGAAAAATAAGAATAAATGACTTATCAACAAAAGATACTCAAGCTGCCCCAAAACAACTAAATCAAAATAACTTCAATAACTCAACTAGTAAGTCAGATAAATCAAATGAACACAATACTAATGGCAAAACACAAAAAGCCAAAATAACTGCCACATAAAGGTAAAGGTGAACAAAGAATAAACAATGCAAAACAAGAAAGAAAAACAATCAAAGCAAAGAAATTAACCCCCCAGAGTCCATTCATTCCAACTCAGAAAAAAATGAGAATAAAATAGTTCAGTTCGGGCTGCCGCTGCGGAAGAGAGCAGCATGCAGCAGCGCCACCTGTGGAAAGGACCACCAGCCCCAGCTCACAGTACGGGGTCGGCGCGGCTCACTCCGCGAGCAGACAGAGCAAACTCAAACAGCCCAAGCACCGTTCAGCTTAAGCAGCCCTGCTGAGAGACAAGGCTCGCGTAGGCTGGGTAGCGGATAGCAGGGACAGGTGGGCATGCAAACATGCAGGCAGCGGACAGACAGGCAGACAGTCAGGCGGAGAAGGCCACCCACAAACCATAGACATGCACGAAACAGCGGCGAGGCAAACCAGCAGCGCAGCAGCGCAGCAAAACAGCAGTGGATTCTCGTCCCTCCTACCACAAATAGGCTATCACGTTGGCCTAACAAATAATAAAAAAGGCTATTTTAATGAGAGCTTCACGATTACATTAATGAATGAATCGAGTGCCGTGTGGCGTACATACCAATCAGGCGCGTCGTTGCGCAACAGAGGGAGAGGCGTGCGTCCTGCTCCTAAGGCTCAGAGCTGCAACAGCAGAGGACACCAACAATGGAGCAGGCTAACAACCATGCAACGCGTGATTAAAACAGATGCCGCAAACCTACCTGCATCGGTGACCACCAGGAAGTGAGGCAAGCGGGACAGAGCGGAGCCGCCCACCGAAGAGCAAGAGGGGGCAGAATCATCTCTGCCTCCCTTTTATAGAGTGCCCCCAGGTGGCGATAGGCCAGCATTACTCCTAATGAGGAGCAGCAGGGCTCATCCTGCTACACCAGTAACATTTTTGCATGGCTCTTTTCACTTGCTGATAGTTTTTATATTATCTGTTGTTGCAGTTCATGCAGTGGGACAAGGATACCTCCAGTACGGGACTTCACCTGGCTTTAAGCCAAACGTGTGTACTGTCTACAAGGAAATTTATTTAGGTTAGAGTCTGTATACATTAACTAAAAAAACCCTGTAAGTTAATCAGTAATAATAATAATAATAATAATAATAATAATAATAATAATGCATCTATGGTCTATGGAAAGAGGGTGGAAGCGAAAGTGGACTGATCAGGGAGTGTTACAGGGAGTGTTACTTGTTGGCGTCCTGGAAAGATGGAGGATAAAAGGCTGGCTTTAAACTTCAGAGAATGGTCTGCAGAGATGTCACCAACCTAGAAAAGAAAACATTTACAACATTATAGGCTTTTGAAATCTACTGAATGAAGTGGTTCCATATAGTGAAAATCTATTAGAACAGCTACACTGGAAACATTTTTTGTCAAAGCAGGTTCAAGCAGTGGAGTACATTTGACACATCTCTATCATCACAAACCATATGGGGGTTGAGCTGCATGATTATCTTCTTCTGCAGTGTCAGGTTCTCTGCTGGTCCATGTTTTATAACTCAATGAGAGACTCCTGCCAGGGGTTTCAGATATTTTGTCATCATTTCACAAAATTTCCAATTGTAAACATGGCTGCAGGGAGTGAAGATAGAAGATGCCAAACCTGATGCTGTGGTAAAAATAAAAAACAGACCTGGCTGAAATTAAACATTTAACCCACCAGAGACATAACGGTAATATGGAATTGCTGTTTTTGTGTTCATGGAAACAGCGTGTAAAGTCTCTCTCCAAAACGTAGTAAAGAATGAAATGACTAAAACAAATCCTCAGCACTGATTCTGATTTACAAAATGTCCTAGTTTGGCTGCCTATTCTAACCACCAGGTTACCTCAGATGGTCTTAGTTGCTTTTTTCTTGGATTTTTTTTTTTTTTTTCAAAAAAAGTTTATTAGTACCAGTGAGAGCACACTGGACTTTGTTTCAAACCCCAACTCCAAACTGCTGGCCACTTAGGCTGTCAGGGGATCAGAAGCAATGGGTTTACCCGGTGTGAGAGGTTTGTCACTGTAACTGAATTAGGGCAAATTGATGGTATTACTCCTTAGGCTGCACCACTGGGATCATGTAAATCACTTTGCTGCTGAGCAATAAAAAAACGTCAACAGGATTAAAGACTCACTGTAAACTTTTCTACTCTCTTCTTAAGCTACACAAACATGACATTTGGAAGGAACCAGGCCCCTTGAGGTAAAAAAGCAATCACCCTAGAACCATAGCCAGCCACGAGACATCACAATAGAGATATGTTACAATAGAATACTAATGTCGGCCAGAGGCTGAATGAGAGTGTGTTTTGATGAGAGCTAGCGTGCCACAGGCATATTTTAGTTAAATCTAGTGTAAAGCAGGGGGGAAATGTACTTTCAACCAAAATAAGCATTAGAAGCTTGACAGAATAATGTCAGCATGAGGCAGTCATGTGATGTGGTTAAATTGTGTAATATCAGCCTGAAAACACCTTTTAAACATCAGTAGAATGAGGGGGATTGGTATGGTGCACAAAATAATCTCAAGTTAAACATTTTTAGCAGTAAAAGTTTTAGAAAAGCAGGATTAATAAAACTCTGGAGAAATCTATATTATTGGATGCCTGGGATCTCTTTAAAAAAAAAACAACAACAACAACACATGACTCATGGAAATCACTGCATGGGCTCTGAAACACTGCCTAAAATAACTGTTTATAAACAGTTCATCGTGCCATCCATAAATGTTAGTTCAAGCTCTATTATGCAAGGAAGAAATCTTTTTTATTTATTTAGCACATCCAGAAACACCACTGTTGTCTGTTTTGTGGTCAAACAATCAATATCTAAAATTATTTTTGGAAACTGCAGATGCTGTGTCCTCTGGACCACAGACAGTATTATAATTAATGGATGAAGTCTCCGTGGCAGCCATAATGGAAATGAGGCAGCCTTTGAGTCTCCACAGGAGCAGCTATAGGGCGACCGTCAGTCATGTGAGCTGAGTTGAGCCTCTGATTGGGTGAACTCGCAATCTTAATATTGTCTAAACTGTTGAGTTAGAACCCCCCCCTGCCTCCGCAGTGTGTGCCGTTAGCGAAATTAGACATTTTTTTGTACCAGCTGTAATAATTTATTTCAGCTGCTTTTTTTGCTTGGTGTGTTTGTGACTTCTTGTAATTCCAGAACCACCTCAAGTGGACACTTGATGAACTGCAGACTGTAGCACTTCCACATTGTCTCATATTTTCAGACCGGAGGTTTCTGATGCCGTTGATGATATGAGGGTGCAGAAGTATCCATGGTATGGGCAGCTTAAAGTTTCATAACAACAAATAATGCCATCTAGACAATATCGTAATTATGCACAAAAAATAAATAAATAAATAAAATAAAGAATAAAAAATTCCGCTCTAGACGGTTGTACACAAATTCAGAGCGCTGAGGATCGCAGTAAATGTTATTTATTATTCCCCTTGTATAACAAGCACACACAGAACACAAAAGCACAAAATTCAGCTCCTCTATTCAAAGTCTGCTGGCATGTTTTAAATAAACAGCTAGTTAAGCTAATTAACAGAGCGATAATATTTAAGCTCAAACTACATTTGCACTATTTAAAGCACAGCTGTCCATCTTGGTTTGCAATGAATCTGCAAATTGTCCAGTTTTTCACTGCCGCTGGCCGGCAATCAGCCTCTCCTCTCTGCCTGATGCAACAGGCTGTGACAGTCAGGACAGACACTGACATGCTGACATCCTCTTCCTCTCATTTCTGACACAAATATTACTCTTTTTTTAAACTATATCTCTTGTTGGTGGTGCCAGTATCTTCTTGTGAAGCTGAGAGGAGTTGAGTTCACTGCACAGATTGAAGAGTTGGCTTCAGGCTATGGTCCAAGATAAGCTGAACGATGTGGTTGTCTGCAATGTCCACAAAGAGAGACTGGACAAGTTGGACATGAAAATGTTCTACAGGCAGTTTGTTGGATCCATGGCCAACAGTTGCACTTAATGTTTGTGTATTTCTAAGTTCTGTCACATAATCAGTTTTTGTTTTGTTGCTACTTGTTGACAGTTTGATAAAAACATATTTTTGAGGACTAGTTTGATGAAGTTTGGTTATTCAGTGAAGTATTTATTCTTCTTTCAGAACGTGTCTTGAGCTTTTAGTTCTTGTAAAGCTGCTGTAGTGGTGATCAGACCAGTGTTTATGGTGAGAAAAGAAATTCTGTTAGGTCCCCTGGTCGAGTATAATAATACTTTTTTGTGTCTACAGTTTATTGTTTTATCATCTGCTACATGGCATTAGCGCTGCCTTTGTATTTATCTCACATAAAATCCACTTGTTGGAAGGATGGTGGACATGCATTGATGATACCCAGGCAGGGGTTTGGTGCGCAAGTTAGACAGCTGCTAACTGCAAAGCAGATGGAATGATATACCCTTTACCACTCTGAATGTCACTGGCTGGCATTTTCTTCCATGCCTCATGGATAAGACTGCTGAAATGGCCCGGAGGGGAGACCTGACTCAGTCTGACAGTAAAACAAGAGACAATGCTTAGCCTCAGGATTGGACGCTGAACATTTTTATTTTCATAATCGACACTAAAGAAATACTTGTTTAGAAAACTCTGCAATAAAGCCTGTACCTACATTGAGAAAAAAAAGCTAGCAATTCATATGCTAATAAATTGTTTGTAATTCCACGGACGTGTTAAGATCCCCCAACACACACCATCTCCCCTACCTCAGCGGTACGTTATCGATAATCATCATGACAGGCAGACTCCCAGGAATCAGGGAAGTTCGTGGTGGTTTACAGGTCTTATGATCTGGTTTATCATGCATGTAAATGGCATGGTGATGAGTGTAAGGGGGATGTCTTTAAAGTCAACAGGTGAGGGTGGGTGGTGGTATTCCAGGCAAACTGGTCCTTCGCTCACACCTGTCAGCTTTACTGTAGGCTACGCTCAGTTACAATTTACAAGCAGAACAGGAAACTCCTTATGAAACAGGATGTGGTGCAAGGAGCTGGTGAAGGTTGTTCAAAGATTAGGCTCTTCCATTTTTTTTTGTCCTAAACTTTAGAAAACATGTTTTTTGCAGCCCCAAAAACTGGCAGGGTGATGATAAGTGGTGCACCCATGTCCAAGCTTCAGAAACCTCAGAATCTCTGTTGCTCAGCGTTAAACTCCGTCCCATTCAGAAGACAATGACAGGCCACTTAACATGGCTTACGAGGTTTCCCTGAAATACCTGAAAAGAATCGGTTGTAATACTGAGTAGTGGAGAGACGATAAGGCGTAAGTGTTTTTCTTTTTTTTTTTTTTATCCCCCTCCCCTCTTTAATTTGGAAACTGCCTTCAGCAGTAGCAATAACTGTAGATTAGCAGTAGGGGGATTTCTCTAGAGAGAAGAGCTACAAAGGAAATTGTTCCAGGCCATTCCTCAGCAAATGTTTTTCTTACCAAAGGCAAGATCACTCTGCTTCATTGTCTTTGCAGCCCCCGTATTTCCCCCAGTTTTACGGCTCTTCTGAGGGACAATTTGTGTGTTGGGAACTGGTTTTATTTGTTGGTGCTCAGCGGAGGGTAGGAAAGGACGTCAAATGAAACCCATTAATCACCTCACAGGCTATAAGAGATAATTGTGAAGGGAGAGCAAGATAGAGATTGAGGAAAGGAGAGCGAGTGAGCGAGAAAGGAGAGGTAAGAGAGGAAAAAGATTTGAGGACGAGCGGACGAAATAAATCAGGAACTGTGGTCTGGGGATTCGTACGAATAACAGCCTTTGCCTTCAGTTTCCTCACTCACTCTGTCACCCACAGCAGTGTGAGAGGGATGACTGAGTACCAAACAAAAGTAAAATATTACTCCAAATACTTAACTTTAAAACCCATGAAGCTACATCCGGTTCTGAGGACTACTAGTTTGAAATACACGGGTCCACTGGACTTAGATTTAGAGCCACCTGACATGACAAACATGAATGTTACATCAAGTTTTATAATCTGTGAACTCAAAACAACGGCCAGCATGTCATCTGCTGCAATACTGTTCTTTCCTGAGGATAATTAATCATAAGCACCAAATTTTGTGTATGCGACACATACAAATAAGTGCCTCATGTGTTTTAAATTTGCATATTTAACAGTTTGAATTAGCATTAATCTCAAAAATACAGATCAAAAATAACAAAATGTGGCCTCAGTGTGACAAAATCACATCACAAACAAGATTCATTTATCAAGTAGATTAACACAAAGAGAGTGATCTGACTTCAGGTGAATTTACACCTGAATTGTGAGTGCAGTTATTATCCCTGAGATTTATTAAGGGACATTTAAGACCAAGCAGTTCGAAAACATATCTCACCTGATGGTCGTCAGCATGTATCATGCCAAAACCTTTAAATCGTACCACTTCCTGTGTTTTTATTGTTTCTTATATTCAAATATGATACATCTACATTAAGAAAAGCATTAACATTTGAGGTTGACAAAAATGCAATTATCAGTTCAATTTTATTTTTTTAATAACCCTATGGGGTTAATTTTCTGCTGCATTACTTTAGAGTAAAAACAGAGAATGAAAACCAGGAAGAGTCTCATTCATTCATCTTCTATCCCTCTTATCCTGTTCAGGGTCACAGGTGTCTGGAGTCTATCCCAGCTGTCCTAGGAGAGGTGGGGTACACCCTGGACTGGTCTCCAGCCAATCACAGGGCTGACACACAGAGACAGACAAAAACATGCTCATCAGGTTAATTTCACCAGTTAACCTGATGAGCATGTTTTTAGACTGTGGGAGGAAGCTGGAGTACAGAGGCGGAGAGAACCCACGCATGCACAGGGAGAACATGTAAACTCCACAGAGACAGGCCACTGGGCAGACTGGAATTTAAACTTATTTATTTATTTTGTTTATTTTTTAATTTATTTATTTATTTATTTATTTATTTATTTATTTATTTATTTATTTATTTATTTATTTATTTATTTATTTTATTTAAATTTATTCATTTTCCAAATTTTCACTCATTTTGAATTTGATGGCTGCGTCACGTTCCTAAAAAGCTGGGTCAGGGTCATGTTTCCACTGTGTTCCATCACCTTTCCTTTTAACAACACTCAGTAAGTGTTTGTGAACTGAGGACACTAATTGTTGTTTGAGACGTTTGTTTAATGCTCTTACGTAGGCCTGAGAAGTCTCTAAGGCTAGATGTTTACATCACACCACAATTTCAAATTCAAACCATTCTAAAGATTCCGCTGCAGCTGTCATGCAGCCATTTTCATCATAGGATGACAAGCGGCACAGAGTTTATGCATTGTTTTCAGCAATGTCCAGTAAAGCATCAAGTAGATCAATAATCACAATATGTAAGTGGAATTTTGAGGTACAATGTAGGACATAAGACTTATTCCTGGATCTTATTTGGACAGAGCAGAGCAAATCAAAGAACCACTGAGTAAATAATCAAACCAAGTCTGATTGCTAGAGCTTAAAACTGCCATCATGTTCTAAAAGCTTTGAGACATTCATCTGTCTTTGGATGGGTAGTTTCTGTAGATTTGACTGAGTTAACAGTGACATCCTTTGGATCTGATAGACTCTCTTTAGCTTGGCCATGCACTGAACAATAAACTTCTACAAGAGATCTTATTAGATTTGCTGTTAATCTTTGATAACTTTGCCTAAAAATTGACTTGTATTGATCAATCTGCATGAGTCACTTGGTGATATAAGAATGAGTCTCCCACTGAATGTGGGTTGGACACAGGATGGAGAAAATACACGTCTGATTCAGGCGGAGATGTTTCACATCAGAATTAAAGGGCTATGACGGCCAAACTTTCACAAAGAGGTATGCAAATATGTTGCTGTACTAAAAGGTTGCAAGGTGAAAATTAGCTTGAGATACAATAAAGCCAAATTAGTGCAAACAGTCACAGCTTGCTATATGACTCCTGGTCTTATGCTACTCTCATCGTTTAAATTGGCTGGAGCCGGTGAATTTCTGCCACTTTTATGGTGTGTATTTATAGTAGGACGTTGAATCATTTTTTTTTTCTTTTGCAGCACTGAAATGTGTTGCTTCTTTCAGTGCCAGGACTTTGATTTAAGGCCCAATTAACAAAAAGCACCCTAGCTGCTAGTTTATAACTCTGTGTGTCAATGATACATTGACTTTAGGTACTATGGGATTTTTCTGTGTCCTGTATTGTACAGAACAAATTGCATTCCATAAATTGGGCCAAGACCAAATGTTAAAAATCTCCAATAGTTGTGACTTCAGTGTGCAAGAAATGTTACTTTCTTTATATTACATTTATTTAAATTTAGGACAAACAGGAAAAGTAACTGATGTGAAATCTCTACGTGTCTTGTGATCTCGTGATGATAAAATTGTGCTTGCATAATGAAGAAGCTGGTTCTCAGGAAGTGGAATGGTTGTTCAGTAGATTTGTTTTTGTGTGGAGTTAGTTATCAGGGGTGTAAAACTTGAGGTTAGACACAGGTGAAAGGAAAGTTAGTGGGTTGTTGTTGCTGTAGGAGGTGAGGAAGAGAGGTGGAAGGCTTTATTGAAAGATGTGATGCATATTTAGCTCAACAAAATCATAGCTTTACTTTGTGTAGATGTCATTAATCATCGATACCCTCTGGAAAATAAATTTTAAAAAATGTTTCAATAATCTTTTTTAAGCTACATAGAGTCACTGCAAGGGAGTCAAAGAGCTGCATGAGCTCCAGAGCTGCAGGCTCCTGATTTAACTGCTAACGTACTGGCTTAATATACATGCTTGACATGTGGCAGGAATTAGCAAACAACAAAATGATGAGTTGAGAGACATTTTCAATATGTTATTGAATTCAAGTATTCTTTTTATTTATTGTCTTTATTGTGAGGGTAAAGTAGATTTTGTGGCTCCTGAATGACTTTAATCCAGGTGAGATGAGGAAAAACGGCTCCTTTAACAGTAAAGGTTGCAGACTCCTGGTCTGTAGGATATGATTTATACAGAAGAAGTTGAAAGGGACCTGACAAGCACAACAGCCACAAAGATTCAAAATTGCAAGTGCATATAAACAGAGTGTGTACTTATCAAAAAACCCTGTACTGGACCTTGATATTACACACTTTTGCCTGGTTGATTAGGAACACAGGCAAAAAACCTCAGTAAGTGCGAAGAAATGCTCCTAGATGAGGCTGCTAGAGAACTCCCCACCCTCCCACCCCACCCCCCTTCTTTTTCTGAAATAATGTGGCCACAACTAAAATTCTATATCAGCAATATCGTTCATCATTTAACAGCAGTGAATATTCAGTGATTTCATTCACTCAGAGCTGAAAAAGGTATCTGTGTGTACTTATTGTTTGTCTATATATTTGTATTGTTAAGGCTGGCTTAAGTACCCTGAACTACAGACTCAAGATTCCAGGCAGGGCCGGCCTTTGGCATAGGCAGCATAGGCGGCCAAAGGCAGTGACCTCACTTCAAGCCGAGCGAGACGACATCCAGTTTTTTTTTTTGCTTGTTTGTTTGTTTTTGTTTGTTTTCACAGTCTATAGTTGATGCTGGTCACATACTTAGTCCTCAAACAAAAGTAGCTGTACACTTCTGCACATGACTTTACCTCATTTCAATACCAACAAGCCCATGGGTGCTGACAAAATTGGCTTTTTACACATGTGGGCACTGGGCATTACTGCATCAGGTGGGAAATTGAAATGTTATCATGTACTAAGAACTGTAGCAGAGCCAGCGGGGGGGGCAGAGGGTGCGGCTGCCCCGGGCCCATGGTCACAAAGGGGCCCACCGCAAGACCGGTGGCGAAAAAAACAAAAACAACGTAAAGTCGGAAAGTCAGTCTCTTACTGCTGTATTTGTAAGGATGTAAGTGTAAGAATAAACGTAAATGTAAGTGGAAAAAGCAATCCAGATCAGAGCGAAAAAGCCTATCAGCAGCTGTGGTGCTAGATTATCAGCAGGGTGCTGTTTAATGATAAATCCGTGGCACTGTCCATGGTGCTGAAATAGCACACATTGTGCTGCACAACTCATCGTAATCCACACTCTCTCCATTTTGCCCTTCTGTCTCCGTTTCCCAATATTAACTCTACTAACTGATCAGCTGTGTCTTTAGATGCTGTCACTGCGCAGCGTCTAATGTTGGGTTTACTTTGTTTTACAGAATATCTGGACGTTTACGAAGCAAACTGAGTCTCTTTGTTGAGCTATGATTTTCTTTCATATGTTGATGGTTCAAAGTGTGAGACTTTTTTTAAATTTATGAAGCTAAAGCCGTTCATTCAGTCCCTTTTTGGCAGCAGCAAATACAGCTCAAATCCACATCGGATCCATAATGTGAATTGTTAACAAATAAAATAGCCAATACGCTATAAGGGCCCACTACAAGTCCCCGCTCCCTCTGCAATATGACACTGGCTCCGCGCCTGACTAAGGATTTTTGCACGAGGCAGGGGCTCCACCAGTAAATGTACAAGCACATCTGTGCTATTATACTTTTATTACATTTCTGTTGGTTTTTACTAATCCCATTTTAGAAACAGCTCAGTATTCTTAAAGTAAACACAGCAGGACTTGAATATTATCACTTTTTAATTTGCATACAAAGCCTTTGTGACAGGGAAACATATCCACCCCTATTACCTGAAGATCATGCTGGAGCAGACAACATTCTAATATTTTCAAAGCCTGCGTTCAGAGCAATGCAACAACCAGAGGCAAGCCATTAAAACAAATACATATTTTAGCAGTAAGAACACTACCAGGCAAGGAGTACAAGACAATCACTCCCCTGTGATTGCAAAATTATTCAAATGAGTAAAGAGTCAATCTGTAATGAGATCCCTACAGTGAAAATCTCCAATAACAGGTCTAATAGGATTATGGGTTGATAAAAAAGCAGTGTCTCCCGACGTGACAGATTTTAAAAAAAGGGAACACCATGGGTTTAGTGTCAAATAAGTCAGGCTCTACCACACCACGTCTGTCTGGTTCTCACTGTAAAGCCCAGTGAGACAGGGATGGGTTTCGATCATCTAATGGTCATATTAAACAGCTGCTGTGTCTTTTTCTGTTTTTTCCAAAATTATATATTCATATCCTCCTGAAAACCACCCACCACGTAGTGTTTTAGACACTGTCTTGTAGTCGGAGTCTCTTGACGTCAGCCTTTTCTTTTACTTTATGAAAGGGAGTGGAAAAATAGGCCCTTATAAACCTCATGCTCAGCTGGTGACTGACCTCACTGTATCACACTGACAAGGCTGCAAGCAGGATGGAAAGGGTCCATAATACCGGATACCAGATTCTGCTGAAGATATTTTTAGGTGTCAACTTATTTTTTTAAAGCAGGCATTTGTATTTGAGTTTGTATCTGAGTTTGCTGATAACAACAGAGCCAGATATTGTTGACAGGCAGCCCTGTGAAACTTGTGCTTGGTTTGCAGGCTCTGTCAGCTAAACATAAACGAAGCAAAGTCAGTAGAATAATCTGGAGGCTGAGGAAAGGGATAATGTTGCACACTGAGATGAGCAGTCAGAGTCTGTTGTTGTGTCCCATAACGTGTGAGAAACAGACCTTAGATGAGAGGCCTGTTTTTGAGTTCTTATTCTGATGACAGGTTCACATAGGTGTACAAAAGTAGGGCACTGGATATTTTGTGTTTCAGATTCTTGGCTCTGGGCACTGTTAAGATACCCCAACTACCCAAAATAGGTTTGGCAGGTTTGTCACTTTTCTCTTGAAGATTTCAAGCTTATGAAAGCTTACATAAGAAATCTGTCACTTCAGTTTGAGCTTTGTGATGGCATAAAATTGTGAACTGTCACCCCCCCCCCCACACACACACACAAAAAAAGTTCACATTATAGATGTTTATTTTATACATAACCAGTTTGTTATCCATAGTCTTTGAGTCTTTCAAACTCAGTGTTGATGTGACTCAACCAGCTGCTACATTGCAGAGAACAGCCAGCACATAGGACTTTAACTGTGTCCAGTCAACAATAAATGCCTGCTCCCTCAGGATGAAGCCAACTACACACAGAGACAAACATATCTGGATGTTATTATATGGATGTTTATAGAGCACTCAGAAATTAGACAGAAAGCATGCACACTCACACATAAACAAAGAGGTCCACCCCTTCACACCTACTCTCAAAAGGATTCTTTCTCAACAACATGACTCAGTATGTAGGCTTTTTATTGCTGCTGTAGCTCTCTACAACCTCTGGCCAAGACCCAGCCAATCACACTCGAATGTGGGTGGAAGATGGGAGTAGGACGCGATCACCAACAGCTGACCAGAAATGGGTCAGGGACAGACTGACTCGGGGCTGGGGGTTTTTTAATCTTGTAATTGGCTCAGATGACCAATTTAATACATCCAGCAGATGTTTGCCTTGAGCCATGGCACAGCCACCTGAAATTTTGTGGAAGCAGCAATTTACCCCTGTGCTGTGATGTCATGTTGTGGTGGTATCTCACCAAAGGCTCTGAGCTACGAGCTACAAGCTAAGATGAAACTTAACACCTGTCTGAAAGATCATTCTCTGTGCACATGAGCCAGTTTTCATCTACAGTGGCCCCTTTAACATGTGGGGTCCCCCAGCGGTCGGTTCTTGGCCCCCTACTGTTCTCTCTTTATTTGCTACCCTTGGGGCTGATTTTTAGGAAGCATGGCTTTCCTTTTCACTGCTTTGCAGATTACATGCAGGTGGATTTGTCGTTAAAGGTCCCTACCACAGGCGCTGCTAAACTGCGTGAGTGACGTTAAAACATGGAGGGATCTAAACTTCTTATAAGTTTACATTTCTTCTTATGCTTCATTATTCCATCTGTGGACATAGATGCTGAAATGACTTGTCGAATTTGTCTGAGATGCTTTGAGGTTTGTCAGTATGCATTTTAGGAAATTTAGTCTAATTGCTCAATGATTTGGTGTTCTCTTCAGTCATCTTCCATGAAATCCACAGCAACGGATGTGCACTCCGACATGAATGTTCCTTGACGTTGGTGTTCACCTCTAATCTTTTTAGTAGTTGTTCTGGGCTCTTGAGTTATCATTCTTGCTATCCAACACTTTAATCTGTCATCAATTAATCAATCAATCTTTATTTATATTGCGCCAATTCATAACATTATCCCAGGACACTTTCCAAAAGCATTGACAGATCAAGACCTGTAAATGATAATGAATTTTATTAACAGAGAGTCAACATCAAGACAAGATAAGAAGTCTTATTTCATCTTAACCCACCATCAGTTTTTCCCTCGCAGCCTCAGCCAGGGAGGTTGGCTACAGCCCTGTGGACCTTAAACTGTTGAATAATGTGTAGCTGTAGTCACAGGAACATCAGGATGCCTCCACATGCTCACATAGCCTTTACCTTTATCAGGCTTGTAAGTTATTTTCTTTCTAATCTCCTGACACGACTCTTTTCTCAACGTTCTGTGCTCCATTTGCATTGTGGTGCACACCATGGTACCAAACAATACAGTCACTACTTTTCATCCTTTAAAAAGGCTGACAGACTGGTAAAACGTTTGAAGACACCTGAGATGATAATTACAGGTCACACCTGAGTTTAATATGTCCCTGTGGTCAAATTATTTAAAATCTTTTCTAGGGGTATCATCATTTTTTTTTCATTTTTCTGTGGAACCAAAACACAAAAGCAATGTCAGATATTCATTGGTGAATTTTCATTCATTCATTCATTCATTCATTCATTCATTCATTCATTCATTCATCTTCTATTCCCCTTATCATGTTCAAAGTCACAGGTGTCTGGAGTCTATCCCAGCTGTCTTAGGGTGAGAGGTGGGGTACACCCTGGACTGGTCTCCAGCCAATCACAGGGCTGACACACAGGGACAGACAACCTTTCACACACAAACACTCACACCTACAGGCAATTTAGAATCACTAATTAACCTGATGAGGATGTTTTTGGACTGTGGGAGGAAGCTGGATATTTTTCAGTTTAAAAGAATGTATAAAGAGACAAATTATACAATATGAACCTGAGCTATAATTTGATCCTTTATTGTATTTTTGTTCCTAGCTTGTTAATCTTAAAATTTTTAAAGTTTTTAATTAATCTGAGTTTTTCTTATGGACATTAAGAGCGGGGTTGATGGTGGTTAAACCACCTTAATGTTTTGTGTTCAGATAGGAGCAGTCAAAGGTAATAATTTTATTCTTCCATCTGCTCCCTTCTAGTCATGGAAGGTGTCAATTTAAAATGTTTAGGATAAAGTTGTGTATTAATTAATATTGTGTTGTTGTACACTTTCATGTATGGCTGTGTGTCAGCCCTGCCGGTCAGGACCTCTGGCTCAAACAGTTAGGATAGGCTCCAGCCACCCTGGACCCTGAACAGGATAAATGGTTCTGTTGTGTGTTAATTAACCACATAACATAGATATTAATTCAGTACTTCCTGTTGTTTTTGAAGCCACATGTCTAATAGATGAGCTGAACTGCTTCTCTATGCCACTGCTGGTAAAGCCTCTGTGTTGCATCAGTCTTGGTCCTTAACGCACACTTGAGGAGCATGTGACTGCTATAGCAGGTGCCCACTCAAGCAGCCTGCCAGCTGCAGTCCTGCTGCCTACAACAACATTATATGTATGTGTTTTTATCGGCTTTGAATTTGTGTCTGTTTGACACAGTCGTTTTTAAGGCATTGCTATAACATGTCTCTCCTGCTTCAACGAGCAAATGATCCAGGGAACAAAGCAAAGCCCCAGGAGTTTACCTCTTTATCTGGGTTTTGTTTAAGTTCAATGACTTCTCAGTCTCCAAGTCTGCTCGGTGATAACAGCACCTAATTGATCCTTTAATCCTGAAAAAAACATGAAAAAAACATTATGATTATTTGCCCCAGAACAGCAATGGCTACAAAAGGTAAACAAATCAAAGAGCTGTCAGTTCTCTGTTGTGTGCTGTGACCCATTTATTGACTTGAAGACTCGTGCCATAACTTTGGTAATCCTTATTTCATGTGCAGGGGCTCTATTTAATAATCAACCAACTCGAGATAAATAGGTTTCTGTTAAATTCTTTTGAAGCCTTTTCAACACTCTTAAAGCCAAAAAAAGAGGGATGTATGTTTTTTAAGCTTTTCTTCTAACATGGCCTTCTCAGCAGTGGGTGTTAATTAATTCTCTATGGACAACACACATTTTTATCAGTGCCATACGATCCATTTAACAAGACCACACAAATGGATTTCAGTTAACAACAGTACTTGCTTTTTCTTTGCTGTAATGCTCACTTTTTGTCAACTTAGTTGCATGCTTCTTTCTTTTCCTTCCTGGGTTATTTCTTAATGTTCTGTCATGACCTTAGAAACACACCTCTCGTTGTGTGTTTAACCCGTTTGATCATTTTTATATTGGCTCAAAAGACAGTTAACCTGTGCTCTTACTGCTCTCTCCCGGTTTCACTCCATCCAGTCTCCAAGGCTCTGTTTTGTATGTATGTATTCATTCTCTCTCTGCTTTTCATACAGCTTTAGTCTCTTGAAATTGCTGTTTTACCATCCATTGCTCAAGTGATTTCCTTTTTCTTTTCTGAACTGGGATTTAAGAATATTTTGGATTTGATTGAAAAACCATAAATTAGACATCCTCTGAAAAAACATGGCTGTTTCACATGCATATCTTTTTGTTAAGTCTAAAGTTTCTATGAACACATTATCTTCCTGTTTAACTAAAATTTGCAAATAAAAAAAGGGGATAATATAATTTGTACAGTTTTAGTCTGCTTCATGTGATATTCTTTCCAATTTTTAAGCTTACAGATCATTTATGCTGCAGATGGTAATTTTTCCAGTCAGGCCCTGACTGAAAAATTGGTGAGCCTTGAACTGAGACAGTCCTTCAGCAATGAATAAGAAATCCAATGTGAAATCCAAGAGACTTTCAAAGTATTAGTTTGATCACCACATCCATGAGATCAAGCCGTGAGGAGCAGAGTTGAAGTCAGTGGAATGCAGTTAACTTATGTAACTTTTCTTGATTTCTACTCTGTGGAGAAGAACTAAAAAAGGAAATGTTGCATGTCCCAGATTATGATTCCCTCCATAAAGTCGTCAGTTTTGCATGCTTAGGGCTATTGTTTTTAAAGGACGTTTAGGGCAAGAAATGCTGCAAACATAGCTGCAACATTGGTAAGTATTTATAGACTGAACAAGGCCCTTCATTTCACAAGCTCAGTATGCCTTTTTAGTAGATTTTCAAATTGACCTGGAAGGTATCTGACATTAAAATAGAAATTACTACATATGGCCATTGACTTTAAAGTGGTTACGTTTGCAGTGGTGAGTTTTTTTCCTGTGTGTCTGGAGAACCTATGTGTAACCATGGTTGCATTGTTTACGCACTAGATCAGCAGGAAGCAGACTGCTGGTACTGTGGTACGAGCTAAGAAGAGAAGACATCGACCCATCCTTCCATCCATTGTTATGGGGAGGATCTATCTCCAGTAAGATGGCTGAGATAACAATGTTAAAACTGGCATTGTGCTGTTCACAGAGACATGGCTAATGGAGCTAACACCAGACACCAACACCACATTGGAGGGATTTCACCTGCTGTGAGTGACAGGATACAGGAGAGCTAGATTTAACAGTCTGGAGAGACGACCAGATCATTCCTGGACCCTGTGGTGCTGGCTGACATGAGAGTTGGCCACTGTGACTCCTGAATTTCTCTTTGGGGATTAATAAAATACATTCTATTCTATTCTATTCTATTCTATTCTATTCTATTCTATTCTATTCTATTCTATGTTTGTACTTAGATTAGCTAAGTGATGGGGTTTTAACATCAGATTTCCTTCTCAGTTCTGTGGTAATTTATTCTGAGATCAATGACATCATAACCTTTACATTCAATACAAAAAATCTGAGTTTCTCTCTGAATTAACGTGTGACAGAGGATTGATTTCAGGGACGTACTTTTCTTCTGTAGCCGAGAAAGACAGAAGTCTCTCAATCTAAAACCAGATTGTAAATTAAAGACTTTTTTTTTTTTTTTAAATAGAGTGTACCTTAATGCAACGGCAAACTTGGATTCACAGTTAAGTCATTAATATGGCTTTGCACTCTTGTCACTGTGTTTTCATTGTCCTGCTGAGGGTCTGTGATTGATGCCAGGGGTAATTGTGTTGGGATTTTGGGTTTCACCAAGTTAATTCACATGACTGAAGTGAGAGCTGTGTTCATTGGGTCAGAAATGGTCCTTGTGCATGTTGCCTTCTTCCAGGGTTTTTTTTTTTTTATCACCAATTCTGTTTATGATTTTCATAGACACGATCTCATTTGGGCAGACGGGGGAATGGAGTCTGGTTTAACCTCTGCTTGCCACAGATGAAGTTGTCCCTGTTGGCATTCAACTCTTGACAGAAACCTCTGGCAGGCATCTGGGGTGCATCTAAGTGCAAGGTGGCTGAGAAGAGTTGACACCTCCAAGACCTCCAAGTCATATGCCATGGTTTCCTGCAGAAAAAAACCCTTTGTGTGGTAAGTGAGTGAATCAAGCAAGGGGTGCTTGTACGCCTATGAGAGTAAAATGGACTCAACTTAAGGCCTTTTGAGATGGCTGAGTATATGGATGGTCTTAAGTACAAAAATAGATCAAGAATATGACTGATGGCTGATAGCCTACTGTAATGCCCAGGTTGTTGTTGGTGACCCTCAGCAGATCTTTATTGTTGAGTGGCTGCTTCTTAGATTCCTCTCAACAAAAATCTCTCAATCTCAAGAGGGTTCAAGTCAGGAAAGTCACCCACCTTCAGTCTCCTCCCTGCTGCTTCTGTATTTGTGCAGATTAAGCACCCAAAAGCATCCCCTGATATGAATAAAAGGAGAAACTTGAGAAAAAATAATTAAAAAAAACATAAACCACATGATTTCTCTGACCTAATAACACCAGGCTTCGTAGGTTTGATCTCCCCCTCCCTCCTCTTTAGTCCTCTCAGTTCCACCTCTTTTCCACAAAGTCATTTCCAGGCCTGGTTTGGAGCCAGTATCAACAAAAGCATGTTTAACATTTGTATGGGTCTGCACACACAGCTGCTGGCATTTAAAATGTCATTTAAGGACCCACTTTTGTCAACTGTCTGTTAGGAGAAGAGTGACCAATCCATTTATTTTTATTTTTCCTGTGCTGATTACAGTTTGCAACAGGTCACACACCTCTTCATCCTCCCCTTTAAAGAATATCAGCATGACTTTTACAAAACACAGACATTCTGATAATAGCTCATTGAAGGTGTTTTGGGGGTAAAACTTGGGAGAGACAAGGCTGACAGTAGCATCTCAAGCTGCCAAAGTCTCATAGTTTCTACTGAGACAACAAATTCGGAAGCATGTAAGGTTAAACAAGAAAGGATCGGTCTGAGTGCCTAACCTTGCAGAACTCCGAGCTTAATTTTCGTCAGTCAGATAAGGGAGGTTTTATTATGAGGCAGTGCAGAGAGACTACTGCAGGAGAGATTTTCATTTTTCCTATTTCAAGTTCATGCTCTTACATTTTGGACCAGTTAAGGAATCTTTAAGGAATTATTAGGACAGCCTGGTAACAGACAGTTTCAGTAATCCAACCTAGAAGTGACGCATTAGAGATCTAATGTTTTGATAAAAGAAGATCACAGAGTGATGGTGCTGCACCTTCAGTGTGCACCTGAGGGGTTGGTACCAAGGGCATATCAACATGAACTTATGCTAACACCTCTCCAGCTATCAACGCAAGTTTTAACCTTGATCCATACCTGGGCTTCAACCAGCAACCCATTGATTGCCAAGCCAAGTCCCTATGGGCTGAGCCACTGCCACCCACAGGATGTCAGGATGTCCGATTTGTGTAACGTAGCAAAGGTGAAAAAAAAAGCTGGTTTTGAAATGTCTGCAAGAGTTGAGGGACATAACGTCGTCATATGGACTCTTAGATTCCAAACAGAGGTGTATGAAACCAGGCTGATGACACCAAAGGTAGTTTGATTATTACGAAGTGTGTCAAACCTGTTTGGGGTGAACCACAGTAATCTCAGCTATTTCTGAGATTGGTAGAAAAAAATCATCTGGTCAGTGTGTCACTGAGTATTGTCTATAAAATAAAGACAGTATATCGAGTGTTTCCTCATGATATTGCCAAGAGGCAGCTAAAAGTGAAAATAACAGTTTTGGCGTAGGGGAAATAATGAACAAGGTTTCACAAAGAATGTTTGAACATGTGTAGCTTGTTTGCATATGATGCATTCAGGCCAGCATATAAAGTCATGTAAGTGTTACGTAGAGGTCACATAGAGGTGAAAGAGTCCCAGCTGAATTATGTTCCAGCTCCATCTGTACGTCATCCATCTCTCACTGAGACCGTAATGTCATCCAGCTCAGAGAATGACTCTGCAAAACCTTTTCAGAAATGTACACATTATAAAGGAGCAGAGCCAATAGGCCATGATCCTGGGCAACTTATAATGGGTTCAAGGCTACTCATGGGACCCATTGTCATTTTCCCCTGAAAGACTTTCAAATCATTAAATCATTTTAGTCAAGTGTAAGTTTTGAGTCTATTCTTAGACTTCATCACTCAGGACGTGCATAACCCACAGGTTATTTATACAGCACTTCCTACAGTCTTCTGACCACTTGAGGTGCTTTTACATTAAATGTCACATCCGCCAATTCACACACTGAAGGCAGAGCCAACTTTGTAAAGCACATAACAATACTGACTGACCACATTTACACACTGCAGGCACAGCCAAAAGGGGGAAGTGTAGAGGGTGAAATGTCTTGCCCAAGGTGTCCATGGGTCCGACCCTTAATCCTCAGATTGAGAGACAACCTCCCTTACCACTGAGTCACAATCATTGCATCGATGTCTTTGAAAGTTATAAATGGGACAAGTAGTTAATGTGTTTCCATCGTTTTCTCAGTTGAACTTTGATTCTGTTGATCAGACAGAACATTTATTAGTTTTAAGGTTCAGTGTAGAAATGGGAATATTAGTGATATCCAGCGGTCAGATTCTAGAATGAGCTCTTCTGGTTCTTCAACCTCACATCGCTCAGGGATGGTGGTCTACGTGTTTGTACAAATTCCAATTAAATGTATCGGTTGGGTGAATAAAATATGTTAATCAGATCTATTTGTAGTTTTCAGTGAAATGATAAACATGTTAAGGTCAACTTCTACAAAATAAAACAGAAAAACATACTGCAGCTTCACTGTATTATGTTGGTACTTCCTAATCTATTTAATGTTTTATAGTCAGCTGCACCTTACAGTCTTAAACTCACTTAAAACTGGAAATTTCTACCTAATAATGGGGTTTAAACTAAGTGTCAACTACAACACTTCAACGGTTAATGTATGTATTAAAAAAAAAAAAAAAAACTGGTGAACTTATGACCTCAGAGCAGGTCAGGCTATTTTTAATGTAATTTATTTTAAAGAGCATTTTGGTGATCACTGGTGACATCTTTCAGTTTTCAATTGGGAGGCTTTTTGGTCAGTACCAAAAATGTGCACACTACAAGAACCTGAATCTAAACAAGTGTTTTGTCTCTTCAGACTTGATATGAACCACATTCATTCCAGAAAAAAATGTCATCTTTCAAGGTATTTAAAGACAAAGATGAGGTCTGAATTTATTTTAACAAGTAAAAAAAAAAAGTCTGCCAATGGGTCGAGAAAAGTTTCTTGAATTGAGACATTAACTCTCAAAGACATTAATTACCCTAATTGGGTCATCTTATTTCAGAGATCTGTACCCCTCCAGTGGTGATCACTTTTACCACAGCAAAAGGATCCCTGATTTGTATCCCTGGTTGACCATGAGCCTGTGTGGATGTTCTCTTTATACATGTCAGGCTTCTTTCTTGGTCTCTCGTTGGTCTTTTATGTGCTTTCCAGTCCTTCCTCCTTTTGTTCAGGAAATTCAAAAAGAAGAAAATTACATTAATACACAGTCTGGAATTACATCATTAAGTTTGTATCATTAAGTACAGAGGAGTTAATCTTTGACCAAATAGGAGCTAGCTGTGTGAGCTTATGTAATAGTAATCAGTGCCATCTGGAATGTACTGATCAGACATAATCCAACCACTCTTCATACAGTGCATCCAGGAACTATTCAGACCTGCTTTGCTTTTTCACTTTTGTTATGCTGCAGCCTGATACAACAAACATTTTATTTTATTTTTAAAAATTTTGCAAATTTGTTAAAATCTGAGATAGTGTCCAACTTGTAACCATTGCATTATTTATGCAGTATAGTTGTACATCCTGCTTGTAACATATAAAATGGATGAATAACATTGTCTTAGCGTTAAAAGAGTAACAGAAATAGTTTGAAAAGTTTCATAAACAAATACACTTGCTGTTGTCCAAACCTTATCAGAGATTCCAAGTCTTAAAACTGCCCTTCAGAAACTGCCAGAGAAAGGTACACAGTAATCAAAGGCATGCACAAAATGACTGATCCATTTAAATCTGCCGCTGTTCCAGGCAGCAGCTATTTATCCTTTTACACCTCCTCCTCAATGTTTAGGGCAGAGGTTATTATGACTCCACACTGCACCTTAACATTAGTAAAAAAAACAATAAGTAAAAACTTTGGGGGTACAGGGAGTACTTTTAGCCTATTGAAAGTAGGTAAAGACAGGAAGTGTGGAAAAACATCATGTTCTATCGGCTTTCTTACTGTACTTTAAAAGTTTCACGAGTGGAATTAAAAGGAAAAAAAGGAAAGAAAATGCAGGAAAGCATAAATTTGCAGTTAGATTTAATGTTGTTGCTGAGAATAAGCAGTTTACAGAGCAAGGTGGCACAATGACGGTCCCTCCAGGCCCAAACAGTCTACACAAGAGGGACTGCACTCAAGTAAAAAGCCATTTCTGTGTTAAACACACCCTCTGGATTATTTATTGGTGTTTTACACACCACTCACCCACTGGTGTCTCTATGTCCTTCTGCTGCCTGCTACACTCAGGTAAATCAGAGCCACTGAATGAGATTTGTAAAGTCATTAGAGAAAAATGCACTAAGGAATATGCTTGCTGCTTTCCCATATTCTGCTGTGTATTAAGAATAGACACTTCAGCTTTGAAAGGAGAGTTCTTGTGCTTGAGGTTACTTGTCACATAAAAGACTATATTTAGGTAGAGTTCTCAGAAAGGATGTGAACATTGGTTCAGTATCAGTGCATATATACAAACGTACATGTCTTTGTCTATCTTTAACCTTTCAGTAATAAAGCTAACCTTTAGCCTTGGCTGCTAACTCAACTCTGGTCAGTTAACGAATGGTACAGATGGATGTTGGGTTTCAAAGTCTATTCTTTATAACTCCTAACTGAAGTTTAATTTGATCAGGTGCAGCTCACATGGTTATTGTTTCATTTGTTATAAAGTCAAGTATCTTTCATACAGAATTCAGTCATGCATATTGTTGCAGGTCAAACTGCTGGTATCCTCATGTCTCTGTAGCTGTCACCAGACCTTCTCACAATCCTCTTCCTGATCAGGGTTTGATCTACATGTATTAACCAGCTTTCTTACTGATGTCTCTTGACATCAACTTTACTTCTGAATAGTGAAGCTGAAGGCAATAGGAACACTCTGATCACACATCAATCTGCAGAGCGTGTACAGTTCAGGATAGCACCGTTCAAAAATACTGCAATATAATTTGTTTATGATTTTTTTTTTATCATATTTATCACACTGGGCAGTTTTGGCTTTTTTGGTGAAGTTTTTAGGACCTATGCATTCTTTCAGTAGAAAAGATACTTGCTTTTAGAGATGAAGAATTATTTGGATGTTATTTTTACTGCAACTTATTGAAAATTATTAATGATTTTCCTGGGGAAAAAATTACATAAATGAGGTATTTGGATGATTTCATAAGAGCAGGCATTCAAAAAAGGGCCAAAATACAACTTAAGCTGCCTTCATGGTACAATAATCCTCAAAGGGGCAGGTTTTTAAAGAAACTATGGATTATACTGATGAGATCGAGGTCTTAAAACTCATGTATCAAACATGATATGTTTGACATTATAGGGTTAATTTGGCCTGTAAGTTGGCTGAGAGTAACACTGTTGCCCCAGAAGAAATCGTTCAAACTGCAGACCTGTGAGGTATTTAATGTGAAACCATAGAAGGTGAAGTGTATGCTGCTGTAGAATGGTTCCATGGGTTGTATACATGAAGACACCTGTGCTATGATTGACTGTGCTGACAGTTGGTGCCTCTCTATTACAGCCGGAGCCCACTTTTAATCTACATTAGAAGTCAAGAGAAGTTCATGTGTGATACCTACAGTGTTGAGAAGTAATGCAGTACTACTACTTATTTTTACTTTTACCAGTAACGAGTCGTGTAACAAATTACTCATGAGATTCCAGTAATCATATTACAGTTACTCACACAAAAAATAACTGGTTACTCCCTTACTGTTGTTATTAATTATTTAAAATACAACAATCCACAGATTAATTTAAACTCAGGTAGCTCGCTTCATGGTTGCCAAGTTTGCGATTTTCCTGTGGAATTGGGCTTTTTTTAGGTACTGACTTGGGTAGTTCTTTTGTTTTTTGGACCTATGGGCTTGTGTTTTTTAACTGTTGTCCATCACTTTCGTTTTGTCGAGAGGAAAGATGACAGCAGCATCTTTGTCAGATGTAAATTGTGTCCCAGTAGGTCTTTTTCAGCTTAGATCAACTTAGACTGGATTTGAAAATTCCTGTCTCTCGTCCTCAGCTGAGCCAGGTGTGTATTTCAGATAGCCTGTAACTTTGATGCGTTCATAGGCTGCCAGAAAAAAACTGGCAAAGGGCACAATTACCTATTTTACAGGATGTAAAGAAAAGTAATATAATCAGTGGTGTTATATATTACTGTTGGCAGGAAGTGATACGTAAAGTAATAATAATACTTTTTAAAAGAGTAACGGGTAATAAGAAATACATTATTTTATTTCAGTAACAGCCTCAATGCTAGATATGTAACATCTCCCAAACCTATAGAAGATGTGGTCAAAGTGAAGTCTTGGGGAAAGTCATCACTGACAGACGTCTCCCAGGCATTCAGTGGTGCTTGTTCAACACTGGCATTGCTCTTTGTAATAAATGTATTACTATATAAACAAGCCAGCATCACAAAGCTTCCTTCTACATCTGCACCAAGGTCACGATACAACAACTATTCTCTTGAACTGTTTACATAAATCAGTTTTTACTGAATTACTAGTTAATCACCTTAAGTATAATATAATGTTAAAAAGAGTAAGACCATGATCGTCAGCGATAAAGAAGACAGACAGCCAGTGTTTCCTGACTTCTTTCTGTCTGGCACTGCCCTCAGTGAGTGCAGTGAGATTACATATTTGGGCCATATTATTGCAAATGACTTGTCTGATGACAAAGACATCTATAGGCAGCGTCGAAAGTTGTAAGTTCAAAGAAATATGCTGTCTCATAAGTTTAATATGTGCTCTGTTTCTGTGAGGATCTCACTCTTTAAAGCGTACTGCACACCACTGCCCATCTGTGGAGTCGTCATAAGCAAAGTAGCATAAGAAAACTCACAGTGGCCTATAACAACAGCATGAGGCTGCTGTTGAGAGCATCAAGAAGTTCCAGTGCACATCAGATGTGTAATATTCACACAGAATATTAGTGTGGTTGCCTAGCAACATTGTTTGATAACGTGTGATCAAGATGTTTCCCTATTGGTTCTTGAATGAGATTGATCGTGATTGGTCTATGCTGTACGCAGATGCAATCCATGTTGATTTAGTGAGAAGTTCGCCTTCCTATACACACGTGCCTGTATATCACAGCCGTAAATAAATACCTCGAGTTGGTAATACGTCGTGGTCAGCATCCTTCATCGAAAGCACAAAAACAAGACATGGTGTCAGAGTAAAACCGACTTTGAACAGTTATGGACGTCGCTGGAGTGCCGTCGCCCCGTATGGACTGGGATGCTAGTAACCTGCCCGAAGCATGGCGCAAATTCAAACTTCACGTGGATTTGATGTTTTCTGGTCCCTTCAAGAAGAAAGGGGAGGACGAGAAGTGCAGCTACCTACTCCTCTGGGTTGGAGACAAAGGCAGAGACATTTATAACACGTGGACGCTCACAGAGGACGAAAGAAAGGTACTGAACTCATACTATGAACGCTTTGAGGCATACGTTATGCCGAAAACGAACGTTATCTTTGCTCGATATAAATTCCATGAGAAAATCCAGAGTGCTGACGAGCCCTTTGAAAGGTTTGTGACGGATTTGAGGCTACTTGTGAAAGACTGCTGTTATGCTAACAGTGAGGAGATGATAAGAGATCGCATCGTCTTTGGCATTCATTCAGCGCGAGTGAGAGAGAAACTACTCAGTGCAGGATCTGATCTGACTTTGGAGAAAGCAATAGATATTGCTAGATCTCATGAATTAGCACAAGCACAGCTAAAAGCTATATCTGGTGGTAACTATGGGCCACGTGAGCAGGCAGTCCACGCCATCACCCGACAACCTTCAAAGAGCGCCGCTTGGAAACCGCGCCACGACACGACGAAGAGAAACCACAGTTATGTTTCCCAAAAGAATGGAGACACTGAGCGCCCCAAGACATGTGGCTACTGTGGAAACAGGACCCATGGGGTAAAGGAGAGCTGTCCTGCAAAAGGAAAACAATGCAAAATATGCAGTAAATGGAACCACTTTGCAAAAGTATGTCGTTCCAGACAAGGAAAAGGAGTACATACAGTAAGTGAAAATGAATCGACAGAAATGACAGATAATGTGGATCTATTCATCGATGCTGTAACACAAGGGAATGGCATTAAAGACACAGAACAGGCTTATGCAGACATAAAAGTAGGCCCAAACCAAACTACAGCAAGTTTTAAGTTGGACACTGGAGCTTCAGCTAATGTCATCCCCACACGTCTGTTTAAAGCACTAGGATTACAGTATGTGCTACAACCCTCAACACACCCGCTCTATGGTTATGGTGGAGAAAGACTAGTTGTCAGAGGCAAGTGTAACATAAAATGTCAGTACAAAGATATTCAGTTAATGCTGAAATTTCACATCGTTGACACACCAGCGCCCCCAGTGCTTGGACTGAAGGCATGTCTTGACTTTAAGCTCATCAAACTCATACTGTCTGTAAGCAATACCCCTGAAACACACGTAATGAATGAGTTTGCAGATGTTTTCACAGGAATAGGACTTTTTCCTGGCGAATGCACAGTCCACATCGACCCAAAAGCCATACCAGTAGTGCACCCACCAAGGCGTGTTCCTCTTGCCCTGCGCGATCGACTAAAAGAGGAGCTACAAAACATGGAAAAGCAACAGATCATTGTGAAAGTCACTGAACCAACAGAATGGGTCAACTCAATGGTAGCAGCAGAAAAACCACGCACAGGAAAGCTAAGAGTGTGTTTGGACCCCAAAGACTTAAACAAAGTCATTAAACGACCTCATTATCCTTTGCCCACGCTTGATGACATCACATCCAGGCTAGCAGGAGCTTGCTACTTCAGTGTTATGGATGCCAGGTCAGGATATTGGACTATTAAACTCACAGAAGAGTCGTCTAAGCTGACCACATTCAACACTGTGTTTGGACGATACCGATTTCTCCGCTTACCTTTTGGACTGAAATCAGCTCAAGATGAGTTTCAGCGGAAAGTCGACGAGACTTATGAAGGTCTACAAGGAGTCATGGCTATAGTCGATGACGTTCTCATATATGGCAAGAACAAGGAGGAACATGACAAGAACCTCTATGCCATGCTACAACGTTCCAGAGAGCGTGGAGTCAAGCTCAATCCAGACAAGAGCACAATATGTGCCACAGAGGTCAGTTATTTTGGCCACCGCATCACAAAAGATGGAATCAAACCTGATCCAGCAAAGATTGCAGCAGTGAGAGACATGGAGCCGCCCAAAAACAAAGGTGAGCTAGAAACTATCCTTGGCATGGTCAACTATTTGTCAAAGTTTGCCCCTATGCTCTCAGATATCAATGCACCCCTACGTCAACTGTTAAAAGAGTCAAGTGAGTTTCTTTGGGACACACAGCATGAGGAAGCATTTCAAAAAATGAAAGATCTTCTTACACGAGAACCAGGCCCTGTACTTGCCTTTTTTGACCCCAGCAAAGAACTCAGACTACAAGTTGATGCATCAAAATATGGACTAGGTGCAGTATTACTACAAGAAGGCAAACCCATCGGCTATGCATCCAAGTCATTGACGGAAAGTGAGATCAACTACGCTCAAATTGAAAAGGAGCTGTATGCCGTTTTGTTTGGATGTAAACGCTTCCATCAGTATGTGTATGGACGACACATCATTGTTGAAAGTGACCACAAGCCACTTGAGTCCATCATGTGCAAACCGCTTGCAGCAGCGCCTCCAAGATTACAGAGGATGATACTTCAACTCCAGAGATATGAGTTTACCATCGTACACAAGCCAGGCAAGGACATTCCTGTCGCAGACACACTGTCCAGGAAGTCACTATCTGACCATGATGACACCCTCAGAGAAGGCATGGATATGCAGGTGCACACAGTCTTCAGCAGTTTACCCGTCAGCGATGCCAAGCTGAAAGAAATCAGAACAGAGACTGAAAAAGACACACAGTTCCAGCTGCTGATAAAGACAATCACTGAAGGATGGCCCAATGAGAGGAAGAAGTGCCCTCCAAGCATTACAGACTATTGGAACCATCGAGACGAGCTGTCCGTGATGCACGACATCATCTTCAAAGGTGAGAAAATTATCATTCCTGCCTCACTGCGTCCAGAAATGTTGTCTCGGATACATGCAGCTCACATGGGCATGGAAAAGTGTAAACAGAGAGCCCGCGACATTCTGTTTTGGCCTGGGATGAATAAACAGATAGAGGAAATGGTGAGTACGTGCACCATCTGTCTTGAACACAGACCCTCCAACACTAAAGAACCCATGATCAGCCACCAAATCCCAGACAGACCATGGCAAACAGTCGCTACTGATCTTTTCACCTGGAACAATGAAAATTACATAGTCATAGTCGACTATTACAGCAGATATTTTGAACTTGACAAATTAGACAGCACATCAGCCACTGCTATCATCGACCAACTGAAAGCAGCCTTCGCCAGACATGGCATACCAGAGACTGTCATATCAGACAATGGACCCCAATACAAGTGCAAAGAGTTTGAAGCTTTTACCAGCACATGGGAGTTCACCCACATCACCACAAGCCCATACTATCCCCAAAGCAATGGTCTCGCAGAAAAATCTGTGCAAATCGCCAAATCCCTCCTGAAAAAAGCCAAAGCGGATCTTAAGGATGTTCACTTGAGTCTCCTAGAGTACCGCAACACACCGGTGGACAACTTCAAATCACCAGCTCAGCTACTTATGAGTCGTCGCTTACGCTCCATATTACCAAACACCCACCAACAGCTGCAGCCCAAAGTTGTCAGCCACAGAGATGCACATGCAAAGAGAATACAACAGCAGCAACATCAGAAACGATACTACAACAGGTCAGCCAAACTGATGTCACAGCTGCATGAAGGACAAAACATCCGTTTCCAGGAACGTGGATACTGGAAACCTGCAGTTGTTGTTCAGCCCGCTGACACTGATCGGTCATATCTCATACGCACACCTGAAGGTCAAGAGTATCGGAGAAACAGAAGACACCTTCTCGACACAAAGGAACCACACAACACTCACACTGAAGAAAAACAGGATGACATGCCACACAACACCTCATCGTGCACCTCTCACACCAACAGTACACCTACTCTTCAAACTGTCCCTTACCAAACCCGTTATGGACGAGAAGTCAGACCCAGGAAAATTTTGGACTTATGAAGAAATGTAAAAGGGTGTAGGCGGATCGCTGCCCTTACAAAAAAAAAAAAAAAAAAAAAAAGGCAATGTCACGATTAATGTTGTACTGGAATGTTGTTTCATGCTGCATTGCTATATAATTGATGTAAAGGCTGGAAATGAAAAAAAAAAAAAAAAAAAATGTTGTTACAATATGTATTGCTAACAAGTTTAACTCCTAAAGATGGTTTGAGTTATGAAGTTATTATTAGTATTGATTTGTTATGAATATTCAGAGATCCTAGTTAAGTATTACTACTACTTTTCTTTGTTAAAAGAAAGGGGATGTAATATTCACACAGAATATTAGTGTGGTTGCCTAGCAACATTGTTTGATAACGTGTGATCAAGATGTTTCCCTATTGGTTCTTGAATGAGATTGATCGTGATTGGTCTATGCTGTACGCAGATCAGTGGCGATTTTAGGGAGTGGCCAGGGGTGGCCAGTGCCACCCCTGAAATCTCATTGGCCACCCCTGTTGCCACCCCAGATGTGATAGGTAGTTGGCCAAGTTCGTCAACACAAGAAACAAGAGAAACGCTGTCAATCAATGGTAATAGCTAACTGACGGATCTAGGGTCAGTTTTATATATATATATATATATATATATATATATATATATATATATATATATATATATATATATATATATATATATATTAGGACTGTCACTTTTTATTCAAGCTTCGAATATTCGTTCGAATATGAGGGGAAAAGTTCATATTCGAACTCTAATTATCCATTCAAATATCTGCTGCATCCTTCAGATGTCAGCCTATGTGAAAGAAACTCCTCTGTCTGCAGACAATAACCTGCTGCTTCACGTTCAAACAAGCGCCGCTCCTCCGCTGGTCTTTCTGCGGACACTACTCCAACATAAAGCAGACTTCGGGCGCACGCACGGCTCGCCTTGAAGCGTCTATCAAAAACGTTTTACATGCAGCGTGGTCTGATCAGAGTCAGTGGAGTGAGACAGAGAACAGGATTATAACTTTAGAGACTTTTTGGCTCATGTTAAGTTGTTTTGGTCCCACACAGCCCTCTAACACCCCGTTCTTGTTTCAATAACTGTCCAGAGGAGCGGTCACGGCGATCATGTGCGCGTGCTCATGCGTGAAGTGTACCGTGCAGGTAATATTGGAAACAAAAAGAGAGTCACACTTGACGCCGATCAAGTTGATAGATTTGTATTTTTTGTCAAATAATAACAAAATTAGTATGAGTATCAGTTATACATTTTACCTTATCGTCTTTAACGGGTCATTTTATATTCGTTCAATGTGATTTTTTTGAAAAAAAAGTGACAGCCCTAATATATACCTATATATATATTTATATATATATATATATATATATATATATATATATATATATATATATATATTTATATATATATATATATATATATATATATATATATATATATATATATATATATATATATATATGCCACCCCAGTTTAACTTTGTGTCCCATTCTGGCCACCCCGGTAAAAATGTCCTGGATACGCCACTGACGCAGATGCAATCCATGTTGATTTAGTGAGAAGTTCGCCTTCCTATACACACGTGCCTGTATATCACAGCCGTAAATAAATACCTCGAGTTGGTAATACGTCGTGGTCAGCATCCTTCATCGAAAGCACAAAAACAAGACAAGATGTTTGTTGGAGTTGGGGTACCTACCTGTCCTGCTGTTATTCGTAACCTGATGTTTAAAGTTATTTGTAGGATATCTGAGTCAGAAAATGACTTAATCGCCATCTTGGTTGACCCTGTACGCAGCTCTGTCAGATTTTCTTCCAGGCTGTGGAATCACTGGCGAACATGTCTGTATTTCAGACATTGAACACTGTAGAAAGTTTTGCATTTTGTTATGTTTTATATTTTTTATCTTGATGTTTTCTTTCTCTTTTCTTCTTGTGATGTGGATCCCATTGGATCTGGAATAAAGAATAAAGATTATTATTCCAAACAATAATCAGTGTTTAATCATATTCTTTATACAACATTTTATAATTTCAAATGTTCTCTGTTATAAAGAAATATTTACAACCCCCCAATCAAAATAGTCATAAATGAACTTGTTCTGTTCTTAACTCATTCTGGCTTCAGATACACCACTCTGCATTTTGACATCTTTGCAGAGCATCTGAATTTTTAGGACATGCACTTCTGGCCCTACATTGCCTCTCTCTCTCTCTCTCTCTCTCTCTCTCTCTCTCTCTCTCTCTCTCTCTCTCTCTCTCTCTCTCTCATCCATTTTGTCTGTGTTCAGCAGTGAAAGATTTGACAGACAGTGTGCTTCTGTCCTCTAAACGACCTCTCTCCTGAGAATTATTTCTTCTTTTCACAGCAGTAGACCTGCTTTACTGAGGACTTACACATTTAGGCAGATTAGTGATTTACGTTGCAGACATTAGAGATATAACTGAGGACACACACCAGTTCATAATATACTTGGACTGTCCATAACAACTTATAAAGGATTAGTTAGTTCATCCCGTATACACACTGGACATTGTCTAAATAAACTTAATTAAATTTACAGCAAAAAGTTATTGACCAAAGTGTCAATAATTTACCCATAATGTTGTCTCTGTTTGTCAAACCTCAGCTCAGTGGTCCCTTGAGAAGTGGGTATACTCTAAATTTTCACTTTTTTAAGTAGTACAGAAAAAAAGATGGTTTTAGAACCAGTGACATGTAAGACTACTCTATTTACCCAAAAATCTGTCATTTCTACTTGCTCACTATTATAAAATTATCATGACTTAATTAGGAGCAGTTTGTAGTTACTACTGGTCACACAAGCAAAGCGAAATGGATGAATGTAAAATGTATTTATCATGAGGCAAACATGGTGTTTCGTTTATTTTTTGAACATTTATTTAAATAAAGTACTTTAAATCTGAAGTTGACAATACATTCTTGTTCATATTCAACTCACCGCCGCTTGTTCTGTTGTTTGGTCTGTTCTGCTGCCGTTCACAGTCAAGTGGTACACACAGACACCTGAGGTGTTAGCCATATTTTAATCGGCATGACCACCCCTATTCTGCTTCTGATTGGCTTATCAGTCACCATGCCTAAAGTTGACCAATTTAATCAGTGAAGGCAGCGAGTACCAGCCAATTAGAGGCAGAGGAGGATGGGTCATGGCTTCACCAGGGAAAAAGGGCAATCTGGCAGTTAGATATTACTGAATGGTGCGCATCGGGGGTTTAGAAGTGGGTATACTCAATGCTGACTGAAAAATAAGTGGGTATACTCCATATACCGGTGTACACCCTCGACTACACCACTGCCTCATCTCATAAAACAGGTAAAATACAATTAACCTGAAAGTGAAGCACAGTCGCTTAACTTTCATTTGATTGTGAAAATTGGGAAATTAAAATAAACCAGAAGCAATAAATTAAAAAAAAAATGTTTCCACTTGTCTTTGTGGTGGGTTCTGTTTTATATTCATGTTCAGCAAAATAATAACAACTACATGAGTCCTTCAAGTCAGTAACATCAGTTTGTGTATTTCTCAATTTACTTCATTAGACTTGGTTTTTACTTAATTTTCATCCCTTTTATTTTATTTTCTTGGATTTTTGGGTCATATTTGCTTAGATTGAGACAAGGTGGTTTTCTTTCTGAACCAAAGTGCCCTTAAGTCTACTAGTGAAAGTGCTCCCTGGGAACAAAACCAAAACCACAGGCTTCTACTCCATGAAACAATCCACCCTGCCACTCCTCAGAGACCTGCCACTATAATCTACTGAATGACAAAACAGACTGGCTGGAGAGCTGAGGCACCAACCCTGTAGCAACTTGTTTATTTTGGATAATGAAACTAGTTTGTGGTAAAGGCCATTCAGTGAATCCTTTAGTGACTTTCTAAAGGGGCTGTCAGCACATTTATGTATATATCACAAGGTTACAATCCCAGATAGGCTGGTGACAGAAGGGAAAGAGGGAAGCCACAAGATGTCCTTTTGACATATTTAAATATTTAACCTTCCTCTGAATCTTTCTTCAGAAGATTCAGAGGAAGGACAGAGAATCCTGTCACGAACAGGATTTTAGTTCTTACCTCCATAGGGGTTTCACATTTTTAATAAGCATTAGCACACCCTTCTCGTGCTGACCAAACCAGATCCCTTCCAACGAGAGACTCAAAATTAAGGGTCACACAAGGTAGACCAATTAAACATTGTGAAACATGCAGAGCTATGTGATGGCATAAGTAACCAGTATGTTGTCTTACATGATAAAATTGAGTCACCAAGATGAGTATTTTCCAAGTGTACAAAGTGTTCCTTCCATGAATCAACTCACAGCTGATTAATGGAAGTTTCCTAACACCTATAATAATGCTGTGGTAGAAATGACACTGGGAGCTCAAGAAGAATACTGGGTGTGCTGGTGGTCTGCAGAGAACAATTCCAACTGAAGGATATGATGGATCGAATCCACACTGTGATTCTTGTCTGCGCTGCAGTGTGCCTCTGACTGCCTAATGAGGCCTTATTAATTCAGATCAGGGTGAATGATTACCTCATCATTCCCATTCTCTCCCGAGAGTTCCCGCACCCCCATGTACTCTGCCCAGTAAATTAACAGCACAGTAATCCACAGAGCATTATTTGCCACGAGACTTTCATGTGCTGTTTGGAGTGGGCGAAGGATGAAAATGTGCTGGGACAGACCGCTAACATGAGCAAGTCATGCATGTTCATGTGGGAATCAGCAATTACACTGTATTGTTTTAAGTCTGTGCAAATGACTGGTATCTGTTTTATCTATTTTTAATCTTTTTCTCTTTTGGAGAGGCTGCACTCCCACTAGCAGCTCTCTGACAGTAAACACAGAACACCCTCCCCATCTCTGTGCAGAGACTAGTTGCCTAGCAATGAAGTCTCTGATTTTATGGTCTGTGAGGCTTACATACCCAAGGAAAGGAAAAATCCATCAGGATTAGATTTAGAAAACTGTTACAGCCAGGCTCTTAACATTTTCTGAATTTTGCATGCAGGTAATACAAAGCTACTGCTCTTTAGATATTGACAACTTATATAAAGAGCTAACAATGAAGCATGACCCAACTGGAGGCTGAACCCTTGAGGAGTTACATGCCACTCATTGATCCAGGTCAATGAGCAATACTGCCATCTTTTGACAAAGTTGATTAAATATTTACCCTTCCTCTGAATCTTTCTTCAGAAGATTCAGAGGAAGGACAGAGAATGCTCTTCTAAGCCCATGATGTCATGACCAGGATTTTAATCCTCATCTCCGTAGGGGTTTCACATTTTCAAGCCACCAGCTTTCATTAAAACAAACTGGAAATGTTTGAATAAGATAGTTGATTATAGTGCAGCTGGCAGCATTTACAATGTACTCCAATGCCCCAAATAATTAGCTTTGTTGAAAATATAGTTTTTATGCCTTCATTTGACAACACCTAAAAGCCACAGAAAATCTTGCCTTTGCTGACCTCCAGTGGTTTAACTGCAGTCCTTACTACAGAGAAGTACTGAAGGTTTAATGAGCACACTACCTCAGAACTTTAGGCTTGATTCTGGCTGCAACACAGCATTGATCAAATTGTTTTTTTATCAAATTGCATGAGATAAGTAGGAAAAATAGCCAAATGTATTTTTCAATTGTATTTCAATCAACAAATGAGATAAATTAACTGTACTCACACAGAGAACACACAGGGGTTTCCAGTTAACTCTGATTGAAGTTTGTGTTTGTGCCTCTTAGGGTAGATTTATAACTCTTTAACTTACTATAAATAACACTCCATACAGTTTGACCATTGTCTGCTTAAAAAATTAAGGCAACAAGTGACACCTAAAGAGACGACTGTGACGACCAACTGTTTTAATTGACCTCTGGCTAAGCCACGCCCCTTCCAATAACTTGAACAAACAATGAACATTCTGTCACAGGTGCTACACCAGGTGTCAGAGTCGGAGACATTTCATAGAACATCATTGATGATTTCTGGAGACAGAAAGATCAAATATCATCTAAAAGACACCAAAAGGGTCTAAACTCCACATTGGAGGAGTTATGAATCAATTTACTGTTGAAGGTCCATAGAAAGCTTCAGTTCCAAGAGAAAACTTACAGGTCCCAGAGCAAACCTGATAAACATACTTGTTCATTTTACTCATGTTGAGTTTATGTTGTGGTCTACAGCGCAACTCTATCCAAAAGAGACACTTTTCTTTGTTGAGATGTGGCTGAAGGAAAGGGTTAAAAATACACCCCATCGCCCATCCTCATGCCTCCAATTCACACATACAGTGTGAGCGCCCCGGTCCGTCAGCGCCGTGGTCCGTCAGCGCCGCGCACTGCGCTGTATTTCGCTGCCATTCAAGTCAATCAGTGCATTCACACAGCCCGCGCCACAGTCCGTCTCTGGCGCGTGCTACCAACAGCTGCTAGCGGCTGTTCCGTTGCGAGTCTATTCTTGCTGGATTACGCTGCAGAGACGCGTCAATCACCGCAGAGCAGACCGTACCAAACAGGAAAACAGACACGAAAAACGATCAGAGTTTCCGGTCTTTTCAAAATAAAGCACCATGTTCAGACTGTCGATCGTAAAATTATCCTCGTATATCAAAACTACGACACTGGCACAGGGCCAGCAGTCATCAGCGGGTCAGACCCAGAGGAAATCTGACGCCATGGACGAGGAAAAGTTTATATTGGAGGCAGAAAACCTTATAATTGTATACGATACAACACATCCTTTATATAAGGACACCAACAGAGACTGAAAGGGAAGGACTGAATTAATGAAGCTCTGGGAGGGCAGGTGAGTTTTACATACTAAATATCATGAAAGTAGTTGTCATGGGTGTGATTCCTGCAGGAACATGTGGTTCTCCTGTGATCTTGTGTATCCAGCTGCTATGAGTACGCTGAGCTGCGCTCCGCTCCTGAGACGGATGCAGTGTGAATTGGCCCGCGCTGACGGACCGCGGCGCTGATGGAGTATGTGTGAATCAGGGGTCAGGATACCTTGTGTCAGAGTTGCATGTACCTCATGAACAGTGTAACCATTTTCAAGCTTAAAATCTGAGAACAACCTCATAAAACTGAACAAAAACTGACTCTGCATTTCAATGGATGTCCAGGCAAAGAATGTCCGAGTGTATGGGATTACTATTTGCACTGTGATAAGCTCATCGCGTTTAGGGTGGGACTTAGCCACAGGTCAGTTGGACTGCAGCAACATCTTTTGGCTGGAATCATGCTCACACTGTTGTGATGACATGGCTCTGAATAAGATGTGTGTTTGTTTAGGAAATGAATGAAGAGCGAATTGTCTTTTTAACTACTTTTACTTGTTCAAGGCAACTTTTTACTGGATACAACATGATGAGGTACAGTATTTATCAACAGTTATACAGTGCTGGTGTTTGAAATGTGACAACACGCAAACTGTCATTTTGTACTGTAAGTTTAGTGGCTGGCTGTATTTAGTGCTGCTTATGTCCCCATAAATTCAAAGATGAAAGTGGAAATATGAGTTAGAGAGAACAGTATTAGGCATTGCAAACACTCTGGGGCTTAAAATAATATCAAACAAAAACAAAAGATCCAGGTGCCAGCTGCACCCCAGTGTGGCCATGTGGCGGGCAGACAGAAGAGCAGGCACATTATGAAGCAGCCTCAGAATGATGCTGCAGGAAGCCTATCAGCATAGTCAATCAATGATCTCCAGGTTGAATAAAATTCATTAGAAGAGCCTCTCAGTGAGAATTTAATTCTCTCCAGTCTGAGAAGAGATGTAACGTCCTGCAGCCATGACCTTCTTCCTATGAGCTATCAGTGAAGTGAAAGCTATGACAGTTCTGTGTTTTATTGTTATAGGAATTCTATCTGGAGGTCTTACAAATATTGCCACATGAGGACAGGGGGTAAAGCTATTACCAAGATCATGTATCAAAGAAAGATCTCCAGAAATTAGCCAGTTTGGCACATGACCAGAACATATGTGACAAGTTACAGGGAGCTTGTGCGTATCTATCACATCGATCGTTCAGTTTATCTGGATAAAACCTGGAAAGTGTTGTTTACTGTGGTGAAGCCTATGAAGCACCTTAAATTATATTAAATTAAGTCTAGCACAGCTAGAGGATGAGTTGACCCCTTTCAAGACCCCGTTCCAAAACTTGTAAGAGAAAAAAAAATCTGTAGTTCTACTTGCCACTCATTATCACAGTTTAACCTGTTTTAGCCTTTAGCCCATACGCTATCATTCTCCCATTTAGTCAGTTCAGCTCCAGTGTCCAACATCACTACTAAATAAATCACAGAAATAGTTTTCAGCAGAGAAAAACTCAGATCTCTCTTCTCACTGCTAAACTTCATCAGCTGGCGTGATGTTGTCATAGAGAATTCAACGTGCCATAAATCAGTACAGTCCTGTCTGACCCAATCAGGAAGCTAAGAAATATCATGTAGAAATAACCTATAACGATGCTGATAATGTCATTATTATTAATAATAATAATAATAATAATAATAATAATAATAATAATAATAATAATAATAAAAATAAATTTTATTTAAAAGCGCCTTTCAGGACACCCAAGGTCGCTGTACAGAAAGTATAAAAAAGATACAAGATAAAAGACAACATACAGTACAATAAATAAATGAGGAAGGAGGTCCATGTGAAACAGTTTAAAAAGAGTAAGCAAGTCTGAACAGATAAGTTTTGAGTTTGGATTTAAAGATGGGCAGGGTGGAGGAGTTACGGAAGTCCGTTGGGAGAGAGTTCCAGAGTTGGGAAGTGCAAAGATGGGCAGTGGGCACATTGAGATGGAGGGAAGAGGACGATCTGAGGGAACAGGATGGAATATTAATTTGCAGGAGATTGGAGAGGTAAGGAGGGGCGAGGTTGTGGATGGACTTGAAGGTGTATAGAAGGATTTTGTAAATGATTCTCTGATTAACCGGAAGCCAGTGAAGTTGCTGAAGGACGGGAGTGATGTGGTGGGATGAGGGGGTTTTGGTGGTTTAATAAAATACGGTGACTGTTGAGTATATCAAAATCAATTTTGCTTTATATTTAATAGGCACCTAAAAAAATCAATTTGTTTCAAGCATTTCACAGCTAAATAAGTAGCAAGACAACTTTGGTAAACTGTTTAAATGCTCGCAACGCAACTCTTAAGCATCTGTTATTTTCCACCTTAACATAATTTCATATAAAGCACAAAGCTTTTTACACTGACTCATGAGCTGATGGCTGGAGCCTAACCCAGCTGTCTAAAGCAGGGTCTACACATCAGGATTTTCTAAATGTGAAGAGATGTTTTATCTGTCAGAGAGCCCACACATGAAGATCAAAAATCAGACATTGAACAGTTTTGATCGTACTGTGTGTTATGTGCTCAGATAATCTCAACACAGCTCAACACACACAGAACCATTCTGTCCCACCACAGATCTAGAGTCTAGTCCTCCAAGACAGAAATCTCACCTGACCAAACCTGATCTACAAAAAGATAGAAGAAGAAACACAGCAACACAAAGCAACAACCAGCTAACACCAAACCCAACATGGAAGAGGACATTGAAGAGGGAATGATGGTGGTCTTGGGACTATTTTAACAGAAAATTCCTGAACCAAAAACAAAGAAAAAAAATCCTGGAGACGGCGGGTACACATACTTTCTTCACAAAGTTTCCATGTCGGGTCAGCCATGCTTGATTTGTTTTCGTCTGTTCCTCAGTCCTTCCTTGTTCACCTCCTGATTGGCTACATTCCATTCCATATCACAACTCACAGAGTCATGACTCAGGAGTTGTCGGCTTTCCCCACACACATGAAGATTTTTGGTCGTAAATACTGAAGAAGTTTAATATTTATGATTGTTGGTCCCGACCCGTTTCACAGACGATTATCAGGACTAATTCACTCTGAACACACCTCAGACCACAGGATAGTCTGGATAATCTGACAGGATAAACTCATAAAACAGAAGAACGTTTGCCGTCCTTGGTCGGGAAGGAGGAAAGTCGGGACAAAAAAAGCCTGATAATCGTTATGTGTGTGCCCCCCTTTATTATGGTGAGAAGCAGGGTACGGCTTGGACTGGTGGCCAGTCTGTTGCAGGGCTGACACATAGAGACAGACAACCTTTACATTTAGGTCATATTTTGTTGTCAATGCTTTATAAAATCAATTTAAATGATAAGAGAAAGAAAAATATTTGTTCCATCTGGTCTACAGTATCAGGAATTTTAGCAAAGATTATATATAATTGAGCTTGACAGACTTTTGTTCACATTTATAGAACTTTTGTCAGTATTCAAAGAAAAGGGTTATGGGACTGAGCAGAAAAAAAGGCTAAGATCATAACAGGGTTAGCAAATGGAGGTTATTTTTTACAAGCTCAGTTTCAAAAGCTCAGTTCTATGGTTTTACTTTTTCTCTCCTCTTGGTGATAAGTAATTAATCCAAACAAGACCTCAAAGCTTACCAGAGGACCACCATGTACGACTTTGGCAGGCCTACAAATACTTAAAAAGCTTACTTTGCTAATTTCTTATCGATGCCTTTGTTTTTATCAACATCATAATGGATGGGAATGAGTGTGATCAGCTTGTCATGTCAAATAGTTCAGCAATTCAGTCTGTTTTTTTTTTTTAAAAAAAATACACTCTTTATGACAAATAACAAAAGAGAGTGTGAGAGACCCTGCTTTGAGAAGTCTGCTGATTTTCTTCTGCATATTTAATTATTTCATTCTTACTCTACCACACACTGCCCCCCCCACCCCCCCTCCATCTCCCAAAGCTCTTAAGCAAGAAAACCACTAGGAGGGCTTTTCTGCATTGCATGGCATCTGAAAAAGCTGCAGTGTAACAGCCTATCTTATGAGCAACTGAAAGCAAGCAAACAAGTAAACAAGCAAAGACACAAACAAACAAGATGGATCCATTCTTGTAACTTTGATTAATCTCTTAATATTTTTCATTTTGCAGGAAGCTCCTTTATGTGTTTTTTGCTGGTTATATAATAGAGTGAAAATATTATGATGCCTCTATTTGTGAAGATATACTATTTCTGCATATTTATTTCGAGTGCCTGTCACTGATCCAAGCAGGCTAATGCCCTTGGATCCATTCATTTAGGAGTTTAAGGTCAACAGGACATTTTTTTTTCCCTCCACAGTATAATATTAACATACAGGACAAGACCACTCTAGGGATAAGATGCACTGCTTGTCCACAATGATGGCAAATCAGCTTCAAATTCAAGTCCATCAGAGTAGCATTTGCTACATACCAGTATATTTTATATCAGCATCTTCCAAAAGCTCAAAATGTCATATGATGTAATATCTAAAATGAGGTGAACAGAGCTGACACCTGTATTATGAAGCTGGATTTTCTCTAAGCAAGGTAACTTCTTGGTTTACCCTGGATTTTCCATCTAGTGACGCTGGTTTACTTCTTACCAGGATGAATCACCATGGTAACTGATGCTGAACGGCTAACCTGCTCCAGAGCAGGGTAAGATCTTGATAAGATATCAGCTATTTTAGAGCACCGCCTCCTGACCAATGAGCTCTCTTGGAAAATAGCCTGCCCATTTTTAGAAGATCCTGTATGACATTGATGCTCAGATTATGAGAGGAGTTCTTAGGAAAGAGTTTTTAGGGAGAGATGCAATCTTTCTGATGTCCACAATGACATGCTAATGTAACGCATCGCAGGTGGGTGCATCTGAAATAAGGTTAATAATAATGGTCACACATGGCATAACTGCAGAAACATGAATTTATGGAATGTACAACTACTCGTGCCGTCATGGTAATGAACAAATATTCCAACACAAAACGCGCTCACACAGGGGGGCGGAGCCTGAAAAGAAGTGAATATAAAATCTAAAGCAGAGTTTGGACACTGATGAAGAGCTCTGCTCAAACGTCTGAGCTGTAATAAAGTCAAACTGAGTGATCAGATTCTGTCTGTTTATATTGTCCCATGAATGAATCCTGTTTAATCTCATGACTTTACACATTAACAGAGTCACAGTTTGCTGACAACATTCCTTCCTGAATTTTGCTGCAGTAACAGCGTTTCTTTAGTCCTGATGACGTGTTTGAGTTCTTGGTCTGTTTGAAGAATAACTGTCTGCTCCTCCATGGTAAAGCAGGCTGCTCTGCAGGGTTTCTCCTGTTTCTCCATGTTTGTGATTGGTCAGATGCTGAAAACTCCACCCCTTTTCCAACTTCCTTAAACTAAACAGTGATAAAACTGAACTCCTTTTAGGTGGCACTAAATCCACTCTATCCAAAGTTAACCTCAGGTTAAGAGTCTGGGTCTCATCCTTGACAGCTCACTTTCTTTCCACTCTCATATCAATAATATGACCTGGTCTGTATATTTACAAAATATCAGCCGTCTCTGCCCCTCTCTCCGCCCTCATACTGCTGCTATCCTGGTTCACAGCCTTGTTACCTCCTGCAGTGATTATTGCAACTCACTCCTTTATGGTGCCCCCCACAAATCCCCCCCATTGGCTTTCGCTGGTCCAAAACTCAGCAGCCCATTTCTTGGTTCTCCTCAGCTTTACTGAGCAATACAAGTATAACCCTTAACTCTTAGCGCACTGAATTAAAATTCCCCCACCTTTCCCCCAGTGCTGAATTTATTTTAGAAATTATTGCCCCTCAACTCATTCAACATGAGATGAGATCTTCACAGAGATGACCTGAGAGTGCTTTAAAGAGACGTTTTGGTTTTTTTCTGGATCATTTCTCGTGTGCCCATCACACACTTTACAAATTACTATCAGTGGGTCTTTCTCAGATATTTTGAAATACGTCGACCATTATCCAGACAAGAGCCTGTTGGCCAACATGCTGTTTCGGCTGCGTTGTTTCGGTGGTAAAAATCGTTTGGCTGAAAACTGAAAATGCACCCTCGGGCCATTTTCAGCTGAAAATTTTCAGTGGAAAAAATTTGGTACATCCGTAATAAAAACTGAACATTCTCGGTCTCAGCACTGGTGGAAAGAGAGGGCTGACCAAAAATGAGTATTCTCTGTCATTGCAGGCTATAAGGGTTAATATATTTTCAGTAAATTCATAATAATAAAAAAGGATGTGAGAAGTTTGTTATACAGTATTATGAGTGTTTGTGCAAGTGCATGTATGTGCTGTTCATAAGAAAAATAAATACACGACTTCATACATTAGTGCCTGTTTCTGGTTTCCCTACTGTAGATCTACAAGTGAAGAGAAAGAGTCTCATTTTCTCAAGGCAGGCAGGCTTGTGGTGAATTGATGTGCAGAGCTATTAGCCCATGTAAAATTGACCATGAAAGTCACTCACTTCAGATCAAAGTCAATACAGCCCCTCTCTCTCATTCAATAGCTTCAGTTGGTTAGTTGCTGTAAGAGGGCCTATGGGCTTTCTCTGCTCTGCTCCACCAAGACACCAATGCCACCCAGATTAGGGACTGCTTCTTTGTTCCAGTAAAAAAAAGATGAGAAGACAATGACAAGGATGAATGACACTGAACTGAGCCACAACAAAGCCAACTGCAACATCAGTTTCCCTCCTATAATTACCATGACTCCTTGAAGACAGAGTTATAAACTGAGAGCAATTTGTAACCAAGGATTACAATCAAAGAAGGATTTTTTACAGCAATTTAAAATATATCTGTTTATTTTTATTCTTTAATATATTAGACAAAGTAGATGTTATAGGTGGAGATTATCCTCCTAGGTTTAGTGATAGCCACTATCAATCAAACAATAGACCAATCTTTATTCATTACAGTGTCAAAAAAAGAACAAACATTATATCAAGACGCTTGAGATGTTGGGGTTAGAGAGAAAGAGAGAGAGTCCGTAGTTCCGCATTGTAGTGATGATGATGGTGAGACTATTAATCGTCATACCAGCTGGAGTCTGGCAGATCCACAGGAGCAGGCTGTCTACAGCAACAATCCAGAGGAACCTACAAGACAAGCTCAGGGACACCAGGAAGGATCTATGGTCAATAATTTTAATGGGACATTAAAGGGACTGTGAAGACTTTCTGGGTGATCTTGAAAAAGTCTCACTTCTTGATATTTTCCTGATCATAATCCACAACCTAAAATGAGATTATCAGCACCAAATAAACTTATTTCTAAATGCTATTTTTTTTAGCTTCAAACATGATTGATTTATGATACTTAGACCCTATGGCAACACCACACAGGCCATCAAAGTTTAGTGGTGAGAAGAGAGATCTGTGTTTTCTCTGCTGAAAAAGAAAAAGGACAGAAGAGAAGAAGAAAGTGAAACAAGAGAGTGATACAGCACAGGCTAAAGGCTAAACCACAGGCTAATCTATTTGTGATAATGTTCATTCCAAACCACATGCAGCAGTTATTCTGCAGTGATCTGATCAAACCTGAGAGTCTGTCAATAAAATGAAGATTGAGGTTACGTTAGCTCTGATTGGGACATAATGAGATTTACTAATGTTACACACATCTCAGAGCACCTGAGAGCATGCCTTCATAAGAGAAACGTCTTAATGACAGTTGCTGCTCATGGGAAAAACAAGCATTTCCAGATAGTCCTAACAGCCCCTTTAAAATTGGAAGCATGGACAACCATGGAAAATAAAAAAAAATCATCTCACTCCACTCAAACTGAGGTCACCACAAAAACTGGATTACAAAAACTGTGTTACATCAAAAGTAACTATAATAAAAAAAAAAAAAAAACTGACCATGCCAAAAAATGAAAAGAAAAGTTTTGAGTAAGGAAGAGAAGAGTGCAATTCTGGCTTTACTGGCAGAAGGCTACAGTAAGCGTCAGGTTGTTTCCATCCTTAAAATTTCTAAGACAGCAGTTCATAAGAACAAGGTCAAGCAGCAGACATCGGGAGCAACAATTCTCCAGCCTGGCAGAGGCCAAAATGATTCTCCACTAACCGGGATGACCGTCACCTCATTGGAATGTCACTCAAGAACCGTAGGATGACATCAAGTGACCTACAAAATGAATGGCAAATGGCGGGGGTGAAGTGCCCAGCAAGAACGGTTCGAAACAGGCTCCTAGAGGCAGGGCCCAAGTCGTGTAAAGTTTTAAAAAAAAAAGCCCTTCATCAATGAGAGGCAAATGAGGGACCAGGCTTGAGTTTGCAAAAAAAACACAAGGGTTGGACCACAGAGGACTGGAGTAAAGTCATCTTCTCTGATGAGTCTAATTTCCAACTTTGTCCAACACCTGGTCATCTGATGGTTAGATGGAGATCTGGAGAGGCTTTCAAGCCACAATGTCTTTCACCTACTGTGAATTTTGGTGGAAGATCAGTGATGATCTGGGGATGCTTCAGCAAGGCTGGAGTCGGGCAGATTCGTCTTTGTGAGGGACGCATGAATTAAGCCACACACAAAGTTATCCTGGAAGAAAACCTGCTGCCCTCTGCTCTATCAATGTTCCCCAACTCTGAGGATCGGTTTTTCCAACAGGACAATGCTCCATGCCACACAGCTAGGTCGATCAAGGTGTGGATGAAGGACCACCAGATCAAGACCTTGTCATGGCCAGCCCCATCTCCAGACCTGAACCCCATTGAAAACCTCTGGAATGTGATCAAGAGGAAGATGGATGGTCACAAGCCTTCAAACAAAGCTGAGCTTCTCAAATTCTTGCTCCAGGAATGGCATGAAGTCACCCAAAAGCAATGTGAAAGACTGGTGGAGAGCATACCAAGACACATGAGAGATGTTATTGCAAATCAGGGTTATTCTACCAAATATTGATTTCTGAATACTTCCCAAGTTAAAACATTAGTAATGTGTTGTTTAAAATTGAATATGAACTTTTTTTTTTTTTTGCACTATTTGAAGTCAGATAACAGTGGGCTTTTTTGGTATTTTGACCATTTTTCATTTTCTGCAAATAAATGCTCTCAATGACAATATTTGTATTTGGAATTTGGGAGTAATGTTGTCAGTAGTTTATATGATAAAATGATAAAATGTTCATTTTACTCAAATATCTATAAATAGCAAAATCAGAGAAACTGAAGAATTTGCAGTGGTCTTTTATTTTTTTTCCAGAGCTGTATAAATAAAGCTCAATAAGACAAAACTAAGAAAACAGTTCAAGACAAAGGCTAACATCGCAAAAGTCTATTAAAAATCACGTTCATTTGATTCACATAACCTATCTGAGTGTGACACCAACCTTTGTAGGTGGAAAACTGTTCATCAAAGAAGGCTGAATCTGGGGTCTTGTGATAAATAGAGAAAAGAAAGGGATAGCATGAGTTAATTTTATTAAATTTCAAAAGGATAACCTTCCTTTCATACAGAATTACTTAGAGGATGAGATGATGATGGACTCTAAACATAAATCTTCAACAAACAAATTATTTTGCAAATCCATTTAACATTACTCTTAAACGAGCAAATATAGTAACTTGGTTTGAGGAATGGTTGGTTGGATTAAAACCACAAGTTAAAAAGAAAAGAGCACTCACAGTCATGCTCACTCATGAAAAATCACTTTAAACAATGAAAATGCTTGCTTGCATGTCTTTTATGGAGTATTATTCCTCTTGTAGGCTCCATGAATTATTAATAGTTCTGTGGTTTCTGCTGGACAGACAGGAACAAACTAGTCTTGGCTCATTCTGCTGCACATGCTGCCGTTTTTCTTCTTCTTCTTTTGCTTTGGTTATGCACTGTAAAACCATTTTTTAAAATTATTTTTAATGGAATTCAACAAAAATCACTTTAAAGGGACTGTGAGGACTTTTTAAGTGATCTTAAAAAAGTCTCTCTTCTAGATATCTGCCTGATCTGAAAAATTATCAAATTAACCCAAACCAAAAAGAAAAGTTTTACTACCGGAGTGCAGGGTGGACACACCAGACAACCTGCAGTCCAGACTCCATGAATGACGGTTAGGAGAGAGTGATCGTTAATTGCCTTAACAGACCATCAACAGCTGGATGGAAAGAGAGACAACTTATTGCCTCACCTGCAGGAACACACTCTACCCACACAGACTCCAAAGACAGTCCAGCTCACAGTTTTTGTGTTTGTCTTCATTTTACACTGCTTCACTGTCATATAACATGCATCAAAATGTAAATTACTCCCAGATATTTGAAGTTTTAAATATTCCAGAAAAATGGGCCAAAGCACTTACTCACAGGACTTTTTTTTACCGTTTTATGAACTATATATTATATACATATATATACATATATATAGTCCAGACAGACATTTTGAGGCTGAGGTGGGTTAACAGCACTAACATCACAGCTGATGAGGACCTTGGAGAGGATGGTCCTTGAGTATCTGTGTCCCCTGGTGAGACCTTCCCTTCCAATGCGGGATGAATAAAGAAATATCTTATCAAATGTACACTTTGAGTCCATGTGAATGTTAAAGTCACCAGCCAGCAGTATTGAAGGATATGAGGAACTGATGGATGTGATGAGCTGTGACAGTAAAGTGATGAGGACTGAAGATACTTTGGGTGTTTGGTCAATAAGTCACAGTAGCAGAGGCTGTGAACCAGCAAACTTCAGAGGAAGACGTTCAAATGAGGCAGTCTGTTGAACAGGTACAGTTTAAATCATATGGGCAGAGTGATGAACCACTGCTTGCCAGGTTTCAGTTATTTATAGGGGGTCAACATTTTGTTCTAAAATCACATCATTAATAAAAGGTCATTTGTTACTTATATTTAATAGGGCAAGTTTTATGCTGATGGTGTTATCTGATGCTGCCTGCCAAGCTCAGAACACAGGGAGACACGTCCTGGAACTGATGTTCAGATTAGTGTTGTTCCTGGGAAAGAAGGGGGTGGCTTTTCAAAGTGACAGCAGCCGTGATGGAATTTTGTACAAACTAATTCTGGAGCGTACCTACAACCTCCCAAAAGAGAGAGCATGGATTCTCTGGAGACAGATGTAACTCTCAGACACAATTCAGAATGCAGTCCCACACAGCAAATAGTCCCCGGTACAGACTCACAGCTGATGGTACCACTGACTGCAGTGCGATGGAACAGTTTTCATTGATGCTGCCATATGTGGTTGAGAACATGCAGACTCATTCTGATTTCCTCAGAGTTTACAGTGCTCCTGACAGCAGCGGAGAGACACTGTTCAGGTGCATCAGGGATACTGTTTTGATTGAGCTTGTAATACGTTGGGATGATTTTCGGGTGGTCCGGTGCAGCTGAAGAACGGTGTCCCGGGTCTCTGTTCGTGCACTGTGCCAACCACTCGATTGAGCTAGTTCTTCAAGAGGCCACCAGAGAAGTTTGTCTGATCACTGACTCCATGAACTCCATCCAGAGTGTAGCTGTGGTAAAAGATTGAAACACAAGGAGTTCTACGAGTCGATGTTTGGCTGTGATGCATCAGTAGTCACCTTACTGGCTGTATGTCCGACAAGATGGTGCATACAAACAACAGCTATCAAGCGTGTCTGCAGTGCTTACAGACAGATCATTGACACTCTGGAGCAGCTTAAAGATGACAAAAGTGCCGTCTGTAGAAATGGTTACACATGAATATGACACAAAACAGACTGACGTGATTTAAGTCCTCTGCTGCAATCACAATACTGTCTGAGTATGCAGAGCAATGTTGGTTAATGGGGAGCTGGAACTGCCCCATGGCTAGCCTGGCATTAGCTTGTAGTGGCACATATACAGCAGTTATCATGACCGATGTGAATTCCTTTGGCAAGTAGAAGGGTCTACACTGCAGCATCAGGTCCAGACCAGGGAGCAGTGTGTCTTTAACCTTTGGTGTCCGTGCACCAGTTATTATTCATATAAATACACAGTCCTCCTTCTCTGCTCTAAACGGAGTGCTTCGTGCTGTTGGCTCTGTAGGTGGCGCAGCCCACTAGCTCCATAGCAGCATCTGAGGTATCAGAGTCCAGCCAAGTCTCAGTTATTACCAGATTGTGCGTGGCAATCCACAGTCAGAGCTTGTCAGTTTTGTTGTTGACTGACTGGGAATTGGAGAAAAAAGAGACTTAGGGTCAGCTGTTTGTAGGGGTTAGCCTTTAGCCTAGCACACTCTTCTCCTCCTCTTCTGCTTTCCGTGCCCCCGCTGTCTACACCACTTCAGCAGAGGGATGGTGAGCTTCCTACCAGCCGAGGAGCATTGGGTCTCTGGAGAAATAGGGTCCAGGGTGCAGTAGTTGCTACTTGCAAGTGTAAACAGCTCAGTTCTACTGGACTAAACAAGTGTGTCTGTTACATCAGACAAGAGCAAAACTAAAAACACAAAAAAGCAGCTAGCTATCAAAACGCACTGGGCTGCTGCGCTCATGCAGCATCTTGGATCAGTCTTTAATCCTTTTATTTTTTTGAGAATGTTTTGGTAAAACAAAAAACACAACACTGTGATTACAATAACCAACTGCCTATCATATTATACAAATTAAAACGAGCTGCAAGTCAGTAAATAGCTGAGTTTTTGCTGTCAACAAATTTTATTACGGTATATATACATAACTCGGGTTAGTGCAGCTGTTAGTGCTACTGCTTCACAGCAAGAAGGTCACCGGTTAGAATCTCGGGTCAGGCACGGTGTGCCTTTCTGTGTAGAGTTTGCATGTTCTCCCCGTGCATGCGTGGGTTCTCTACAGGTACTCCATCTTCCTCCCACAGTCCAAAAACATGCTCATCAGGTTAACTGATGATTCTAAATTGTCCGTAGGTGTGAGTGTGAAAGGTTGTCTGTCTCTGTGTGTCAGCCCTGTGATTGGCTGGAGACCAGACCAGGGTGTACCCTGCCTCTCACCCTAAGTCAGCTGGAATAGACTCCAGGCACCCACAATCCTGAATAGGATAAGCAGTATAGAAAATGAATGAATGAATGAATGAATGAATGAATGAATGAATACATAACTCAACGTGGAGCAAAGAATCCAGTTTAAGATTGGACTGGAGACACCAGAAGCTGCATAGTGCAATAATTAACACCCTAATTTGCGAAATATGTTTGTTCTCTGAATCTAGCCTCTTACCCTCACCAATAACCCACTTCCTGAAATAGATCTGCTCCATTCATTCTCTCAAGTGTTCCAAAGAGAGAAAGCGCTTCTGGCTGCCCATGTCCTACATAATGTAATTATGTAAACCAAACCAAGAGAAAGACCCCGCACATCACACAATCCACTGAGCCATCGATAAGCTGTAGATGCCAAAAAGTGTATCAAAGCATACCACGGCTACAGTTAGTTGTAGTGCTGTTCTTTATATTGTTGTCCTTAAAGAAGATAAATGGACAGGGTTACAGTTAAGCATGATCACATTTAACCACTTTAGTTATTAGTCTGGGCTTTTCTGAATGAATTATTGTTATCATATTAAAACCCTATTATTAAAGGGTGAAAGGGGGGGCAGAGTGTTGGAAAGGCTGCAAGGCTAAGATGTGAAAAATAAGCAAGTACCAGTGGTTAAGGGTGGAGGGAAAACCTTTTATGTCTTTTTTTATTACAGCATGTATTCAACACAGATCATTGATCTAACCATAAAAAAACAGATCTTTTTTTTTACTTTATTGAACCAACTGGGTGCTACTCACCCCATTACAGCACTGGTCCATCTGAAAGATGGAGAACCACACTCTCCATCTCCCTATCTATCCATTTCATTATCTATCTCTTTTTCTCATTCTCCCTCTCTCTCTCTCTTTCTTTCCTTTCATAAGGTGCAAAGCTACACACATATATGCACTGTGCATCCCAACAAAAGCCTTGAGCACTTGAAGCCAGGGGCCCTCATATATGCCTGTCAGGTCAATAAAGACACACATGAGGTGAAGAGAAAGCATTTTCACACTTTTAAGGCCTCTTTTCAACACATTACATGTTCATCAAACAGCTCATGTAAGGGCCTTGCTTCCATCACAGAGGGAAAAAAAAACAAACATGTAACCCTTTCCGTGCTAAGCAAGGGAGTAATCCTCAGTTCCTCCAATGTCTCAGATCATCGTTTAAGATAAAGACTGAATTTCAACAAAGACCTTCCTCCAGTGACACCAATTAGCTTTGCCAAAAATATCCAAAAGCAGTATTTATTTATTTATTTATTTATTTATTTATTTATTTATTTATTTATTTATTTATTTATTTATTTATTATTATTATTATTATTATTATTATTATTATTATTATTATTATTATTATTATTACTGGATATTTAAATCCAGTGTGTTGGCTAGCAGTGTGGATCAGTCTGATTGTTATTTACCTCTGCATGGTCACTGTCTTGGGCTGTACAGTAGCACAGCTGTTAGTGCTGTTGCTTCACATCAAGAAGGTTCGAATCCCGGGTCAGGCATGGAGTGCCTTTCTGTGTGGAGTTTGCATGTTCTCCCCGTGTATTCATGGGTTCTCTCTGGGTTCTCCAGCTTCCTCCCACAGTCCAAAAACATGCTCATCAGGTTAAATGTTGATTCTAAATTGCCTGTAGGTGTGAGAGTTAGTGTGAATGGTTGTCTGTCTCTGTGTGTCAGCCCTGTGATTGGCTGTAGACCAGTCCAGGTTGTACCCCACCTCTCACCTTATGTCAGCTGGGATAGCTCAACCCTGAATAGGATAAGCGGTATAGAAAATGAATGAATGAATGTTAACTGTTTCATCCACTGGCATGGTGGAATCAGTGATTGTATTCACCACCATCTATTTCCCCCTCTGTCTGTGCTGTAGGTTGGCACCAGACACTGTCACTTTGTTCATGATTGCATAAATTGATAAATCAATTTCTTGAGAATTTTGAACTTAATTTTCTCAGTTTAGTGTTTTGTTGCTAATAAATGAGGGTTATGAAGCATGTAAGACTGATAGTTGTTCTACACCTGGAATCACAAGCCCAGAACACAGTCCACTGCAATGTCTGCTTTAAACAGTCACAGCTTAAATAATTTATATTTGCTTGCACAGAATGCTTTTATTCCAAACAGTCTTTTGATGAATAAAGTAACTTGCAAAGCTTTTTATTTCTTTGCTGTTTTTTTTCAATGGGGGGGGGGGGGGGTGCATCCTCTAATATAGAACAACACACATCATGCATATGTTTTAACATAGTGTCAACCTACAGGCGGAAAATATGACACAATGTGGAAGTGCTAAAATCTGCAGTTTGTTGAATGTCTGCTTGAGGCTGGCTCCAAAAATACAGGAAGTCACAAACACACCAAGCCAAAAAAAAAGCTGTTTTCACCTCAGAGATAAACATGTTTACAGCCTGGTGCAAAAAATGTCTAAATAGCTAATTTCACTAATGACACACACTGTACAGGGGACTTTTCTAACTCTGCATTTTACAAGTTATTAAGATCACACATTCAACCAATCAGAGGCATGGCTCAACTCATGTGACTCACAGATGCCCTCAAGCTGTTAATGTGGAGATTCAAAGCCCGCCCCATTTCTCATATGGCCACACCGGCCGATTTGCTTCAAAACTCAGTTTCAGAAACAGACAGCTGACGTCACAGAGACTACGTCCATTAATCATACAGTCCTGCTCATACAGTGCTTTGGTGAAATTGTAAATCGTGTTGTAGTGCTCTCAACTGTCCCAATTATTGTCTGTCAGATATTCAATCCCATCCCCTCCTTGGAGCCAGTGTCCCTACATGGCCTTGGATTCTATGACCAGAGGCCATGTTGAAGACTGGCAGCTCTCCCAGCTCCGACAAACTGGTGAATCGCAAAGGAGGCAGCTGATTAATGTTTTAACAGAACATCCTCTGTTGTCTGAGACTGATGGACTAAACTACTCCCTGCTACAGCAGTTATCCTAAGAAAATATCATGTGGGTTAGAAATCAGAATGTTCTTCAGATGAAGAAAGAAAGAAAGAAAGAAAATAACACTGCATTGAAATGATAATTTTGAAGAAGATGAGAGGAAACAACATTTTCCATCTTTGAATCTGGAATTCTTTGAAACAAGTGTGAAAATTAAACCGATCTCTTCGTTAACAGCTGACTGAATGAATAGATTAAATATTATTAAAATTTATCACACTTTCTTTTGACCTTGACAGACAGTTTCCCCCCATCCCAAGTATTTAGATGCAACTTTGAATGTTGTTAAAGTAGTTTGAGATTTAGATTAAGTTACAAAAGATGAATTAGCCCTGTCAAAAAGATCAATTGCATATTTGAATATATAGCAAGCAGCTATCTCTAACCCATAATAATTTTACTGTGTTCACTTTGGAACAATTCACATTGTTGCATGAGATCCCTCTGTCTTCTACCCTTGGAGTTCCAGACCCCTCAGAGTTTCATATTGATAGGTTAATCTGTATCAGCAGATGCTAACGCAGCTGTTCTTAAACCTGTCTTCATGACATTTTGCCATCAACAAACAGACTGAGTGACTAGATACAACATGTACAAAATGTTGCTTTAATACATTGATCTGATAAGAGAAGAACACCTCCGTGTTTAAAGGAGAACCTGGTGGCCTCATTACTCTCTCTGGGGGTTTTCAGTTGCAGGCTTCAGAAGCTACATCCTTGTGCACTTGAGTAGCAGGATTTGAGTCTGAACGCTTCCTTCATTTCCTCCATCTACTGTATGTAGGGCAACCCATGGATCAGCTGACATTCCCATCCTCCCACATGCCCACACAATCTTGTTACAGCATGCAGTTAATCTGTAGAGGAAAAGGACTCTTCACAAACAAGTGGCTCTTTCATCACCCTGTTGTACTGCCCACACCACTGTGCTAAGATGACACTGTGCCCTGGTAGCACACGGCTCTAGGTGCTGTCAAAGCCCAAAAGTTACTTCTTAAATCATTTAGCACTCTGTGAGAAAAGACAGCATCATACTGTTGGTGAATTAGCATCCTATCCTCATCTCCTCTCATTTGAATCAATGTTTATCTATAAAGCATCAAATGACAACAAATATCTCAAGATGTTTTCCAAAAACATGAACAAGTCTAAACCTGTTAATGTTATTTAATTTCATTTGATTAAAAAAATACCAACATCAAAACAGGATTTGAAGACTTCTCATCTGAACCCACCTGAAGTTTAGCACTTTGCAGCATTTAGTAAGTTATGACATTAATTCCAATGATGATGGGACGCTTTGTAAAACGTAAATTAAAAAAACAGAATACAACGATTTGCAAATTCCTTTTAACTTTTATACATCTGAATACACTACAAAGAAGATATTTGTTGTTTAAACTGACTTTTTTTTTTTTTTTTTTTTTCAAATATTCACTCATTTTGTTTTTTGATGTCTGCCCTCTCTCCCTCTCTTGCTGGTTGAGTTCTGAGAAAAACTGATGTATATTTCTTCACCATCTAAAAATTATTGGTGTGTTATTTTAGAAAAGCAGCAGGTTTTACGTATGTGTGTCAGTCACATTAATAATTATCTACAGGTGAACAGAACCCAGCTTCATGAATGTTTCAGTAAAAGATCTTTAGCTAATGTCTTAAAAGTGCCAGATAGAAAAGTGAAGCTTGAATAAATATTGGTTTGTTTATATTGAACTCTTTGTACTGTTGATACGGACCATAAAGAACGTGTGTCCATCAGGGTGTTTGGTGACAGATCTATGGTTATTCACTTTATGCAGACAGACCAGTTTCATACAGAGGGATTCTTTAAATCAGCTTTGAGCAGAGTTATTAGGGGTCCTTGAATGTTCACACTAAAAATGTATTAAGAAGACCAAAACTAAAACCCCTCAGCCTCAAAGTTTTTATGGTGGTCCAGCTCCTTAGATGTCCTTCTGTTGCTGGTCAACATCTCCCCCAGTCCTTTAAGAAAGGTTAGATAAGCAGTCAGACACCTTCCACTTTCCAATGGCTCTTCTGACCCAAATCAGTCCTTTCACAGTCTAGCCAACCATATAAGAGTTAGTTATATATGGCACACACACTCTTAGCCCAACACTTCAACTAAATCATTACATTTGCAAGTTCGATTAGTTCAGGGGTCACCAACGCAGTGCCCGCAGGGACCACTTAAGGCGCCCACAAGGCATGTTCTAAAAGTAGCACTGGTCACTGGTCATGATGGAGCTGTATGGGCTTTCCAGGAAGAGGCTCAATTGATGCAAATTTAAATAGCTGAGACTGTCAGTGAAGACACATTAATCATCCTTAGTTGTGAGGAGCTAACTAAGTCCTTCCCATAGTTACCTTCAACAGTAGCTTCAGCTAAACCATGAAGCTGAATTTCAACAAAGCAACTGTTGAAACCAGTTCTGGCAGGTCAACAGGTACAACGCAGTCTAATATATATATATATATATATATATATATATATATATATATATATATATATATATATATATATATATATATATATATATATATATATCCTGTTCTCAATGCTGTCTCTATGGATTCACAGCTGGTCACATGTTCTACTGCAGGTGAAACATGAGGTGACTAATTTAATTCTAATCTTGAATGTATTATCACTAAAGAAGCTCATAAAGTCTTCGCTGCTGAGCGATGGAGGAATGTGTGACGCACAGCAGATGTATCATCATGGTATGTATGTTTCGTTTTGTTTTTCTTTTTCTAATCTCATGTATGTAATGAGAGCAGTTAAATGGAAGCCCTTTTGGCGAATGAATACCCTAACGCTGACGGACCGCGGCTCTGACGGACCGCGATTTGACGGAGTATGTGTGAATCAGGGGTCAGTCTACAGAGAGAAGCTGCACTGAACAGAAGCTCAGTGTTGTCTGTTTTACACGGGTTTGTAAGTTTTAGGACTGTGTGAATCCATAAAAAATGTTGTTTTACTCTAAATCTGAGTTTGTGAGTTGTTGAGAAGTATTTAAAGTGTATGAGTTCATGAACAAGTTAAGACTGCTTTCACTGTGCAGCGATCAGGCTGAAATGGCGTGAATGAGTAAAATGTCTTCCAGAAGATTCCACAAGTAGTGGTTTAGTTTTAGCTCCAGAACATTTCATTTGATATTAAAATCTTCTTTCTGATGTGATGTGTTGTCCAGTGGTTATTGTCTTAGTGATCACAGTCATAAGAGTGTGTTTTGAGTGTTAAAGGTATTTCAACAGATGGCAGTTATCAGTCTTCAGCTCTTACACATTTGTCTTTTAATAGCATCATGCTAGTGTATATTTTTATGTGAATAAGCTCAGTAAGATTATCAGTTCTATTCTGGTTCAAACAAAAGCTTGAAAAACTGGTGCTTTGTTTGTAAAAGCTGAAAGTGATTTGATATCAGGTCTAAGTATATTTGTTTCATTTTGATGTGACTTGATGTTGTGGATGTACTGAATGTTATGACGTGAATGTCATATTAAAGTTAAGAAAAAATACTAGTAGTTAGAAGAGAAGGTGTATGATTTTGGATATGTAAAATAAAAGTCTACAGAGCGAAGCTGCACTGAACAGAAGCACCGTGTTGCTTGTCTCATCTTTCTCCTGTTTCACACAGGATCCTTATCTGTTCACAGGACCTCAGCCTGGGACCTCGAACAAATGCTTTGCTTAATACAGCAATGACTGTTTGTCAGCCTGGCGACAGAGCTGTAAAGGAATCTGGGATTGTTTTTATTTTCTATTTGAGACGAGTAATAAGCAGTGCCTGCATGCTGTAAGGACTTCCTATATTCATTTAGGCTATTTTGCCAGAGTGAACGGGTCTCCTTTGTTTAGTTGGAGCACCCCATTCTGTCTAATATTAATAAAGTGGAATGAAGTGTGAGCATTATACCAGGGAGCGAAACCCTGTGGTCTAAGAGTCTGCTGTCCAATCAGCAGTGGTGGACAAAGTACTCAACTCCAGTGCTTGAGTCAGAGTAATGATACTCCTGGTCAGCTCTTACTCAACTACAAGTAAAAGTCCCTCGGTCAAAATCTTACTCAAGTTAAAGTACTAAAGTACTTACTTTTATAAATACTTAAGTATTCAAATGTACATGTATTCAAAAATACTTAAGTATTTAAAAGTGAAAAGTACGAAGTATACTTTCTTATATCAGTAAATTGCTTTATTGTCTTCTCATTGTTTTTGCAGACCACCTCATGATGTACTGACCTCCATGTAAAACCACTCTGCTATAAAAAGTCTACAGAAACCCCTGTAAAAACTTCAGCATCAAACTGCAATCAAAAACAATAAGGATGGTGTTTTTCATTTATTTTTATTTAAATATCCCCACACAAAAAAAAATGGTCAAGTGAAGCTGGTTATTGAGAAGTTTATCTCATTCTTTGTACTTTTAATTTAATGGATTTGCAGGAAACATGAGAGCAGGGAATACCCAGGTAACGCTGTAACTCAAAAAGTATTTATCAACAAAACTCAAAAAGTCCAAGAACAAAAATCCAGAAATCCAAAACCCTTAAACTGGAGAGACCAAGGGTTCATCTCATAGCCTTACACTGCAGTCTCCTCTTTCCTCCACAGCACAGGAAGTACTTTCTGAGGCGCCATATTGAGCGGCATCCCAAAGCGTCGGAGGAGGGAGGTGATCAGCTGTTAGAGTTGACAGATGATCCAGAGGTGATCGGCTGATGCTCTGGAGGAGAGGACGTCTCATTTCTCTTCAAACAAATCTCCTTGACTCCTCTCTTCATTTCCTTTATCTCTCCCGTGCATCTCTAGTGGGAGGGACTAAGACACAAGTGAATGACACAAGTAAAGGAAGGGAGGGTTAAACTTTCAGCCCTAAAGTCTAGTTGGTTTGGTCAGTGTGACTACGAGTCTACCATACTTTGAGTGTGGTTCACTTCCCCTCTTTGCACACTTCAGAGAGATGTGCTTTGGTGTGGTTCACTTCATGCACCAGCACACAGACATGATCACCGTGACCGCTCCTCTCAACAGTCATTTTTAACAATAACACTAGTGTTAAAGAGCTGTGGGACCAAAACAACTTAACATGAGCCAAAAGTCACTAAAGTTGTAATCCTGTTCTCTGTGTCTTATTGTGCTGGCTCTGATGAGACCGCGCTGCATGTAAAAAGACATTTCATGGTGATGTAGGCGGGCCATGTGTGTGCCTGAAGTCTGGCTCTTGTTGGAGTAGTGGGACCCCGGGCCATACAGGCAGGGAGCAATTATGCTTGAGTACAGCACAGGGTGGATGGTCAATGTGAGCGTTCCCTTATGAAACAAAAAGACAAAAACACACAAGAAAAACGTCAAGAAACCCAAACCCTGAAATAATCAAAATACAAACAAACAAACAAACAAGCAAACAAACAAACAAAAAAACAGTTAATCTTGTAGAAATGATACTGCAGCAAAAGTCCTTCATCACTTATTTTGCTGCTCTTCATCACCAGCCGGTCCAGCAGAGTGTGAAGAAACATGGACTTAAAGACAGGAGTGCTACATCAGCTTTCACTGCAGTCAAAGTATCACGTGCAGCCTAAGCAGACCTAAGTTCAGTCCTGTTGAACTTTAAGTTCAGTAAGTTTCCTTTTTTTAGACGTTCAAATGCACTGAGCTCTCAAACTGTGTTCAGTGAGCTAATTGGGCCACTGTGCTGCTGTGTTTCTGTCACTTTTTTTATTCTTTTTCCTTTTTTTTCTATGAAGCTGTCAAGGAAGCTCCGGTCAAGTAAGCATTGTGCATTCCTGTGTAGCTTTGGTTGACTTGGCAACACTGCCATCCCATGGTGATCAGCTTAAAGGAACAGGACTATGGTTTTTGAGAGCATCTTTGATAGGCTGTTGATACAAATTATTACATAACAATGATTTCTCTCAAAGGAGTCATTTTCTGTGAATGCTGACACACCACAGAATGGATTCATTCAATCACATGACACACAGCTCATTTCAACAGGTTTATAGCACTGGGAAGCACAAAGTTATTTTTATTTCGTTTGGTATTTGGATGTTTTGTTGAGCTTTTTATGTGGATCAGTGGACTAATGTCCACTGACTGATTTCAAGTCCTGTTCAAGATCACTTTGAAAGTCCTCACAGGGACATTTAAATAGACCACAACAGAGAAGAGTGTCTCACAGTGAGGAGGAAATAAAGCAGTAGCAGGTTTGACTTTTCTCTTGGTGTGTGCAAGTTTTCCTGAAGGCCAGAGTCATGCCTCACAGCACACAGACTTTCAAGACTTTCTATACTTGGTCACCCCCACCCCACCCCTCTCTCTCTGTCTGTCTCTTTCTTTCTCTCTCTTACCTCCTCCTTGGCTGTTTTCCATACTCCTTTCCAGCAGAACACCTGTCAAACCTGATTCCCTACAGGCTGCTCAGGCTGCACCACAAAGGCTCAGTGCAGCTCCAGGAGGACAATCAGCTTGTTCTTAATGGTGAAGTTAACAGCAGGTTGAGCACCTGCTTTTGACTTTGGGGTGGACGGTAGAGCCTGTAAAGCAGAAAGGAGCTGCCTTAGTTCCTCAGTGGGCAGTAAGTGGCACTCTTCACTAGAGCAGCAGGAGGTCAATCCCAATAGAACACCACCTCAGGACACGGGGGGCAGCTGAGGAGAGACAGGCTGGGAGTGCATGGGGAAACCTGCAGCTCCTGATTTTAACTCCATTGTCCACCCTGAAGCACAGTCAAGGAGCAGAAGATCTGAAAATGTGAGATTTATACCAAAAAAGGCAAACAAATGAAAAAAAAAATCCCCAAACACAAAGGCACTGAAAAAATATAAATAAAAACTGAATACAATGATTTTTTGGGGGGTACCCTTATCTTTTTTATTAACCTCTGGCAGTTTGCCAGTGACTTCTGTACCATTTCAAACTGTTCATTGATAACATAAGGTAAGAAAGTATAAAGTGCAAAAAATCCAATTAGAATTCTATATTGGTATAATACTGGTCTGAAGAGCAAGTTGAGCAAAATCCAGACAATTTGGAGAATTTCATAAAATCCCCCCAGACGGAACTTTACGACCAAAAAGGAGGACATGTCTGGGCACCGGAGGATGTATATCAGGGGTCCCCAAACTTTTTCCTGTGAGGGCCACATAACTTTTCCCTTCTCTGATGGGGGGCCGGGGTCAGTTTGTGACAGAAAAAGTGCGATGATCGCAGGGGCGCCTAAACGTAAACATTTATTGTTTTCCAGAAAGCCCCACATAAACAAACATTAAAAACTCTTTACAGGATCTTCACAGAAAAAAGTCAGGAAATAAATAATAACACTATTAATGAAATAAACAACACTATTTATGAAATAGAATGTCACGTTCTATGCGTGTATTAGTCTCGATCGCGTGCTGTGGCCAGACAGAAAAATTATAATGTGTCTCTGGTATTGTTCAAGAGGCCAAACCAAATGTGGAGGGGGCTGAAGTTTGAAGACCACTGATGTATAGTCACCCTGGGTATACCCTCCCATTTACCTTCAGCAGAGGAACTCTCTCAGCAAAATGCTCCATCTTGTGGCTAACGTGGGTAATTACATCTACTTGGCTCAACAGCGCTTTCTTCATGCGTGTTTGTCCTTAGAGTGTTTTGACTGAACAGTACATACATTACACACTGTTAGGTGACAAAATGTAGGAAAGTGAAAGACAGGGTTCATTTTTATGAGCTCAATAATTTCATATTTCCCGCATACAGACTAAATACTAAACAGGAGGGAAGACAATGAGAAACGGCTACAGACCATCAGGGCAGAGGAAACAAACAGGTGGGAAACACATGAGGGCAGGAGGTGGAGGATCTGAAACCAGAGGAGAGGCAAGTTAAAGTCAGGGTTGTTAATCAGATTTAGACAGACTTTATGTCCTGATGTCAATCAATACATGATGTGTTCTTAAAACGGAGTGAAAATTATCTGCTGTCTACAGCAGGAGGAAACCTGGGAAAACATCAACCAATCCTAGAGATTAGGATCCAAATTATTTAACCAATCAAATCCCATCCTGCCGTTCTGCCCGCTTCCTGCGTGTATATTTTGCTGGCGTGCACAAACCCTGATTCAATGCTTGTAACCAAGAGGGATCCAAGTACACTGGAGAAGAGCAGAGAAACTACCTATACCCTGATTACTGCTAACGTAGAGCAAACAAAAACAATGTGCTGAGGACCAGTTTGAGTCTGTGGTTTGGAATCAGTCACCATCATATGGTTGCGAATCAGCAGCACTTGTGTATGTGAGCGGGGGCGTCATTTTGGAGGAGTTCCAAGTGTGGGAGGGCAGGGGCTAAACTGAGTCCTGAGGAGATGCTACATTCAAATTTATGCTAGTTTTCCACAACTACCAACCCTAACTTTAACAAAACAAAATAAAGTACAGAAACATAAGAACGATGAATAAAACCTAAAAGGCAGATGTGGACATGACAATTCCTAATTTTTCAGAAATCCTGCCACTAAAACCATCACTCTTACCAACCAACTAACCCTTGTCACAAACCAGGTGTTGGTTTAATACGGCTGCCTGCAGAGTTAGGAGGTGATGAAAGTTCCACTGCGATGAGGATGTGAGCCAACAAATGATGCTCAAGGCCCGTTGAATTATTAAAAAGGAGCTCTGACTTCAGCAGACATGGCTCCAGAAACCAGATGGACAGAAGAGAATTATGAGACAACCATGGAAGACAGCCAAAGAAGAAAGAAGGGGAAGATGTTTTTAGTATTTCTTTACTTTTTTACCCGCAAACTGCTGGAAAGGACAGGGCCCTCCTTTTTCCAAAACACATAACAAATTTCAGACAGGCAATTATAGCCATCATATATGCAAATCCCACTTGACAGCGCAAAGCCCTCTCCATGAGGAGAGAACTTCAAAGTAAGTCTGTGAAGAAGAGCGAGGCCAAAAGAAAGCTTGTGTCTGAAATGTGCACTGCATGTACGCCCAACAGCTTGAGCTTACCAGGGGTGCTGAATAAGGCATCAGACTAAAAGTACTTATCTCGCCAGACCTGCAATGAAGGTTGATGTCAGTTTTTTTTCCAACCACTAAACAGAAAAAAAGTAGATGGCAACATAAAACTTAGACAGACTCCTTTTCTTAGTAAAAGAGATAAAAGAGACAGGGAGATGACTGCAGGACCCTTGCTCGGAGAAACAGAGCAATAACAGAGTAGGGAAATATATTTTGCTTTTCATAGATACTGACCTGAAAAGGAGAGAAAGCTCCAGGAAATCAACAGCAAATTCTGCAGCAAGCTGCCTCTGCCTGCCATGTAGAGAAAGGTTATAACAGTGACAAGTTCAGGGGGTTACTCCCCACATCACATGAGCAACGTTTGTGTTTCTACATGCAAATGCAGCTAAAAAACATATGTTTGTTTATCATGGCCGGAGAAGTGTTACATGAATTAAATAAATATTTAATTAACTGATTAATATTTAACAGTCAAAAGTCTATATAAATGCATCAAACTTGATTTTGTAGCCAGGGAGGGAAAGTTAGCTGGCATCAAACACAGTGCTAACTTAAGCAATAATACTGATGGTTAGCAATGCTACTGGAGGAAACAACACGTGGCTCATAATGTAGTGTGGCAATATGGAGTTTGTCTTTGATATTTGGGGTTATTATTTTAGTTTTTCTATTATAAGTGTTGTGGAGAAAGGTTTGTTTGTTGATCTTTACACTCTTTGTATCTTCGTTGATGTGTACAGTGCTCTTTTCAACTTCTGGAAAAGCACCTTTAAAATGTTCTTGTCCTCTTCTTGCAGTCATTGCTCATTTCATGTGTTGGGGAATTTTGTGTCTTACTAGTCAGCTTGGCCGTGCTCTGATCAAACTCTAGTAAAATAACAGTATTGTGCACATTATATTGTGAGCTGCTCTTTAATAATGTGGTTTAGTTCTTATGAAATGCATGTGCAGTGTGTTTCTTTTATATTCTGATTAACTTTGTTCATGCTATACAATGCCGTATTTCAGGAGAGTTTTTAAGGGATTCGTCTTCTTCTTCTTCTTCTTCTTCTTCTTCTTCTTCTTCTTCTTCTTCTTCTTCTTCTTCTTCTTCTTCTTCTTCGTCTTCGTCTTCTTCTTCTTCTTCTTTTGATGGGCTTTTAATGAGGTATTGTGTATGAGTGAGTCGCAGAGGATCTCACTCAGATCAACTCATTTCTCAAACAGCAGCTGATGTACTTAAACTAGAACCAGAGTAAACAGTCTATCCCTAGTCTATAAATAGATATAAAACTGATGACATATGGTTTTTATATTTCTTTTGGGTGATGTCACCTCCTTCTTTTCCACAGAAAACCATAAAAACTCTAGTTGTAATCTACAACCTCCTGAAAACCATGTTTACCTGTAAAGTCCACTTTCTATTAAAGAATTCTTGTGGTTGGTTTATTCTGGTATGATTGTTGTATCATTCAATTCATTTTGCATGCAGGAAATATTGAGCCATTCATGCAACAAAAAATTAAATGTTTGTTTTGTCATCAAAAAGCAAAGAGCATCTTCAAGCTAGCCTTAACTGAGTAATTAGAATATAAAGACTGTTAAATAATATACCAACATAACATAAAGGAGGTATTCAAACAAGGAGCTTAAAAATAATAAAACTTTTCTGATGGAGATAAGGTTTAACACCAGGCTGAATAAAATAATATTTAAAGATAATGGATTGTTATCATTCGATTTTTAACTGATCTTCAAAGCAATGATGAGCGTTCGTTAATGAGGCATAAAACCAATAGTATGAACTAAAATAATAAGTCTAATAAAGCTTTTAGAAAAACACACTGCTGACTCCTATTTTGGTACAGAATCCAGTGTTTTGTAAGGCTTATAGTTACACTTTTTGTTTGTTTTTGCTAGCAATGCCAGGTAAGTTAGCCATTGCTGAGCAATGGGACAGGCCCTACGTGGTGCCAGTGTTCAAGCAGTAATGGTTGAAAATGTAAACAGAGACCATACCATCTGAATTCAGTTTGGCCTTCTCAGTCTATGCAGGCAATGAAGGCTCGATCCTCCAGAGGCTGGACTGGGTCACAGACAGCATCCCTGTTCAGTATCCACCCTTGCCTACCCTGTTAGCACAACTTACTCTGATAACAGCTTTGCTACCGGACTTCCACAAGTGAAAAAGGGCAAAAAAGACAGTAGTGATGCTAACAAACCTTTGGCAATCACTACAAGGATTTTTGGGCAGGTAACTGATATTGTGTCACAATGACACCAAACCCTGGAGAGCAAAGAATCCCCGTTAGATGTCAGATGTTTCATATCATCTCCTAAGGTTTCAGATATTTTCAGAGGTTAGACGTACTTCTCCTCTTTTTTAATAAATACATAAGCTGCTTATTTATTTTCTAGCATCTCTTCATCTTTGAACAAGGTGCGTCCATACATAAGAAGTTAATGGAGGAGAGCGACTCAACAGACCAGAGGAAACAGGAGAGAAAAATCTAATGTGAATTAAAAAGCAGGAAAGTTTTAAAATGATCATGTTGACCGTGCTGTTTCAGGTGAATAAACAGTGAGCCCACGTTGTCCACAAACCTGGAAAACTATTTGATGTCATGAGTTGAACTTCTACTTCAAGAACTTCCCTTATGGGTCAAAGGATGCTGAAATTTTCCCCATCCTTAATACAACATGAAATCTAAAACAGCTTTTGGCTTTGATTATACCCTCCAACATAAATACCAGTCATGGTGTGAAATCTGCAGTATAACTGCATACATTTCTTTTTAACTTCAGTTTACATGTTTTTGTTTATTGTTCTTTTCCTGGCAAACATAAAGTTTAAATAAATAAATAAATAATACTGTCCAATAGTGCAAACTGGCATTTCCATCATGATGTCTTCATGGTTTTTCATCAGTTATTGTGCAGCACTCACAAAAAACTAAATATTTTTCAAATCTTGAAAGTGATTCAGTAAACCCATTATTACACCACGATCAAATTTGGAACCTTTTTTTTCTGCTGATGTCAGTTGTGGCAGACTTAGGGGTCTCTTCCTGTCCTATCAGAAATAATACATCACAAACATTCAAATCTTCACCTGTGATCGTGACACACCCCCCACCCTCAGCCACACTACCAGTGTGAAGAGTTTGTTGAGGGGATAATAATCTTTAAGAACCCATGTCATCAATGATCCCACTCAATGATGCGGTTAGAGAATTGTATAACTGTTGTATTTTTAATTAAAAAAATCAGAAGCCATGCTAAAGACGCATACATGTATTGGAGGAAGTCCTTTTAATAGTGAGGAAACAGGCAGATCTGGAAGGAGATAAGACACTTAAAGAGGTGTCTCTATCATAAAAAAAAAAAAAATCAAATCAAATGAACAGGGTAGAAGACCAGAGGATAGAGAGGAAGAGGATGTCGGTGAAGGCAGGGAAAGAGGGTGAGACATGAGCCATGCAGAAAATGAGAACGCCTCATCTTGTTATCCTTTAGTTTGGAAATATTTTCAAATTGAGAAAACAGCAATAACAATTCTGCTTTACTCTAGATTATGTCTACAAACTATACTTGTCATTTAAAATGATATCTTAAGTACATAACTTTAGGTCAGATAATATGCCATTATGTATTTTGTAGCCTTAATAACACCATAATTGAAATCTTAATTGTTTGCTGAACTCTGTGCACGATTCATGTTCATTTGTAACAGGCAACATTCTCCTTTGCCTTTATACAAAACATTTCTGCATTTGTGTTTGAATTTAAATATAGTAAGTTCTCTTTACACTTTTAAAACTTATTACCACTTCTATTCATCACCAAATATTTGTGGGATTTAGTAACTTTCTTCTTTTGAGTTTTACACACGTCCTTCAATCTTATGTTTTTTGACTGACTCACAGTTTGTTGCAGCTGCTTCAGTCCACCAACACTGCAGCTGGACAGCTCCAGCAGTGTCTTATGTACAGCCCTAAATGGCAGCCATTTGTCTCCTTTTACATGGTGTAGGCCACCCAGTAGATGACGTTCACCACAGCAAAAGTAAAAGGAAACACAGCCCTGGCATAGATGTCGATTGTATCAGCATCAATAGGCTTGCAGACACACTTGGAACAGCACTTCTTTTCCTCCTTGGTCTCTTCTGCTTGTTTGGACCGTCTCCTCCTTGGCTCAGTCTCCTCACTTCCGCCCTCTCCAGGGATTTCACTGCTGGAGTGCTGGGCCCGTCCATGGCGGTTGGAGATCATCACACTCTGGTTCATGCCAGTAACAGACAAGGAAAACAGAACCATAGCCTGCTTGCCATTCTTAACGATAGACTGCAGGGAGACAGAAAGAGAAACACACGGTCTCTTAACCCTTTGAACCCTCAGCTGATTTTCAGGTCTCTGCTCGAAAATTGCAAACCCATAACCAACCACAAGGTCCATCTGAATAGTTTTGTGGTGTCATAGTAAAGGCACAACGTGAGATTTGTTGAGATGTGTTAATATGAGTATATGTGATACTGGTAAAAAAAATAAATGAAGTTGGCACACAGCAAAAAATAAATAAAAATGTAGGTTTGCCTGAACAAAAAAATTCAGGATGAATATCTGTTTGAAAATGATGCAGCTGCAGCTCTAAACCTTTATCAAACCAAAGACCAACATATGAACATTATCTCTGTTAACTGAGTCTGATAAAGTGAAAAAGAACAAAATTAGAGCGGTTTTAGTGCAGAGAGTTCAATAATTTCCTCACCTCAGAGCTGAGCTTGTTGGCCTTCACCTTGGCCTTCTCTTTGAGCCTGTAGTCAGCGTTGTAATGTGCAAAGGCATACTCGATGAGTGCGGCGAACACAAACACATAACAGATCCAGAAGTAGACGTCCAAGGCCTTGATGGCTGATGCTCGAGGCAGGGAGGAACGTGCACTCACCATCAGCGTGGTCATGGTAAGAACAGTTGTGATCCCTGTGGTAAGAAAAAAAGACTGAATGAATCAGGGTTCAGTGAGCTTGAAGCATTGCTGGAAGAAAAGCCTGAACTGTCCTTTAATTATCTTCTTGCTAGGGCCCTGACAACCACTGATCTTGCTGATAACACCTTTAAGATAATTTAGCATTGGTGGGGCAGGAGAGATGTTTCATCTGGTGGTAGATGGCAGCCTTGTCAACAGAATCTGTTTATCTGTGTTTACAAGTAGCTCATTGTACATCCATCAATACTATTTCAAGAAAACATGCAACAATCAATTTTGTCAGCTTACTAACTGATCTGACAATTGAGCTATGGCTAAGTCCTGCCTTTTAACACAGTGAGCCAATCACAGTGCTTATAGCGAATACATACACCTGGACATCCATTGAAATGCATTGGAAGATGGTCAGGTTTCTTTTGGCTTTATGAGGTTTTTCTGAAGCTTGAAAAAGCTTAAAAGCTTCACATGGTGTTTATGGGGTTCATACAACTCAAACACAAAGTATCCTGAGAGGACGGGCGAGGGGGTGTGTATTTTACCCTTTCCTTCAGCCACATCTCCACCCAGAAAACTGTCTACTTTGGATTAAGTTGTGCAATAGACCACAACATCAACTTAACGTGAATGAAATTAATGCGGATGTTTACGTCTGTTCTAAGGTAAGTTAACATCGTATGTGAGAAGACATGTTGTCACTTTGCTGGAAAGAAATATAAAGTTATCTTTAACACTAGAACCACCACAGCAGTCTGACAGACAGCTTGTGATTTTTTTTTTAACGTTGGCTAATGTTAGCCTAGCGTTAGCTCCTAGCTGTGTTGTTCTTCATGTCTCTTTGTTTGTTGGAGTTCATTGGCCTGTTTTGTTCTAGTTTTTGTTCTTTGGTGATCGTCCATCATTGTTAGCTGTTGTCCAAAGGGCTCTAGTTACACTAACGTTAGCTTCTGGAGCTTAGCTTTATTAGCTTAGCTTCATTAGCTTAGCTGTAATAGTCCAGATAACAAAGGTTGACAAACGTTCTGAATGATTCAGTGTAAATACTGTAGCTCCAAACTAACAGAGACTCTCTTGGTAAAGATGGTAAAAAGGAGGTTAGATTTTTCTCCTGACTGATGCTGATCCTCTGTCTTGTTGTCTGAGATGCTGATGGGAACCAGATGTGGTTTATCAGGTTTGCTCTGGGACCTGGAAGTTTTGTCTTGTAACTGAAGCTTTTTATGGACCTTCAACAGTAAATTGATTCATATATCCCTCCAATGTGGAGTTTAGACCCTTTCAGTGTCTTTTAGATGATATGTGATCTTTCTGTCTCCAACAATCATCAATGACGTCCTGTGACATGTCTCCTACTGTGACACCTCCCATAGCGCTTGTCACTGAATGTTCATTGTTTGTCTGAGTGAGTGCGGGGGGGGGGGGGGCTTAGCCATAGGTCAATTGCCCTAAGACTTCAATGACCTTTTCACTTGCACCAGCCTCAGGAAACCATGCTAATTTTGTGGCCTTTGGTCAAGAAACAGTACAACTGTGGGTTCAGATATTTCTTTTTTACTTAGGCACAAAGAAAGTCTGGTTACTACAAGTTCAGTATCTGACTGATGAAAGCTTGACCTTTTCACTAAAAGGAAATATTGCACTTACACCAAGTGGTTGCATGTGTGGAGTAACACTGTCATAAATTTAAGTGCTAACTTTTTGATCTTATTCTAAAACTTTTAAATTAGAACAATACCAACCTAAGGATACACGAGCAGGGACGGCTGATTGACTGATCCAAAACGACACCCAAGACATGGCGACCAGCAAAATTGAAGGCATGTATGACTGAATGATGTAGACACCTCGATTACGTCTCAGCTGGAAACGAAGACTGAGTCTGGGAAATCTTCCCGCTTGAAAACAGAAAACAGATACTGAGTTAAGCTGCTTTGTTGAAGCACTAATTGTCTGTCATGAAATGTCCAGTTGTTCCTCACAAGCACAGACACCACAGAATAGCTGATTGATAAAAATAGCTATGGTTGACTAATGATGTCAGAGTGTTATGAATTAAAGTTTGCTATTTCAAATTCCTCTCATCTCCTGAATCTCTTGAATCTCTTGTCTATCACAGTAGGGGGTTCAATTTCATTCATTCTGTCTGTGAATAGAATATAATGCAGCACTGCTTGGGGAAAAAAACGTGGTAAAATTTGGCTTCAGTGTATGAGGCAAACCAAGTAAAGAATCTCAAAATATTAATATTTTTGAATATTTTTATTTTCTGCTACAGGCTGCAGTACAGAAACATATGCACCTGAACACATATGCACATACGTGACCCACTGAAGGTTTTCTCACACAAGAGAAACAAAAAAGAAATCTAACAAATTCTGTAACTGAAAAAAGGAATAGGCTGAAGCCGAGGCTTGTTTTTGCCTATCCTGTACAATCCATTAAATAACCTGGAATATCAGTAATACAAAGAAAAAAAAAAGAAAATAACACAGGATTGACACTAAATTATGCTTCTTAGCCCTTTCACATCTCATTCATTTTACATTGTAATCCTTTATTTTTATACCTTTCAATGTTTTTCTGAAGGTCAACAGTGATCTACACAATTTCAAGTCATCACTAAGTCCATTCCATAATTTAACTCCCAAAAATGAAATGCATCTGTATTTAACATTAGTTCTCACTTTACCCATTTCAAAGACCCCGAACCCCCTTCAATTATATTTTTTTCTCTCTTACTTTGAAAAGTTTTTGAATACATGCTGGAAGACTTTTATTCCTTACTCAAAATAGTATTTCTAATGTTTTTAAATGTACAATATCTAAGAATTTTAAGCTATGAGATTCTGTAAATAATTTATTTTTGTTTTCAAGATAGGAAGCTTTATTTATTATTCTTATAACTCTTTTCTGGAGTTTAATTATGGGGTCTATATATGTTATGTTTGTGTTCCCTCAAATCTCAACAAAATATAACATGTATGACATTATAAGTGAGAAATACAATATGCGCAGACCTTTCTTATTCAACAAATGACTTGTTTCGTAAATAATACCAATAGATTTAGATAATTTTTATTTAATATATTCTATATGTGGCTTCCAACTCAATTTATTGTCTAAGATTACTCCCAAGAATTAAGTTTCATATACTCTTTCAATTTCAGTTCCATTTAGGATCAATTTTATTTTGCAATTAGTCCCAACATCACCAAACACCATAAACTTTGTTTTATTTTCATTTGATGATAATTTATTGATATCAAACCATTTTTTTACATAACAAACTCAATTCTTCAATGTCTGGTCCTGAACAAAATAAATTTGTATCATCCGCATATGTAATAAATTTCAACTTATTAAATACTGTCCAAATATCATTTAAGTAAAGTATAAATAACTTAGGCCCCAATACCGAACCTTGTGGAACACCACAGGTTACTTTTCTAGAATATTACACCGTATTATCAATTTTTACATACTGAAACCTATTGTTTAAATAACTTCCTATCCAATTTAGTGTGACACCTCTTATGCCATAACGCTCTAAATTCTACAGTAGTAAAACACCTACAGCATACCGTCTTTAATCTATAGCTGTAGCTATATTTTCAACAAATTCCATCACTGCTAATGATGTTGATCGATTGCTCCTAAACCCATATTGGTGGTCACTCAGTAGCTTATATTTACAATTAATATTTTAAATAGTACATACTATGTGAAAAAAAAAGAAAAATGAGTAAGGTTTTCAAATGTGTGTGCTGGCAATAACTGGAGAAGTGTAGACAAACAGAACAAACAGGGTGGATACTCACCAGATTTGAAGTTCAACATTTCAGTGACAAACCGATAGTCTGTAATAGTGAACTGGGAGAGCTCCAGTTTGTCCAAGCCATGGATGTGTCTCTGACTCTCAGACCAGTGATATACTATGTCCTCTGAGGAGTAGCCATCTAGGAGAAAAAGTAAGTCCAAACCTCAAATATGTGGTAGTTCACGAGTGTGAACATTTTACCACAGTACTGATGTAAACAGAAAGCCTCTAAAATGACACTTTCACATAAATTCATATGTAGGGTTGTGTTGTCTCTGTAAACATATTGATGTTTTAAGTTAGCTCAACTCAATTGTAGAACAATCCAATGTTACAAATGGCAGTATTAGTGTTTACCTAATGGTGGAGCGCATGATACCAAATAAAGAGAGCATAAAAATATATATGAAAAAACCTTCCTGGATGGGATTTTAATCAAGCATGAGCACATGGAGAGAAACTTTGATGGAGAAGTCACCTTTTACTAATGAGTGAAATAATAAGACAGGGTTAGGGTTAAGTTTGTGAGTCCCAACTTACAGCTTTCCAGGTCCAGCATACATTCCTGTTCATCCATGGGATACTTTGTCAAGTCCATATCACATGCCACTGTTGAAGTGATTCTGAAGAAACAAAACAGCCCATTAGTTAAAAAAAATGATTTACAGTAAGAAAGTTGTCCCGTAGCTGTTATTTACCTGGAGAAACTCATACAGACCTTTTGAAGAGTATCTTGCTATTCAAATAATGGCAAATTAATCTGAAAGGCCAGTGATCTACAGAGGTGAATCTGGACTTGCTGGCATTGAGGTGAAAGATGATACACCACACGCAAAAACACAGAAGTTGATGAATGTTGCTACACACAGCTCTTCTCTTCATGTTTAACTGAAGAGAGTAACATTGGCCATATTAGTCTGATCAAAATGCCTCGAGACTGTGTTACTGCAGGTATTATAACCAAGTCGAGCAGCTGTTTTTTTCCCTGTTGATTGCATCCTCGCTGCAAAAGAACCGCTCTGGGATTTGATTGGAAGGAAACCAAAACCACCTCTTCAAGGTAATCTGGGCTATCTTGTTTTGCTCTAATTCAGAGTGTGGCTGCTGTATTCACATATGCATGAAGACTGTAAAGTGGAAAAACAACCCTGATTGAGTCAAAAAATCTCCAAATGATCTGGGTGTAAAGCAACTAACTAGCCTGTGTATGCTGGTTAAGCACAGCTGTCTTTACTGCAAATAAGACACAGGAGTATTTATTTCTAACTATTTACTGTGAGTTGATAGAGTTAACTTCTTCTTGAGAGGTAAAGACACTTAATTCTGATTTGTTGCTGTAATTCAACGGCACAATACTTCAACTGTGCAACAATCGTACACTCACATTTTCCTAAATGTTATATATTACGCTTAGAACACACATCTGTATTATTCATTAAGCTGATGCTGAATAATGAATCAGAAAACAAAACACTGAAAAACAGTTTGTTTTCCATTTTTTACTTTTTGAAATGAAAACAAATAAATGAAAATTCGTTCTTTTTTAATATCCTGTTTGTTAATATAGATCAAATAAAGGAGAGTTGAATTAGGGGCCACAGGCTGATTTTGATTTGATTAATTAATTTGTCCGATCATCATGACCCGGAGGTTATAAACCGAGTAGCTTCTCTGTCAAGTGATCGTAGATAAAAGCAGCTTGATGGTAGATGCACACATGAGATGATGAATGAAGATTTGTGTGGGTGTGTCTGTGTGGGTGTTTTTGCACCCACCTCAAATATACTGACAGCTGCCGCTCAGGATCAATTGCTTGATCACTGCTCAATGATTCCATTTTTAGTGTACAAACTTTCAACATTAATAAAAACATAAATGCATCGGATTCAGTGTGTGAGGTGTCTTTGTGTGATGTTTTAATTTTCTTTTCAGATTACAGATCCGAAAAACACATCTGAAATTAACAGACTTAGTGTGCAAATACCATAAGAGTCAGTGGTTGAGCTCCTTTGAATAAAACATAGCAGTCCATTCTCGTGCGTGCAGCTACCATCAAGCCAGCTTCATCTATGATCTCTTGACAGAGAAGTTACTCCATCTACACTCTGGCTGGGTCATGATAATCAGAAAAATGAAATAATCATATCAAAATCAGCCTGTGGCCCATAATTCAACTTCCCTTTATTTGATCTATATTAACAAACAGGATATTGAAAAAAAGAACAAATTTTCATTTATTTGTTTTCACTTCAGAAAGAACTGCTGGAAAGAAAAAAATCACACAGAAGGACACAGTCAATGCACTGCAAGCAAAATCTTGCTCATCAAAGGCATTTAGAGGTAATCTGTGCATTTTAATAACAGGGATGAGAATCTCAATGGAATCCTGGGTAGGTAATTTTACTATCTGAAGATGGAGGCTTTTGTTACAATACTCAATACTTCCATCAAACGATAGGGCAGGCCAGCAAATATCCAGGTGCAGGTCATCTTCATAAAGCTCAGTGTGTTCTATCAGTTAGCTCAGTGTTAAAAGAAAAATGAAGAATAGATTTGTTTTAATACTGAGCTTTAATTATAACTTCAAGCTGGTGTTTTAGCAAAAGAAAAGCTAAAACTATACAGTTGTGATTATTTTTTTTCTGGAAAGCTCTGTAGTCTAGTTTAGGTTTCCTCACTAAGCTTAAAGTTCATTTGAAATGCAAACAATAATTGGTCAGAGGTATCTTTTGTCTACTTGAAAAAAAACTTGGGGACTAAAAGTTCACTGCACCTTAGGAGGAAATGTGGCTTTAAAAGTTCAAAGGTCAGCACCAGAGTCCAGTGACACCAACCAAGGGGGGTAAAGGAGGGTTAGTCTGTATGTCTGGGTCTGCATCCATACCTGCTGCTGTATAGAATGACTCCATTTGGCTGCAAGCGGATCAACTTGTTCTCCACGGTGACATCATGGAACCAAGCAGACTTGGCATTAACAATAAAAGTGTCAGGGAGCCACAGCTTGTCCACAAATCGACTGTCCAACCCCAGCGTCTTGTTGGTGTGATTGTAAGACAGGCGGTCGTCATGCCAACTCTGCCTCAGGAAAACAGTCATAGTATATTCCTGCCATGAAAAAGACACACAAACATAACACACATGAATGCTTCTCAGCATGTCAAAGTGTGAACTTTTTTTTGTGGATATTTCATTATGCACTATGGTCTAAAAGTGATTCTCTGATGAGTGTAATGGTTCTTACACCTGTGAGGGAAGGGGAAGTCATTTTAGTTCTCAAAAGGTGTCATTTTTTTTGATTTCATTACATTACTTGAAATCAATTGAGTCTTTACAGTAGACCTGAATTGTCATTAAATAATGTGTTTCTTTTATGGCTTTTCTGTATGACTTTTACTTTACAAAGTGAGGACAGTCAAGCAGGATGTTCTAATGGCCAGCTCTGTCATGTCTGTAGGATTTATTCAGTTTATCATTTTAGAATCCATCCATCCTTGTGCTGCTGGTCTTGTGCTTCCTTGTTTTATTTTGTTACTTACCTTGTGTCTCGTTTCAGTTTGCCTCCCTGCCTGTCTCCCGTGTCTGTGAGTACCTCATGTGTTTCACCTGTGTGTCGTTGCCTTCCCCCACAGTATTTAGTCTTCCCCAGTCCTTCGCTTCCCTGCCAGTTTGTCTTTTCCTCAAATTAGCTTACTAGCACTTTTTTCATGATTCCTAGTTTGGTTTTGACCCTACTTCTGTACTTTAACCTAGTTTTTTTGCCTGCTGACTTTGGAAGCCTTTGCCTGTCCTTTGGATCTCTGTGTACTGACCTATTTCTGATTAAAAGGATTTTGAAATCGCTTCAGTGAGTCGAGTCTTGCGTGTGGGTCCTTTGTTTGGTTCAGTGTAACAGGCATTTACACCATCAGTCATCACAAAAAAATGGGGAAAAATGTACTTGTTTGAAAAAGGGTCAGGGCCATTTGCAGCCTGGATACAAGGCTAAATGCATTATGTATAAATACTGAACCAAGCCAATGTCTCATATGTTCACAATGTGTACTTATACATGCTCCTGTAGAAAAATTGGGTTATTATTTTTTTTTCTTTCTGTTTGCTACATACACTGCCAGTCAAAAGTTTTGGAGTACCCAAATTTTGTATTTCTTTCTTTTTTTAATTGAAATTCAAGCAGTTCAAATCCAATGAATGTCAATGGAAGAGAGTGAGAGTATCACAACACTTAATGATGTAGATCTTTTCCTGCAAAGGACAGGACAGCAGGTCAACAGCTTCAAGCACAGCTTCCTCGTGGTCATAGTTAGCAGGTCTCCGTTTCAACAGTGAAGAGAAGATCTCCAGATAATTTGACGGGTCAAAATGCAGCAAGAAAGCCACCCCCAAGACATCAGAACAAGAAAAAGATGCTTGACTGGACCATGAAACACCATCAATAGACCACTGAAGACTGAAGAAGGTCTGATGGACTAATAGCTTTAAGTTTGAAACCCTTGGTCCATCACACAGGATTTTTGCATGCCAGAACCAAGTCTGTGACTTGTACAGACTGAGAGGTACCCTGAACCATAATGGCTACCACAGTACCCTCTGGTATATGCCTAGTTGGTCAGGGGTTCATCCTACAGCAAGACAATGACCTAAAAATCATAAGTCCAAGCAATGCCAGATGAGCTTTGATTACAAAGAATACGATGTTAGTCTTGAACACATGGAGTGACCAGCTCAGTCTCCAGACTTTAACCCCACTGAGCTGGTTTGAGATTAAAGCAAAGAGGAGCAACAGCAAATCAACCTACAAGTGCCTGTGATTTATAGAAACTTATGCAACAGAGTTGGAAAATCTTTCAAGCTCAATGTTTGATTTCCAGTGCTCTCTGCGGTCACGTGAGTGTGCTGTATCATTTCCAGTTTGCCTTACTCTGTCTGTAGCTCTCTGCTGTCACTATCTCTCCCTCTACCTCCACAGACAGTTCTACTTGAGCTCTCTCTCTCTCTCTCTCTCACTTTTCATAAACCAGCTATTCTACCAATCTGCAGTAGCTTGCACCAAGCGCTCTTTACTTTCACTACCATGAGTTTTTCTGTGGTGGTTTAGACAACTGTTGCTTCCCTTAGCCTTTAAGCTCCTTAGCACCTGCAATGGCTTCTCACCCAGGCTCTCCCTCTCCTGATCAGTGCTGCCTCATGTGTCAGATGTTTAGTTATTCCTCATCCTTCTTTACGTATAATGATACTGATATGCAGTGGCTGGGTTACTGTGGGTGAGGAAACAGTGACAAGAACGGCTCCTGCCTACCTGGAGTCCCTCATCCAGGTCAACGCTCCCTCCTACTCCTACTCACTCCTTCTACTTTTAAGAGACAAAGTGAGTCTACAGAAATCGCCGGTTTCTCTCTCCTCTATCTGTCAGTCTTCTTCTGATCTTAATGTCCCATTAAAGTTTTTAACCACAGATCTCTCTGGGAGTCTCTGAGTTTGTCTGTTAGGTTCTTTGGATTGTTGCTGTGGACGGCCTGCTGCCATGGACCTGACAGACTCCAGCTGCTACGACTTTTTTCTCCATCATCATCACAACAACACAGAAATATGGACTCTGTGTCTGTGTCTGTCTTTCTCTCTTTGCTTATGTCAACATCAAGGTTCTTATAGTTAACACAAATTAATGAAAAAAAAAATGAAAATGAGAGGTTAAAAAAAAACATTTTCGTTAACTAAAATAAAAATAAAAATAAAACGAGGCTTTACATAAAACTATAACTAAACCTGCAATCTGCAATGTCTGTTGGTCTGTCTCATACATCAACTCAGGGGTGCTGGCAGGCCACCAACACTCCTGATTTGGGAGGGAGTCTCCCACTTTTTAATCCTGTCTCCCGCTCTACTCCCAACTTGTAATTTCTCCTAATATCCTCCTATTTTTGAGCATGGTCCTGTAATCACTAATATTTATATTTTTTCCAAGTCAAATCAAGTCCTGCACTTGAATCAAACCCTCAAAAAAACCATCCACCCCTCTCCCTGTAGTTGGTATGATCCAAAGACGCTGTATGAGATCCTCTGACCACAGGTCACGCAGACACACACACTGAGCGCGCTCAGTGTGACACTCATTACTGAAGAGTTTATTAGAGCACCAGCTCCACGTAGCATCCTCTTTAATATTCATGAGGAGAGTTTGGAGCTGTGTGAATCTGAACAGTGAGGAGGCTGACTGTTACCGTCACTTTATCACAGGTTAGGTAGTCAAAAGATAAATCCTAGCTCATAGTTTCAGGTGGAGATGCAGAGGAAAATCTCTTCCTTCTTTAAATCAACAGCAGAAAGCACCACAGGCTGATAATTGATTTAAGTGATGTGGAGAGGTGTCCGATGAATTACAAGTATCCAGGTAAAGCTTGATGTTAAAGTGAGTCATGCAGGTATAATGGTTTGAAAATCAAAATATGGTGCAACAACATCTCAGTCTTATATAAATCACGAACAACAGAATCTTCATTATCGTGTTAAAAAACCATTTGATTGAAGCAGCAGTTTGTGTGTTTATTACTGAAGTGTTTCAGCTGGTGAGGATGGAGCCAGCTTCAGTGATTTCAACTGTAGCTTGTGGTTTATTCCTCCACACAGCTCATTTCATATTTCACTTTAATATGAGTCTAAAAACTAACATGTAGTATCAGATTGATGTAGTTTCGTCAAACCAACGTTATTTCCATCTGAATCTCGCCCCTGACGACTACCCCATATGACAAAAAAGACTAAAATGAAAACTGAAACTGATAAAAACAGAATAAATACAAAATAAAACTCAAGTAGAAAACCTGATAAAACTAAAGTATAATTTGAAAATCCAAAACAAAAAAAGAATAAAAACTCAAAACAAAATCCAAAACTATAAAAACCATTGTCAACATCTCCCTCTCTCCCTCATTGTTGTTCTCTCTCTCTCTCTCTCTCTCTCTCTCTCTGACCCCACCACAGTCTCTCTCAGATGTCTGTCTAACAGGAGTCTGGTTCTGTCTGAGGTTTCTGCCCATTAAAGGGAAGTTTTTCCTCTCCATTGTAACCTGCATTTGTTCTGTGCTTTCTGCATCGTTTCAATAAAAAATGTGGTGTTCAAACACTTTTGACTGGTAGTGTAACTGTGTTTAAAGGATGACAAAAAAATCTGACTTCAGAGGTGAAAGTATACTTTACCATGTTGGCTTCAGAAATGTGGTCGATGCTGGCCACTTCAATAGCCATGGCCACGTTCACTGGTGGACCTACGGGAAAAGAAGTAAAAAAAAACAGAAGGCACACCAAACCCCTCCATGAATGAAACACACCCCAGGGCTTCACCGCTTGATATGAATCCATCCTTCGTCTGTTCTCCTCCCACCTACCATCCTTGCACATCTCCAACACTCCTACTGTGCATGAAGATTAAGCATTCTCCAGTTTAACCCAGCTAAGTGGCACATCAAAGTGCCAGTGCTCATAAAGTGTGCAGAGCTTTGATGGAGTCTCATAGAGAGAGCTCCTACCAACACATACACGCACACTCTGAATTCTGAGCTTAACAGTCATCTAGTTAGCATAGAGTGAGCCTTGGTGATTGGATCCTAGAGGCAGATACTACAGCGGTGTTCACTAACAGTAAGCCAGGCTATTTATACTGAGCATTAAGGAATCACACGGTGACATTCCCCCATTCAACACCATCCTCTTATCCAAGTGAATTCTTCTGACTAAATGTTGATGTTAAGTGTGAGGTTATCTACCATGGCCTGTTTATTAAGATCAGTCTCAAAGATGTGTTTGTTGAGGGAACAATAAGCAAGCTTTACTCTGTGTCCTTTAGTGGAGATGCCCTGTGACACAGCACAACTCAGTGTCCTTTACAAACAGCGTTGCCAGATGGGAAATATAAAATTATTGTACCGGAGCCTAAAAATTATCGTATTTTGGGGGAAATCATCGTACACCAAACAAAATAATCAAAATAACTGATAATGATCATCGCCCTGCCCCACATCAGCAGCGTTTGATCATCAGCTCGAGGCTCCGGTGCTCATTTTTCTCTCAACTGACTGACTTCCTCCTGACGGAGCTCCTACGACCGTGATTTGCTGTCAATCATTCTGAGGCGAATGACACTTAAACTATGATTGGCAGGAAACATCACATGATATAAGACGCATTTAGGGTTTACAGATAAATCCGTCAGACTGGGGTAGATAACTGTAACAACCACACGAAATTGTCAAATTATCGTACATTTAGCCTTTTTTGGAATTATTGATCGTACATCGTACTGAGGGCTTAATTATCGTACAAATACGATAATTATCGTACGTCTGGCAACGCTGTTTACAAACAAAATGTGGAGTTCTACACAAGGGGATTAGAGCCACTGAAAAAATATATCATCCCATATCTTTAATTACTATTATTATTCTGAGATTAAAGTCAGAACTTTTCACTTTAATCTCAGAATTCTTTTTTTTTTTTTTTCAGAAAAATAATAAAATAATAATAAAAAATTATTGGACGTTACGTTTAGTAAGTTTAGTTTAGTTTAGTTTAGTTTAGTTTAGTGGCCCTAATCCTCTGCCATTGATTTCACTCAATCTTATCGCAATAATTTTAATTTTGCTTTTGTGTTTTGTTAAGTAGAACTTACAGCGAGACTGAAAAATTAAAAATACATTTGGTGACTCATTGTATCAAAAACATAAAACATGTAAGTAAAGTCCTCAAATGTGTTTTGCTCTTGCAGTGCTGTGTGAACATCATTATGTAGAGTAACATTACAAAACCATTCATCGGTGAAATTGGGAAAGTCACACCTGTGGATGTATCTTGTTTCAAGCTGCAGGAAAATATCTGTGTTTTCTTTTTGCTGTGTAACTGTCACCACACAAACATCAGTAGGACTAAATGATATGAGCTGAATGATGGGAATGACTCCAAAAAACAAGACATGATTCCTCAGTGATCAGTATAATGTCACATCAATAGAAGTTCAGTCACCACATGATGTTGTGATGTGATGGTTTGTGTACACCAGAAATGAGTGAAATGTTGCGATAGTGATGTTTCAGCTCCTCATTTTCACCTTTTCTTATCTGAGTTAAGCTGTGAGATTGAGAAATCTATCTTTGTGGTCGTTGGATTCTTCACATCTTGCAGCCATTCTTAGCAGATTCTCCAGGGTGGTGCTTACTGCTTTCACTACCATTTTTCTTCTTTTCCTTATTTGCTTCCACCACTCTCTAATCCTGTCATCAAAGGTCTAATTTGTTCCTTGGAAAAAAAAAAAAGTATCTAACTGAAGAGTCACAGCTAAACCTTATGTAATGGAAATACAGCTTTGGTGCAATGTCATTCAAGAAAACACAAACACCTATCAGGATGATGGGTTTGGAAAATGAAATGTTAGGTCTTTGTTGTATTCGCTTTCAAAGGTTAAAGCTAAGGATGGCTGTAAATGTGATGGGATGAAGTGCAACCCAACACCACAAGCTGTAGATCTCATACTCACCTCCTATCCCAGGGCGAAAATTTCTGGCATAGCCCTTCATTAAATCATCCAGATTAGGTAACCAGGATATTTCAATGTCCGTACCTACATAGTCCCCAATGTCACTCAGCATGGCCCTGAAGGAGACAACAGCAACACACAACCTTCAGCGTTCATCTATCATCCCATTGGTCTGCAGAGAAACATAACATGTTAACACAAAGAGGGAACACCTCTCAGGCTGGGTTCACACTGCAGATAAAAGTGAACCGAATCTGATGTCTTCGCTCAAATGTGGCCTGTGTCTGCTTTGTTTCTGACAGTCTGAACAGCACGAGTCACACTGACTCTGACATTTTCCACTCAGATTCAGGACACTTTCAAATGTGCTACTGAATAGGATACACACTGGGTGTTTTTTAAGGCGGGAGTCACAGCCAGGGAAAACAAAGATGGAAGATTCTTCCTCATTTTTAATGTATCCCACTCACAAATTTGCCGGCAGCCACCACGCACTGTTTTTAACTTGAGACCGTAAATGAGACTACCGACTGCCACCATGTTTGTTTCTGTAAACACCATCAGGCGTTACTCATTAACGTTCAACTGAGCATGCGGGTCACTTCAGAAGCGTGAGCTCTTCACATTGCAGTCCGCAGAAAGGCCACATTTAAAAATGTGACTTTAACAGCCAAGCAAAAAATCAGATTGGAGAAATAAATCTGAATGAAGCATTAAAGCCTCCAGTGTGAACCAAGCCTTAGAAAGTAAAACTGTTGCTCTGAAGTAAGACTTAATCCAAGTTGCTCTAATCAAGTGAAATAAAAACAACAACAACTCTTAATGATCCAAAGTCTTCAAGTTATTCTTTAAAGCGGCACAAATTGAACTGTGTTTACATTTATTTAGGGACCATTAAAGGGCCTGGTGTAAACTGGACACTACCACCCTGAATGCAGACCTCAAAGTGAGAAGCTCAGCTTAATCACCACCAGGGGGCAGCATTGCACTGAAAAACAGAAATGGTTATACAATGCAGGAGCACTGACAGCGTAAGTCATACACAAGTTCGATTTTGCTTTAAACCAATTTTACCTCATCTTGGGACAAAGCATTTAATAATACTCTGCTGTAAAGTAGAGAAATTGCAGTTAATGAAGTATTTCATGCATTTACTGAAACAAAAATAAATAAAGCTATAGTGGGACTGATAGAGCTATCTTTACAACAGTGAATTGATTATATGAAAATTAAGGATTTGCTGACTATCAGAGGGCGGGCTGTGTGAGGGAAGAAATAAACAAAAACAGACTGAAAATAAAGTTCAGCAACACCCATGAGAAAAAGCATTTATCTGAAGCTACATGGAAAACTGAGCTGAAAATCAAAATACTATGAAACACAGAAATAAAATACATGCAAAAAAAAAAAATCATGTTTAATCAAAAATGGGTTTCTGCTATGACGTCATTTTTCCACTGATTCAGTCAATTCATTTAACAGCTGGAGACGTATTTTCAGACAGCTAAACTTAACACTTAAAGTGCTACCATTTAACATTTAAATGGTAGCACTGGGTAAATCAATTAATTAAGTCCAACTCCTGGATTCTCTCACTAATTAGCAGGTTCTAAGTCTATATACAGCCTCAAGAAATCTGTTCACACACCAAAGTCAAAAAGGACTTCTCTGTTTGAGAGATAAGACAGTTTGAGTTTAGAAAATATATTGTAGTTTAGCATTATTTCTTTAGGAACTTGTTTGATCATGTATTTGTTTTAGAGAAGTTAATAAATTTACTGTTATCTATATTACTGTTATTTCAGTTGTCAAGAACTGTTCTAGTGTGAGCTGAATATTTTAATCTCAGTTTTATTGTTTGGTGACCAAACAGACACTGATGATGATGATACGGAGCAGTTTATCTACATCTTCTCATCCATCAAGAGCACAGCCACGGATTATTGTTCCAAAGATGTTTCCCTTCAAAGAGCTTCTCAACATTTTTGGAACTTCCTACACAGATCTATGCAAATCACATGAAAGAGGTTATTTATGGACATCCGGTGGATCAAATTTAGCTGCTTTGACAACAAAAAGCAACAGAAACACAGCTCATATGCAGCTCTCCGAGAGAATAAAAAAAATAAGCTTCATGCTATTTAAAGACTTGAAGGGTTAAACAATTCATTGCACCTTCCACAGAGATTCTCCACACATTTCCCTCTCTTTAAGGTCCCACCTCTCCATCCGAGGCTAACAGTTGTCACTGTGTTTCCTTCAGCACTTCAGTCCTATTTTATAGCTCTCTTGAGAACTGGTTTTGCTTCCATCTGTTTACAGGCAAACATTCAACATATGAGGAGAGGAGAAGCACGCTGAAGGAAGACAATGAGCAGCAGCTTCCAAATTACAGCCTCTTCTTGGTGAGCGTGACGTTCAGCACACACTTAATCTCTGTTTCAGACTGAGTGCTGCGATTTGGCTTCATGACAGCTGGGCTACGTGATGGCTCCAGCTTGCACCGTCATGGTTTTCATAAAAGCTTTGAGTGTGTGCCACTGCTATCTACTGAGTCTCCTTTATTTGTTTTTTTCCTAAATGAGACCATAGACCATCCACCATCAAGACTTTTTGTCATGTTTTTGTTTATGGAAGGGAGAATTAGCAATTAGCATGTTATCCTTTGTAAACTAAAATCATTATCCAAATTCAATGAACACAGAGTTGGTTTGGGGGTCAAATTTTGAGGAGCCAATCTTTTTACACTAAAACAAGTCCTTGATTTTCATTCAGATGCATAACCCCTAATCCACACATACAGCGTGAGCGCCGCGGTCAATCAGTGCATTCACACAGCCCGCGCCGCAGTCCGTCTCCGGCGCGTGCTACCAACGGCTGCTCGCGGCTGTTTCGCTGCGAGTCTATTATTGCCGGAGTCACACTGCAGAGATGCGTCAATCTCCACAGAGCAGATCGTACCAAACAGGAAAAGAGACAAGAAGAACAATCAGTTTCCGGTCTTTTCAAAATAAAGCACCATGTTCAGCCTGTCGATGGTAAAATTATCCTCGTATATCAAAACTACGACAGTCATCAGTGGGTCAGACCCAGAGGAAATCTGACACCATGGACGAGGAAAAGTTTATATTGGAGGCGGAAAACCAGATAATTATATACGATACAACACATCCTTTATATAAGGACACCAACAGAGACTAAAAGGGAAGGACTGAATTAATGAAGCTCTGGGAGGGCAGGTGAGTTTTACATACTAAATATCATGAAAGTAGTTGTCATGGGTGTGATTCCTGCAGGAACATGTGGTTCTCCTGTGATCTTGTGTATCCAGCTGCTGTGAGTACGCTGAGCTGCGCTCCGCTCCTGAGACGGATGCAGTGTGAATCGGCTCGCGCTGACGGACCGCGGCGCTGACAGAGTTTGTGTGAATCAGGGGTAAAAACATGCCCAGAGAGAAAGAGAGCATAGAACATCGTGAGAAAGAAAAATAAAAAAATGACCGCACTAAAACATGATTAATTATAATCAATATGGTACCTGTAGGCCTAAAGTCTGTGGTGAAATTTCGGTTCAATAAACATGTTGTAAACGGTCATGTGATTAAAACCAGGTGTGTCCAGCGCAAACAGATATGAAACAAAAAGGTGCAAAGGAAGGAACAGAAAGCATAGACTCCATAACATCATGAACTGAACAACAGTTATTCCAAATGAAGCAAGAACTTCTGGAACAACACCCCCCCCCCCCCCCACTTTCAGACTGGCTGCTCTCCTCAGGTGTATCAGATGTACAAAAGGTCTGTTTTGGCACTGAACTGCTCATGGGTGATAGATATAGGTGTGCCCCCGATCCATAAGGAATTTGGTTTGTATCAGTCGAGTCCTTTCCCACAGCCAGCAGCCCCCATGAAGAGTAGACTGACAGATTATTTTTCAGCATTTAGGGGTTCATAGGAAAAGCTATGAGACAACCTCTCTCACCATATTCCTGCAGATAAATGACAGCAGTCCTCATGGGTCTGTCTGTCTGTCTGTCTCAAACTTTCAGTACATTTTATGAGGCTGCAGCTAAAGATTAATTTCATTAACCTATCGATTATTCTCTTGATTAATCGAGTAATCGTTTGGTCCCTAAAATGTCAGAAAAAGGTGAAAATGTCAGTGTTTCTCTGAGTCCAAGCTGACATCTTCAAATGGGTTTTTTTAACCACAAACCAGAGACATTCAAGAGCAAAGAAAGAAGAAAATATTCTCATTCATAAAGCTGAGATCAGAGAATTTAAACATCTTTTTCTTAAATAATTACTTTAACTGATTAAACAATTTTCAAATTAGTTGGCGATTAATTTAGTAATCAATTAATAATTGATTATTCGATTAACTGTTGCAGCTCTAAAATATTATTATCATTAACATCAGCTGTTAATGTTTATGATGACTGACGTTTGTTCTGCTCATGGTTCTTACATCTGAAGGAAGATTTTCCTTGCTGCTGTTACTTACTAAATATTCCAAGTGAATGCTCGTGGTTAATTTATGTTGGGTTAATATTTATGAGACATTGATACTAAATACAAGTTACAGCAGCTACATTTGTTTCACATAACTGTCTTTAAAAACGTACTTAACACTTCAATTATTGATGAGAGAATTAAATCAGCGCTCTCAAAAAGAAATATATTTATATTTATCCAATGTGTTGCAGTTTACATTCATTACTCAGATATGATACAATATAGTATAATATAGTATAATACATGTAAGTATTTATATGAATATATATTAACTTTATATTAACTACCCTTTTGACTGTAGATGCTCACATCTTGTGCAAACCTTAGCCCAGGGGTCGGCAACCCGCGGCTCCAGAGCCGCATGCGACTCTTTATTACTCCCCTTTGTGGCTCCCTGGAGCTTTTTCAAAAATGTGTGAAAATGGAAAAATAATGACTTTTTGTTGATGTTGTTGTTTTAATATGGTTTCTTTAGGGGGGAAAAGCTGACACAAATATCCTTATGCTGTAAAAACTATTGTAATAAATACTGAATTTCAGAATTGCACCAAATAGCAGAATTGCGTCATAGCCTGGGACACACAGTGCAGGTGGCTTTTGTAAACTAACGAGGGTGTGTCACGGGCCATGGGAAGGGAAAAAGAGAAATATTGCTATTGAGAACAGAGGATTTAAGGAAGAATGGACAGAATCGTTTGCTTTCATTGCCAGTGCTGAAGGACTGCCTGCATGTTTGATTTGCAATGAGAAGTTGTCAAATAACAAGAAGGGCAATTTGGAGCCACATTTCCAGGTAAAACATGCTAAATCTGCAGCCGAGCACCCAGTTGGGACTGAGAGAAAAAGTGCAATTGCAGGACTTGTGGAAAAATTAGAGGACCGCAAAAATAGTTTGAAGAAGTGGATTGCAGCTCAAAACTCTACGACTGTAGCAGCCCGGGAGATAATAAAGCGTGAAAACCATTCACCGATGATATTCCGCTATTCTGCAGTGCTCAACCCAATGATACCTCAGGGCGCCACACTTGTATTTCTATAATTTAATCAATGCAACAAAACATAAAACATTAATATTGTAATGGAAGTTAAACTTGAAGCACCAAATATGGTACAGCAGAGTAGTCACGTGGTGCCTCATTCTCTCCAGGATGTGCTGCCAGGAAAATAAACTTTTAATCATGAATGCTCATTTTTTATTTGTAGCCTACTTAGTCATTTTAATAGTAGGCTTATATAGCTAATATACTGACAGCCTATGTTGCCTTCATATTAGGATTATATAAGGCTTTTAATTTTTTGCGGCTCCAGACAGGTTTGGGTTTTGTTTTTTTGGGCCAATATGGCTCTTTGAACATTTTGGGTTGCCGACCCCTGCCTTAGGTGCTGAAAGGGAAGGAAACTGTTCCTTCCAGTCTCTAATCCCTGGTCTCAATGTCCAACTTTTCCACTGCTCAGACGGCTCAGCAGTCAATCCAGACTTTCTCTGCTCTGACCCTCAAATTGTGAGACAACTATCAAAGTCCAGACAGCAAAGATCAGCCATCTTTAACCAAAGGTTTAAACTCACATTTCAGATCTCATCGTTTAGAAAAACAGCGATGAGTCCATCGTGGTTTTGTTCTTTTCAGATACACCAGTATGAAAATATTTCAAAATCTGTGAACTGAAGAAGTAAAATGAAAAAACATGAAATGTGGGAGCAGCCCTCAAAATTTTAAGAAAATTGTGTCACCGACAGTAGCTGCGTTTCCATGACATCTAGAATCATAATTTAAAAAATGGTTATGGTAACACCACAATTTTAAGAAACCTCTCAAATTTTAAAAGAAGTTTTCACGCTCTCATGAGGTGGTTTTTCATGTGTTTCGATAAAGAAGTTTATCGCAAAAGTGAAGTGTAAACAGCTTTTTCACTAAAACACCTCACCAGACATGAATAACAGACACACCTCCCTCACCCCCCCAACCACAATCCACTCACGATCCCTGTTCATATTGTAACAGCTCTGCTGTTAGCGATGTTGGTGTTTCTGACAGTCAGTGAAGGCATCAGAATGGAGGAGCGGAGGTAGGTGTGTGTGTTCGAGTGAGAGAGTAGGTGAGTAGGTGAGAGAATTTGAAAGAGCATGGCTCTCCATTAAATTCAGTAAAATGCAATGTGACAAGTTTTGGGACTGGAGGAACCAGCATGGCTATCAAAGTAGCTAATAGTATGCTAATGACAGCAGGACAAAATGGCTGAAAGCTTCACAGTGATCACATCTATCTGTGTGTAGGAATGACATCATATGAATGTTAACAGGGGAAGCTGTAGAGTTGTAGCCTCTCGATCGGAAGGTCGGGGGTTCGATTCCCAGCTCCTGCAGTCTCATGTTGAAGTGTCCTTGAGCAAGACACTGAACCCCAAATTGCTCCCACTGTTGTTCAGTGGTGTGTGAATGAGTATGAATGTGTTAGATAATACTGATGGCCTTCAATAGATTGTTGTGCCATCAGTGTGTGAATGTGGTGTGGATGGGTGAATGACACCGGCAGTGTAAAGCACTTTGAGTGGTCAGACAGACTAGAAAAGCGCTATATAAGTACTGGTCCATTTACCATGGTCCATTTGGTCCAACAGAGCAATCATAACCATATATTGGTTTCAACCAGTCAGACATACATATTTATATCCTGTAGCAAACCACTGGTCAGTGAATCTCACTGACGTTATCATAATGTTAATGAGATCAAAGACTGAGATCAATAGTAGCATCTGCTGATTTATTTCAACAACAATATACAGCATTCATCATAAAAATCACAGCTGGCCAACACAAAGACCTGAGTCAAACTCTACGTGTGGCTGTTTATCACCCTCAACTATCACAGCAGTTTCAGACCCTCAGGAGGTCGAAGTTATGAGGCAGACAAACTCTGAGTATGCATTTGCATTTTCATGACTGCAACAGGGTCTCTGCATTCAACCCAACAGTGCTAGCTGTCTTATCAACATTTATGACTGACTTTTAGCTCCAAACAATCTTCTGTTTTCATGGTTGTTGATTTGGTTCATGGACGTCTGAATCCATCTCATTCATGGTTAAAGTTATGTCATCATATATTGTCCACCTCCCTGATACAGCTGCTCTCATACACCATGATAGAAACAAATTGATTATTATTATTTTTTTATTTGCTGTTATTTTTTTAATTGAATGTATTTGTTACTACACCAATTATTTATGTGCAAAACTGTTTTGATGAATACCACATGTTGAGGGGTTAATTTGGTGTGTGTGTGTGGGGGGGGGGGGGGGGTAATGGCTTATTTAAATTAATTTGGCTACTTTAAACTAAGTTATGTCGGGAAGTTATAAAATGCAAATGACGTAATGTGTTAGCCCAGACTGTTCAGAGCTCTGTGTGTTTAAACTGCATCATATGGTTTGTAAGAAGCTGCTTCAGCAAAACTGTATGAGCAATGGGGGGGGGGGGGGGGGGCTTATTACATAACCAATCAGGTATGATCAGGTACTGATTGAAAACCTCATCTTAAGGAAAAAAGGGACATGGAAATGAAAGAAACAGTGGAGTGAGCTTAATAGGAGGAGGAAGAAAGTAAATAAGAAAAAGTAGTTTGGAATTTGTTCTGTGAACCAACTATCAACACACGACTGCAGGGAGGAAGATGCAATTATAACAGCTATTACTCCCCCTGCTGGCAAAAAGCCAAGGACTAAGGAAGAAATTGGCCTGAATGTATGCAAGAGCTCAAGCAGCTTCACGATGTGCCCTTATCAGTTCAGGTACCTCCCTGAGCTTTAGTAAAACCAGGCATAGCAGCAGAAGTTGGTAAAACCAAGAATAAGCTGCCTAAGAAGGCTATGAACACATCCACAGAGGTATTTTGAATGCATAGAGGGTTATATGCTGTTAATCCATCCAGAAAGTATGAGTATAAAATTATAATCTTTGAACATACAGCAATCTGTGTGAGAATTCATCTGGAGGTTTATGTCTCTAAAACAGACAGCCAGCAGTCACAGCTGTGTTTAAACTCTATCTGATAACAGTAAAAACAGCACTGCACTTTCATCACCAGGCTGCCTTAGCCTGAGTACACTGTTTTACAATTATAACCAAAATATCAAGTCACTTCTTGAAGTATATCTCATGTATAGCTGCTCATACTTGGATGCTAACACTTGAAAAATATCACCATATTGTGCAGAAATCTATTTTTTACTGCAAGTCTTCTATTTATCACACTCTCCAGGCTGAACATCTCACTCTATGGTATCAAATGCTGCTTCTCTATTAAAACAACGGGTTTGTGAGTGTTCACAGAAAGGCCTGTTCAATGTCATGTCATCAACCCATTTCGATATTGATTTAGCGAGCCTAGAGGAGGGTGATGTCATCTGCTTCATCAAAACCCACACATCCACCGTACTTTTTCTGTATCTGAGGAAAATAAAGCTCGTTCTATGTATCAACAGAGGAACAGAGAATTCTGGGAAAGGGCTATGCTGTAGTACATTTGTCAGTGTCTTGAGTATGAGAATTATTTGGTGATTTTGGTCTCCTCCAGTTAAATTTCCCAGTAGTATAATTCTTACTGAAGTGTTTATATTTTACTTCTCTGATCAATTTTAACCAGAGGCAGCATATTAAATTTCACGGGGTTCCCCGGAGCGCTCTGCGTTGATAGCGACATAAAGAACACACCTGCAAGTGGTATACAGCGAGGCTTATCTCACCTGGTAAAAATGTCCCTTCCAAGGAAGAGCAGGAGAACACTCGACAGCAGGAAATTTGGAAACTCCATCCTTCGCGATTTTTGATTATTGATAGTCAGAAAGGGGAAAGAAAGTTTCCCGGGTGTCTGGTCGACGAAAAGCCAGAGTTTTATTCTAGTCGTCGTGATCTCGCGCTGCAGTCATGACAGAAAAGTGTGGTGCTGATACCGCCAAAGATGCTGAGGACCGTGACGATAACCCCATGGTCAGTAACCCAATTCCTCCGTGTCCAGTAGCGCAATGAAGAAAATTATCTGTCCGATCATAAAAAGCAACGAGCCGATCCACCGATGCTGCTGCGCCGCTGCCTGTCCTCCAGCATCAGAGCTGTGCGCGAGGCGAAGGGAGGGAGGAGGGGGGCTCATTAATCTGACGATTCCTCCCATGCGTGGCCTCTAAACGTCAGATTCAATCTGGCCGTGGGTGGGTGGGGGGGCGTGTCACGAACATTCCATTATCTTATGTAATTGTTGACACTTTGGAATCCTCACTTTTAGCTTATTACACAGAGTTATCAATTAAGCCCCGCCACTAATGCAACAAGAGAACAAGCAACACAGGCTTTTATGATCATCCGAGGACCCAAAACTGGGTGGAGACTCTGATGTGCCAAAAGTAAGTCCTTCTCGCATTAGAGCAGCTTTATTTTTAGCAGGTTTACTCAGTACATGAATTCAGTTTTAGGTCCTCATGATCTATAATAGTTAATTAAAATGTTAAAGCTCTGAAGACTCCGGATCATGTGGGCTTTTGATAAGGAATGAAAACGTGGGGAGTTGGAGAGGTAAGATCAGAGTGAGATGTCAATGAAATCTCGACACCTCAAACCCAGACAGTTATATAATTTGATATGGAATTATGTTCTAATGCTCATGTCTGTGAGGATCAGTCTGTTCATGACCACTAACACATGATTGTATTACTTGCTATGGCAGATCAGGATATTTTAATTTGACGAGATCCAGACAAGATCCTGTTGGATATTAAACTAGAAATAATACAGAACATTAGAGCTTCTGGGGGCCAAAACATAAGGGGGCCTTATTTGCATGTCTTTTCTACATCTGACATTGTGCTGATAAAAAATTGGTAGAGCAACATTCATAAATGTTATGCTATTATTACTTAATGCACAATACCCAGTACTGTACAGGCTTTCATTATTTCAGTAATAAAACAAATTAAATCATAAATTAATCACAAAGAGGAATAATCAGGTACGTAGATGAGCACTAGGGAGGCTACCTGAATAAGTTTACTGTTATTAACCCATGGTTACTATCAAATGTAATATTTTTTGCACCTTTAAAATCTGTGATCACATTAGCAAACCCTGAAGTCCAGATACGGAAAGCCTTAATAAATGACAAACAAAAAAAAAACAGACAAATAAACATAAATAAATAAATAAATAAATAAATAAATAAATGTCAAGTGAAGACGCATCTTGCCCCTTAAAGGATTCTTTCTTTGATATTTTGAGGGAATTCGTCTTTTTCTCAGAAAAGTATTTTTAGTATGAGTGAAGAAAGAATTTAGAGCACAGTGACAGTTATATCAGCCATATCAGCAAAAGCATCCCACAGTGTTCTAACATGTGAATACTTTTCTTTTCTTCTCATTGATGTGTGTATTTGTATTTGGGGAGAGTCAAGTCAGGAATTCAGGTGCATGTTGCAGTTTGGCATCTGCGCTGCCTTCTGCTGCTGCAACCTGAGGGTCAGGGTCTCATGTTGAGTTGGTGGATTAAACCCCCTGTCTTCTCTGCCTCTGAGAAGTCCATCTGGACTGCACTGCAAGTCCTATTTATATTGAGATGCCAGTCTTTTTTCTTTTGCAGTTATTTAGCTTTGCCTTCTTCCTGCCCACCATCATTCATCACACTCACTCTCTCACAAACATGCACATTTATAGCCTTCTATTTATTCCATCTCCCATGGTGATAAGAACTATTCTTGTATCAAAGAGTGTGATACAGGGAAAGTGTGTTGCACAGTAGGGCAATCACCTCTTTGTGTCCTCTTCACTTTAACATCATGAAGACTTTAAAGACAGCTTCATGGCACGACATGAGAGAATCTCTCCAGTAAATCCTTCTTCTGCTTATGCAATAATGATCACTTCAGATGTGTAATTCCACTGTTAATCAGATAAAGCCATACAGAATCCTGCATGCTTGACAAAGATTTTGCATAACTCACAGATTGGACATTCTTTCAGGAACAAATGAGATATTTTGTGCTGAATGTGGTCGGGCTGATATCACTCCACAGAAATGATTTAAGTAATATGGGACATTTTTGCTACTTTGAATTGGATGACTAGTTAAGACGTATCATACCATTAGATTAACAAAGGAAATTAATAAATGTTTAAAGGATATAATTAAAATTCCATCTTTCACCACAAATACTAGAAAAAGTGGGGGTTGGTTTTGGGGTTGGGGGTGGGGAGCTGGGGGTTATTAATTGGAAAGTACAAGAAATTCTTGGTTGCTCCAGCTATGGTCCACAACACAGCCACTGACAGGGAAAAGAGGACGTCACCAAACTGCAAAACAGGAGCCAGCCCTTGGTATTTCTCCAGCTTCTGTTCCTTCTTCCGTGATGTTGCCATCGCTATCACAACTGCTGTCTTCTGATATAACAGATTATATATATATATATATGTGTGTGTGTGTGTGTGTGTGTGTATATATATATATATATATATATATATATATATATATATATATATATATATATATATATATATATGTGTGTGTGTGTGTGTGTGTGTGTGTGTGTGTGTGTGTGTGTGTGTGTGTATATATATATATATATATATATATATATATATATATACACACACACACACACACACACACACACACACACACATATATATATATATATATATATATATATATATATATATATATATACACACACACACACACACACACACACACACACACACACACATATATATATATATATATATATATATATATATATATATATATATAATTTTTTTTTCTACCATAGATTTCTACAATACTCATTGTTTGCTGCTGAATTGACTCCTGAATTTCCCTTCAGGAAACAATAAAATACCTTCTATTCTATTCTATTCTGTTCTATTCTATTCATAACTATCCTATTCTATCTATTCTGTAGGCAGTACATACTGCCTACTTTTGAATGTAACAGTCTGACTGTTTTGGGTCTGTTCTGTAGTATGCTCTTCTGGTTTTCAGTTGATGGATTTATTCATCCATTTATTCATTTATTTATTAACTTTGATATGAATGTATACAAAAAACTATGGGTACATATCAGCATTTCAGTTATAAATATGCAAAGAGATTTCCAAATGGAACATTTTATATGAATCAATTAGTGATGGAGAATAGTTATTATACTTCAGTGAGGAATTCATTAAAGTTTTTCTCTTTTTTTATTTTGTGTGTGTGGTGTGGTGTGTGTGTGTGTGTGTGTGTGTGTGTGTGTGTGTGTGTGTGTGTGTGTGTGTGTGTGTGTGGTGTGGTGTGTGTGTGTGTGTGTGTGTGTGTGTGTGTGTGTGTGTGTGTGTGTGTGTGTGTGTGTGTGTGTGTGTGTGCGTGCGTGCGTGTTTTCGGTCATTTCATTATTTTCAAAAGTTAAAAGTTCATTTTAAATTCATGTTGAGAAAGAAATTTTGGGGGAAATTTCAGAGTCCTGTTTTATGAATAAAACATTTGGAAAGGCATTAAAATTATATTAGAGCAGAATTCATCATTTTTTATTTTTAATGTTACACTGAAAGTTATATCATTTATTAAAAATAAATCTGGAACAGATCAGCTTTTTGGTTTTACAGCTAATGGAAAAAGTTTCTCTGTATGATCCATGTATGTTTTGAAGTAAGTTAATAAGTGGTTTATATGGACTGTCATGAATTTTGTAGACGTGAACACTCACCTGTTAGATGGTTACCTTCTCTTTAACGAGGAGAAGTGAGAAGTTTTAGTGGAGTTTATTTCACATCTCCTCACTGACCGGCTAATGTCAGTGTTGTTGTATTGTAGCAGTAATGCTAACTCAGTTTCACCCGCAATAACGAGAAAGAGAAGATGGACAACATTAGCACTGTGCATTGTGGGAAACAATGTGCCAGCTAGACTGGTCAGATGCATACCCCGGATCAGTCAGACATCAAGGAATTTTTGGCATACTGCAGGTTTTGCAAGTTTTTACATACGTCATACATACTAAATATCAGCCAAATCAGTACGTACTGCTAGTATAGTAGGCGAATTCAAAAACAGCCATATTTAACATGGATCTGATTGAAGTTTCACATTAGATTCAAGTTCTTTTGGTAATTTATTTTACTTTACTGTACTTGTGCACTTAGAAAGACACACTTGCAGAACAAGAGGAATGCTTGCTTCTTTCATTCATTGGTACTACCAATCTGCATTAAACAATTCCAAATGAATCGAATGAACAGCAAAATAAATGTAATTGCTTGAAAATGAAAACTTTAAAGGGCTTTGGGGCGCAAATGCAAGGGCATTAAGGGCAAGTGTAAGTGGAAAAAATACAAGTAACATTGCCTGTTTGTGAGTTTGAATTTTGACCAGTTTAACATAAAGGTCTCCTCTAAAACACAGACAACCTTCTATGCTCACACTCTATTTAGAATCACCAGTTAACCTGATGAGCATGTTTTTGGACTGTGGGAGGAAGCTGGAGTACCGACAGAGAACCCACACATGCACGGTGAGAACATGCAAACTACACACAACTAGCCCGAAGCAGGATTCAAACTTGTGACCTTCTTGCTGTGAGGCTGCAGCACTAACCATTGTTCCACTGTGCAGCTCTATATATAGTTTTTCTATCTCCTCATTGTCGTTGGCATTTTCAATGCATGAGTCATTTAACAATGAGAAATCCCACTCCGTGCTGTCTTTTTTTACTCGTATTGTTGTGGTGAATTAAGGAAAACTATTAGGGTTAATTGTGCCTGTCAACCGCAGTGTTTAACCCAGAGTTTTCAATTGAAGCAGCAGATTTCTTTATTCACTCTTCTTTTAGAATGTGTCTGTGAGAGAAGATCAACAAATCGAAGTCAAATTTTGCAGCCATCCAAGTTCTTGCTAGGAGTGTGTGACTGTGTTCAACATCATTTTCAGTGCTTTGTGATCCTGCTGTGCTGTTGTTCATCAATTTCTCAATGAGTGCATTACATTTGAAATCCATATTATCCATCTTCCCTTACTCAACTGTAGGTCTCCATGGAGTTAAGTAGAACTTTATTAATGTGTTGTGATTTTTTTTTTAAGGATAGCCAACGCAAAGAGGAAAATGCGTCAACAGAGACATTGAACAAAATCCCTACAGGCCAACGGCACCGACAGTATAAAACATATGTCCTCGAGTTGTTTCTGTTCCAGCAGAAACAACTAGAGGAGAGAAAATGAAAACAAGAGTACGTCTATCTCTCCTTTCCTCTCCTCTCTCCTCCCACATACATGTCCTCTACTCCCACTCCATGCAGCAGTGTGTGGGTGTTTTTTTTTCTTTCTCTCTCTCTCTCTCTCTCTCTCTCTCTCTCTCTCTCTCTCTCTCTCTCTCTCTCTCTTTCTGTGCTGAAGAATACATGGCTGCATTTCAATGTAATGCAGTGTTGTTGATTTGCCCTTCTCAGAGAATTTGAGGAGAGGCAGAAGTCAAAGAGGAGTTTGTGGCAAAAAATACTTACAGAGGAACAGATGGTTGGATGCAGAAAGAGGCACCAAGCTCTTTTGCGTAAAGCCTTTCCCCCGGGGTGAAAAGTGTGAATCCCGTTTGTACCTGGATCAGAGGTCTTCATCTGCATGGGAGGAGTCACAGTTGCAAGCGTTATTATCACTTAAAATTCAATTTGGGAAAGGTTTGCAAGTATCAAATTCATGATGGCCCAGTAAGAAAGTGTATCTTCCATCAGTGAAATAGATTTCAGTTTCTCAATCATCTCATTATCAGTTTACTCTGACACTGACAACGAAAAAAGGCACCAGGTAGAAAACCACCAAAGAAAAGCCACTAGGCTGACTGAGTCAGAGATCACTGTTAGAGAAGAAGTACAAGGTGCACAGCCAAATACAAATTTGCAGCAATCTACTGGTGGCCCTGAGAGCTCACGGATCTGTAACTCAAGAAAACATACAAAAAGACAAAACACACACAGATTAAGAAAACACATTCATCGATTTGACAACACACCAGCAGCATTAAGAAAAACACACTGCAAAGACCACATCAAAACACATTAGAAAAACAAACTGCAAAGACAACATCACAACATATTAAAAAAACACACTGCAAATAGACTGCAACACAACCCATTAGAAAACGCACTGCAAAGACTGCAACACAACCCATTAGAAAACGCACTGCAAAGACTGCAACACAACACAATAGAAAAACAAACTGCAAAGACTGCAACATAAACACATTAGAAAACGCACTGCAAAGACTGCAACACAACACATAAGAAAAACAGACTGCAAAGACTGCAACACAACACATTAGAAAAACACATTGCAAAGACTGCAACACAACACATTAGAAAATGCACTGCAAAGACTGCAACACAACACATTCGAAAAACGCGCTGCAAAGACTGCAACACAACACATTAGAAAAACGCACTGCAAAGACTGCAACACTACATATTAGAAAAACGCGCTGCAAAGACTGCAACACAACACATTAGAAAAACGCGCTGCAAAGACTGCAACACAACACATTAGAAAACGCACCGCAAAGTCTGCAACACAACACATTAGAAAACGCAGCGCAAAGACTGCAACACAACACATTAGAAAACGCACCGCAAAGACTGCAACACAACACATTAGAAAACGCACCGCAAAGTCTGCAACACAACACATTAGAAAACGCACCGCAAAGACTGCAACACAACACATTAGAAAACGCACCGCAAAGACTGCAACACAACACATTAGAAAACGCACCGCAAAGTCTGCAACACAACACATTAGAAAACGCACCGCAAAGTCTGCAACACAACACATTAGAAAACGCACCGCAAAGACTGCACAACACATTAGAAAACGCACCGCAAAGACTGCAACACAACACATTAGAAAACGCACTGAAAATAGACTGCAACACCATAGAACTGTTCCCAGAGGACACTAAAAAGTGATGCACACATCCGGACATGCTTGTTGTGGATGAGGATTTTGAGTCACAGCCCTATTAAGGTTCTCTTTTACAATGGGAAATAAATCAGAAACACTTACTTTCATGTCATTTTCCAATACCACTGATGGAGAGAGAGCCATAATAGGGCTGTGACTCAAAATCCAACAACAAGCGTGATGTGCGCAGTACTTTTAAGTGTCCTCTGGAAACACTTCTGTTGTGTTGCAGTCTATTAGCAGTTTTTCTAACGTATTGTGTTGTGGTCTTTGCAGTGTATTTTTTCTAATGTGTTGTGTTCACAGACAAAACAATAAGTATCAATGTGTGTTTTGTTCTAAAATATTTGTCCATGTTGAAGCTTTTTGATGATAACCAAACATACTCTAATCAAAAGGAGACGGTGCTAAACATTTATAAATTATCTTATTATATTACACTCCTGTATTGCAAAAGTAAGGTAAAACAGAACAGACAGACAGACAGACAGACAGACAGACAGACAGACAGACAGACAGACAGACAGACAGACAGACAGACAGACAGACAGACAGACAGACAAAATAAATGTGGAGATGTGTGTGTAGGTACAAACATGAATTGCATGACATTTCATAGTGGAGTCCAGGGTTTTCTGTTCAATGTAGCATTTCAAAGTTTACTGGCTATTTTTAGGCATTTTGCTGTCCCTCTGGTACCACTGTCAAAGCTTTACATGCCTGAAAGCAAAATTTAAAAAAAAAAAAAAAAAAAATTAAAATCCATCTCTCACGTGTTTTAGAAAATCCTTAATTCTGCCTCCAGGCGAGATGCTTCCTTTTAGCTGCTGTCTTTTTAAGGTTCCCTGCTCCACAAATCCCTTTCCCTCTGATTGGCCTGCCCTGTGGAGGCCTTGGGAAGAGCGATGGTAAGACCTTCGTGATAAGGCCTGTCCCTCCAGCATGTCATGAAAAAAAAAATGAAATAGCAGTTTAAGTCTTTAAGACTGTTAATCTTCTCAGTGAAAAATTGTGGGGAAAAAACATTTACCCTAACCCTAATACTTAAAAAGGCTTTTTCAGTAATGTGATGTTTAATTGCGCTTTTTTTTTTTTTTGTTATGATCCCTGGTTCTTTGAGTTCAATATGGACCCCCACACATGGACACAGACACACACATGCACACACACAAACTCTTTCACACTAACACACACTTAAGATGTGGGGCAACAAGTATCACTTCACATTGGACTTGAGCTGTTGAAGCCCAGAGGCAGAGCAATAAACAGTTCAGAGCTTTGAGGTGGAACCAAGTGGGGAGGCTTTCTGCTCCATGCATGCAGATCAGATTCATGTCCTCATTAAGGAACTTGTTTGTAGTCATGGAGGCAAGTGTAATCATGTGCATAGCCATGAAGTGAAGCTCGCAGTGATTGTCATAAGGGGTAAAGTATCACGATTCATAAATGTATATACTTTTCACAATCATTTTGCCAGTTCTTGGATTGTGCCGTTTAATACATAGTAAGAGTTTTTCTGGTTTTATCTCAATCATTACAATTCAACATTTCAGAAGACTAACTCTCCATCACTTAGATTTAGCTATGCCAGATATCCAGTTGTTTAAGCAGATAAAACGGACAGGTTTAAACCATAGACTGTATCTAGAATGGACAGCACGGCTCTGCCTTTTATCAATGAACAGTTTTGAAGCAAAAATATTCCCATCAGAGGCACCGCCATTATGCAGCCAGAGTCTGAGTGAATCTGAGTGGAGCCAGGTGACAAATAAAGGTCTATATTTATTTTTTGTTTTTCCTTTTGACAGTCTAATCTCTTCTTAACTCTCCCTGCTGATGTATTTTATTATTCCTGAAAAACTACACAAGAAAAGCAGCTGTTAATCATCATGAAACAAGACGTAAAACCCTGTTTTTAACATCTAATAACTAATGAAAAATAAACATTTCAGAAAAAAGAGGACCTGAGCACAATGCAGCTCAATAATACCTAAATATCATCCCAGCATATAGATGTGAGAAATATTTCTACGAGGGGTATTAATTTTTTTAGAGTTTGAACACAACCCATCTGGAATGAATAGAGAGGCGGAGTTTTTGACTTGTACTACAGCCAGCCAGCAGAGGGGGCAGTTTTTGACCTATACTGCAGCCAGTCGCCAGGGGGAGCAGTTTTTGTGGCAACCTCACTTTGAGCCGAGTGAGATGACATCCATTGTTTTTGCTTTGTTTTGTTTTGTTTTTACAGTCTATGGTTTAAATAAATAAGGTTTTTAACAATCTACTTAAAGTAAATCAGTATATATTGAAACTGTGTGAAATACATACTTAAATTCCATATCACTGAAAATGATTACATGGAACAACAGAAAATATATTTTCTGAATAACCTCAGATATGTAATAGTAATAATAATCATAATAATTTGGCTTGAAAGTAAATAAAGTTGAATCTCAGGAAATCTCTTGGTAATTCACCTTATTCATGTAATTTGGACATCTTCATTTAGAGGCAAAGTAAGAAAACTATTTAGTTAATGTTCATTTTCTTTTCATAAATAAATCAAAGTAAAATGTAGGAAAAATTAAAGGGACTGTGAAGACTTTATTATTGAAGTGCATCACAGCGACACCTTGTGGTTGGAATCCTATGCAAACTGTCGTAATGACATGACTCTTAACAAGGTGTGTTTGTTTTGGAAATGAATGGAGATCAGATCTTCTTTTTACCACTACTTTTCTTTGTTCAAGACAACTTTTTAACAGATACAACATGACGAGGTAAAGTATTTATCAACAGTTACACAGCGCTGTTGTTTGAAACGTGACAATGAGTAAACTTTGTCAGGTTTGTCAGACGGCTATATTTAACGCTACTCCCAGCCCGGTGCTTTGAGACAAAACTGTAGGCTAACGTGTAATGTTAGTAAATATTTGTCCTGCTCATCTACCAATCAGCGCTAACGTAACCTCACTCTTCATTTTACTGGCAGGCTCTCAAGTCTGATCAGATCACTGCAGAATAACTGCTGCATGTGGGTTGGAATCAACATCATCACAAACAGATTAACATGGTTTTTAGCCTTTTGCTTGTGTTTTAGCCTTTAGCCTCTGTTTTAGCCTTTAGCTCATACTTGAGCCTTTAGCCTGTGCTCTATCACTCTCCTGTTTGTCTTTCTTCTTCTCTTCTGTCCCTTTTCTGTCTTTCAGTTCAGCCTTATCTCATTTTAAGTTGTGGATTAGGATCAGGCAGATATCTAGAAGAAACTTTTTCAAGATCACTTAGAAAGTCCTCACAGATGAAGTTGAGGAGTAACAGAAAATATATAAATGAATGAGACTTGTTTTTCTTTTCTAAATAAGGAAACTAGATACTCAGTCAAATAAATGCAATGGGAACCTGCAATGGTGAGTCAAGAGCTCAACATGTCTGCTAACATCCTTTAGAAAACAGTTTAAAGAAACTATTCAGGGGTAAAACTGATGTCTTTTTCTACAAGATACTGAATTGTAAGTAAGCTTAGGTAGTAATGGGACGTTTTATTCATGCTATACCTGTGAATGCCAATTGTTAATTTTCCCGTCAGCAGAATTAATAGTGTTTAATCCAGGATAACAGATAATATAAATGTAGATTTCCTCCATCATTTTTTACCGTGCCTCACATATGACAAAACTGCAATGCAATGCTTGAAGGAAAAAGGGGACAAAAGTACTTTGTTGGTCTTCAACGTGTCTGCCTTGATTAAGTATGCATTAAACATATGTGTGGGACTCGTAAATATGCAATGTTATAAATTCTAGTTACACAAAACAGAATTCTGGTTTTGTAACACAAAGGCTCCATTAAACTTATTTTGTATTTCAGAACTTTAATTGTCACTTATAGAGGCATGTCATAAAAGCAAATAATGTATCACCACTGAGGTGCTTATCACATCTTGTCATTTTGAAAGACAATGGAGTGCATGTAAAAGCAAGGCCTGTCCTCCCACATATGGATCACCACGCTCAGCCCCTCATATGAGACTCTGCTCGATGAGTCATTCTACGTCTTTGCTATCTCCTCTTTCTAAACCTGCCAGCAGCCCACAGGCCGAATGGAAATCATTGTTCTCTGGGTCACTCTCTGTATCACTTTTCCACCAGTTTCCCCATGACTTGATGTTGTTTCTTTGCTTCCCTTTTTTCTGCCTGACTGAGAAGCAAGGTCAGCTGGCAACTAAGGCGGCTCATGAGCCTTTGTGCCAGACCACTTGTCTGAACATATATCCTTCTAGTAGTGCGATCTTAACTCAAATGTAGCAAACATGCAGTTTCTTGCAAAACCACTGTAAGCCCAAATACATGTCATTAAATAACCAAGCAATGCCATCAGTTCAACGTCATTCAGACAAAAAAAAGTAAGATCTGTCTTCATCTTCATAATCATGAGTAAATGTTGCGCCACTCGTCACTTGTCACAGTGAATTATTGGCAGGTATGCATATTGAGTTAGGCAAAGCAACATGGGTGTCTTGTTAGCTGTGAAGATCACTGTTTTATGTGGTCACTTCGTGTCAATAGTCAAGCATTTCGTGCCCCGTCACTCGGTGTGGTAACTGCACACCACATTTATTGGGTTGCTTCAGTTGCTTCTTGGGTGCAAGTTGTAACATTTGTGTTTACCTGAGGCTACAATGTAGCCAGTTTGTGTTGTGGTTGTACGGTCCACATCTTTAGTTCAAAGGTTTTTCTGTTACTGGTTTTACTTAATTGTAGTGATTTATCTTTCTCATGACTTTGGTGGATTTTTGAAGTCACTCCACAGACTGGTGGGTGCAGTAGAGGCAGTCCTTTGTGTTGGATTTTAAACATATTTTATTGCCATTTTTAATGTTTTTGAGACACACAACACAATAAAACAAAACAAGCTTCTTATTAAACCATCCATCCAACGCCTCCCCCTGTCACTCCAACCCAACACTGACAATTCCACCAAAAAGACAACAGTTAACAACAATACTCATAACGTAAATGAAACCATGAGGTCAGGGAGGGAGGTCAGCCTCCCAACATAATCAATCAGGGGCTTCCAATGACCGTAACATTTATCTTTCAAACCCTGTACTGATAATTTGATCTTTTCCAACTCTAGAGAAGACATTGTATCATGTAGCCATGAAGTAGGTGAGAGGGCCAGAAGTATTCTCTGATGGGCTATTAGAGAGGTAAAAGAGATGATGTTTGCTAGTTTCACTGATTTGATTTTGCCAGCTTCAGGTAAACCAAAGATTTGCTGTAATGTGCCCTGTGAACAATTTAGAATTATATGAGTTGAAATTCTGCACAAGATGAAGAAGATTTTATTTCTTCAAGCGCCTCAGTCCACCACCCCATTCCTGTGTTGGATTTTTCATTTGTAGCTGTTTGTACATGGCATCTACTTCGTAGTTAAGTCTGTATGTGTGGATCTCTTTGTTTGCGACTGCTCTCCACTTTGTGTGGGTCACCATATGTTACTGTTTCAGATGTTGGATAGCAACTGAAGTTGTTCATCAATCAAGAATGGTAAAGAATTCCACCTCCAAAGCTTCAACAATTAGTGTCCTCAGTTCACAAACGCTTATTGAGTGTTGATAAAAGGAAAGGTGATGGAACACAGTGGAAACATGAGCCTGTACCAGCTTTTTAGGAACGTGCTGCAGCCATCAAATTCAAAATGAGTGAATATTTACCAAAATTAAAATTTACAAATCACTGTATTCTGCTTTTATTTAGAATTTATGCAATGTCCAAAGAAGAAGAAGTACGTTTATTTATTTAATAAGTGTTTTTCCTTTACTGACAAAGAACCCAAACAGCACTTTTTTTTTTCATAGTTAAACCAATTTTTCATCAGTTTTTGCCAGAAATCATTAACACCTGGCTAAAACAGGAGTCCTCCTGGAGTTTGCTCATGTCCATCCTCTTCAGTGTTCACATTCAGCGGTCATCTTGGGATATGTGAGGAAATGAAGGATCCACTGAATCCATCCTACGCAGCACCTGAAAGGGAGGCCTGATTTCAGAGGAGTCTTTGAAATGGGACAGCCTTCGACGCACTGCCGTGACGTAATCTGTCTTCAAATTCAGCTTTTGCAGGCTGCAGCCCCTGAATTGGGACACAGTCATTATGTAGGTTATAGTAGTGGTATGTAGGCCTCTTTCCACAGCCCACAGACATCGGTGACCCCTCAACTCCACATGGGATAAGAGGTACAGATACTGGATGTATATTGTCATGTTGATATTGTGGATTTCATATTCATACATGTTGGTTTCCTTTTTAGTACAGAAACATAAAATCTGCTTCTGCTTTTTAATGCTGATGTATTTCCCTGTCGCTGCACCTTGTATACACTCAGTTACTATTCACTGTTTTCTAGAAAACACACACACACGTTGCACACGTTAAAACCTTTACAATCAGGATGAGCCTAGATTACTGCAAACCCTTTATTGCTTACCAAGCTTAAAACATTAACACAGTGGGAGAGAGAGAATGATCCAGGAACCCAACAGGAGTTTTCCTCACAAACCCATGGTATGCTGTCCTCCTCAACCTGAGTTTCTAAAAATGGCTTCCCATCCCCCCACCCTCTGCCAAGCAGATTCGTTCTGCTCTATTGTGCCAAAATAAGCTGTTCTGTCTTTTCTTTCTGTCTTAAATCAAAATCCACAACAGACCAGGCTTCAATCAAGGCTGAAAAGCTATAGAATGAGTCTCTTCTCCTAGCATGTGTTGCAAAGACTGGCTGAGGGGTAGACATCTCTCTGTGGCATCCTTAGCTAAGATGTACAAAGTGTTGTGCTCTATGACCTACTGAAACATTTAGCTTTACTTTGCATTGGATTACGTCTTGCTACTGTTGTACTGTCAGTACCATGTCAGTTTAACATAAACTGCTGCAGTTCGACATTTAACAATTGTTAATGTTCAGTTAAGATATATTATTTCCTATAAAGTTTACCTTATTTGGGAGATTATAAAAATAGTGTGGTGAGAACAGGGTTGCCAGACGTACAATAATGATCGTATTTGTACAATAATTTAGCCCTCTGTACGATGTACGATCAATAATTCCAAAAAAGGCTAAATGTACGATAATTTGACAATTTCGTGTGGTTGTTACAGATCTACCCCAGTCTGACGGATTTATCTGTAAACCCTAAATGCATCTTATATCATGTGACGTTACCAGCCAATCATAGTTTACAGTTGGGAGCAAAATTATTCAACCCCCCTGGTGTGTTGGGGTTTCAGGCAAAACATATTACTTTTAAGCTGTTTTAAGTCATGAGATCTGAAGAGATGTTCGGAGACTTAGGTTGCAATAAATTAACAGTATTCATATGCTTCCAGGTTTGTGTGATCAGGGAATTGTAATGCTCTGACCTAGCCAAATATACCTAGGGTGTGTGGGGGGGTTGAATAATTTTGCTCCCAACTGTAAGTGTCATTCATCTCTGAACGATTGACAGCCAATCACGGTCGTAGGAGCTCCGTCAGGAGGAAGTCAGACAGTTGAGAGAAAAATGAGCACCGGAGCCTCGAGCTGCTGATCAAACGCTGCTGATGTGCTGCAGGGCGATGAATGGACACTAAACAGAGTGATCAATTGTGATTTTCGCGCAACAATAACACAGTTGTTTTGATCATTATCAGTTATCGATAATTTCCCCCATAATACGATAATTTTGAGGCTCTGGTAGGATAATTTTATATTTCCCATCTGGCAATAATGGTAATAATAATTTGGTAATTACCAAAATCAGTTGGTGTCACAAATGTTGGGGGCAAATAGTCAAACATGTCAGTCATGAAGAAATAAGAGGGAACAGACAAAAATCTTAAGAATGGGAATGAAAAAGATATGGCAAAAAAAAGACCTCAAAGGAAAAAACATGTTCACATGGTTTGGGATGGTCATGAGAGTTCTTTCAGGGGAGGGAACGCATGCAAAAGTATGTGACTAATAGGTGTGAAGGCTGTTTCTCTAAACCCAGTTTGGAGGATATCCTTTGAAAAAGCAGAAACAAAAGTCCATATTGCTGAAACAAGTGTAAAGAAAACACCAACATCTCCTGCAGCAAGTTCACCACCAAAAGACAAAGAATTTTGTTATTGCTGCACAGGGATGAGGTCCTACAAGAAAGAGCTGAGCTTCTGCAGAACTGAGTGTAAAGGATCGAGTTGTGACTGGCCCAAATCAACAAGGGGAAAATCACTTTGGGTTTGGTCCTGGGAAAAAGTCATCTGCTCTCATACCTGAGTCAGCATTGAAAAGAAAAGATACCAAGAGATTAGAAACTGTTTTGAAACTGTTTTGTCCCTTGCTAACCATTTTACTTTTTAACAACCTGCTGGGAATAACTAACCAGTACGTAACCAAATGCAGTTGAAGCTAAGGACAACATCAGTAGGTTTGATGATAAACCAAGGGGGGTGAAATTTGCAGTTGTGACCTGATTATTGTACCCGATTAAAACTGACCATCACAGTTTTTCCAGAATTATAGCAATCCATTTAAAGTCTGTAGAGACATTTGAAGCAAATAAAACAAAACATCCTTTTGTCACCTGGGTTAAACAGTCACTGCTTGCCTTATTCAGCTGTGCCTCTAATTATGCAAAACTCTTAATCTTATTATTTACTAATTATCCAGTAAATCATCCATTCACCAAAATCCTCTTTTTGTACTAGGTTGTTTTTTTTGTTGTTGTTGTTGTTGTTGTTTTTTTTTAGTTTTTTTTTTTTTTAAATAATGTGCACGTTTTTGCTTTCTCATACTTCTTGAGCCAGCCTCAAACTGACACTTGAGAAACTGCAGTTTTTGGCACTTGTGTATCAGCTGAATTCTCATGCGCTGCTTTGTCTTTAATGCATTTGAACAACTTCTATTCTGTAGTTTTCATCCCCATCTCCTTCTTCTTTGATGGCATGTGGGGAGGCTAAAACTGCTGAGCCTGCTCCCCTCCATGAAACTTAGAGCCTTGGGCCAGCAACCAATTCCAACAATCGGATAGTATGTCCAGTGAGACACCAGCTGATGACTGTATTTCTTTCCGTTTCCGCACTGGTTGGTGGAGCAACAAGCTGAAACCCTGTTGTGTGGTACATGGTAGCAATAGTGTAAACACGTCTAGCCGTGTAGCTGATCTTCTTTCCCCAGTTTGCCTCTATAGCACTCCTCCTCTCAAGAATTAATGACATAAATAAATATTCATAATCTCACTAAAACATTTTGAAAAGTCTAATGTTGTCCAATTATAATATTTTATATTCCATCATTGTCATCATAAATCAAATCTCTAGTTGAAAGTCTTTGCACTTTGGAGAACTGGACTGTTGTTGCAACTGTGGCTCTTTGTCAGAATTCACTTCACTGCGGGACTTATCACCCCTTTAACCAGAAAAATAAGAAAGCTTGTTCCAGCAAAACTTGTTGCTGGGAATTGGACATACATCATTTAAAAAGAAGAATAAAGCTTCATTTGTCAAAGCACATCAGCTAGAGTGAGACACATCTTGGACTGATGATGAAGATTACTGTGGTGTCTTTAATAAATTGCACATCACTCCCAATTTTTCCCTGTTACTGCACCTGCCAGATCAAGATGTGACACTGGACATTTTTAATCTTATTAATAAATAACACAAATACAATGATAATGGAGCTCTTATTGCTTTATGGGTAATGTCAAAAGAATTAAATAGAAAAAACAATTAGCAAAAAGAGTTCTCATTTTCATTCAGAAAGGGCTGCCCAGAGCATCAGAAAACAAAAACCCACATGCTGACTCTTTGGTTGATTTGCTTGCTGTTTTTGTTGTCTCTATCAGTGCACAAGCCTTTTTAACAGCTATCACAGCACAAAGCCAGCAATTCTGAGGCAAAAATAAATCCTATGAGGACACTCTAATTCCAGTTCTTAGTCCTCAGTACTGCCAGTAAATTCTGTCTGCTTTTGGCTTGGAAGCCAGAGACACCAGTGCACCACTTGAAAGTGTTTGCACTGTCTCTGTGCACCTGCTGGCTCAAAGTAACCATTCTGTGTTGATTAGACACTCATGCTCAGTGTCTCCGGCTTCCTCCCAGTTCAAAAACATGCTCATCGGGTCAAATGATGATTCTAAATTGCGTTGACCTTCACCTTTCTTTATGCTCTTCTGTGTCCAGATTAGATCAATGTTTAGCTGACAAAGTTCACCTGCTTTGGGGTGCTTAAAAGCCCATTGCTGCTCTCAGAGGATGGTCACATGAAGTCCATCAGCATTGGTGATCCCCTGAAATTTTTTCATTATCTGAGTATGGATAAAATGTATGGTTTTGAGGCAGTTATTGTAAAAAAAGAAACAGTTTCTGGATTAAGGGTTGGAGAATCTGCCACACAAAGTTAACCAAAGCACATGAATAAGAGTGACCATGTGAGGCTGCTGACACAAGGAATTTAATGAGTACGAGCAATTAACCTCTAATTTTATTATTTTACAAGATTAGAAAATATGGCTGAAAAACTTTGTATGTTTTTAGAAAATACAAGAATTATAGTATGTCTTTGGTGATCAGACTGTTGTCTTCATGCACTTCAAGGGTTATTGAGGCTGGGAGCAGGAGAGGATGGAGTGTATACTGTCAGTGATGATAGAGGAAGCATGCAGGAAGAGACGAGGGGCTGGATATGGACACTGATCTGGTTGGTTAGAAGTTATTGGGATGGCAGAGGGCTGTGAGACTTGAACTGAAAAGGTTTAGACTAAAATGATTGGTTTAGTTCTTAGAAAAGTTAATTTCCATAACTTTAAAAAAGTAAAGGCCACAACCACAGTCTTTCCACACTGAACAGAATGCTTTGATTTGCTTCTTAAGAGCTACAATTAACGTTTAATAAAACATTAGAATATGCAAGCTTTATAATAATAGAAAGTATTATTATTATTATTATTATTATTATTATTATTATTATTGTTGTTGTTGTTGTTGTTGTTGTTGTTGTTGTTGTTGTTGTTGTTGTTGTTGTTGTTTGTGATGAAAAAATGTTGGCTGAACTGCATCACATTCTTTCTTACATATTATCATGTTATCATATTAACCAGTGCAGGTTTTGTTGGATGTGATCACTGTTTGGTCCAGACACCTCCATCTGTATTACAACACCTTTGAAACACAGCAAGTAGGGACTGACAAAATCTCTTATACTGTCAGTTTTTCCCGTTTATTTATGCACATGAGGAGTTTTGGTAAGAACAAAGAAGACAGAGACCTCAGAGTGTTCACCTTGTTCTCACAGCGTGGGGACAAAGAGGCACCTGCTCTAGAATAGTCTTTCAGATCTAAACTCTTCATCTCTGCACTCAGCACTTTTCCTCCTGGCACTTTGATGAGCTATTCAGTCTTCTGCTTCTGCTCTGTTGTTTTCCTCATTGTCTGGAAGGGTGTTCACCAAGTTTCTGGGCTATGAGTAGATGATATCTTTGACCCGTATTTCTTCTGTTATGTCCCCTAACCAACTGGTGGATTGCAGATTCAATGAAACTGGCTATAATATTTTCATTTCTGGTAAACTTTGAAAGGTGAGAGCTGATGCTTCATTTTCTGGGCAAATACACCAAGCACACTAGTGATGGTTGTCTATTACTTACTCGTATCAAATATTCTAATAAAAGTACATTTAGTTCTATTTTAAAACAAAATCTGTCAGTTATAGCCTGTCTGTCGGCAGCTTATCAAAACAGACAGGCATTTACCAGTGAAGAGTAAAAATGGTTTAAAACTGGAAAATGTCTACATTCTCCCTTAACTACACACCATTGCTAAAAAAGACAAAAGAGGACTGTGAGAGGTAGAATGACTTACCTTTGTCTTTAACTGGGTGTATTGATTGCATAATGAATATATGACCAAAATCTTGCTTTTGCTGTTGTCTCTGCTGCTGAAGGCTTGCATCTGTTCTTGCCTTTTTAAACTGGTACACATTCTGTAGGAATGTCTGGACCTGGACCTGTCAGACCTGTAGGGGTGGGCTGAGTGGGAGGGAGGGATGGGCAGATCTAGTAGTTATTTATTATATTTTTTATATATATTGTCCTGTCATTCCGCTCTAGGGTTGTTGAAAAGAAAAAAAAAAAGAAAATGCATAATATGTGTGTTTGTGTGTGGCAGTCCCCAAAACTTCAGATTCATACCAACAAGCTGTTCCTGAAGCTTGTGTGCCCATCAGTACAGACTCCCTGAGGGACAAGAGCTGCTCAGACTTTAGTGACATAAGTCTAGGAAATGCATGTGGTATAAGTACAAAGTTAAAAAAGCTAAGCTTTGCCTTTGAGTAACTGTGTTCACCCCCTGACTCCATTGTTATGTTTGCAGAAAAGAAAAAAGCTAGTATTCATCTGTCTGCAGGGGACACTGCCTCTTGATTTTAACAGTAAAGCTGTCTGTGCCTTGTGGTCTACATAAAGTTCTTCAGTTGTTTGGATTTCACTGTGTCTCTTCAGTAGGAGGCTTGCAGTGTATCACTTTTTCTCTGCATGGCTCTGTAAATGGTAAATGGACCAGTACTTATATAGCGCTTTTCTAGTCTTTCTGACCACTCAAAGCGCTTTACACTGCTGGTGTCATTCACCCATCCACACCACATTCACACACTGATGGTAGAACAATCTACCAATTGGCCATCAGTTATATCTAACCCAGTCATACTCATTCACACAGTGGGAAAAAACAGTGGGAGCAATTTGGGGTTCAGTGTCTTGCTCAAGGACACTTCGACATGAGACTGCAGGAGCTGGGCATAGAACCCTCAACCTCCCGATTGAGAGGCAACAACTCTACCACTGAACCACAGTCAGTGTCGTTCTGTCTGTACATGTGCCAATCCATGCCAACAAATTTATCACATATGCAAATGTGATAAATTTGTGATAAATACTGGGAAAAGTTGTATTTGAAAAATGGGTGTGCAATAAAAAAAGACAACCAGTGAAAAGTCATTTCTTAAATCCTGAAGAAAACATTTAGACCTCTTGGGTTATGGAGCTGTCTTAATATCTGACTGTATGTTTTATTTGTTTTATTGTGATTGTGTTTGCCTAATATCATGTATAGTGACATTAAACAATAAAACATATAATATATACAACATATTTATGTCTATAGATTAGAACATTTATAGCCCATCTACAGAGTCTCCTTCCATCTCACGTCTATCCAAAGAGCTGTTAGAAGTTTTGTTTAGAATGACCGACGCTGTCTCAATCATTTCTGAGCACAAAATGATCAGAAAAAGCTGCAGAGACATTCTGAAAAATTATTACTACCCGAAATTACAGAGATTCAAACTGGATTAATTATCAGAGGACCTCTGTGTGTCTCTAAATACGGTCGGTGATTTGCCCTGGAATAACGAACATGATTGATTCACATGGGTTTAAAAACACAGACGTCCTCCACAATTATTCACATTAAAAAAATATATCTGTCAAATTTACAGTAAAATACTGGCAGCTGTGTAGTGGATTTTGATACATAACTTTACAGTATAGCCTATTACTGTTTCAGTGGGTATTGCAACAATTTAAGGTATAAGTTCACGTTACTGTTTGTGTTTTTTAACCATGAAGGGCACTGACTGTTTATGGCGTGGAGTATAGACATCATGTACCACCTGTGCCCTTCAGACGGGACTGCAATCCACCACACAGTATTGTTCTGTTTTTTATGGTACATTTTTGGCAACCACAGCTGCCAGAATTTTACCATAAATTAAACAGACTTTTTGAACAATGTTACAAACTATCAGAGGTCCCCAGGTGAAACTAATCCCTTGTGAATAGAGCTAACGACAATAAAGCTTCTATCTAGGAGCAAAGCCTGACAGCAGAAGGAACCTACAGAACTCCCACTAACATTGTAACCTCCTCTTACTGTCAGCTCATTATACTGTACTTGGACAAAAAAAAAACTTAATTAAGTTTTTAATGATGTTGCGTCCAATTTAGCTGAACCCCACGAAGCTGTTTGTGGTTAAAGTGGAGCCTCTGTAACCAGGGTTGATAATGTTTTCTTGTGTATTTTTTGGGGAATGTCATTTCCATCCATGTCCGCCTTTGACTCATTGTCTTTCTCAAGCAGAAAGTAGGAGTGATGTGGGCAGTTGCAGGTTCTTGAAGGTTGGTTCTTGGCATTAAGAGTTAGCAGAAAGTAAGTGAGCTGCCCTTTCTGGTCTAGAGGTATCATAAAAATATGAAAACCTGGCATATATTCATCATCTGAGATACTGTGCAGACATATTAAAGATCTACTGACACTGACAAATGTTATAAAAGGATGATGTGAGTGGAAAGCAACAAGCTTACATACCCACAATCCTCTTTAGCCCATACAGAATCCACATCAATCTTTGCTGATAACAGATATGATATATCATGACACATACACAAGGTTAAGAATACAGAGAGGGCATTAACATTTACAAGCATTTGGTCTGCCTCTGACCCAGTCATTGTGTCATATCATGTGAGGAGGGAATGCATGTGTGGGGGTGGGGGATTTGTAACAACTGCCATCTGGTGCGCTGGCATAGCAGCACATGTGATAATGTGATGACGCCAGAATCAGTGTTACCAGCAGCTTTAGAAGTAAAAAAAGAATATTAGTGCCTCCACCAGCAAATCATGCAATATACCAATATACTGGCAAGCAAAAATACAGAGGGGGGGGTGTCAAACTGTAATCAGACATTCTCCTTTGAATGAGTTCATATTCAACACGTACTCCCTTTTTCTGAGAATCGATGTGTCTCTTCTCAATGAGGCGATGCTTTTAAAAAATAAATATTAAACTTGTTATTACACTTTTCACTTGATTTGTGTTAAAAAAAATATGTCTTTGAAGATCATTTCTGGGAAACTAAAGATCAGAAATTGGATTTTAGAATGCCTAAAAATCCTCCTTTTTCTGCTCTGCTCAGCACAGAGAGTTTTTTGGGGTGCGCCCCCATCTGGAAGTGGATGTGGCTTTTGGCTCACGTGTTCCATGTTTATGCTGGACGCACAGCTATGGATGCTTACAGAACTGATAAAATTCAAGTCTACAAAGTTGATCCAGAATCTGATCCTGGAGGCGAGCTGCCTGCAGAACGGTGTGTCTCTGAGTTTGCGTATCTTGATATTTTATTTTTAGTTTGTCACTGCTGAACTGTTATTTTAGACAGTGACTGGAACACTGTCCAAAGTATTGGCATAGTTTTTCAGTCCTTTAAGATTTTCTTTTTTTTCCTGTATTTTTTTCAGTCAAGGGAATTCTTAAAAACCAACTAATTCTTGCATTCATCCAACTTGTTTGGTGCTGTGTGGCCTAAGATGTTGAGTGTGTTATTAGTTAAGGAGTTATTTCTTCTGCTCTGCTTTCAAAAAATCCCAGAAAAGAATAGTGCTTAATTATTTGGATGGTTGCCTCGAACACTTGCAGCGAGCCTTGGTATCCCATGAGGCTGTGAAGTACTTGTGGAGCAAGCAGTACAGCCACCTGGCCCTTTTCAAAGAAGGCAGAGGCTCTGCTGTAGCCATGTAGAAGTGCTCAATTACTCAGCTCAATATTTATATTCAATAGGAGGTGTCTCTTTAGGTCATGACATATTTGCCTCTAAACCTGATTAACTATGATGAGGAAAATAAGAGCAGTCACAAAGATGTTTCCCACTCAAGACTGGTTGTTTTGATGTTTCGATCACACACTTCCTTTTTAATCAACTTTAAAAAAAAATCATTGAATTTCAGTATAATGATGTTTTCTCCTTTAATTACTACAGTAGAAAAGTCATTATGAATGGAGTGAGCTGTATAAACATATAAACTGATGCTGATGCTCATCATGTAAACCAAAGTGAGACATGTATTTCTTCACTGATCTCCATGAGGAAGAAATATGAGTTCTGAGTTAAAGCTGAATGCAGCAGAATCACAGTGTGAGCCCAACCAGAAAAAAAAACACGCCGTCAACATCCTCAAAGTGTTGTTTTAAAGCACAGCTTTGAACCGGGAGTTTTTCCCAATCGGTTTGTTCTGAACAGAAACTGTATTTTAACATTTTTGGTTTTGGGTTCAACCCCAAAATTTACATTCTTAGAACAAAAAAATTTTGTTCCTAAACTGGTTAATATCGTTCCATGTTGTTATTCCCCACAACGAATACTACATTCACTAGACCTGTGCATTTTATAAGCTGCATCACGTATTTTAGCCCTTCAAGCTTTTCATCACTTAGGAATTTTAACTTTAATTAATCCTGTGGTAATTTGTGAAAACTGCAGAGGACGTGTTTTTAACCATATTTCAGACACATATTTTTATATATATTTTATATTTCTCTGTAATTTCGGGTGATGATATTTTTTAAGATGGTCTCAGCAGCTTTGTCTGATCACTTTGTGCTCAGAAATGTTCCAGACAGCGTTGGTCAATCAAAATGAAGGTTCTATAAGCACTCAGGTTTGCTCCGGAACATAAAAATTTCAGAAGTTTATGGTTTTCATTTTCGGTCTATGGTTTTCAGTTTGATGTGGAGCACAGGGCGTTTCAGGAGAAGAGGGAGACAATGATTGTTTCTGTCAGGTTTAAGCCACCTGTCTCATATGCAAAGAAAAAAAAAGCCTCTCTGATAACCTCAAGTGGAATTATTCAACTACACGTGGAGCAGAATTCAAGGTACCAGGAAGATCACACACACACATACACACACACACACACACACACACACACACACACACACACACACACACACACACAAAAGGTCTGAAAATAAACAACATGCATACTTACAAACAAATGCATGTTTTCATTCACACACACCCAAACACCTGCACATAAAACAAGCAGGCAAAAAAGTGACGAGGATCCATTTGTGGAATATCACAAAGCTGTTTTGTAACCAGCCTGAGCAAAAACTGAGCGTTGTTGCCACAGGCATGACCATCTGTTTGAGTATCTAAAAACTGGCTCACCTAGGTGATAGAATCTTGTCTTGTATCAGTACATTTATGGGCTGCTGTTCGGTGTCATACGTTAGTAAAACTGAAAATCTCTCCTGTCCTTTTTCTGTTGTCAGTGAGGATGCTGAGGCTTGCAGCTGTAGTCGGCCATGGAGGCTCCGGGGGGTCTTATGACTGCTGTAGTCAAAGCCACAGCCAGAGGACAGACTGTGTCAGCAGAAATTACTGTAGTAAGTCATGACCTTCAAGTTTCTTGTGCAGGTACAGAAACTCAGCACTACTATGAGGCGTGGGGTGAAGAGTGTGGTGCAGCTCAGCCTACACAGCAAACACATCTTACTCCAGGATCTGCAGATCAAATAAACCTGCAAGGTGATAGACAGAGCCAGGCCCAGAAGCAATGGACCTGGTTTTAGACCTCAGGGGGCTAAATAATTCCCCCTGACCTCTGATGGCAACATGCTGACCATGCCATGAACTTAAAACAGACTCAAGGGGATCCTCAAACAGATCATAAAGGTAAATATTAGTCATATGGTCTGCTAGAAGCTGCACAGTGACGCAACAATTAGCCCTGCTGCCTCACAGCAAGAAGGTCACCAGTTTGAATCCTGGTCTGCCTGGTGGCCTTTCTGTGTGGAGTGTGCATGATCAGTCATTTGTCCTGTAGATTTTTACAGTGAATAGAACTGATGTCTGAGAGAGTAGGAGCCAGTCTGTCTGTTAAAAAAAAAACTACTTTTACATCATGTCTATAAATTTTATTATAAATGAGTGCTGAGTTTATCAGTCAGTTCAGACGGAAGAGGAAGTAGGCGACCATGATAAATAAGGTCAATCTCAATCATTCATTCATTCATCTTCTATTCCGCTTATCCTATGCAAGGTTGTGGGTGGCAGGAGTCTATCCCAGCTGTCTTAGGGCTAGAGGGGTACACCCTGGACTGGTCTCCAGTCAATCACAGGGCTGACACACACAGAGACAGACAACCTTTCACGCTCACACTCACACCTACGGGACATTTAGAATCAGCAGTTAACCTGATGAGCATGTTTTTGGACTGTGTGAGGAAGCTGGAGTACCAGGAGAGAACCCACAACATGCACAGGGAGAACATGTAAACTACACACAGAAAGGTGCACCTTGCCCGAACTGAGATTTGAACCAGATGTGTGAAGCATCAACACTAACAGCTGCACTACTGTGTAGCCCCAATCACAATCAATCAATCTTTAATTATATAGCATTAATTCATAACAAACGTTATCTGAAGACGCTTTCTAAAAGTGTTAACAGGTCTAGACCTGTAAATCATAATAAATTTTATTAACAGAGACCCAACATCAAGACAAGATAAGAAAACAAGATAAGACAAGATACAGACCTTTGCAGTATTTAGCAAGTTACAATGGAGAGGAAAAACTTCCCTTTAACAGACAGAAACCTCAGACAGAACCAGACTCATCTGAGAAGAGACTGTGTTGGGATTAGAGAAAGAGAGACGGAGGGGGAAAAGAGAGAGAGAGAGAGAGAGAGAGAGAGAGAGACTGAGTGGCACAGATGCAGAGTCCATAGTTCTGAGTTGTGGTGAGGTCACTGCACTCATAGGGTCTATGGCTCCAACACAACAAATAAACACCATGGCACATATCCACCTAATTCCTGACTTCCCATGGTTCATAGCGGTTGTCCGTTTTGTTTACGTCACCATGGAGACCACAAAGCTAATGATGTTAGCCTAGCTGTCATACTCACTCTAATAACTGGCTTTATAGAAGCAAGAAAGTGACAAAATGAACAAAAATCAGAGGTGGAGTCATAGTGCTTGTTGCCAATGTTTTAATAAGTTTACACTGAGCCCTGTCTAGCAATTACGATTTCACGCGAGTTGTTTTGAGTTAGCTTGGCGGCGGCAGTCAGCCATATTGTTGCAAGGCAACCAGACCTGAATAACTGTCAGTGGAAGTCAACACTCAAAGGTTTCTGAAGAAAAAGGTGGATATGTATGAAAACATGAGAAGTTACAGCTGCATCCATCTTACTCATCGTCATTAGAATGTTGTTTTCTCTTTAGGGGAACTGAAAATGGTTTGATACGCACGCAGCTTCACTCATCAAAAAAGGACACAGCGCTGCCTATCAAAGCAGAGTGAGACATTCTTAGCCAGAAGTCTGATTCTCTGTTTCTCAGCATGTAAACACAGACAAGACCAGACCCCCTGCTGTGGCTTTATGATCGAGCTATGACCTTAGCCAGACTACTGCGTGTATGTAAACGTACTGAGTGTTGTTTATTATAGAAAATTAAACCTATTGTATAATTCTCTGTGTTCCTGTAAACAAGAGTGTATTTCATTACAAAGAATAAAATGTAGGGTCAGCAAAAAACATTTTCCTGGTGAATTTCATTCACTTGATCAGGTGAAACATTCAATGCAACACAATGTCACTTCATCTGAAGCTTCAGGAGGAAGGTAGTCTTGTGTGTCCTAATATCTGCTTCTTCTCTCCCTCACTTCTTTCTTTTTTTTTTCTTGTCTCCATGCAACTCTTGTGATAGGGAGGCAGAGAAAATAACCCAGATTGGATGGATGGTCCAGTTAATTGGAGTAAAAATCATGTTTGTTCCAACAATCACGACATCTTAGATAAACTTTAACACATCCCAGTTTTCTATAATTGTCAACAGTGGGGTAGCATGCTGGACATGTTGCTATAAAACATTAGTCTACGGGCAGCAGCTTTTAAAGGGCCAAGCCTTCAGAGGACCCAGCTTTCACAGTCTGCGTAGTATAGACCACAAAGGCCAAACTGAAGTGAGACAGTTTGGTCAATGGAGGATACTTACTGCACAAATGCCTGAAGCACCAGTCCTGTTGCCCAGCAATGGCTGGCCACCTGACACCACTACTGTCATATAAATAATACAGCCATCACCACTATTTCCAAAAATAATTTTTCAAGGATCAATGTGTTTGTTTTTTATAACATTTCTACGGCTTGTTATTGTGTCCAAACAACCATCTAACAGGGTATTATCATTTTGTTTCAACTGGCATTCAAAGAATAAAAGGATATGATGGGCCATGAAGGATGCTGTATCCTCTGCAGCCAAACAAAGGCTGTCCCATTTGTTGGCAGCATTTGGAGGACACATCCTTCTGACACACTGGGTCTTCAAATGCAGCCCCTGAGTTGTGACATAGTTAATATCCCTGACAGGTTCCCACAACTTTTGCAATACAGATGAAAATAATGGACTTTAAATATGAGCAAAGTTGCACAGGACTTGTGAAAATGAGGAGCTACAATCCACGGTTCTCGAGTCCAATAGTGAAGACAACCGAGCGGAGTTGGTGGAGGAGCAACCAGTGACAAATAACAATGATGAAGATGAAGATGTGGTGGTGAGTGGGTCAAACAGCCCTCCTTTTTCTCCTCACAGTAGTGATGTTGACCTCCTGCTGGAAGATCACCCAGCAGCACCTGGACAAAGTGCTGGGCTGAGAGCACTGCTGCTGATGTTCACAGCAGACATCTGTGTCTCATGTATTATGGAAACTACTGCTGCACTTGAGCCAGACGTTGTTCTGTAGTTTCTTTGTAATACATGCTACAGTGATTGTTGTATTGTTACATCATAAAGCAATCTCATTCACTCTCTTTTTCTTTTTCTCTCACACTCTCAAACATAAACACACACACACACACACACACACACACACACACACACACACACACAAACGATTTTTAGAAAAATTAATATTTAGCATTTTTTGACATACTGTAGTGTTATATCTTACTTTTTTTGCATTCCATTCACTATGTAGTTAATGCAAGTACTGACGGGAGCCTTTAGGGTGGCCCTTCCTACTTTTTTATTTTGAGGAGCGGATGTGGAGGGGCCCCTCGCTAAGTTTGCCTTGAGCTCCCAAATTGTTAAATCCGCCACTAGATGTAACTATAGCTTTTTTTATAGTAAGTTACATTCTAGTTAGAGAAGAAGAAGAAGAAGAAGAAGAAGAAGAAGAAGAAGAAGAAGAAGAAGAAGAAGAAGAAGAAGAAGAAGAAGAAGACTTTGTTCTGAGGCAGCAAAACTGTGAAGAAGTGCTCATGGACTGCCGCTATCTCTTTAGGGTAGAGAAATATGCAGTGGTGGACAGATTTATTAGAACACCTGACATATCTGATATTATTGACCTTTTATTTCTTCTTAAGCTCATGAAACATGCAGATGGTTGCAAAAACATATCAGATGAATAGCGTCAAATAGTGTCAATATACAGTATATAATGTACTTCAGAAGTCCCTGAAGGGAAATCTGCAGATGAAGTTATATAAATCACATAAAACAAATATAAAAAACATGAAATAAAGTCTGTCGATGTCCATGCTGCTCTCATCTGTTTCCAGTCGCACACTCCAGCCTCTGTATTAAAAGCAGTCTCACAAGACTCAGGTGTCTATTTATTGACTGTGAGGGGAGTTGCAGGCTGCCTCAGTACACAGGGTCTGCAAAAGGTCCGCAGCAAAACAAGGAGGCAATCTGACCTGGTAGCAGCTCTGTCATCCCTGACTCTGACAAACAGCAGATCAAGTGTTTTATTCTCTCTGGTTGGACAATCAACAAACTGTGTAAAGTCAGCTGTCCAGTCAGGTGGGAGGAGAGGGAAACATGGATGAAGTCTCCTGATATCTCATTGAGTGCCTCAAGATGTCCAGTCTGTATCCTGGCAAACATTACATGGATGACATCACAAGTTGCACTGGGTGGAATGGATGATTGTAATTATATGATGGAACTCCCAATAGTTTGATGTTTGGACAACACGTCTTCTCTTCAACAGTCATATGAGCAGGATCCTGCTCATCACTTTTGTTGGGCAGAGAATTGACATGCATGAAAAAAAAGAAGATGCAAAAAAAATCTGAGAAATACAGATATCATTCTGAATAAAGAACGTGCACATACTGGTAGATTAACTGTTACAGAAATATGAAACAAATATTCTAGTAATTAGGTATTCATATATTATTTGTGGGGCAGCGGTGACAAACATCTTACATTAGATAGTGGGTTAATACATTTGTTAAGCACTGCATACACACACACACAAATAAATATTTAAAAACCTACTTTATACTTTGCAATAAAGACAAAAATATTTGTTGTTTGTGGTAAAAAAATAAATAAATAAACTGAAATAAAATGAGTACAAAAGTAAACATGTTTAAAACATATGGCCAGGCAAACCAAGATCCATGGAATAAGAATAAATTCCATTCTTAGCGCCTAACCTTTATGCTTGTCCTTTTAGCATCCGTAGGGTAACTGGGCCTTGTGGGGAGGAGATAATTTTAGCTTGGTATAAAAAAATAGGTTAAAACCCTCTACGCTTTGCTTCTGTGAGGGATAAAAGTAGGACACAAGCCCTGTATAATGTAAGTTTTCACGATCTCAAGAAACCACAATATATACAGTCTGTGTGTTCAGTTTCATATATTGACTGAGCACACACAAACATGTCTTACTCAATTACAAGGCTGTTATTTTGTATTTGGTTTAGACACTTAATCACTAATGAGCCACAATTTTTAAAAAATAAATAAATAAAACTGTCAAACCATTAAATAAACTATTAAATAAATAAATAAATAAATAAATAAATAAATAAATAAATAAATATAACCATTGCTTCAGTTCGACTCAGAACTCAAGGATCAGCTCACTGGAGACGGCAGCGATGACATGTATTGCTCGCCTCCACATTACTGTAGGTTGTAACTATGGTGATGGGAAACCTAAGTATGATTTAAAGAGGCCCTGTAGTAACAGGCTTATGTAAAACTCTGGCCTCTTAATATAAACTCTATCAGCATATGTACTTTCATGTATGGTTAATCTTCATGTGAACAGTAGCGCAGTAGTTCATGTGAAGTGCAATTTTGTTGCTCAGATCTAATCCCAAATCCAGCTCCCTTTCTCATTCGATCTTTTCTTTCTGTTATTTTGTGCTTTATCTTCCACTTCTTTTCTTTTATGAACTGTCTTCTTTATCCGTCTCTTTTGCAGTCCAAACCCTGTCTGAAGGCTCGAATGCTAATGCTGTGAATGTCAGAGATTTTAGGGCACACCAAATGTCAGTGTGCTGATAGAAATGAGAAAAAAAAAAGCCTATTTTGGGGACCGGATTTTTTTTTTTTTTTTCCCCAAGCTTCTCTGCTGCACACTGCTGCTGGTGTAAACACGCTGTACTGCATCCAGCCTCATGAATCAAAGCACAAAAGTTCACTTCCTCTCCCGTCTAACTTAAACTCTTTAAAAAAAAAAAAAAAAAAAAACAGAAATGAAACAGAAATTTAAAAAAACAAGTTGTCTACTCCTCACTAATGCATGAGCACAGAGGATGCACTTTTGTTCTAGTTGCAAATAGAATCACAGCTGGAGAGTCACTCTTGAATTAGCTTGGCAGGGCAGAGTGGAAAGGCTTGGTGGGATGTCGCTGGGCCCATATGCTCAGAAGAAATTTGTGGTTGTGTGAGGTTTTCAGAATTATCAGTGTACCACATGGATGAATTTGTGTTAAAAAAAAAATCCCCTTTTCATATTTTTGACCCTTTGGCTAATGACAACAAATACACTTTTCTGAAAAAATATACATTGCTCTTCAAAATAGACTATTGTGATGTTTCTTTACATAAAAAGTGTTCATGAGAAGGATAAAAAAAACTCATTTAGAAATTAAAAGAAAAGAAAGAAAAAATTAAGGTACAACATTTTTGATTGCCATCAGGTAAGAAATTCCTTATCTTTTTTCAAATGTTTCAAATGTTTCAAATCATATATTGAAAAAAAAAATCACTGTCATGGTGGACCACTAGGAGGCACTGGCAGACGACTAGTGGTCCACGGACCACAATTTGAAAAACTGATTTAGTCTATATTTAAAAAAAATAAAAAATAAAAAAAATAAAAAATAAAAAAACTACGACATTCCGCCTTACTGCATGAATTAGTATTAGTTTTGTCTGCTATACTTATGTTAGTGTTATTGGTCCAACTATGTCATGTTCTTTGCTTGCACTTACATTTATTGATGATAGATAGATAGATAAATAAATAAATAAATAAATAAATAAATAAAGACAGATAATAGTCACCATCTTTTGTTGCTTTTTCCCATTTGGGGTCATGGGTAGTTTGAGCCTATCCAGAGTCTGTATAATTAATGGACGAAGTCTCCGCAACGTCACCCGTCTGTTTGTGAAACGGATTATTGAAGCAAAACAGCCGGCGCGGCCATATTGGAAATGAGGCAGGCTGTGAGTCTCCACAGTAACAGCCATAGGGTGCAGGGCAGTCACGTGAACTGAGCTGTGCCTCTGATTGGACGAACTGGAGAGCTTAATATTGTGGAAACTGCCGAATTAGAAAAAAAAAATCACCCCCCGGACAGTGCGTGCTGTTAGTGAAATTAGCGATTCAGACGGGAGACATTCTTTGTACCAGGCTGTAAATGTGCTTATTTTGACCGTGAAAACGGCTTTTTTTTGGCTTGGTGTGTTTGTGACTTCCGGTACTTCCGGAGCCAGCCTCAAGCAGACACTCGAGGAACAGCAGACTTTAGCACTTCCACATTGCCTCATATTTTCAGACCGGAGGCTGGCCCCTGAGCCTTTCAGAGCTCTTAATGGGCAAAAGGCAGGGTACATCCTGGTCAAACCACCAGTCTATCACGGGGCTAACATGTTGGGACAGATTATGCATACACTCACACTTACAGGCAGTTTAGAGGGATGGATCAACCAGATGAGCATGTTTTTGGATTGTGGGAGGAAGCCAGAGAGAACCTGTGCATGAAAAGGGAAAACTCCTACCTAGCTGAGGAATCAAACCAGGAACCTTCTTGCAACAGTGAGGCTACAGTGCGAACCACTGCACCACTATGCAGCCAGGACAACATTCAAATCAATTTTTCACTTTTGTTCAGTCGCCCAATGTCCTTGTATGTCCATTATGTCATTAATATGAATTTCCTTATTTTTTTTCCTTCTTGTTACAGGTATTTTGTATTTAACAAAAGTTTCCAACATTTCATAAACAGAAATTGATATATGTGAACTCAGTGTTATGGTGTTAAGCCTTATTTCTCTCTTTTAACATAAAGTGTCTGTGAGGACTGTCTGTTTGAAGTGGATCACAGCGACACCTCTTGGCTGGACTTGTGCGCACACTGTCATGATGTCATGACTCTTAACATGGCGTGTGTTTGTTTTGGAAATGAATGGAGATCAGATCTACTTTTTAACACTACTTTTCTTTATTCAAGACAACTTTTTACCAGATACAACATAACGAGGTAAGGTATTTATTAACAGTTACACAGAGCTGTTGTTTGAAATGTGACAACAAGTAAACTTTGTCAGTTTGTTCTGTAGTTTAGTAGCCAGCTATATTTAGTGCTACTCTCAGCCCGGTGCTATGAATGGTATCTGTAGGCTAACATGTAATGTTAGCAAATCCTTCAGTCCTGTTCATCTTCCAATCAGAGCTAACGTAACCTCACTCTTCATTTTATTGACAGACTCTCAAGTTTGATCAGATCACTGCAGAATAACTGCTGCATATGGGTTCAAATGAACATTATCACAAACAGATTAGCCTGTGTTTTAGCCTTTAGCCTGTGCTCTATCACTCTCCCATTTAGCTTTCTTTTTCTCTTCTGTCCTTTTTCTGTCTGTCAGTTCAGCTCCACTCTCCTCCATCACTACTAATTAAATCACAGAAATTATTTCCAGCAGATAAAATCACAAATCTCTCTTCTCACTACTAAACTTCATCAGCCGGCGTGGTGTTGTCATAGAGACTTCAATGTAAATCAGTCCAGTCCTGTCTGACCCGATCAGGGAGCTAAGAAATGGCATTTAGAAACAATCTTTACCGGTGCTGGTAATCTCATTTGATAAGTTGTGGATTAGGATCAGGCAGATATCTAGAAGAGAGACTTTTTCAAGATCACTCAGAAAGTCCTCACAGTCCCTTTAAATGGTTATAAGCATTCATTGGTTGCCTTTCTGAATGCTCAGCATCCCTCTTAGCTGAGAAGGATCAAAATCATCTAGGCCATCAGCACTGATATTGTAAAAAGAGGATTATGTAGTCTGTGGTGCTGTGTATATGCAAATTAAACATGTGGGTTGGATGACAAATAAAAGTGGAGGAAGACAGGAAGAGGAGGATGAGGCAAAGCAAAGATGGATGTGGGCAGGTTGTGCACAGTTCTTCAGAACAGAATGCACGAATGTGCTCACCATCTTCCGAAAGCTGGAGGGAGGGTAATGCAAGATATAGACACCTGTAGAAAGAAAGAAAGCTATGACTCATTTAGAAATCCTGATTTAACCAGGATTTGAAATCAGGTCAGTCTTTGGCTAAAAAAAGAAAATGCACCTATTCACTCCAGAGGGTAGGAGCTATTCTGATCCTTTATTAATCATTTCATTTGCAATTTTATTAAACCCTGCTTTAATGTCTTCATTTAGCTCACCCACAACCACTTGACCTTTGGGAAGGGATGATGTTTGGTCTTCATTTGTACCACAGTAAATCCATGATGCGGTAATCAGGAGACAACAGATAGCAGTTGCACAGACAGGTAATCCTAAAGAAAGGGAAAGAATAAGATTAGTAAGAAATTCACAGTATTTAAATATTTTCCAGTTTATTAGTATTCTCTCTTCATTATTAAGTTAAACCAGATGGAAGACAACCTTATCTCCATCTCCAGAGGAGGAGTTGAACACATAAAGAGAATGAACACATCAAGTTACATCTCAAATATGATAATAACACATGATAATTATTAATTATCAACATATCTTTTCTTGTTAAGTACAGTTTAATAACTTGTTTGACACACAGTCATGAAAAAGGCATGCATTGTTCAGTGTCTTGTTCCATTTAGCTTATGGTTTGCACCAAAAGACTTCTTTTTCATTGAGTTAAGTTTATAGAAATCATAGTCCAAATGAAATTTTTACAATAAGGATTAAATTTGCACATTTTGATCATCATGGGAAGTGGAGTAAAGCTTGCTGGACAGATGTGTTCAACAAGAATATTTAATCCTTCCCTTATCAATACATGTTCAGGACACACAAAACGTCTCCTACATGACAAAGTTATTGAAATGATATTTCAGTTCATCAGGCAACCGATATATATTCCAGGACCTCAGTGTTGAACTAGTTCACTGATAATCAACACAACAGTTCTCCCAAATAAGAGCATTTGTCTTAATTGTTATCCTTGAACAACAATTGCAACGACAACAGTTCTGTCAATAAAACAGGGGGAACTGGGTCTGGTGTCTAAGGTTATGTAAGCTAAATTAGGGCCAGCTTATGAGCAGTGTTGGAGGGAAGACGCATGGAGGGAAAAGAAGAGTTTGAGAATAATAGAGAGAGGCAGAATAGATAGAGAAGAAAACAGCAATGGAGTACTGTAGGAAATCAGAGAGCCAGAGAGAGAGAGAGAGAAGTATAGCTCAGCACTGAGGTGAGAGGCCAAAAAAATAGAAGTATGTGTGAGAGAGTGGGAGTAAACAGTACAAAAGTGAAAGACAAAGACAGAGAAAAAAAAGTGTAAAAAGAGGGAGTAGGGAGGGGGTGGTTGCTGTAGCTGTGTTTGTGCATGTGAATACTGCACCATCTCAGCAGCAGTACGAGTAATGCTGCACTCTAATCCTGGTATTAAAACCTCTGCTGATTCACTAAAGCAGATTACTGACATTTTCCCATTTTCCCCTTCTGCCCTCCTGCTCAGTGATGACCAGTGCATGCTCCTAACTTTGGTCATGTTTGGCAAAAATGTTGACCCTGTTTTATATTCATCAATATCCACCAGTGTCCTTTAAGCTATAAATATACAAAGCTGATGGACAGTGAGAAGGATAACACCCACACCATAATTTACATACTGCACACTTCTCATGTTTGCCCTGGGCTTCCTTGTTTGCCCTCCTCTGATACAAGCTGCATTTCAACTCCTGTTGTGCTCAACAAATGCAGAGCATTTAATGTTTTTGAGACAATTACCAAGCCCTTTGAACCATTCAATCCACTAGACAAAGAGTACACGTATTTTGAAACAATTGTTTGATATATTCTGATATCCACAAAATAAAAATCGGCCACACTCTGAACCTAGAGCTCACTAGACAACGAGAAGAAGCTTTTAAATGCAGTTTTACTTTCCTAGAAAGAGTTTATCTCAGATTCATTAAGTCAGTAATGTCTTTTAATCAAATACTGGATTTTAATTCTGAGTATTTTATTTTTCCTTGCATTTTGTGGCTTTAGTAGTAAGTTGCAGAAACCTTTTAATGTTTTAATTTTTTAATTTTTTTATTTTTTTAACACCATGGATTTTGGTTAACATTGATCATAAGATCAATCACTGAGATTTGGGAGATTCAACCTCACAACCCATCAGCACAATCAACACTTTAAAGCCAGTCTTAGTAATGTGTATCTCTTTGTTTCTGTTGAAGCAGATGCTGGAAAGCTACAGTACTATAAGCCTGCTCAATTCACTAGTCCTCTGTGGAATGAAACAGCTTGCAATTTCATGGAAGGTTGATGAAATCTTAACAAGCTTACTGTCTAAAATAAGATTATGAATGCTCCAGTGATTCCATTATCATAGCATCCTCTGTGTGTCCTTCCTTATCTTGGGAGGAACTTTGGTAGGGTATGACAGCTTGATGAAACCTAGATGAACTGTGTATTGTTTGGTAGGCTCTCCATGTGTTTTTGTCTGGGAACTCGTCAGCTCTATCACTGTGCTGACTCTGTCACGGTGAAAGAAATAATTTCCTTGATATATGCTATAGCTACATATAGTTAGAACACTTGGCATATTTAAGAGGTGTTGGTTCTTTTGCTGTTTGTTGACTTGACCATTAAAAATACAAATGAGAATGAATAAAACAAATGAAATATCTTCAAAGTCACCATCATGCTGTATTACCATATATTACCATATAGAGCCATCATGACTGTTTTATTATCACTGTGTAGTGGATTTCAGTCCATAACTTGTACTGAAATCAACTACGCACTATTGTTCTGTTCAAATAGCAATTTTCTGTTTTTTACGTTTTTACCCCCTTTTGTTATGGTACATTTCCAGCACCCACAGCTTGCTGGCATTTTACCGTAAATTTGACAGATTTTTTTTTTTTCACAGTTTAGTGAGGAGCATGAGACGTTGCTTTGAAGCTGTCATTGCAGCAAATAGTGTACATACATATATACATACATACATACATACATACATACATACATACATACATATATACATACATATATACATACAGGGAGGCTGCACAGTAGCGCAGCTGTTAGTTTTGTTGCTTCTCAGCAAGAAGGTCGCTGGTTTGAAACTTGGTTCGGGCACGGTGCGCCTTTCTGTGTGGAGTTTGCATGTTCTCCCTGTGCATATGTGGGTTCTCTCCGGGTACTCCCGCTTCCTCCCACAGTCCAAAAACATGCTCACTAGGTCAACTGATGATTCTAAATTGCCCTTGAGTGTGAGCATCTCCGTGTCAGCCCTGCGATTGACTGGTGACCAGTCCAGGGTGTGGGATAGGCTCCAGCCACCCGCGACCCTGCACAGGAGAAGCAGTATAGAAAATGAATGAATGAATATATATACAGGGGGTTAAAGCGGGGATGAAAATGGATCCTGCAACCTCACAATGACCCAAAGCATTCCAGCAAAACTACAAAGGAATGGCTTCAGAGGAAGGGGATCCAAACTTTGGATTTGCCCAGTCAAAGTCCAGACCTTAATCCAACTGAAATGTTGTGGCAAGACCTTAAGAAGATGGTACATGCCAGGTGTCCCCCAACCCCTCTCAACTGGCAGAGTTCTGACAGATAGTCTCTACTGAGCCATGCATTCCTCCATTCCTTAAGCAGGGTACACACATAACAATCATTGGGCTAATTTTGTCCCAATTTTCCTCCTCCAAGGACAGCAAATACCAGATTATCTTCTGTTTTATCAGATTATCCTATCAGATTATCCTGTGGTCTGAGGTGTGTTTAGAGTAAATTTGTCCTGATAATCGGCTGTGAAACGGGTTGGGCCAACAATCATAAACATTAAACTTGTTCCATATTTACCACCAAAAATCATCATGTGTGAGGAAAGCCGACGACTCCCGAGTCATGACTCCGTTAGTTGTGATAGAACGTAGAATAGAACGTAGCCAATCAGGAGGCAAGCTGACTGAGGAACGAGGAAGCAGACGTAAACAAAAACAAGCATGATAAGGAATGATAAGGAAAGTTTGTGAGTAAAGTCTGTGTTCCCACTGTCTCCAGAATTTTTCCACAGTCTTTTCTTCTTTTCTTTCATCTAAGACCACCATCATTCCCTCTTCTATTCCTCTTTTATGTTGCGTTTTGTGTTTCCTGGTTGTTGCTAAGTGTTGCTATGTTTCTTCTTCTATGTTTTTGTTAGATCACATTTGGTCAGGTGAGATTTCTGTACTAGATTCTAGATCAGTGGTTGGACAGAATGGTTCTATGTGTGTTGAGCTGTGTTGAGATTATCGGAGCACACCACACACAGTATGATCAAAACTGTTCAATGTCTGATTTTTGATCTTCATGTGTGGGCTCTCTAACAGATAAAACATGGACCAGTACTTATGGACCAGTACTTATATAGCGCTTTTCTAGTCTTACACTGCTAGCCTCATTCACCCATCCACACCACATTCACACACTGATGGCCGGCTGAAACTAATGCAGAAGCCATCAGCTATATCTAACACATTCACACCACATTCATACACAACTGAACAACAGTGGGAGCAACTTGGGGTTCAGTGTCTTGCTCAAGGACACTTCGGCATGTGACTGCAGGAGCTGGAATTGAATCAACAACCTTCTGATTGTGGGGCTACAACTCTCTTCACATTTAGAAAATCCTGATGTGTTGACCCTGCTTTAGCAGTGAGGGTTTTATGGGCTTTTTCATCACCAAGATATTAAATGATTAGAAACAAAAGTAGTAACCTCTTGCTTTCAACTGTGGAAGAACTTCAGACCAGCGGTGAAATCACAGAAACATCACTTAGACCAAATACATACTTGGACGGCTTTTTGTCTGAGGACCTGCCAGAGCTGGTTTCAGCAGCGGATTCAGCCAAACCAATGATTTGTCTTCTGGACCTCATCCCATTTTGACTGCTTAAGAAATTTCTTCCCTTGGTTGGCGCCTCTCCACTAACTGATAAATGCGTCTTTACTGACAGGCAATGTGCAAGTGGTGTGCGATACTGCAAAATTTGGTATTGATCCCATACAGAGTAAATACAGGGCCAGTTTTAATACTTTTTGTATAAAAAGCATCTTGTTGAAATTAATCCAAAAAAAAAACAAACAAACACTAAAACTAATGTTTCTGTTCATGAATGAATATAAATAACTAATTTGTCAATCAGAAAAAAGAAATGTGCTTTAATTTTTTCCTGTGATGTTGTCAAACAGTACATTTGAATATTTGTGGATAAAACAATAATCATTATGTTTTAGTATTTAAGATATCATTTTGATCAAAGAACTGTAATATACTGATAATTAAGGCCAGCAGTGGTAAACATCTTACACTGGATGGTGGTCTGAAGTATTTGTAAAGCACTGTGTATATAACATTTATATCATTACTGAGTTTTCTATTTTCAAAATAATTCATTCAGAATTATTTTAACTGGCTGAATATATGATATGACTGTCTCAATTGTCTTTATTAAATTAGTTTTCTGAAATTTCAACTCTGAATACCAATTACATTTTGAGAAATAACGTCAAATAATGAAGAAGATGACTTAATCTTATTTTCATTTCCACACATCAGCTCCCTGGATATTGTTGATCCTGCTGAAAGGACTCTGTTGGTGACTTCCATCTCTGATCCTGGGGTCTGGTTGTCATTTGTGGAGGCTCCTCCTCCCTCTGTTTACTTTGAAGTTCAGGGTTTTGTTTTGTTGTGTTATTAGACATTTGCTGATGACACTCAGCTGTACTTATCAATGAAGCCAGAAGAAACCAGACAGGTATCTAAACTGGAAGCATGCCTCAAAGATGTAAGGACTTGGGTGAGCAGAAGTGTCTTACTCCTGACCTCAGAAAAGACTGAAGTCATTATTTTTAGTCTTAAACATTTCAGAGAGCCATTCTCTGACGAAATAGCTGCTTTGGATGGTTTCAGCCTGGCATCAAGCACCACAGTAACCTGGGAGCTCTTTACAATCAGGACCTGTCCTTAAACTCTCACACCCAACAGGTCCCAAAGATGGTGTTTCTTTTTCTTCGTAATATCAGAAAAATCAGACACATCTTGTCTCAGAGCGATGCAGAGAAACTAGTCTATGCTTCTGTTTTTCCATGTTATATTACTGTAACACTTTTTATCTGGCTGTCCTAACAAGACTATAAGGACTCTTTAGCTGGGTGACACTGCAGTTCAGGTACTGACTGACTGGTACTATGGGCCAGGAGGAGGGACCATATCTCTCTAGAGTTAGCATCTCTGCACCGGCTACTTTTAAAATCTATAATAGAATTTAATGTTCTACTTCTGACTTTCAGACTAAAGGCTAAAACACAAGCTTAAGGCTAAAACATGTGTTAATCTGTTTGTGATAATGTTCATTCCAACCCACATGCAGCAGTTATTCTGCAGTGATCTGATCAAACTTGAGAGTCTGTCAATAAAATGAAGAGTGAGGTTATGTTAGCTCTGATTGGTAGATGTGCAGCACTGCAAGGATTTGCTAACATTACATGATAGCCTGTGGCTACATCTCAGACCACCAGCTACTACACTACAGTACAAACTGACAAAGTTTGCTTGTTGTCACGTTTCCATCAATACTTTGTAAGTGTTGATAAATACATTACCTCATTGCGTTGTATCTGGTAAAAAGCTGTCTTAAACGAAGAAAAGCAGTGTCAAAAAGAAATTCTAATGCTTCCAATCTCCATTCATTATTTTCAAACAAACATATATATATTCATATGTATAACATATTGTACTAAAATTAATAAAACAGAGACAAATCATCCACCTCACAATAGTCCAAAATGTTTTTATATTTATACACGTGGAATAAACAATCTAATTACTGGCCTCCCAAGCAACAAGGGGGCAACTGTAAAAACTGAATTTACACCTAGAAAAAATTGGGGGTCGGGGTTCAGGGTTACTCTTACACTTGATCATCATGTAGTCCTGGTCTATATCTCATCACTCAGCTTTTGGCCTCTAACTGTTGCCTTTACAGTGTTGTGATGCACTCTGCTGGACAACTGATGTATTACTGCAGTTTGTTTTGTGATGGTTATATAACTTGTGTTTTTGGTTTGAACAGTTGAAGAAATCTTGATCAAGGAGGACCTTCTGCCAGACATTATTTACTGAAAAGATCCATGACATTAAACAAACAGCCTGCAATAACATCCCCCTCTCTAATTTGCCATTTCACACTCAATCTATTGAATGACACAAACAATATCGGCAACTATGAAATTCCACAAAATCACTAACTGCACTCTAGCACTATATAAAGTCATCCACTCGGAAAAATATATAATTATAGTACCGCTTATCAGGACTGCGACTGTCTCGTTAAGTCAACCCAGGTAATAGAGAGAGATTCCAGATGTGTTAATCCAGCTTCATAGTACAGGCTTCTGGTCCAGGAGCAGGGTATCAGGAGTACTCAAATACCTATGAGTAAAATCATAAATTCAAACCACACATTAAGCAGCAACCTCCGGTCTGTAAATATAAGACAGTGCTCTGATCGAGAGATGGCTCCAGAAGAACCAGAAGTCAGAAACACACCAAGCTCTTGTTATTCCTCACTCTGTTTCTTTATTAAACAAACAGTAGAGTTGAGGTGGGACAGCTCCACATACACACACTGATGGAGGACTTTCTTATGCATATAGGCTCTATTTGTATTTGGACTGTTGTTGGACACTTGGACTGTTTAACCTTTTATGATGTTTTTAATGATATGCTCTTATTTTGAGTGTGTTGATGCAAGACAAATTTCAACAAAGAATGTCCCCCATCTGAATCGTTTATTTTGTTAACTGCAAGCACTGTATGGGGGGGTGAATTTTTTTCTAACTAGACAGTTTCCACAATATTAAGATCGCCAGTTCGTCCAATCAGAGGCACAGCCCAGCTCACATGAGTGCCGGGCACCCTATGGTTGTTACTGTGGAGACTCACAGCCCGCCTCATTTCTAATATGGCCCGCTGACCATTTTGCTTCAAAATTCTGTGTCAGAAACAGACGGGTGACGTCGCGGAGACTCTGTCCATTAATTATCCAGTCTATGGTTGGTGCACAGATATTTTCAGATCCCTCCAGAGATGTTGGATCGGATTCATGTTTTGCAAAGTACCTCTGAGTCACTGGCCGCTATGGGCAGAAAAGGAGGGGACTCAAGGTGTTGCCCTGTTCTCCCCTGACTTCAACCCTACTGAGACCCTTTGGAGCAGAGGTGGGCAATTCATTTTTACCAGGGGCCACATGAGAAACTTGAACTGTGTCAGAAGGCCACACCAACAATAATGAGACCTTAATTCTGCTCTACATTAACTTGTTTCCATTGTAAAATGCAGTTACTTATATTTTGATGAGCAGCTTCTGGTAACCAGAAGAACAAGGATATTCTTTAATGTAAATGTGTGAAATTGTGGGGTAGGTCAGTTAGGAAAATACTCTCATTTTGTGTTAGTGTTTCATTGTATTCTTAGTGTTTTAGTCTTCACTGAAAAACTTTATAACAACTTTATACAAAAAAAATAGCTTGAATGTTTTCACATGGGTAAGTACATCCATATGAAAGTAATGTGGATGCCACACTTTTCAAAATAAAAGCAGCACAGTTGTATTATGTACGCGGCATACTTTTTTTTTTTTTAATGTTCTAATTTATCAGTGACCTCGTGTGGACCAGACAGGGACACCCATAGGGCTGGATGTGGCTCACAGGCTGTAATTTGCCCAGGTCTACTTTGGAGCATTGTCAAGCAAAAGATCTCTGAGGCGGAGGAGGGCAATCCACTTTAAAAAGCAGCTCTGGGAGGCTATTCTGACATATTGCAAAATTCAAGCAGAAACTCCAAAAACTCATGAGATCATTAGATGCAAGAATTGTGAAGGTGATATCAAAAAGAGCTCCTGACTTGTCCTGTTGAGATGTTTTTGATAAAAATAGATTTTAATTTTAGTAAATATGACCTCTAAATGCTGCAAATTCAACCAAGGACAGTTATCAGTTCTGTGCTCTGTACTATTCTAGTTTGAGTATAAAACATTATTTAGTGTTTGTTTTCTTTAAATAAACCATAAACTAACATGATTAACTTCTCTTTCTTTCATTTTTCTTTTTCTATTTGAACCCGCTGATACCACCCCTCATCGGAGGACAAAAGGACAAATAACTTTATTCTACAGAATACTCATAATTTTACTGGCTGTCTGATAGTCTGATATCATCATATTTTAGTCATTGTGTTTTTATTCTTAACAATGTTAGTTTGACTGTGTTCAAACATGCTGTTTTATTGTTATTTTTCTACCAGCCTGATTTTTTTTCCTCTTTTTGTTTGTTTCTCACTTTGACTTTTCTTTTCTTTTGTGTGACCCGTTTCTGAGTCCTGAAAGCCATGGCTCGAATGGATGGCATGTGCAGTTTTTGCATGCTAATACTGCTGCCATTATTAATGAATACTGAAGACTTTCCTTGAAGCTGTTATTCTTCTGCAGCTTTCCCAGGGTTTGAGCTCCCTCTGTTGGTCAGAGGCTGTAACTTCTACATGAAAAATAAACTTTGGTTCCCAAGTCTTATTGAATTCCACCCGACAGACTGTGACTCCTGACAAATAGTTCAACATCTCAGACACTCAAAGCTCAGACCTGACTGAATTTTATTAGTGAGGAGAACCAGATTCCAATGAACAATTAATTTAAAGTGTATTTCTTGAATTCATGATGTAACTGATAGTTTTATCAGGTTTCTGGAACATGTTAAAGATTTTTCTCCTTCTTTGTAAATCACTGAGGCCATGGATGGTTTATTTAACTTATTGGCTGCAAAAAATTCAACACTTTTCACAGTTTTTATTAGAATTTTTCCCCTATTTTTGAAGACAGTCAAAGTGTGTGTGTGTGTGTGCATGTATGAGGAGTGTCCCAGCATCCTCTGTGCTGGTCAGGTGGGGCACTCCTCATCCTCTGGGCTGGCAGTTGTAGACGGTGGTGTGAGGGGGCAGGAGGGGGTCCCCGGTGGGTCAGTGGTCTTCCTGTGATGATCTGGTGGTTCACCTTCACTCTGAGCAGCAAAAGAAAAACAAGTGATGAAGAGCGTGATCCCAACTTTAGCCCCTGTGTTTACCTGAAGGACGTAAAAACGTTTCCCTCTGTTCTATATTAAAAAAATTTTAAAAAATTTTAAAAAACAGCAGCCATCAGTACAGGGTTAGAATAAAGACAGGACAACAGCATGAGATCAACCAGGACTTCTGCTGTTTGATCAGATAACCAAGGAGTCTGTGTAGATTTGTCTTTGTTTTGGCGATTATTACTTGACCTCTGTGTGCTTCAGACGCAGGCTGCAAAAAGCTGTCAGTCAGTCTGACAGAGTGTGTCAAATAATCTTCCAACCATCAGTGAGCAGGAGGAAAACTTACAGGAGACGTCTGCTGTGATCAGCTGTGAACTTGCCTTTGTGTGCTCCACCTTCTGAAGATGAAAAAACACAATAACGGGGCGAGTTCATCACACAAATCACCTTTGACTGACTAGAATTAAAGTTTGGACAAGATTTGACACACTGACATTAGTTAATTAAATTAATTAGTTAATCTTCGTGATGTTGTGTGTGTGTGTGTGTGTGTGTGTGTGTGTGTGTGTGTGTGTGTGTGTGTGTGTGTGTGGTGTGTGTGTGTGTGTGGCTTGCTATAAGTGGTCCCCTCTAGCAGCTATCCAAAGTACCTCAACGCACTCCAACCATTGCAGTTGGTCTCAGGAATATCAGCCAGCAAGTGGCCTCCCTGAGATCCAACAACTGCAACAGCTTACCCTAAATGGTCCGCTGAAGCGTTTATTTAAAACAACTCAACTTCTCTTCAGAAGTTAAATTGCTAAACAACTTTTTAAATGTCATTTACACTTTTTTTTTGCATTGTTTTAGACAATAGAGTTAAAGGTTGCTACACTTTAACTTAAACCAACTAAAACGAGCATCAATGCCAGTCGCCAGCAGGGCTCTCAAATAGAGACAGACAACCTTTCACGCTTCAAAATTAATGTATCTAATATATTAGTAGCAAATCCTGCAGCACTGAGGAGAAAGCATCACTTTACATGCAAGACAAATACCCTTAAAACAACCATTTAATGGAATAACAGTCCAGGAATGGACACCTGTGATACAGATTATTATAATACATCTGACAGCTGAAGATAATCATTCCACCTGTGACTCACTTGTGTCAATCATACATCTGAAACTATCTTTTGACTAACATCAAACTGTCAATATTCTGTAGTTAAACAGGTATTATTTAAAAAAAAAAAAAAAAAAAAGTCTTACTGAGTCGTGACTGAGCCATAGTTTCTCTCTGGTCTGCAGGTGTTCCTCTGCAGGGGCTTCAGTAAAAGACTGTTTTTTTTCCCACCAAGAAAATGATGATGGTCTGTCCTCTGAGAGTTCTCTCTGGTTTTCAAAGGGTTAAATCCTGGCATGTATGTTGAACACATGCCACACAGCCACAACTCTCTCACTCTGGACTTTGGACATTAAATAATTTATTCATTCATTCTCTGTTGGACAATAAATACCCCCCAAACCTGCCATCTCTGCCACTGCCTGCTTCTGGGTCAATGACCTCTAAACTATCGGACCCTTCTTCTAGTGATGCCAGCACACCCAACTAGTGTGAGTAATTCTCCTGAGCCTGTTCATCCTCCTCAGTCACCAGCCCCTTTAAAAGAGCCTTTTGTTCCCCCAGAGCCATATTCCAGCGATTGGTTCCTGTAGCCAGTTCATTTTGAGTTGCTCTCATGGTATCATCTCCAGCCTTTAAGTTACTCAGATAAAGCTAAAATAGTATGTTTGGTTAATTTATCACACCGCTAATGGGCCACCGCCTTGTAGAACGGAGCCTCACCAGTGTTAATTTCTTTCAAGTCCTTTTCTGCAGAACTTCGTTGAGTGTTTGATCAACCAGTTAAGGGGAGGGAGGTGACCCGCTGCCTTCCGGCCATGTCTCAGGGCTCTCAGTCAGCTGTTATTTTCTCAGTTGAGTTCAGGTTTCTGGCTAGTGAATGTGGGTGGGATAAGCACTAATGGGGATTTAAATGAAGAGTCTCTCTGAGCTAGCCACTTAGGGACGAGCCCTCCACTTTGGAGGAGTTAATTTCTCTTTCCATCAAAATAGATAATCAGTTGAGGGAATGGGTTAGAGAACGCTCCAGCAGGTCCAACAGGCTAGTTTCCCCAGTAAACTCCCCAGCTCTCCCATCTAATACCACTCCTCCTCCTCCCAGTATGCCATCAGCCTCTCCCCTTCCCCCTGAAGAACCTATGCAGCTGGGTGGAGCCTGTCTTTATGTATCTAAATGACATACTAATCTTCTCTCACTCCTTCTATGAACACAAGCAGCATGTTCACCTGGTTCTCTAACGCTTCCTTGAAAACCGCCTCTTTGTCAAGCCAGCTCACTTCCTGAGGTACATCATCAAGCAGGGTCCACTGCAGGCGGATTCTGCTAAGATCCAGGTAGTTGTTGACTGGTCCACCCCCTCCCTTGCATTTTAGGTCGGCTGAAACGGTGTTGCCATGTAAAAAAGAGGCCGAAATACAACAATACTTCTCATGTAAACTCCACCTAAAATACTCACCTTTTCTATCAGGTTTTAAGTTACAGTTGTAGTTCTTCTTTGACCTCCTCTTTAGTTGTTGTCTCCAGATTTTTTTTATTGTCTTACACATTTAATGTGACGCTGAACCGCTTTAACTTCTTTAAAGGACACAAACACTTACCTGAAGGCTCAGGCTTTTCTCCTAGCAGCTATCAAACCATCTTTCTGTCTCTGTGTGTGACATTGAAAACCAGTTTTGAGAACCCACAAGCAGAACACAGGAACTTGAGACAGGATGAAAGGTGCAAGGGAATTTATTGTCCAAACAACAGGTACGTAATAGTTATGCGAGTCCAAAGTGAATGTGTCTAGAGGGAGGAGAGGGGTAATCCAGAGAGGGATTAAATCCAGCTGGTCTGAAGAGTGAGAGTCCGATAAATCTAGAATCCAGTGTTGAAGAAGAGTTGAGGGAAGCCGGTGGTAACAAAACAGGACTGCAGGCAGAGGATATCAGGAATTAGAATACACAACTACAGGCAATACGAATATCTTAAATGATCGGCTGGAGCTAGACTACCTTGAAGCTGTGTGGTGGGTTGACAATCAAACGGCCTTGGCTTTACTTCGCTTGAAGAGGAAAAACTTCCACAGGACTCCGGAGTAAAACTGATAAAACAAATTAATTTAATCCACTGTTGGTTTAACAATATTACTGCATAATTCAAAGTCAAGTTTCCCTAAACAATGAACCATAGTACAGTAAAGAAACCATGTGGCTCGGTCCTTGATCGATCCTCAACTGACTGTCATCAGCCTCACCTCACACAGCAATAAAGAGTAGTCTCTGGGGCGACTGTGAATCAGTGGTGGAGTTGTCGCCTCTCGATCGGAAGGTCGAGGGTTTGATTCCCAGCTCCTGCAGTCTCATGCCGAAGTGTCCTTGTGCAAGACACTGAACCCCAAATTGCTCCCACTATTGTTCAGTGGTGTGTGAATGAGTACGACTGGGTTAGATAAAACTGATGGCCTTCAATAGACTGTTCTGCCATCAGTGTGTGAATGTGGTGTGGATGGGTGAATGACACCAGCAGTGTAAAGCGCTTTGAGTGTTCAGAAAGAGGAAAGACTAGAAAGAGGAAAGACTAGAAAAGCGCTATATAAGTACTGGTCCATTTACCATTCCATTTAAATTGACGGGATCCATCGTCACCGCTGAAACAGCAATACCATACTGATTTTACTTCATGGAAAATCCATATGACTTAAATTAAATTACTTTTAACTGAATTTAACACGTTTTCTTTTAATACTGAAGTTCATTCATTCATTCATTTTCTACCGCTTATCCTTTGCAGGGTCGCGGTTGGCTGGAGCCTATCCCAGCTGACTTAGGGTGAGAGGCGGGGTACACCCTGGACTGGTCGCCAGTCAATCGCAGGGCTGACACACAGACACCCATTCACGCTCACACACACACCTACGGGCGATTTAGAATCACCAATTAACCTAGTGAGCATGTTTTCGACTGTGGGAGGAAGCCGGAGTACCCGGAGAGAACCCACGCATGCACAGGGAGAATATGCTAACTCCACACAGAAAGGCGGTGCTGAATCATCAACTATTAACACAATGTCTCCAGTGGTAAAGTTGCGAGATGGGTGAAACCATTTTTGCCACTCTTGCAGCTGCGTCAGATATTCTCTGGTCCACTGCTTCCAGAACACGTCTGCCATGTATCTTATCTGTTTTCACCTCCTCCTTGTATATATGTCGTGTTTGTCAAACAGTCCAGGGGGTAAAGACGACTTGGTCTTCAGAGGCAAGAGGTGATTGGGCATAAGTGCCTCTAGGTCATCTGGATCACTGGAAGCCTTAGTTAAAGACCAACTGTTGATAATTGCCTCTCCCTCACATAGAAGAGTATGTAGGCCCTCTTCATCCAGTGTCTGTTGCTTCAGGATGACACTCGAAATCTTCCTCACAGACTTGATTAACCTCTCCAAGACACCTCTGTGGTGAGAGCCAATGATAAGGATTGAACATCCACTGGATGCCACTCTGATGTAGTGTGTTCTTGATCTTGGATACATTCCGTTCTTAAATAGCTCTCTTTAGTTCATGTTCGGCTCCAACAAAGTTTGTTCCGTTGTTAGAGCAGAGAACGTCAACCTGGCCTCTTCTGGCTAAGAAGCGGCGTATAGGATTTTTAAAAGAGTCTGTGTCCAGAGAGGATGCTACCTCTCATTGAACTGCATGGACTGCCATGCATGTTAAGATAACACCATACCTATTCACTTTACTTCGTCCACATTTTACATCAAATGGGCCGAAGTAGTCCACTCCAGTGTTGGTAAATGGAGGGTCATCTGACAGGACTATGTATCAAGGTATGTCAGCCATCAGTTGTTGTCCTGCAGCTCCATGAGTGTCGACAGACAATGCACTTTGATAGATAGCATTTTCCATATGGCCGAGTTTGCCCCAGGAATCCAATACTTGGTCTGCAACTTTAAGAGCATATGATTCCGACTGCTATGACCCAAATTCTCATGGATTTCTTTGAAGATCAGTTTTATGACATAAAGATTTTTTATCAAGGATTGCTGGCCGTTTTGACTCCTCTGGCAATGCTGCCCTGTTGAGTCTTCCACCAACCCTGAGGATGCCATCTTGTTGGACAGGGTTTAGCTTGAAAAGCTTACTGCTTCATGCCTTGACCCCTTTGAAGTGCAGAGATCTCCTTGAAAAACATCTTACCTTGGCAATAACGAACAATTTCTCTCTAGGCTTCATTGAGGTTCTCCATTGTGAGTATACAGGAGTCAGCCCCAAATAGGTCTGTCTTGAAGCTCTGCATCTCCTTGACAACTTTGAGGGGAGACTTTGTAACTTTCAGCTCCTTTCTCTTTCGACATTCTCTTAGCAAGGAGCAAAACTTGTGCCAGGATACCTAGCGGGTCATACACAGAGCTCACAATGGATAAGATGTTCCTCCTGGAGGGAGCTTTGTCTGACACTATTAACTTGAATCTGAAGCTGTCAAATTGGATACACCAGTGAACCCCCAAGGCTCTCTCTGTGGGAAGCACATCTTGACTCCGATCAAGGTCTTTAACCTCTGTTGCTTTCTCCTCTTCTAGGATTACAGACAGCAGGGGTCTGCTGTCACTTATCCATTTGGTGAGTCGGAATCCTCCCCTTTCACAAACAGCTCTCAAGGTGTGGTAATGCTGCACAGCTTCTGGACTGGAGTAATTTTAGACAGTCATCTAAATGGAAGTTGTTGAGCGCTTGGTTGTCTTCCGTGCATTTGCGTAGGGCAAAGCTGGCACAGCTTGGAGATGAGGTTGTACTGAACAAGTGAACCACCATCTTATATTCCACTCTCTCCTTACTTATGTCACCTGATGTCCACCAGAGAAACCGTAAAAGATCAGAATCTTCATCAGGCACCTTAACTAGGTGGGACATGGCTTCCATATCAGCCATGACTGCCACTTCCTCTTTCCTGAACCTGGTGATGACACCGAGGAGGGTGCTGGTCACATTTGGTTCCTGTAACAACTCATTCAATCAATCATTCAGAGAAGTGCCTTTGTATTATGCTCCACAGTCAAAGACCACTCTGAGCTTGTGCTTCTTGGGGTGATAAATGCCATGGTGTAGCAGCTTGTTGTAGTGTCTTTCTGAAGAGATCCATTGACGATCCAGCCGAGCCTTGTTCTTACAGCATATGGACCACCATTTATGCTGGCGATGACCTGCCATGGTTCCACAGCTTTGGGCGCACAAGTCCCAATAACGAGTCCCATACCTGCATCTATACTTGGAATTATTACCATTAACACATCCTGAAGGTGAGACCACTTGTAAACATCCTCTTGTAAAGGAATGTTGTTCTGCAGATGCAGGAATTGTTTCCTGACTGTAAGAATCTGGAAGCCCCAGAAAGTCATTGCAGCCCAATCTGCTCACTTCAAGGCCAGACACAATGTGACTGCTAACAACCCTTTTTTCTCCCATGGTCTTCAGTAGAATTTGTGTTTTTCTGCCTGTGAGACTAAGTTCTTTCATCAGCTCCTCAGTGCAGAAACAAGCAGTACTCCCAGGGTCCAGAAAAGCATAAGTTTGTGTCACCTTTTGGCCTTTCGTGGTCCTGACTTGAACCGGAACTATTGCTAAGATGCTCTCTACATTCTTGTTGTCACCAATGGTTGCATCCATTCCCACAAATCCACTTACAATGGACTCTGACAGTCTTTCCTCATTTTCACGTCCCTTTATCGCGCTTTACCTCCTTGTTTGAAGCACTGGGTTGTGCAACATTGTGGGGTGTGACTGTGTGCACACTTGGCAGCTCAGTTTCTGCTTGCATGAGCTACTCATGTGACCCTTTTTTAGGCAACTGAAACACAGACATTTAGCTCTTAAGAAGTCAGTCTTCTCCTTATGAAGAGACTTCTTCATCTTTTTGCACTGTTCCAAAGCGTGTTTAACACCATTACAGAAGAGACATGGTTTTAAAAATGCACAAATTTGGTTGTGACTGACTTTATCTTCTGGCTTTGGCTTTGCAGTCACTTCCTGGGCACTGGCGATAGTTGCTGCAGTGGTGAAGCCTCTCTTGCTACCACTTCTCCTATGCAACCTTTCATCCACTTGAGCTTTAACTTGGCGTTTCAAGGCAAAGTCCTTTATGTCACCAAACACTGGGTGCAGGGCTTCCTTGGCCTGCTTGTTCACAAAATTCACAAGGTCATTGATCATAACTCTGCGATCTTCCTTGTCCTGAATTCCACAGACTAGGCTCCTCCACCTCTGTCTTAATTTGTATGGGAGTTTGGCAATTATAGCACACATGTAGGCTGTATTGTCAAGCTCTTCCACATACTCTACCTTAGTCATTGCATTACGACATCCAGTGAGATAGAGGCAAAATGAGTTAAGAGCTTCTCCATCATCAGACTTGATGGTTGGCCAGTTCAAAACCCTGTCTATATAAGCCACAGAAATCTTATACGTATTCCCAAAATGTTCTTTCAGTAGTCTTTTGGCTTCATAATATCCACGTTCAGGCTCCATATGAAGACAGCTCCTTATCAGCTCCCTCGGCTGTCCACTGGTGTCCTGCTCCATATGGTACAATCGATCCTTGTTGTTCTCTGTCTTGTCTTCTACTCCATGTTCAAAGGCTCTTATGAAAAGTTTATATTCCAGGGGCTCTCCTTTGAATACAGCAATGTTCTGAGGAGGTGGGGTTGCCAATCTCTGCTGCTTGGATAGCATTTCAGCGATGCCTAGTAGAGCTTCTGGCTGCTGATGAAGTGGGTGAACTTTGGATATTTTGTGGAACATCACTCTTTTGTGCTGCTTCTCTATCTGTGGTGAGCATGAGACCCTTTTGACCAGGAGCTGGCACATCACGAGCTTGATTTGAAGCCATGTTCATTCCATCATGACTTGATGCATTGCATGAGAGTACTTCAAACTCAGTTAAGATCTTAAGCTTAGCATTATTTGCTGCAAAAGCAGTTTGTATCACCAGTTCCTCCTTTTCTCCCCAGTTTAGCTTCTTTTTCCTTTAACATTTGTTTCTGTTTTAATGTAGATGCTTGGACTAACAATGCAGCACGCTCCAATTCTGCCTTAAGACGAGTAGATGATGCACAGGACGAATGTACAGAAGATGCCTTTGAGCTACGCTTTGAAGATGTTTTAGATGCATTGGAAACACTGTCTGATGGCTTCACCTTTTCATTGCATTTAGCACCTTCCACTATACATAGATTAGCCTCATCTGTCCAAACCTTAAGACTTTCTGCAAATTTCCTAAAAGTATCAGCCTTTAGGTTCAAACCAGTTATCTTGGTCTCTGTTCAGAAATGTCTTGTAATAGACCCTTTACATTGGTGTTCAACTCACAGAACTCTCCAAGCAGCTCATTGAAATCCACCATCAGTTTGGTTTGAATCACTGTTACACCCTTATCTTCTTCACTGTCCATTAAATTGCTTATCAGACTCATTTTTCCTGTTAGCTTAGCTAGCTTGGCCCTCTGTGCACTAATAGCATGCTTCACCTTTAGCTGTGACTTTCACTGTCCTAGCATCTTCAACTGGAGCCGTTTTTTCCTTTTTGTGCTCCATGTTTGTAATGAGCAGACTAACTTCAGTTGAAGTGTTTCAGCCACATATTGGCCACAGTTTAGCTTGACCAAGTATGAAGATACCATTAACCAGCTTGCTAATGCACAGAGTGATGTGGCGTAATTCAGAGTTACAATGTACACTTTACTCACAACCTCCATAACTTGAATCAGTCAAATCTCTTCCTTGTGGCTTCAAATCCATCCACAAATGTACATTTTTCCACGCAGGTTTCTTTACGATTGTGGTAGGTTAGAGATCAAACGGCCTTGGCTTTACCCATTTATGTTCACTTGAAGAGGAAAAACTTCCACAGGACTCCAGAGTAAAACTGATAAAACAAATTCTTTTAATCCACTGTTGGCTTAACAATATTACTGTATAATTCAAAGTCAAGTTTCCCTCAACAATGAACCATAGTACAGTAAAGAAACCATGTGGCTCGGTCCTTGATCGATCCTCAACTGACTGTTGTCAGCCTCACCTCACACAGCAATAAAGAGTAGCTCTCTCTTAAAGCGACAGGATCCTTTGTCACTGCTGAAACAGCAACACCATACTGATTTTACTTTACAGAAAATCCACATGAATTGAATTAAATTCCTTTAGCTGAAACATCAATCAACAGGTTAGATAAAGGCTGAATAAACTGCTGAGTAAACTGTATTTTTTGAGACACTCATCTTAGAGAAAAACACTTCAAACATCCTCCTTCTCTTTCCTTTCCACTGGTTCTACTTTCTCTTACCTCCTCCTCCCCGTCCTTTCACCTTCTAATTTTTTTCTCATCTTTCCTTATTTAATTTAACTCTTTCTCTAAGTCATGCAGAAGCTTCCCCTCACAAACACGCCTCTTTTAAAGCTTCTACCACATTATTATTATTATTATTATTATTATTATTATTATTATTATTATTATTATTATTATTATTATTATTATTATTATTATACTTTCCTTCTTTGTAGTTAAGTAGTGCAGCTACTTCTGTATATCGTTATTTATTTATTGATTTACTTATTTTTTTTTACTCAACCTTCCTACTAGGAGGGACTAGGACACAAGTAAACGACACAAGTGGAGGAAACTTTTGAGCTTTTATTCACCCATAATGCATTCACTGTGGTGCCACTAGAGGGCAGCATTACTCTAGGACAGAACTACAAACCCAGTCTCTTTTCACTCATGACCATGCAACCAGCACTTTTTTGATTTGCATTTTAAGAGGTGCTGTTAAAATTGAATATACTTCATGATTTTTAAATCATTTGTTTGATGAGGTGGAAGTAAACTGTGCCAGCAAATTCCTTTACTGTGGTCTGAAGATCCTCAGAGTTAATTCAACTATAGATGTGTGCATGGGCTTTTTGCTGAAGGCTCAGAGATTAAGTAGAAGTCAATTTTATCTGTGCTGATGACCCTGCAGGCCAGTTTCTGTGGTATCTGCACGGGAGTCACCACACCAGGAGTGGAGACACACTAAGTGAGGCTGCAATTAGCTCCACACATCCTAGTAGGAAGGTATTATGATGTAATCAGAACATGTATGGACCAACAGAGGCAGCATCTTTATTTGGACATGGATCTGCCTGCTGCTGCTGCATTATAACAAATGACCAGGAACATCATGCAAGTGAGGAAACATACAACACTTACACAACGTGGGATACAACACAAGACAGTACAAACAAAGCAAGAGTGTGTTTGTGTGTTGTTGTGTAACTGCGTGTGTGTGTGTGTGCGTGTGTGTGTGTAAGAGAGAGAGAGAGGTAGTAATAATAATAATAATAATAATAATAATAATAATAATAATAATAATAATAATAATAATAATTTGAAGATACCGTTTTAGACAAAAAAAATCTGTATCCATGTTCACAGCTTTGCAGTGCCTGTAGAAGAAAGCCCCCCCCCCACACACACACACACACACACACACTAAAAGAACTACATGTGAAGATGTTATTCTTGGAAGAATAATTAAAGGAGACTGTAGATAGCAGCCCACCATATTCAGATGTAGGTGGAAGCAGTCCAACACAACAACAAATACCAAACCAGTATGACTAAGTTCCTAAAAATGAAGAAAAATAAAAACCCTGTCCAGTTGGAAATAACAAGGTGGTTTTCCTGGTAGCCAATCACACACAGAAACCTCTGTGACTGTGTACACCTACAGTGCATGCCCACTGACAGAAGAAAGGGAAAATCTACTCATCAGCGAGCAGGGGCCTACACAAAAAAGCAGGTTTTACCTACTCCAGACATCTTTCTTAATCTGGCTACAGATACATTTAACATCACACAAAGATGGTTATCAACATAATAAGGCAAAGTAGTCACAGGAGTGGTCACGTGACTAGGAGGCACGGCATGGTAACTCTCCTCTGTAGGTAGGTCGCCTCTATATATTTATAAATAGCCCACAGAGCTTCGGAGAGGGTGTATAAGATACAGATGTGTGGATGTTTGGTGCTGGAAACCACAAAGTTAAAAGTCAAAGTGTAAAGTTAGCAGCTTAATACGAGCTAACGTGTCACCAAAAAAAATCATGGCAGAAAAAGAAACACCAGGCTGGGCCTTCCACATGATCGCAGAAGTCTTAAGCGTTAAAAAATCGTTCTAAAAAAGGTTTGATGAGCTTAAAGAATCAATCAGTTGATTAAAAAGAGACACACAAGCCACTTTGAACGGAATTATCCACACAGAGAAGTTCATTGATGCAATAGAGGATCAGATGGCAGGTGACGGCCTGATGTTCTCTTTAATGTTACACAGAGAGCGGCAGTTTTTTTTTTAGGATAATTTCAAATTTACATGTACAAATGTTATCTCTTGGGTTCCACGTTCCACTTGCTTGCCATTATGAAGACACATATATTGAACAGTCATGTGCTGTGATGTCACACAGTTGTGCATTTTCCTTTAAACTGAGTTCAGTCAAAAAAGTGAGAGCAGGACTTTTGGTATCATTTTGAACCCCGGCCTTAGCTCTGAAATCATCACCCCAACATTTCAAGGACTATGACTTCTTAAAAACATACCAAATTTTGGAGGATTTATATACTAATAATCTGCTGCTAAGAAATTCTACATTTTTTGCAAATAGGTTTGAAAACTGCAATCACGGCAGACGGTTAGTGCAACGGTTAGTGCAACGGTTAGTGCAACGGTTAGTGTAGCGGTTAGTGCAACGGTTAGTGTAGCGGTTAGTGCAACGGTTAGTGTAGCGGTTAGTGCAACGGTTAGTGTAGCGGTTAGCGCTGCTGCCTCATAGAAAGAAGGCCACCAGTTTGAATCCTGGTTTGCCCGGTGAATGTGGTGTGGATGGGTGAACGAAACTAGGATGGGGGGATGAGACTAGCAATCTAAAGTGCTTTGAGTGGTCATAAAGACTGGAGAGGCACTGTATAAGCAGCAAGTCCATTTACATGAATGTAGTATCATGTAGGGCTGGGCAATTTATCCATTAAATTGATGAATTCATATCATTTTCTGCAACAGATTTAAAAAATTAAAAGTTTTTTTTCTTGCCTTGGTCCCATTGTAAGTTGTATCAATATTTGAAAAAAATGTACAGTTTTCATGATGGAAGGCCCTGTCAGGTTTTTCACAAGGACTTTTAAAAGCTTGTGTTTGTTTTTTAAATGAGATTAAAGAATGATCCGAGAGTTTCATATTAATATACTGAGAAAATACTCAGCCTTGAGTGTTTATGTCAAACCTGCCTACATCTGAACTACATAATCAACATTTCATGACACACACTTTAACTTTAAGAGGGAACTCCTGCACTTAAAGGCTTCTCCTTCTTTTTTAAATTCTTGCTTGTGTTGTATGTCGCTTTGGAAAAAAAGCATCTGCTAAATGAATTTGTAGAGTTGTAGAGTAAAATATTTTGACAACATAGATGCAAAAGTTGATTAATGTAATTTTTGTATCACTGGGAGTGTTTCAGTATTATTATTATTTGTATTTATTTATTTATTGAGGGGGGGGGGTCTATGAAAACCATAAATCGAGTATTGTGGGGGAAAAAAATCAGGGATTTTACTTTTAGGCCATATCACCCAGTCCTGGTATCATGCAGTGGATGTTGGTGAAAAGCTTATAGAATTGCTTCAAATGTTCTAGTTATCTATTGGTTATTTTTCTATGACTTGATTTATTCATTTTTGGGGAAACATTAAGCACTTCAGATGAGAGCACATTTGAAAATCCTAAAGTGGAGAGCAGTTCCATGAGGACTAGGCTATGTGTGAACAGCAGATGTTGGTAAAGCTGCATAACAGTGGGATCTGATCTCTCTGAGAGATACATGCTGTAAGCATTTATCAGCGATTGTAGAGGATTATACTAAATCAGATTACTGCATCTCAACCAGCCCATAAAAAGCAAGGTCATTATGAGCTTAGCCCCATGTAATGTCTTCTGTTTTAGAAAAATAATATGAGATTATATTAGGCAATATTTGTGCTGCTGTTCTTCCTGTCCTTCTAATCTGATTTCTCTTCTGATCTCTCACTAATACTGTTAGATATTGCTACTTACAGCCATTGCTTTACTACCAGTGTTTGACCCTTCTGCCTTTCTCTCTGTGTATTCAGAAACAATTTACCAAGTGTGAGAATTTTTCAAGTACAACAGCGAAAGAAAACATTCCACTAATTTAAGACCATAATCATTTTTTGCATTATTCAGTGACTCAGTTCCAGTGGCCTATGTCTCTGAAACACTGTGTATGATGGAATCCACTAAAATTGATATTCTAAAACAAAACCTTTAGACTTTTGCCTACCATGACATCTGACTTAAGAGCATCAAGGGTAACATCTTTCTTACCTGTTTAAGATAATTGTTGTTGTTTTATGCAGTTTATATTCTTTGTGTCTATTCTTGTGTGTCTTTTTGTCTATTACCATGGCATTTTTTAATGTTGCAGCATCCTGTCTGTAGACTTTTTCCTGTGCTATACTAATCTTGCTCTGCAAAGAACTATGGGTCACAAAATGTTTGTATGGAAGAAGCTACAAACAGGATTCACCTAACAGTGGTGCATTAATGTGTGGCCAATGTTGTAGGGTTTTTTTTTTTGTTGTTGTTGTTTGTTTGTTTTTGTTTTTTTTTAATAGGGAATAGCAGGTCTATAGGTTTAAAGAACTAGCAGAAACATATTCACATTCATCCATTCATCTTCTATCCCTCTTATGCTGTTCAGGGTTGCGGGTGTCTGGAGCCTATCCCAGCTGTTTTAGGGCGAGAGGCGGGGTACACCCTGGATTGCTCACATCGTCACATAGATTAGAAAATTTGATTAAGATTAAATGACTGACATCGAGGAAGTTGGTGGAAAATTTTAATGACACTAGCTTTTCACTCCTCAATTGTCAGGGTGTTTATTCAACTTCATATCACTTTGACCTATTTACATTATCAGTAGTATCTGTGCATAAACATACTTTGATCTTACAATTCTAAATGGATCATGCTGGTTCCTAACAATGTTACACATTATCTAAAATAAGCACTGCCAATCATTTGTTCTATAGTTTAAGTAATGACATAACAAAACAAATCCAGTAAGAATCACATCCATGTGTGCTAAGCTACAGTAAACAGAGCAATGTTGTATTACCAGCTGAGCTTTACTCATCGTGAGCATAGTTGATGATGCTCTTCTCTTTCCCACTGGACCAAGCCCCTGCACAATTCTTCCCCTTGGGCCCTATAGTGTTCCATGTCTCCAAGAAACGCCCGAAACCATTGAGCATAAATCTCTCCTCTAAGCTCAGTCTATCTCAACTAATGGTGATCAAGATATCTCTGAGCAGCAGCAAACAGGCTTTGTAAAAGTAAACACATTTTTCTAAAGTAAATACACTCTGATTTCAAAGCTTCTCCTGCAGCAAAAGGACAAACTACTGAGTTTGGTGTATGCTGGATAATATCCAGAGATAGTATAGATGTACAAAGCACTATTAATAACTGATATTGGCCAAAGTATCTAAAGATAATGAATGTTACTGGTGTCTGAAGGTTTGAATTTGACATAGACAAGCCTATCTCTTCTTATTGGTGCATCTTGCAACTACCTAACATTCATAATCAAAGAATATACTTAAAGAAGGATTAAAAACACAAAGTCAAAATATAGAAATTTAAGTAATGTGCATTTAAATGATCTTTTTCGCTGTCCATATTGGTTAAGAAGTGCAAAAATTTAGAATAGAATAGAATAGAATAGAATAGAATAGAATAGAATAGAATAGAATAGAATAGAATGTAGTTTATTAATTCCTGAGGGGAAATTCAGGTAGAATCACAGCAGCAAAAATCAAAGCGTGAAGTGAAAAAATTTCAATAAGGATATACTAGGAATAATATAAATGTAACCTAGAAAAGTGCAACAAGAACAACAAGAACAAGAACAAGAACAAGAACAATAATAATAATAATAATAATAATAATAATAATAATAATAATAATAATAATAATAATAATAATAATAATAATAACAATAATAAAGATTGAAATGCCTAATAAACAAATGTTGTCTGTTTTGGTTTGCAAACAAGATGTGTTACAACTTGTGGTTAATGTACCAACACCTGAATAATCAAATGCCTTTGGCATTTTTTAATGAAAATCATCTTGGTTAATCAAAGTGGAGTTGTTCCCAAAAACCTGAGAGCATTTCTGCCACATGCTCCAGTTTCACTGACAGTTTACATTCTTCCTTAAAGAAACTGAGTAAATGTTCACTCTTTGATCAAATCTGGGCTTCCGTTAACTACTAATAAAAGCTATTCTTTAATTCTTTATGTTATCCAATTCTGTAGGTGGTACTAGAAATGACAAATTTCCCTGGCAGTGAAAGTGGTCGTAGACCCTTCGCAATGCGTTGCGACGCTAACGTAGCGTGGGGTTTCCTAGACCTAAGTGCAGGGTTACCGCGCCCATCTCTGCTGTTTGACGGCCGGAGGAAGAAGCGACTGAGGTCCTGGTTCGAAGGAAGGAATCGGAGGGACATTGGCGGTGGGAAAGACAAGAAAGGATTTTTTTCTCTGATTTTGGAAATTGCGTTAAAGCTGAGGGTTACTCGAACTCTGACAGGTCTGTTTAAGTGAACACCGTCTCATCTCCGCACTGGTGTGTCTCCCCCTCGGCGGGTTAAAAACTGGGTTTGGGGAGTGCCTCCCCTCGGTAGCTTTACTAGCTAAATCTGAGCGCCTGGTGGAGGAAAGGAAGACAAGGTCTTGCTGTATCCAGTAAATGTGATACAACATCGGATACCATCGACTGAAAACTGGTAAGTGTGTGTTCTTATCTCAAATTGAACATAAAGAGATGCATGAAGAGTGTCTGTGCAACTAGCCGTGCTACCGAGCGAGCAAAGAGGGTTAACTGGGCTGTATGTCTTCCATGGTGGAGTTGGCCAGCTATCGTTAGCCTTATGCTAGCAAGTAATTTCTGTCAATAGAGTGGGTGGGGGTCATTGTAAGAAGAACTCTACGCCCCGTGCTAACCCTGATCACAGTTTACCCGATAAGTTCTAGACCGAACTATATGTCCATACATATTTTTATACAATAAGCCTTGAATCAATTTCCGATCTCATGTTAATCAGAGGGGTTAGCTGGGGGTAGCTAAGATGGTTCGCCAGTAACCCCCTTATAGGTCCGGGTGCTCTAATCTTTCTCTTGTTAAGTAAGCACTGTGGGTCAGACTGGGTCGTCTGACACACAATTTAGTAGCGTATTACCCGACTTTTATTTAATCCTGGGGTTGAATTAATACATGAAACTGATACTGTTATACCCAAAAGCGAGCTAACGCTTTTACTTGAGAGCTAATAGGTTTCTGCCACTTTTAGTTTGCTTGTGAATTTCATTTGACTAGATAATTTAAATCGTGATTGCACAATTGCAACTTCATCTATAACCTATGATGCGAGAGTGGGTTTGGGCATTTCTCCACTGTAGTGGGTTATTTGTAGTCTAATGCAATTGACAACGAAGGGAGTCTAAAAATGGCTACTTAACCAATATGATCACCACCCCCAACTATTCAATTGCCGGTCCGTTGAAGTAAACTATAAACTGTACTGACCACAGGCTACATTTTACATGGCTGATCTCGTTGTCAACATATTTAACCTGACTCGGAATTGCCTAATATTTCACTTAGATATGAGCGTTGCTGTTTTTGTGTACCGCTATATGCAAATCTTGTCTACTGAGCGAAGTGTTATTACTGCTATAAATTTGCGTATTTCCAAATTCCTCTGCTGTTAACACACGGAACGGACTGCAACATTTTTTTAAAATAGTCTCTTTAAGCTTAAACGTTTAATCTAGTTAATCGAAAGCGACGCCATCGATTGTTGCTATGCTATGTCAGTATTCTAGTCTATGAGGAAAAATCCACTCATCCACCCTGAGTGCACAAGCTTATTTTAAGCACGGTTTTTACCAACAATGCGTATAACAGAGGTTATAGAAATCTGTATCCATTGCGGTGCGGTAATACAGCCGTGGAATCACAGGGTAAAAGGAACGACAGGCGACGATGTAGATGTGACGGTGGCTTTTAGCTGTCTGATAGTAATGAGAGGGACTGGTGTCACTTTGCGAGGACAGTTAGTCGCTTATTTGAACTTCTTCCTTTAATGACGCGATAATGAGATTGTCTGACTGGATTTTGAAAATCTGTTTATCTCGATCAGGGGTCTGTAGCTGTTGTTAGCTTCTCCTGTAAGCATGGCCTCTCGTCAGCAGTAGTAAGCTGTAGAAATGCAAAAATACACAAGGAATGCACAAATATAATCTTCACACCAAGTGACAATTCAAAAACCGTAAGATTTGTCATGTGAAGTCAGTCGTGAATTTTGCGATCAGTGGTTTCGAAACGACCCAGGCTGCAGAACCACTAGCCTCCAGCTCCTCCAGCACCGAAGCAAGATATACCTATTCCAGTGATGAAGTTATTAAACGGCAGCGTTAAGATGTTTGTGTAAAAAATACTTGCAATGACCTATATATGGTAGTTTTCTCCAAACGGTGTCGTTCCTTAAATGAGCTGTTTGTTTTATACTGTTTGACAAAAGTGAATTCATTTTGCCAGTGTGCCCCCTCCCTTCGCCTCCTCGAATGAATGGGTTCCTGTATTCAAGGCCCAAGCAGCTGCAATGAACAAGATGGCGTTCAAAGCCTTTTGCATCTAAGCTTTTTCTCGGACTGACAGAGACAGCTGCCGAGCATCAGATGGGTTTATGGATTTCTTAATGTTTTATGTTGCAAAATAAACAGAATATATTTATTTTAAAGTATTTAATGCTGTAGGTAGTCCTGATCTGATGAATCCAGGAAATGCACACTGGGAGAGAAAAAAAAAGCTGTGTGTGTTTGGGAGGGGAGGGGAGGGGGGTGTATCGTAGATAACTATTCAGCGTTCAGTGATGTGGCTGTTTATATTAATGTTGAAGCCTTCTTGATACATCAATAACCAGGCATCAGGGAAATAAAGACATTTTTTATTGTGGCTAATATACTACTGATATTGCTTTGTCAGACTAGAGGAAATAGGTATATGATTTTTTTGTTACCCTGGTAACAGAATTATTTGGTGGGGTTGAAGCTGTGTTAAATTTTCGCCTTTTTTTTAAATTAGTCAACACGTTTTCCTCCAACTCCCAATAGAGATGTATTTTTTAGTTTAGTTTAGTTTTGTCTTTTAATGATCAGTTACAGGATGGTAACATCATGCCTGAGACTGATGACTCTGCTCTAACTGCTCTGTCTAGACTTATTTCAGGAACTTTCTAAAGGAGGGAACCAGGATAGGCTTTCAAAGCAAGAAAAAAAAGTAGAAAGATATTATGATGAGTTTCCAATAAATGGTCCAGTGGTCCTGATGGCTCTGGAATGTCCTGATTATCATTTCATGTGCATGCTGTCAGAATAGACACTGCAATCTGCTGGCATTGACATCAAGTCTTGTGGGCAAAAATTTAGAGAATAGAGGGCTTGCCTACTTTTTCTGTGAGCAGTGTGCAATTTTGGTTTAAAAAAAATAAATAAAACACAAGTCAGACATTGAGGACTGCATTCTATCAGTCTAAAACAGCTCTGCTTGAATTTGTATTAAGCACCCAATTTTAAACAATATTGTTCCCTTTGCATGATTTTGAGTGTTTTAAACTTACTTAAGTAAGTAGTACAAGTAGCCTGTTGCATGAGTTAATAGTTTGAAAACATGGTGGGTTGTAAGTGAATGAATGAATGCAAATACCCTCCTCGACAGTATTTGACCTGTTATTTAGTTTATTTTTGTATTATATTATTATTTAATTTATACAAGGGATGAATCAGTATTTAGGAATTACTGAACAATCGTTTCATTAAAAATGAATAGTTTATGTGACTGTTATCTTATCCTAAACATGTATTTTCCTCAGTGTTTTTATACGCCTCTAATGTGATATAACTGCCAGATGGTGTTTGTAGGGTATCTGACGGCTGTTTGCTTGTTGCCATTAAATAAAAAAAAAACTTCCATTATAACATGAAAACATTCTGTAATTACATGAGACATCATGTCATGATAACGTCGCATATTGTGTTCTGTTGCAGTTTGTCCTCAGATATGGCTCAAATTAACGAGCAAAATGCTGATCATAAATACATATACATACTGTACATAAATGCTACTTTGTAGTAAATTTCCCAACGATAGTCTGCAAGATGTGAAAAAGAGGAAAAAATGTGGTTTTATTCTTATTTTCATTTTTCAACATTGTGACATTTCAGTTATTCAAACAAATTCGAAAGAAACAAGAGAGAGTAGGAAAGTTATACCAATACACCAACCAATAAAGGAGAAAAAGTAAACAAAGAAATAAAGTTAAAATAGAGATAATAATAATTAAAAATCTAATAATATTAATAATCATAATTAAGTTTTGATAAGGCAACAGATTATACAGATTCTTTGACTGACTTCTTACACTTTTATATATGGGAGTTAATGATTGTTATTATGATTAATGAGTTCTCTCAATTCATGTGCTTAATGCAGAAAGTAGATCCTTGAAAGTAGAGCTGCGTGATTGGGCAACATTAAGTGATGACGATTATCTTGGTTAATATTGTGATTTGAAATTCTAATTGATAATGAGTCAACATGCTTTGTTATAAAGGAACATACAGATATTATTGGTAGTTATGAAATATGTACTTCACAATTCAAAACAATAAAAAGTAGTTACTTACTGTTGATATTATTTAGGGCTGGGTCGACATGCTTCTCTCCAGACTCGATTCTTTTACGATTTTTGGGGAGCCTATTCGACTTGAATTGTGATTCTTCGATATTGGTGATTTTTGTGATTTTACTTCCCTTATTTAACACCAGCCCATGAAAAGTTGAATGATGATGATGCCTACAGACTATATCAGAAGCCATATTTCCCCCAAAAATGAACATCACATGTGAGTCAGTTTTTTAAGACGTGTTTAGGGGATCTGACATCATGTTACTAGATAGTCACAGAAAAATATTCACCCTCTGCAGGAGAAAAGCGGAGATGTTTTTTCAACCCAGCTTATAAACAAAGACTAAAATGAAAGACATAAATTTGGAAAAAAATGATTTTTAAATTGTTAAACAAAAAATCCAGATACTTATGTGAAACGACTTTTTCTCCCACCCTCAACTTAACGAGGCTGGTAGCACTCAGAGCGCACGTTATACTGATACATTAGTGTTCGGCAGCAGTATTTGCTTAATGAAGGTTAATGTGTATGATTGGTTTGGATGATTGGCTAATATTCCTGATCAGCAATCAATCAGAAAATGCCAAGTTTGGGGCCGATCCATTACTAAGGATTGGGATCAGGACATCCCTATTATAAACTAGAAGTCTTGTCAGTGTAACTTCACACACCTTCCAGTCAATATTCTGTTTTCTACCGGGCATTTTTGAGGGGTTTGCCAAACGTCTTTTACTGAAACATTTCTAAAGCTGGGGCCTTTTCATTCACTTGCAGGTGATAGCGTGGTTGACACGTGAGTAAAACATGCTGCTCTTCAAAAATAATATTTTGAACACTTGCAGTCTATCAAAGAAAAGGCACTAAATTACGCAGTGGAGGAGTATGCAAGCTCACACTTAAATAGCTATTTGTATTAGTATTACATTATCAACAGGCTAAAGCTTTAACAAAAAATAGACAAAATAAAACTGATACAAAACAAAGTAGACTAAAATAAAGCATCTTTAAAGAACTAATTTAAACCTAAAGTTTAACTGAACAGTACTGTAGGGCGCCTAAAATAGTACTGTACAACCTGTCTTTAGTTGTATTTTGAAATTCAAAAAGAACTGATGTTTCTTGTTTTTAATTGTAAAGTACATATTTCACAACTACCAGTAATATCTGCATAAAGCATGTAGACCATGCTGTGGTCTTCTGAAGTGCCTATCCATGTCTGCTTCCAAAAGTCTGCTGTTGTTGGTTTTTTTGAACAGTGTAATTCAGTGAACGTCTTCTTAATTTTTGTGAGTACTGTGTCTGGATTCTCTTTCTTTTGCCTGTTTTCTGGTCGTTACTTGGTTCATGAGTATCATCTTTCTTTTGATCGTCCAACAGTAAGAATTGTTAAATCTCCATCTTTTCCAAAACATCAGATTTTTTTTTTTTTTTTTTAAATTCTCGGAACCCCAGTTATTTAAAGAATTGTTTCAGCCCTAAAAGTATGCACATTGACTCTTTTGCAGGTGTGTCTTTCCCCTTTAGGTGTTTTTAAATTCACCTAACAACTACTGCTGTCTATGAAGTAAAAAAATCTGAGCCCTTGTCTGACAGCATGGACACTGACACAGGGGCTGAGAATGTTTTAACAGGATGTGATTCCCTTTCCCAGTGTTTTGATCCAACTTAACAAACATTACACAAATCTTATACAGGCTACATTGTGTACAGTGTTATGTTGACATTAAGTACTTCCTGTATTCACTGCACAGTTCCCTGCCCAAATGTGTTAAATAGAGCTGCACCATATCATAACGTACATGGTTTATACTGGTTATTACTGCACAATTAATCAAATCATAATCAGGATTTGAAAATGTGCAACTATGTAACTGCACAATAGGCTGTGATTTGTGGTTTCAATGGCTAAATGTGCATTACAACCTCTCCTATGCCCATCAGCTGCTCTGATTCCGTGTGTGTGCAGTATGATTATTGTATTAAAGAGATACATGCCACTACACAATGTTGTTGGTTAAAAAAGTGAGTTTATATATATATATATATATATATATATATATATATATATATATATATATATATATATATATATATATATATATATATTAGGGCTGCAACGATTAGTCGACATAATCGACAACGTCGATTACACAAATTCGTCGACGTGAAAAAATCAGTGTCGACACGTCGTGCTATTGTTGTTGTAAATAAAAATCACACATGGACCGCTTTATGCGTCATGCAGCTGTAACTGCAGTACACTACACTGTAGTGACTACGGGTAGTGCTGGAGGCAGAATCAGAGTCGGCGTCAGACAAAATTCAAGGGGGGGGGGGGCATCAAGACAACAGCAGGGGGGCACAACGTCTTGATCATGACTGGATTTATTCTGTATAGCTATGTCTATGATAGCCATTTAAACACACATCAAGAATCACTCAACAGATTGTACAAAGTTCAAATTTACGCCCGCAGGAAGGCATTAAACCACAGCTGAGAGTCACGCATCTCTCTCTCTCCTCTCCCTCCGGTGTGCACACAACTATGCGCGCTTTAGCGCACCAATATTAAACACATTAAACAGCGATTTAACACGAAACGTTCACGTTAACAAGGAAACCCAAACGGTAACAGAACTTTAATGGTACCTCTAATTTAGAGGGGGGAAAATGAATTCTAGAATGTTAATATTATTTTTTTCCCGTTCTCCCCCCCCCCCCCCCCCCCCCCCCCCCTTGACGCCGACACCGTGCAGAATCGCTCGCTGCCAGCAAACTCCGTAAACTCCGACCTTAAGTTTCAAGAGTTTGGAAACATTTCACTGAAAATAAACCAATGAAACACATTAAATGCAATCTCTGTGAAGCTCAGCTTTCATTCCATGGCAGCACTACGGTGATGCACGAACATCTTAAACGCCGACACCCCTGAGCCGCTATGTTGAAAAATATACCAACTATATGACAGAAAAATGTTTCATGGGTCAGTATTTAATATATTTTTTAAAAAACATACATTGTTAGAGTATAACAGGGTAACTTTGAAAGGTGTGAAGATTTAAGCAAGTTCGGTTGCTGGACACAGAAGTCCAAAATAGGTGCTTAAAAATAAAGAAGATAATCGTGACTAATCGACTAATCGAAAAGATAAATGATAGATTAGTCGACAACAAAAATAATCATTAGTTGCAGCCCTAATATATATATATATACACAGAGAGAGAGAGAGAGCTATATATAGAGATATATAGAGATATAGAGAGAGATATAGAGATATATATATAGAGAGAGATATAGAGAGAGATATAGAGATATATAGAGATGTAGGATTCTAACCTTGTGATATCACTTTTGCTGTACATTTTGAAATCGTCGGTGCCTTGTTTATTTGAAGCCTCTGTAGAGTATGGCTGCTGGTATGAAAATGCAGAGGTTTCACATTGTAGTTGATGCCCCTGGCTCTGAGTTCGCTGATGTGGAAAGGTCTTTGTGTCACTCAGACATCTCACCAAGAGATAACCTAAAATGCTAGCCCCCAGCTTTCACTTATTTAAGTTTATTGCACAAATTGCAAGCACATAAAGCAAATGTGTGTCAGGTATTTGGTTAATGCATGTGTCATAAACGGGCCAGTGGTTTGTCCTACAGAGATGCCTCAGTGGCCAATTTGACATGAATAGCTGGAAAGTCTTTGTGTTGTTATTCTTCTCTTTATATCATTCACCCTTCAGAATTTCAGGTAAAGTTAAAGGTAGCCTTTCCAAGTTCAACAGGAAGTGAGCTGTACTGTTTCATTTTCCTGAAAGAACTGTGCGACAGTAGTGTTAGAACTCTGTTATGATATAGTCTCTCATTTGTAACACTTGGATTTGCTCTACTTTCACTGAAGCAAATAGGTTGGGGGGCTGGGCCGTTTAGTTTTCAGTTCATCTATTCTTCTCCTGGGGCAGCTAGTTGGTAAGCCAAGTGTATTTTACATAGTACTCTTTGGTTTTCAGTGTGCTAAAACTTAATGTTGAGTTCAAAATACATAAACACTTTAAAAGCATACATAAAAGCTGTTTTGACTTAGTATTTATCAAATCATATTTACTAAATCAACCGCCCAACTATAAGTTACAACTGTACAGGTGTAGCTTCTTCTAACTGATTTTTTGTAACTGTAGATAAACAAGTAGCTGTGTTTACTTGAATACTCTGTTATCAAACTTTGTCCCCAAACTTCAATTGGCCAAAATCTTCTTTCATATAGCTACATCTCTACAGATTCTACAGGACTACAGTATTGCACAAACAATACAAAATTAAACATTTGAACACATTTGTAAATTTATCTCAGCAGACCACCCGCAGTAATGTGTTACATCAGCCAAACATGGCATCCAATCTGTCTGCGATCCTGTGTTCAGCAGTGTTAAAGTGGTCTAAATTCTGACCTTTTTTCTGTTTTGTTACTTATAGACTAGGGATGCACGATATTATCGGCACGTTATCGGCTTAAAAATGAAATATCTGACATCAGCCATCATGCCGCAACCTGCTGATATCATAAACCAATAAAACAATGGGCTTCTGCTTACTTGATTAAATTCCCAACCTCAATGCCATGAACTGAAGCTGCTGCTAATGTTTTGTCTTTTTGTACTGTTTGCACATCTTCTCAGTGTTACACATTGCTTGTAGCTCATATAATTGTGCAGTGTAGATGGAGCCCAACTATTTATTTATTTTCTGTTTAGGTGCTGAGGCTGCATATATATGTTATGCTTTTTGTGATTTTGTTTGCTTTTCTGTGATCTGTTGCTCACCTGCTGTTATCAGGGTCAGCAGAGCAACATGCAGTGTGAGTAGTTAACAGAGAGAGAGAGTGAGCGGTGAATGTGAGCGGAGCATAGCAGAGATTTTGACAGTCTGACAGTTTTTTTATGGTTAAAATCACATTAGGTGCTTTATTTAACCCTTTCAGGGTTAAATGCAACAGCTCCAGATCTGTGTGTTCAACTTTGTCTTCAGTCAGAACGAGCTCTCTGTTTGTTTTTGAGCTCAAAGTTTTGATCTTCTGACAGTCCGTTTTATTGTTTATTTCACATCCTCCTTTCCATGAGGCAGAGAGAGACAGAGGCAATTAGAGAGAGTCTGTTATCATCATTTCAGGGAGAATTCCTCTGAACAGAGTGAAGCATTAATCTTAAATTAAAAAAAAGTTGCAATATGTAACACAAAAGTAGGCCATTTAATGTCTGGAAGTGGTTTCATCAATGCTTTAAGTTATTTAGAGCCTTTTTTCTTTAATCTTTGTGTTTGGAAACATTTGCCTGTGAGCATTTTGACATTTGGAGTTTTCAGTATTGTTTACAAAGAGTAACTGTGATGTTTCTGTGACATTCTGTTTGAAAACCTAAGTTATATCGATGCATGCTAACCGCTAGCATATCAATGCAATTTCCCATATATGTTAGCAACAAGCTAGAATGATTGTTTGAATTGTTTTTGGTGCATCAGATGTATAACATGCTGGATGTGTTGAATATAGATTTCTGCGTGTGTTCAGTTTCACAGAGCTTCATCAGTGAAACTTTAAGATGAAAATCCTGAATCAGAGTTTTCTTGGGGAAACTGTTTTTTTATCTGCTGAGCTGAGCCATGGACTGCAGGCTGAGCATGTGCAGATGACGTCACAGACAGGCAGACTCAATGGAGTAATGTTTAATGTATTTTTCATTAAAAGTGCTCAAAAGCACATCCATATAAAGTCTGCCATGTTTAAATCCAACGTGTTACTTCCCAGTATCCATACAATCGATTTATTACCTTTAAAACTACTTCAGATTCAGAAGATCAGGGAACAGATTCCAGCTTCTATCCTGCAGACACATGGCCAAGTGTCCTCGGGGAAGACACCCCCAGATTCTCCCCACTGTTGTTCAGCACTGTGTGATTGTGTATGAGCAGTATTTACAAAAAGATGATCCCCAACTCAGTGTGTGAATGTGGTGTGAATGTGACTAGCAGTGTTAAAGTGCTTTGAGTGGTCAGGAAGACTAGCATTGACCTATATATGTACACGTTCATTCACCATTTGACTTTAAGATTTGACATTATTGTTACAATATTTGAAAACATATTCATTCAAAAATAGACAGGAAGAGTAAGATTCCCTTTCAGCTCAACAGAAGGCATCCAGAAGGGGTGTGTGTGTGTGTGTGTTTGTGTGTGAATAATAAAATACAGAATATTGGATGGGGCTTTTAACAAATGCCCTGGAGCCAACCCCCGTCTGCTTTTCTTCCAGGATCATCAGCCCTCTTGATTCAGTCTTCTTTGGAACTTCATAGTGTTCCAGCTCCATCTATCATGCATCACTTCACCACTTAGATGCACTCAGAAGTACCCTGATCCCTTGGCTACAATCAGGGCAAAACGGCACACAAGACTGTGCTCTCACACTCTCACTCAGTGTACCTCCACATCGTTTTGCACAAGTTTCAAGATTTGACTTAGAAGTAGTGTAATTATGTACATTGCTTTTTACACTGATCATTTTTTTTCTCTTCAAATTTGGTAACTGCCAACATCCAATCAGGTTACATAGCTGCACATTAAAGCCCTGGTAATACTACAGTTAAGTAAGTAATGGAAGGTGATGTACCATTAACCTCTCTGATTACCCTCTTGTATTTGTCAGCATTGGCACCACTTATGTGACTGACGGGGTGACTGTTTTATAAACACAGCTGATTGAAAAGTGGGACTGGGAATCATGAATTGTTATTGATATTAGGGCTGCAGTAATTGATTATTTTAGTTATCGTGTAATCTTATTACATGGCTTTCTTAATCATCTTTGTGTGTAAAATTCTTGATTCTGATTGGGCAAAACCCCTCGACAATTGTTATTAATGTTCTCTAATATGAGCAATGACAGAGGCAGACTAATATCATGTCAAATCACTCCATTGAATTTGATTATTGACATCATAGATCAACACCATAGACCAAGACCCCCCCCCCCCCACACACACACACGCACATATGCACCAAAATAATAAAGTAAGTTGCAAATATAAACATGAATCTTTCTTCCATTTCTCTTTGGCTTAACCTGTTTATGAATAGTTCTGTTTATTCTTCTTTCCTTTATTTGTATAAATTACACACAAAAAGATAAAAATTGCAGAGGCATTTAAATATTTCTCACTATATCTTTTAATGAGATCATGACATTAAAACATTTTAATTTTATTTTCTATGTAGCACCAGATCACAGCAGACGTAATTTAAAGTTACCTTCAGTGTTTCCAGATCTCAGTGATAGCAACAAGCGACCAGCTCTAAAGAAACAAGCCTAACAGATGACCTGCCACACTGTGTAGATGAGAGACCTCTTGATAACAGTATAAATGTTTCTTTTTGTTTGCAGTAAATGGACAGTAAACACAGTCAGCAAAAAAACTTTGAGTAAACACTGCCATAGACCGTAAGGTGAGGTTAAATAGTTACATCTGTTAGCATCATATTGGTAAACGGTATGATTAAAGCTTTAGACATTTTAGCATGCTAACTCGACTTTTTCATACAGCAGTCCTAGCGGCAGCAGAGCAAGTAAGAGAAACTTAAAGTCAGTGGTTGCTTCAGAGAAACTTAACCATGAGTGACAATGATAATATCAGCGGTGCCAAAGGTTCAGACACATTATTTATTTTTTAAGGTGTATCAACTGCAAAGCTCAGGAAAGATGTAGAGCTGATACAACATATGTTCAAATGGGCATGAAAATAAATATACAAAATTCTGAACAGGTACTCTATTTGTGTATGTCTACTTCTTACTAAATTGAGACATTGAAATTAGGGCTGCCAAGATTAGTCGACTAGTCACGATGACGTCGACGATCAAAATCGTCGGTGACTTATTTAATAATCGACGTTGTCGTTTTAATATTTTTTAAACTTTATTTTTCCCTCAAAACTGCCGCTGTACTTTCACCTGTTTCGTCTGCCGTTCTGTCCTTGAGGCATACGCGCAGAAGTGGTAACCAGGGTAACCCGTGATGTCACCGGAAAAGTTATGCTCAACAGTATCATGGCTAGCCAGCAACAGAGCTCAAAAATTTGGGAGCATTTTTCCAAAATAAAAGAGAAAAGTGTGCAATGCAAAATCTGCAAAGCAGAAATGTCCTTCCATGTCAGTACGACGGCGATGCACGAGCATCTGAAAAGACAGCACGCCGTGGCTGTTTTATTTTCTGACGAAGAATGACAATCTCGTTATGCTAATTGGCTAGTTGGCTGCTAACATTAGCGTCAACAGGGAGCTACCTACTTAATAGTGATGTCATGTTTGAATAGAAAATTGGTACATAAAAATATGTCAGAAATGCTGCTACAAGCTGCAAAGTTCATTAAAAGCTGAATGAACTATGATATTAACTGTCTTCATTTTTAGTTAGTACATACCTTAAACACTTGAAGCTGGAAGCTAATGATGTTAGCTGTATGCTGGTGCAATAAGATGCAATTTATGTATGATCCGAATAGTCGACTAATCACAAAAAATAATCGGTGACTAGTTGATTATCAAAATAATCGTATGTGGCAGCCCTAATTGAAACCAATGTCAAATTGAATTGAATCGATATTGAATCAAATTGCAACCCAAAGAATGGAAATCAACTCATGAGGGTCATAAGAATACCCAGCCCTCCTCAACAGCAATAATAACAATAATAGCAAGAAGCAGAGTTCCTGTTTGTCACTCTACTTGAATGATCATTTCAATGTTTTGTTTTCTTAAAGTTCATCAGTGCAATAAACATTTTGTGAAAAAAGTCGTGCCAGAGAATAGTGATCTCAATTTAAAACAAAAAGAAAATCTGAGTCACATTTTTGCTAGAATTGTGCAGCCCTAGTTTCCTCCTAAATTGAGCTATAAAGAAATCCATAGCCACCTCTACTTAATTTATGATCTAGAGCATGAATTTTGTCTTTGTAACACTATTGTGAGAGTGTCACATTAGTGTTATCATTGAATTGTAAAAGGACTGGCTTATGTTTGGAGCAATTTGACCACAGAATTACATCTTCAATATAATGTGCTTACCAAGTAACTTTGTCAGTAATAAACAGCAAGGATTGAACACATAACTTTCTTCCTATTTGCCCATAAATAGGCTTGCAGAAAGCCCCTCAGCACATCCTGTCACTTCTTTGAATAGTTTGTCCTGAAACAAAAAATATTATTCAGGGTCCATTCAGCCAGGTCCACGAGGAAGTCAGTGGGGGTGGGGTTTGGGTCATGTGGAAGAGGGCATTTATTCACGAAATATCTTAGGGCAGAAAGACCTTGTTTATGTTCATATATGTATACAGAGCTACCACATCCATAGTCACAAGTAAAGCCCCAGGACTGCTATGACTGTGTTCTTTGATTTCTAAGAGAAATCAGTGGTATCATGAACTTGATACCACTGCGACTTGTTTGTTAATTTGTCACTAAGGCCAATCTGCAGCAAGTGTGCAGTAAGTAGAAATTCTCTCCGGCTCCATGCATCGTTCTCATTTTTATAGATTTTTTTTGTTTACAAATGCATTTCAGTAACAAACAACTAGCTATCAGAGTGACATCAGCTCAGGGTGACTAGGTGACCTGCTTTTTGCTGGACAGCACAACATTTTTTGTACGATTCAGATGTTGTCCTGAATATACATGTATTTACAGTCTGGTTTAAATAACAGCTTCGGGTCTGAGAACATAGTTTCTCTGTGTACTTTACGTGTTATTTTTTGGCAGGTGAGCACCTTGTAGCTCTCTGCTAGGGCTACACGATAATGGGGAAAAAATGACATTGCAAGATTAGTTTCCTGCAATGTACAACCCCAGTTCCAATGAAGTTGGGACGTTAAAATGTAAATAAAAACTGAAAACAATGATTTGTAAATCCTGTTTAACATATATTCAACTGAATACACTACAAAGACAAGATATTTATTGTTCAAATTGATAAACTTTGTTGTTTTTGTAAATATTCACTCATTTTGAATTTGATGGCTGCAACACGTTCCTAAAAAGCTGGGTCAGGCTCATGTTTCCACTGTGTTCCATTACCTTTCCTTTTAACAACACTCAATAAGTGTTTGTGAACTGAGGACACTAATTGTTGAAGCTTTGGAGGTGGAATTCTTTACCATTCTTGCTTGATGAACAACTTCAGTTAATCAACAGTCCGGGGTCTCTGTTGTCATATTTTGTGCTTTATAATGCTCCATACATTTTCAATGGGAAACAGGTCTGGACTTCAGGCAGGCCAGTCTAGTACCTGCACTCTTTTACTACGAAGCCACTCTGTTGTAACACGTGCAGAATGTGTCTTGGCATTGTCTTGCTGAAATAAGCAGGGGCGTCCCTGAAAAAGAAGTGGCTTGGATGGCAGCAAGTTTTATGGCAGCTCATGAAATCATGCAGCGTGGGAAGGAGGAGGTGAAATAATAAAATGGACTGTCAGAAGATCCAAACTGCTCATTACTTCACTGGGTGAAATGTTTCCAGACTTTCATGTCTGTTTTCCAGACTTTCATGTCTGTTTTCCAGACTTTCTTGTCTGTTTTCCAGACTTTCTTGTCTGTTTTCCAGACAACGCTTTCTGAAGTAGCGCTGGTCATTCCAGTATCTAGTGTAGCTGAACTACAGATCAAATCAAAAACAGCCACCGGAAGTCGGCTGACTGAGGCAAAGATGCAAAACCTGATGCTGATCTGCATCAGGAGATCTCTTACTGGAATTCCGTAAAAGAGAGAGAGAGAGAGAGAAAAAACATGTACAGTTTTAACTTTAAGTTGAGAGTATTGCCAATATCAAAGATTCACAATATAAATCAAATCAGCACTCCAAGAATTGTAAAAGAATCAAATTGGGAGAAAAGCATATCGTTCAAGCTGTAGTAGACAGCTTACATTCGCTTAATTGAAAGGTCCAAATATACTTTTGGCTGCAGACAGATATTTGTTTATTTTATTTTTTTTTTTACATTTCATGACTTGTGATGTGAATATTAAAAAGGGCTGCCAAGATTAGTCGACTAGTCACGATGACGTCGACGATCAAATTTGTCGGTGACTTATTTAATAATCGACGTCGTCGTTTTAATATTTTTTTAAACTTTATTTTTCCCTCAAAACTGCCGCTGTACTTTCACCTGTCTCGTCTGCCGTTCTGTCCTTGACGCATACGCGCAGAAGTGGTAACCAGGGTGACCTGTGATGTCACTGGAAAAGTTATGCCAAACAGTATCATGGCTAGCCGGCAACAGAGCTCGAAAGTTTGGGAGCATTTTTCCAAAATAAAGGAGAAAAGTGTGCAATGCAAAATCTGCAAAGCAGAAATGTCCTTCCATGACAGTATGACGGCGATGCACGAGCATCTGAAAAGACAGCACGCCGTGGCTGATTTATTTTCTGACGAAGAATGACAATCCCGGTAAGCTAATCGGCTAGTTGGCTGCTAACATTAACGTCAACAGGGAGCTACCTACTTAATAGCGATGTCATGTTTGAATAGAAAATTGGTACATTAAAAAAAAAATGTCAGAAATGCTGCTACAAGATGCAAAGTTCATTAAAAGCTGAATGAACTATGATATTAATTGTCTTCATTTTTAGTTAGTACATACCTTAAACACTTGAAGCTGGAAGCTAATGATGTTAGCTGTATGCTGGTGCAATAAGCTGCAATTTATGTATGATCCGAGTAGTCGACTAATCACAAAAAATAATCGGTGACTAGTCGATTATCAAAATAATCGTATGTGGCAGCCCTACTATTAAACATGGGCTCATGGCATATAGCTGAAGCAATATATCGTGCAGCCCTTCTCTCTGTAAATAGGCTAAGTTGTTCAGCATTACCAATATGACCCCTGTTCACAGCGATAACACATGAACAACCTTGATACCAATTACTGATCAACTTTTTTTTTAAGTTGAAGGTGAGCAAGCATTTTGACCTAAAGTCATGATAAAATGTGAAGACACTATTGACTAAGACTTTGTCTATGGATTAAAACTTTAGAGGACAAAAAAAAAAGTGACTGAATCTAAAAACAGTTACATAAAAAAACAGTAAGTGTACTTATAGCGTCCAAAACTGGGAGTTTGGGTCTGAGGAGGAAGACTGTCCTGCTGCAGCCATATTGGACGTAGTTTTTCAGCCCAGAGAACCAAAGTTGTCATAATTCATTTGATTGAGTGCTGATGTGCTTGGGCATGTGGGATGTGTTCTTTTCTTCCTTTTTTGTGTAACAAACTGCGTCTTGTTTCCCTCATGTTTCAAAGTAGTCAAATTTAGGCTTCTTTGCTTTCGAAGGTGACCATGACCATGATGCTGTACCTGCTAACTGTACGTTTTATTGTGCAGCAAATCCACTGCTTTTATGAATCAGTATCATTACAGCAGATTGCATACTCTTATAGCAGTGTTTCTCAACCTTTTTTTGAGCCAGAGCACATTTTCATCCCATGGCACACCAACTGCCAAAAGTATTATAAAATGACACTCTGTAGCCTAATAACAAGTGTCTTAATTTATTTACACTCGTTGTGAAAGTTGGGCCTGTTTAGATGAAATAAAGCTGCTATCCTGGGTGGAATTTAAGACAGACACACACAAAGCTCTTCCTCAGCAGCTCTCAGTCTCTCTCTGTTTCAAGTTTTTATAGCAGTCAGGCTTGAAAAGCTCAGCTCACACAGATATGTTGTGGAAAATTGGAGTGATGTTTAGCTTTGTTAGCTTTATTTGACAGAATGGGGAACTCTTCATAAAAGTTGCCTGTTTCTCTGTGTTTCTGCGCAGGGGAACAAAATGGTCCACCTGCTTGTTTTGAGGTGTCAGGTTTTTCATTTGGTGATGGTGTTGAAGGTTACTTGGGACCGTGGCTCTGTTGGATAGCTGCCTGCAACACACCAATCACAACAGAGTCGTGTGATCGTACCCCGGTCGAAGTAAATCGCTTTCACTGCACTGCCTCAAGTTTGCTGCCTTTGCTTTCTTTTGACTACATCCCATAATAGAGCCTTCATCAGGGCCTGAAATCTGTTCCAGGCCCTGATGAATTCCTTTTCAGAAACTTCTCCATCACTGTCACAGCTACCTGTCTCATGGATCACTGCAGCTGTGGCACGTCTCTTGTCTCAAAGTATTAAGGTAATTAGCTTCCTGCTGCCATCTACTGACACAAAGGAAAACATTACTTTTAAAGCACAGTCCCTTGACAATGGCATGTTGTTTTTTAGACCAATTAAATGAAATTGAATAACTTCCCACGGCATGCCTTACAATATCTCACAGCACAGTAGAGTGCCGCAGCACAGTGGTTGAAAACAGGACATGCTACCTCTTTTAAGTGCATTCTGAGCCACTGTAAGCAGTCTTGGTGCTATTATGTCAGAAAATCTCTATAAAAATTTGCAGGAAAATTGCTGCATGCTCAACTTCAACATTATTTATAAAGCACTTTAAGATACAACAGTGTTGGCCAAAAGTGCTGTTCACAATCCTAAACTATGAATAATAAACCGTAAGGAAGAAAAGACCAAGAAAAAAACAAAAAACAATAAAAGGCCAACACCTCAAACTGAGTTAAAAGCCAGGCAGAGAAAATGTGTTTTGAGGGAGAGTTTAAAAACAGAGAGTGAGTTGGCCTGCCTGATGTGTAAAGGCACATTGTTCCACAGATTTGAGGTGATGACAGTAAAGGCACGGTCACCCCTCAGCGTCCTCTTTGTCTCAACTCACTCAACTCAGTCTTTTACAGCTTGTTGAATCCCTGTCACTCCTGATGACAGGGATTCAGATGCATCTGTGAGAAACAGTTATATACTGAAAGTCATCCTCAGCTTTGTTACCCTGGGAAATTTCCATTTCTAGGTAAAATACTTTAAAAGCATTTATTATTTTCCCCCAGCCCCTGTCAGATATACTCCCTTCCCTTTGGGAAGCATTGGACAAGATTTGTATAGGGATATTTTTTAACCCTTAGCCTGCTGAATTCAAATTCCCCCACCTTTCCATCAGTGCGGAACTCATTAGGAACTAACCGCTTCTGAAATCAATTAAC